>OX415254.1:84663144-85266167 GCA_948329865.1 Linaria vulgaris | reverse complement strand
CGCTCTTTTCGTGACGAAGCTATTAACGAGTTTAGTTCGAGAACGCCGATCTCGACGCTAGGAAGGCGATTATGTTTAGAGATTTGCGGCTGAGCTTAGATGAGTTTCGAGATGCCTACGTATCCCACGATGATCAAGCCACTCGTAGTTCCGAAATTATAATTGTGATTAGAGAGAATTGTAGAATTGGAGTAGATGGATGTGTCGAGACATGGGATCAATAGCGATATAATTCATGTAGCGATATAATTTAATCAGTAGTTAAACCGTGGAAGAATATGATGCCGTTACGAGATACATAAAGTTAGTAATCGAACCATCGTACCCTATAGTTTTTTATGTGTATTTTTTATATGTTAACAATATCAAAAAAATCTCAAAGCACAAACTTCCAATATTCAACGAACCGAAATACACTCTCGAAGCAAAACTTTTATCCATGAAAAACATTAGACACAATTTGCCACCACAACACCATTTGCTCTCGATTCTGCTAGTAGCTTCGTTTCTAAGCGCCCCCACTCACCAAACCTCGGCATTATCAAAAATATTTCCTTTAATCCAACAAAATAAACTATTTACACATTAGCCCCCACACTTGTCAACTTATTACAGGCGCAGCACCCGGTAACAAATTTACCACCTTCCCATCCATTTCTTCTTCAACCCCAACTCTTCTTACATACACACCAAAAAGCAAACGATTCCCTCTTTACCCGAAAAAAGAAAAAAAGATCCAATTTTCACAACACGAAAAAAGAAAAGAAAAAAAGATGTTGCAAATGTTTTTCGCTGTTGCAATTTCAGCTGTACCTTTGATTCTTTACCTCCCACCAATCAGAAACTTGAATCTGTTTGTGGAGGCCATGGAAGACATGTGGAAGGAATCAAGCGCTCATACAGCTAGGATGTACCCTCGGCTTCGGTATGCTTGTACCAGGATCTTCAACTGTATGCTGTGTAATAATACTAGGTGAATTCTGGTTGTAATAGTCAATGGAAAGGTCAGAGCTTTGGGTTTCTTGAAATAAGGAGAAAAGACAGTTTTTTTTGTGAATATGTGGGCTTACTGTTGGGTTTAGACTTGTGGGTTCTTTTCCTTTTGATGGAATTGTCGTGGGATTTTACTAATTTTACTGATGGTTTTTATGTATGTTGAGAATAATGTTTATGGAGAATTTCATGTTGTTGTTTTAGTTTTGTGCTCTCTTTTTTTTTTTTTTGTGGATATATATATATATTTTGTTATGAGTTTGTGGATCTGCTTTTGGTTTGTGTGTTGTCTTTTCATTTTAGTTCTGTTGTGGCCTTACCGTCATTTCTGAGAGTATTTGAAGCATGTTTGTGTTTGCTGTGTACGGAGCTTCTGCTCTGCAAAATCTCATGTCTAAAATGATCTTGAAATGGCATTTTTGGTTGAATGATTAGTTGTCTACGGATTGACTTTTTAACTCATCTAGAATCTTGAGTTTAGAAGGAATTGTACGATTATGTGTTTGTCGGTATTTTGTCGGTATTTTTGACAGGCGGTTGAGCGGAACGGAACGAAACGAGTGACAATTTGATGAGTTGACGCGTGGTAGAATGTGAATTTAGGAGCATTTTGTGATTTGGCATTCTTGGACATAGGCAATGACAGTCTTGTTTGTATTGTTTCGATTTTTGTCGGTAATTTGACAGGCGGATGCGCGGAACAAGGGACATTTTTGTTAGTTGACGCGTGGTAGAATGTAAACTTAAGAGCATTTTGCGATTTGGCATTCTTGCACGGAGGCTATGTAAATCTTGATTGTATTGTTTAGACTTTATTGGATGTGCGGATGAGGCAATTTGAACATAGGTTCCTTGTATGCTAAGTTCAATGTGAGGTTTTGTCTATCTTGATTTGCCCCCGGTGCGATTCCATGAGGATGGAAATGAGGCTAAGAATGGATGATAGGCTTCCGAGATTGATGTAAGTGACAGGAATGAATAGCTTATTGGATAAGATTCCAGGCGTTTATGAAGTACATCATGGATACACGATACGCCTTTGGATGAAATACAGTTTAGAAGCTATGGTACATTACACATGTCATTTTAAAGCTTGACTTTGTTATTGACTGTTTATGTATTTGTTTAATGTGCTTCACATCCATCGGCGAAATAGTTGTCGGGTATGTTCCAGGCTGAGGGCGGAATGGGCGTCGAAATGGCTGAGGAGGATAACCCGTCCACGCCTCAACCTCCGACTACTCAGGTAGAGTCGGTAGCCAAGAGGTCGTCTCCTCTGGGGCCGGAGTGTCATGAGGTGGAATCGGAGTGTCATGAGGTGGAATCTTCTGGTCCCTCGTGGTCCCAGATTTGGTGGCTCCGGCTAAGGAAGCCATTACTTGGGGTGCCGTCGTGCCACTTCAGCCTCCATAAGGTTTTCAGCCTCCATAAGGTTTTCATTAAAAGAAGAAAACGTTTAAGAGAACTTGTAAAATGTTGCTCCAACTACCTCTTCGTAGTTGTTATACATGAACACTTTCATGTGTTCCATCATATGGGCAGGAGCGAGAGACTGAAGTTTCGATTGTGTTTATAGGAGAGATCTTTTCTAGATGTTGTCGACGTGTTTTGCAATAAACGTAAATGTCATCTTGTTCCGTAAGCAATCGGGTTGCTTTATGTACCTTTGGAGGTAGTTTGGTCTCATCATCTTTCTGCATCACTGTGTATATTTCATCTTTTGTGCCGATTATTTGATATTGAACTGGATGCAGCTTTGATAAAATGTGAGGACATTAAATCTCATAGTTGTTGAGTGCTATTAATTATGATTGAAGAATCGTGTGAGATATGATTAAATATTAAATGTTATCTTTATCAATTTTATAGCTAATATATCAGTGGTCACGCCTTTCGCAATACTGCTTATGACTATACCTTCCTTTTGTGTACTACTAAATGTCAAGTGTCTCGTGCTTATCCGTTTTCAAATGTCACGGGATGAACTCAACTGGGCCTTCTTTTTCCATGTGAAAAGGATAAGGTTTATCTTATTGTGAGTTGCTCTCATAAGTTACATAATATATTTGAGATTTAAATGATATACTCATTAAATTACAGGACATGGATCTATGGTTTCGTCCAAATTGCACGTGAGTAATCGAAAATGTAGTGCATGTTGGACGAATTATTTGGACCTAGAACCGTGGTGCCTTTTAATAAAACCGTAATCTATGTGAAATATTGTCTTAATTATACGTACTCTTAATTTTATAAAGACGCAAGCGTCACCTATCTGCTATGAGGAATTGGCACTCTAGAAAGTAGAAAGTCATTCGTGTGTGTATCGTATGGTGTCGCGTTTTGTGCGTATTTGTGAAGAAACACTAACAATCACCCGCCTCAGGCTTTTTGTTGAGTGCTGGTGTATTTTAACGGGTGGTGCTAGGTTGGCGACATGAGCCGACCTACTGTGTAGTATGTATCCTGGACTGTGGAGCCGAAGCCCACCACGTATATGGCCGTGTGGGAGTAGTTGCAGTGTTGTAATGTGGCTGTATTAAAATCGAGAAATACTAGTATCTCTTTACACGCATCAACAATCCGTTGTAGTCTAGGTGGTTAGGATACTCGGCTCTCACCCGATTAACCCGGGTTCAAGTCCCGGCAACGGAAATCTTTTTTTTCCTTATAAAAAAAAACTAAACAATATTGCACTTTTAGTTTAATGGAGAAAATATAAGAGGAATGCAGAAATAATAGCATAGCACTTGCTTGGATGGTGGAATATAAGTTGCGAGCTGAAGTGTCATCTATTTTGGGAGTTGAAGTGACACCAAATAAATGGTAAATATTAAAAATTTAATTCTCAATTTTACTTCGTTGAAAGTGGAAGATGTGTGAATTTAAGACTTGTTTCTCTATTTTCTTAACATAAGTTTATCTAAATTGTATTAGAGGTATGTTCTTATCGTATCCATATGTTAACAGTTATTTATGTATCTCATTTTTTCTTGATTTATAAATGGGTCGGAACTCCTTGCCCAAGGTTCCAAGTATATAAATATCTATATTAGATGATTCCAAAAGTCTTCCCTTTATTCATTTTATTTCCCTCCTTATATAGGAATAAGATTGCATACAAATAGTTTATGTGCATGTATGTTTTTTGACATGTGTCGCATGCAGCCTTGTTCTATTTTCGACAACTGTCTTATGAGTGCTGACACATGTTAAGCTGCAGCCGCCATTGAGTTCCGATACCCTCTAGGAAGGGGAAGCCGGTATTTTTGTCTTTTGGGGATGGGAGGTCCTATCGTGAATCAGGGGATGCTAATGCCCCGTGTTGTAGTATATCCATATCGTATTCACATAAGGCGATTGCTAGGGCATCATATCCCTATGGGGTGTTCGTGAAATTATTTAAAACTTCTGATACCTTGCGCTGGAGTTGTACCCTATAAATTGCTTATCGTGATTCGAGAAAATAGTCGGGTATTGTTTTATCGGCATCGAGTGTTGTGTATTATTAGTTGTGAATAATGTAATATCCCACATTGGTAAAAGATAAGAGTTTTGAACACCTTATTTAGAATTGAACTCTTAAAGAGTTAATTCTAGTATTGATACCTTATGTTGTGCTAGGTCTATTATATATATATATATATATATATATATATATATATATATTATGTATTATGCCTATGATAGACACTTGGGCACTTGGGGC
The DNA here is from genome assembly GCA_948329865.1 of Linaria vulgaris. NCBI lineage: Eukaryota > Viridiplantae > Streptophyta > Magnoliopsida > Lamiales > Plantaginaceae > Linaria > Linaria vulgaris. The sequence goes on along the minus strand of OX415254.1, from coordinate 85,261,465 downwards.
ACCTTGGGGCCTTGGGGCAATAATACAGTTCAAGACTTATACTTATAGTAATTTATTTTTCGAATTTTATTTTATTTTAATTCGAAATAAATTAGTGAAGAGTTGCAACCCATAGTATTTTATTTTCAAATTCTGTTATATTTGAAATCTGAAATAATTGGTGAATAGGTGCAAATCTATCATACGGGACACAACCATTATGAATAAATATGTATGTCCATATATAACTTTTCGTGTTATATAAATATAATGATACATATTCGTTTTAATTCACTTAGTAATTTTCTGCATCTTATAGTAAAAATATTGCTTTTAGGAAAGTGTTTTCAGTTCACGCCCTCAAGGAAACTCACATATATTTTGTATCCTATTCTTTTCTGTATCCCTAATTTCTAACAATCTAAAACCAATACTTTCAATGACAACATAAAAGAAAGCCTTTCAGTTTCATGAAAATGAATCCGTTAAACTAGACAGGTTTGATGGAACGAACTATCCCCGCTGGAAGGATCGCATGACTTGGTTCCTAATGTCACTGAATATATTCTACATATTAGACCCGAATTTAAAAGGTGTTGGAGAACCTAGTGTCGATGCCACCGATGCAAAAAATGCTAAATTAGTAAATGATCAAGCGAAGCGTGATACGGATCAGATGCTATGTAGGGGCTACATTCTGAATTCTCTTACAAGTAAGATGTATGATATTTAGAGAAACTATAAGACACCAAAAGAGGTTTGGGGTGCACTTGAAACTAAATACAAAGACTTGAAGAAATGTACTGATAGGTTCCTTGCGTTAAAGTGTTTTGAATTTAGTTTTTCTGATAACATGTCTATAATGGATCAAGTTCGAGAGTTAGAAGTGTTTTTCTCTCAAATGAATGAATTGTAAATAAGCATCCCGGATACACTACAAGTGGGGGCAATATTATCTAAACTTCCCTCAACTTGGAATGACTATAGAAGGAAGATTGTGCATTCGGCAAAAACTTTTTCTATTGAGCAATTCATTACGCACATGCAGATTGAGTGTGAAAATCGTACTAGAGATGAATTACTTATGGGTTCAAAAGTGAACTATGTGTATGTTGTTCCAAATACTGGAAATTCGTCTACTAGTGGCACTCACAATAATCAGCAACAAAAGGGCAAGAACTTCAAGAAGAAGAACAACAAAGCCAATAACGTCAAGAAGAATCGCCACTGTCATCATTGTGGTAAGAAGGAACACTACATCAAATAGTGTAGATACCGAAACAACATCACTATGACTATTAATGATGGTGCTCCTATTTCGGGTCAAAACAAAGCAAATGTTGTTGAAACAGAAAACAAAGAGTTTATGGCAATGATCACAGAACTTTACATGGCATCTGTTACCGTGACGAAAGATTGGTGGCTGGACTTCGGTGCTACCGTTCATGTTTGCAACAACAAGTCTTTGTTCAAGACGTACAATGAATTGGAGGAACTCGAACAAGTGCTCAGGGAAAATCATGTTGCTGCAGAAGGTAAGAGGAAGGGAAGTGTGGATCTGAATTTTACTTCGGGAAATAAACTTACCCTTTTGAATGTCCTTCACGTACCCGATCTTAAGAAGAATTTAATTTCTGCAAATTTGTTGTGTAAGAGTGGCTTTAAAATTGTTCTAGAAGCAGGCAAAATGATTGTAACCAAGCATGGAGTATTCGTTGGAAAAGGATAGTCGTTTGATGGCATGTTTAAACTATTTATTAATGAAATAACTATTGTTGCTTATGTTGTTGAGTATTTTTCTAATTTATGGCATGCTAGACTAGAGCATTTAAATTATAATTATTTGCACTATATGTCAAAAAATAATTATATTACAATTAATGATAAACATGATGAAAAATGCAAAATTTGTATAGAAGCAAAAATAACAAAGAAACCCTTTTTAAAAGTAGAAAGAAGTTCTGAAGTATTAGAACTTATACATTCTGATATATGTGAATTAAATGGTCAATTAACAAGAGGTGAGAAAAGATATTTTATCGCCTTTATTAACGACCATTCAAGATATACTTATGTATGCTTAATGAGAACCAAGGATGAAGCATTTGATAAATTTAAGGACTGCAATGTCCATTGTCGAAAATCAAAAAGAGAAAAGGATCAAAATCTTAAGAAGTGACAGAGGTGGTGAATATTTTCATATTCTTTTAATAAATTTTGTGAGAATCATGGAATTATTCATCAAAGAACTGCACCATGTAGTCCTCGACAAAATTGACTAGCAGAAAGAAAAAATAGATCATTGGTAAATGATTAATTCCATGTTGACGAATGCAAAGTTGCATTTCTCACTTTGGGGTGAAGCCATGTTGACATCATGTCATATTTATAATCGTGTTCTATTTAAGTGTTCACTTATGAACTTTGGAACAACGGTAGAAAGCCTAACTTGAATTATTTTAAAATGTGGGGGGTATGTTGCTTTTTATGAAGTTACTGATCCTCATAAGTCGAAGTTAGGACCAAGGGGCATTAAATATATTTTTGTTGGATATGCAGAGAACTCAAAAGCATATCGAATATTGAACTTAAGTTCAAATGTCATTGTTGAATCCATTCATGTTGAATTCTATGAAAATAAATTCATTCATTATTCTGTTCCATCTCAAGATGGAAGTGAAATACAAAATTGGGTTGTATCAAATCGACTAACTATGGGGGTCAGTGAGAAAAGAAAAGAAATCGATGACCCCATAGAACCAAGAAGTCAAAGAATGAGAAAAGACCAATTCTGGGATTCTGATTTTATCTCATTAGATTCCACTGCCTTTCTTGTTGAAGGAGATAGAACCAAAATTTTAAACAAAATATCTATTGTGTTAAACTTAGGAAATGATCCAAGCACTTTTAATGAAGCAATGACTTCAAGAGATGCTCCTTTCTGGAAAGAAGCGATAAACGATGAAATGGACTCTATAATGTCCAATGGTACTTGGATTTTAGTTGAATTACCTCTTGCTTCTAAACCAATTGGTAATGAATGGGTGTTTAAAAGAAAATATAGAACTAATGGTTCGGTACAAACCTTCAAAGCACGTTTAGTGGCTAAAGATTTTTCTCAAAGAGAAGGCATAGATTATTTTGATACTTATGCACATGTGGCAAGGACAACATCCATTAGAACATTATTTGCTTTGGCATCGATTCACAAATTATGTGTGAATCAAATGGATGTTAAAACTGCATTCTTAAATGGTGATTTAAGTGAAGAGGTGTATATGAAGCAACCTGAAGGTTTTGTTCTTCCAGCGAATTAATCTAAAGTTTGTAAGCTAATCAAGTCATTATATGGCTTGTTTCAAGCTCCAAAACAGTGGCATACGAATTTTGATGAAGTAATCTTATCAAACGGTTTCAAACACAATAATGCTGATAAGTGCATCTATTGTAAAGTGACAAATGAGTATGGAGTAATATTGTGCCTTTAAATTGATGATATGCTAATTTTTAGTACAAATATCAAAGGCATTGAGAATACGAAACGGTAATTGACTTCAAACTTTCAAGTGAAAGACCTAGAGGAAGTAGATACTATTTTAGGTATTACGGTAACCAAGCATGGTAATGGTTATACCTTGAACCAGGCTCACTACATTGAGAAAATGCTTGATAAGTTCAAGCACCTTGGTATAAAAAAAGAAAATACTCCATTTGACTCAAGTGTCAAACAGTCAGAAAATCATGGAAGGATTATAGCACAATTAGATTATGCCAGTGCCATTGGTAGACTTATGTATGCAATGCATTGTACAAGGCCTGGCATAGCATATGCTGTGTGTATGATGGCAAGGTTTACAAGTAAACCTAGCACATATCATTGGAAACGGTTAGTAGAATATTCAGATACTTAAAGAAAATAAAATTTTTAAGTCTTGTTTACAATGATTATCCAGTCGTGCTAGAAGGATATTGTGATGCAAGTTGGTTGACAAACAACAGTGAAAGTAAGTCCACATCGGGATGGATTTTTACTTAGGCAGAGGAGCTATTAGTTGGGCTTCCAAAAAGCAAACTTGCATTGCACATTAAACTATGGAATTCGAATTTATTGCTCTTGTAGCAGCAGGCGAAGAAGCAGGATGGTTACAAGATCTCTTAGCAGATATTAGGTTGTGGCCACAACCTACGGCAACAACTTCTTTGTACTGCGATAATGAAGCAACAATGTCTCGTGCATACAACGATATATATATATATATATATAATGGAAAAACTAGACATATGAGTATGCGACATTCATATATTCGTGAATTAGTATCAAATGGAGTGATCACCATAATATATGTTAAGTCCGATGATAATTTAGCTGATTCTCTCACTAAACCGCTTACAAAAGAATTAGTGATAAGTACGACTAAGGGTATGGGACTTAAAATGTTAAATTAAACACCAATTATGGGAACCCAACTTTAAATCAGTAAGCTTTTGATTCTAAAGTTCAATGGGTACAAACAAGTCATTGATATGTTGCTTGAGAACACTATAAATACATAGTGTTAACAATTGAGAATAAAAGTAGGATGAGCAGTTGCTCTTAATGGAGTTAGCTAAGAGTCTTTACAACTAAGACAAAAGTAGAAACTCTACCTATGTGAACATAAAAGTGGTGCCGCTTTGGTAAGTAAATTGTGTTTTTTCTTATAAATGTTCATAGACATATGAGATTAGCACATGACCATATATAATAGTGCTAAGGTTGTTGAAGGAGATTTATGAGACACTAAAGTGATTGATATATGTGTGATAATTTCGGTACTAACATTATGAGTTGAGGTTCAATCTACAGACACCTATAACTTCGTGAGAACTTTAAAGTATTTGCACTAATTGAAGGTCCAAATCGAAAGATACCTTCTTGTACGTGTGTCATTCATTAGGAAGAAATAATTGTTCACAACTAATGGGAGATTGTTGTGTATTATTAGTTGTGAACAATGTAGTATCCCACATTGGTAGGGGATAAGAGTTTTGAACACCTTATTTAGAATTGAACTCTTAAAGAGTTAATTCTCGTATTGGTACCTTGTGTTGTGCTAGGTCTATTTGGACTTGATATATATAGTATATGTATTATGTCTATGATAGGCACTTGGGCACTTGCGGCACCTTGGGGCCTTGGGGCAACATTATGATATTCTAAAATCTCAGTGTAATATATGGTGCTTCACTTGGAATGTATTTTAAATTATTTAGAACTATCAATATCGTGAAACCATATTAAACTGATAATTTCATAAGGTAGATGCTTTGAAAAAGTAGCACTCGAATGGGCAACTCTTTAGAAAGATGGAAATCAAAGCTTATACCTCAAATAATTGGAAACCCAGTGCAATGGATTAAAGCCAATTGTGATGCTTATTTCAAGAACGACAAAGCTTTTGGTGCTTTCATGTTTCCAAACCCTTAAGGAAGATCACTTTTGCTTCAAGTAAAGTCACTCCTTATATAAACCCCATTTTTGTCGAGGCTTTGGCGCTTAGTTTGACAATAGATCGTATATATATAACGAGGTGGATATTACATGTGTGGTACAAAGATTCTATTGCAAACTAGACCTACTTAGACTAATACTAGTGCTGAGTAGGCTTGGTCCGGAACACCTCGAACTGACGCTAGATGCTCTGCTGGATGTTGGAGGTATATCAAATGTGACTTTGAAGGTGATATCGGGGGTGATATCGGATGCCTTCTACGTCAAAGACGTCGGTTATGATGTTGAGTGGGGGTATCGGTGATATATTGAAGATATATATCGGGTGCAATGTCGTGTGCTATGTCGAATATACTCGATATATGTGTACAGTAATTGAGGATAATTAAAGCTTACCTTGATTACCAGAATGCGAGTATTTATAGGCCTCATGAAGCATGGACCGCACATGTGATAAACATGTGCACCCCCGATATAGGTGAAATATGGGCCTGGCCCATTAGTCAGCTCAATACGGGAAATACACATACCATGTAGTTCCCCAATTTGGGAGTTATTATTGAAAATAATAATTCGTAATATAAATCTAAGTTTGAATTACCAGTACCCCTTGTCCCGCCAGTTCTAATAACGGAGCTCGGATACAAGAATTCATTCAAAGATGTTGGTGGACCCCCAATGTAATTGGCATATTCGAGAGGTCCTCATTCTAACTTATTATGATACGTAACTCTTGTAATATAAGCTCATCATGACGGTAAAGCAGAGAATTTTTAATTCGATATCGAATTTTTTCCGATATTAGATGTCGAATGTGAGATTCGATAGGGTTGGTATTAAATGCATATCCGTAGGTTTTGTGCCTATAAATAGTAGCCTTTTGAAGAGGGGAGAGTTCATTTTGTCCTCTAGTGCATTCAAACCTCCTTCAGAAAAGGTATGTCGGGGATACTCGATATAGATTTCGATATGCCTTCTGCGACATTCTTCTCCAATTTACATATTCGTTATCATTTTTGATATCTGTCTTCGATATGATACTCGATATACGGATTCAATATGGTTCTTACTCTGTTTTATGTGTTTGCAGATTTATAAATTTCCAGCGCGCTTCACCTAACGCATATACTTGAAAGTCATGGTTGGTATTCATGCGTGTATGCAGCGGATTTTGGAGCGTTGAGCGGACAACGTTGATGCTTTGGCAGCGACAACCGGTATTGTAGAAGGAATGGTTGTCTCGGCTGAAACTATCTTAGAGGCTGGAACTTTGTCAGATTTCGGTGTGGGAGAAACAACTTTAGGGGTGGGGTTGCCCCATATGGGGACCGTAGAAAATGTGTTTCCTGTCATTGGTACAACGAAAACTAGTGATGCGGCCCAAACTGTCGTGCATGCCCTTGCGACGGGAGGTGATGCTCCGATGGCAGTCGGAATTGGAGAGAAGAGTCTCCTCAAAAGGTTTGGTGGTGTGGCTGGGGTAGATGCACTTTTTAAGGCCGTGTCATCGACATTTGGTGTTGTGGGATCTGAGCATGCACAAGTTTTGCAGGTGACTGAAAATGAAGTCCCTTCATTTTCCAAGAATAAGGAAGTAGCTTTGTGATGCTGCTTCAAAGTCAGCTTCAGCCCGTGAGAACGTTGAGTGTAATCCCACAGGTGAGGGAGTTGCAGCCAGCGATGTCCCTCCCATCATAACTGGTCCTATGGATGTGAGGCATTCTTTGGAGGCCCCATTAATTATAGAGGATGAGGAGGCTTCAGATCCGACCCTTACCATTTCTAAAAGGAAAGGGGTTACTTCTGGCGCAAGTTCGAAGATGCCAACTTTTCAAGGGTTTAAAGGTAGTCGTGGTCAAAAACCCTTTGTCCCGACTGCCCGTCTTCTGGTCAGTCTGGTCGTAAAAGGACTCAAGATTACGGCTCTTTGGTCCCTCGACCCCCTCCTGGACAGCGACATGTTAGGTCTGGACCCAATATCTCTGCTAAGAATGCAGAGTTTCGTGAGGACGATGCGGTTCGTGGCATGGCGCAGGCCTTTCCTCTTTCGGTTAGGGCCCCTATATTTAGTGAGCAGGATCGGGTGCAAAATGTGCACCGTAATATGCACGCTTTTCAGACTGTAAGTAATTTCGGTCTCAATCATCTTTTGATCTATGTATATATTTTTTGCACTCTTCTTATTTACGTTCGTAGACCGTTAGTTTGTGAAACTGCTGGCTACCTCCATGAGGACTGTCAATCAGCATGGGAGCGATAAATATGCTATTATTGCTCAGCTCGAAGCTAACATTGAAAAGATGGTCGATTGCAATCTCATGGCTATGGAAAAACTCTAGGCTGAGAAGGAGGACGCTCGACGCGGGTACCGGTTGCTGAAAGACGCATATGATGATGCTCGTGCCTAGAATGAAAAGCTTGTTAATCAAGCTGATAAGTATGATCGTTGCTTGGCCGCACGTGATATTGGGAAGGTGAAGGCGAATAATCATCGTCTGTTGGCTGACCTCGTTAAGGCCCGAGTCGACTTAGAGAATGCAATATGTATGCACTTGTTTAAAATGTATTTTTCTTTCATAATTCGTCTTTAGTAACATTCCTCCGATGTAGGATGTATCTCCTGATATCCTGAAGTGTGTTGCCATGAAATTTCTTGCAAGTGGGACTTATCAGGAGCTAGTGACAGAGAGTGTTGTCATGGAGCGGGAGGAGGTCTTCCATCTGTTGATCGGGCAGATAACTGCAAAGAAATGATTCAATGAGGAATTCAAGTTCGTGGAGCTTAATGCCATGTGCGGTCCAGATGGGCTACCTCTTGAAGAAAATGAGTCTGTGGATGCTATTGCTGAGCAACCTGACCCGTTCTCATCTCTGTTGAAGGAGAAGAGTTCTGCTTTTCCTTTTTGTCGGCGTTGCATCGCCCTCTCATTTATTTGGTTATGTAAAAAATGGTTGAATAATGCTACCTTGACATTCTTAATTTATCTAGGTTTTTTGTCTGACTACCTTTTAACATCGCTCTTTTTTAGTCTATAGTGGTTGCTAGGAGTTTCCTCCTATTTGTATTGTTGGTTGTTCATAGGAGGTTGATGCCTCGTTGTCGGGTGAGCTTATCTGTGTTTCCATGGATAGAGGATTATGATCCCTTAAGATTTGTAGATCTTGGCCCCCTTCGGTCAATTGATATCCCATAGGATTTGTCGATCTTCCTCCCTCTTTGGGTAGTTGATATCCCGTAGGATTTGTAGATATTTATCCATCTTTGAGTAGTTGACATCCCGTAGGATTTGTAGATGGTTACTCTCTGTCGGGTTCTCTCCTCCCTATCGCGGTGGATAGAGAAGTTATCCCACAGGAATTGTAGATATTCGTACCTTTCGGGTGCTCTCCTTCGTAAATCGGTGGATAGGGGAGTTATGATCCCGTAGGATTTGTAGATGGTTATTCTCTGTTGGGTTCTCTCCTCTCTATAGCGGTGGATAAGGGAGTTATCTCACATGAATTTTTAGATCTTCATCCCTTTTCGGGTAGTCGATATCTCTTAGGATTTGTAGATCTTCATCCCTCTTCGGGTAGTCGATATCTCTTAGGATTTTAGATCTTCATCCCTCTTCGGGTAGTCGATATCCCTTAGGATTCGTGCATCTTCATTTCCTGTCGTTTAAACAAGGTAACACAATGTGCATTGGTGAACATTTGATAAGATAGGATTGGAAGGTGAATTTCAGTCTATGCATTTCTGTCCCGATAGGTGGGAAACATGCCCTTCCTTGCGTATTAGCAAAGAGTGCCATTGTACGTGCTCTAGATAGGTGAAATGAACATGTTTGCAAAAATATATATAATATTGTACTGTGACAGTAGGATATCCAACGATGAATATCTTAGTACTTGTGTGCCTTTTGGGCATATTTGGTCCGGACCTCATAGTGAGGTACATCATTGTCATATCCCGTAGAATACGTACCTGCAGAGGGTTATGAATACTGTAATGCATATATATATACATATATATATATATATATATATATATATAAGAGTTAACGATGGATAACGGTAGAGGGATAAGTAAATCATAACCCGCCTACATATCCCGTGGTATGGGAATCAGATCAGCGTAGTTCCCCCTGTTTTAGTTACAGACCAGCCCAACGATGGGGCAATTTAGGGAAATGAAATTATTCGAAAAGACATAAAATAATTGTTCCAAAAATAGTAAAAATAGGAATTAGACTAAAGGTTGGAGCCCCCAGTCGCTGCGAATTGTTTACTCCGTATCTGGCATGTATTCTTGCTCGACTGCTTCCACCTCATAGACCTCCCTAATCCTGGGAAGTCTAAGTGAGGCCACGTAGCACATCCAACCCTCTTTCTGGCCACATATGATCTCTCCCATTCCCCCATTGGTTGGAAATTTTATTTTCTGGTGGTAAGTTGATACCACTGCTCTCATCTCTTTGAGGATGGGGCACCCAACGATGACATTATAGGGGAAAATGAGGTCGACCATGGTGTATTTGACCTTGACTGTCCTTCTATACGGGTCCTCCCTGAATGATGTGGGTAGTATGATCTGTCCCAAAGGGATCACTTCTCCGCCACCAAACCCAGTTAGCGGGGTGGAAATCGTATCCATCATGTTCTGGACAAATGCCATCTTTTCAAGGGCATGCAGAAAATAATGTTGGAAGAGCTTCCATTGTCGATAAGCGCTTTCCATACCCGATATTCAACTATATCAATCTTAACAGAAAGTGGACATTCAAGTTAACCTGCCTCTAGCATTTGCAGCATGTGCATTTGCAGCATGAGCTGCTCCAGGTCTTTCTTGGTGAATGAAATCTCGTGGTCTAGGAAATCCTCTTCCTTGGCCGAGTTCATATAGCCCATATATGTCCATACATGCATCTTGCGGGTTATTGTTGCGTGCCCTTTGGCCGAATCGTCACTTGTAGGCCCTCCATTGATCATTCCTCTCATCGAAGCATTGACAACTGCTCTTCCATGCTTAGTCGGAGCCTTCTGCTTATCCCGCCTGGGGGAACGCGAATGATATCTGCAAGGCGAGCGAGACCTGTCATCCTTGTTGTGCTCATTCCTCGAGTTCCCACAAACTCTACTAGCTTGCCTTTCTTAATGAGTCTCTAGATCTCATTCTTGAGATCAATACATTCCTCCGTTCATGTCCCATCTGTCGGTGATATTCGCAGTATTTCCTGGAGAATTTCATCCGCTTACTCTCCCTCACCTTCCTCAGCTCATTGAGCCATCTATTCTTCTGTACCACATCGAACACCTCCAAAATCCCTCTGTGTCATTGCATTCAGATGGTTCATGCTAGTCCTCATCCTCTTCTGGCTAGAGAATTGGCTCTGCAATCTCTGCCTCATCTGCTCGTAACTCGTTATGGACCCAGCTTCTATCCTGGTAAACCAATCCAAGGCTGCCCCAGTCAGGGTTGTAGTTAAAATCTTTGTCTTAATGTTGCGTGAAAACCTATGCACGTTTAAGACACTATCAACACAGTGAAAATGATCGGTCGGGTCGTTCTTTCCATCGTAGGATTTGATTGTAGGAATCTTATCCCCTTTCTCGAGCACTTCTGCCTCAATCTCTTCACAAAACGGGGTTAAGCTCTTGTAGCCTCATGCTAATGCTAATTTCTGACCGACTTCTATCTTTTCGCGGTCTAGTTGCTCCATCCTTCTTGCAATGTTTCTCTTGTCCATCATTGGGTTATGACCCTCTTCCCCGGGAACTCTCAACCGTGGATGGTCCCTCCTGGATTCCACCGTATCCTCACATTCATTCGCTCTACGTCCAATTTTGGAGTTTCTGGTTCTCGATTCCTATGGTTGCGGCGGCCCGTCGCCCACTCCTCGATTGGTTAAGCTCGGTAACAAGGTTTCGAGAGCCGCATTCAGAGTAGTCTGGACGGTGGCGTTGATCTGCGCCATGATCTCGAGCATCAAAATAATAGGTGCCACGGGTGCGGGCACAGGCACCTTCGGCGGTTGAGGTTGTTCGAGTTCATTCTGGTCCACTACTAGTTTTGGAGCTGGGATAGGCGGCGGGGGTGCGCTCTCTGCTGCTGAATTGTCAACCAATGGCCTAATAGACTGCGAACGGGTCATCATGCGTTGCATCTTGACGTCTTCGTCTGTGAATGTGGTGTTCCCACAGACGGCGCCACTAATTTGACAATAGATCGTATACATATAACGAGGTGGATATTACATGTGTGGTACAACGCTTCTATTGCAAACTAGACCTACTTAAACTAATGCTAATGTTGACTAGACTTGGTCCGGAACACCCCGTTACATGTACCTAATTATCGTAAAAAAATAAAAAAAGAAGCTAATTATTTCTTATTACTTGTTTGTTTCTTTTTTTCTTATTACAAAAATGAGGTAAAGACCATTGACCTTTAATTATTATTTAAACCGTTTTTTCATGAAAATTCAAGCCGGCAATTTATTTAGCTCGATTGCACTATAAAATTAAAACCCCTTTCTCTTTCAACTACCTCTGAATCCAGAATCTTCTTCGATCGGAATTCCAACTGAAATCAGCTCACAAATCCCCTGCTGTTCTATTTTGTACTGAAATCCGTGAAAGGAATTTGAGTAAGCATTAAATCGCCTATATTATATATATGAATATTTATTTTTGATTCAGTTCGTAATGATTATGCGTTGTTGCTTCCCAATTTGTCGAATAACAGCTTAAATTAGGCTTAACTTACTTGTGCTGTTGTGCTGCGGCAGATTTGTGTCAACAATGGTGGAAGTGGAGAAGGTGCACAATGAAGCATCATCTGGTAATTTTCCTGTGTTTGAACTGTAATAATGTTGGAGTTATTTGTGGTTACCTTATGCTGAGGTTTTCGATATGGAAAAAAAAAAAAAAACTATCTCGAACTTACAGTTTTGATGCTTTTAGAGTGTGGGTTAAGGATTGGGAATGGGAGGTGTTGGATATTATTATTAGTCGCGGATCTTATTGGTCCCACGTGTGTTTTGGTCCATCGGAAGTTTAATTGGCAGCTGTGTTTTTAGCGATTTTCTGCAATTTGAGATACGTAGTGCTCAGTGAATCGAGATGTTATTGTTCTTGAAGGGTCTCTCGTGCATTTGCTTACTGGCGAGTTTCCTAAATGTTAACGTTGGTATATGTGGTGGAGTTTTGTTTTATTTATTACTCATAATGTCGTGCAAGTGTTACTACATTGCAATTTATGAAACGCGGAATCTCTTTCTTTCTTTTTCGGCTCGTTCCGTTTCTCGTAACGACGCAGTGTCGAATTTAGATTTTGTTTGTTAGCTATTATGCATTAGTATTTATTCTACCTTTTTCTATAATTTTCGCAGCATGGTTTGTGCAAGATACATTGGACTGTTAAAATTGCATAGTAAGTTGTGGTGTTTAATTTTTGCTGAGTTGGTCTCAGATATTATCTTCGAGTTTTTAGTTGTTTTTACCTATATGAATAAAGCAGTCTTATCCCCTCAACGACCTTTATTCTAATCGTTCTTGTGGATACTCATCAAGTGGTACTTAGAACGCGTGGCAATTTATTTGACATATTATCATCATTGTGGACGAAAAGATCTTGTGTAATCCAGATGTGAGCTTTCCGAATGTATAATTAATGTTTTATGCAGATCAAGAGAATGATGATAATATTGTAACTGAAGGTGCGTCAGTTGTACATGGAGAACCTCCCCAAGATGAAAGTGGGCCCCCTAAAGTTGATTCTGAAATGGAAGTCCTGCACGAGAAAGTGAAGAAGCAGATTATCAAAGAAGGTCATGGTCAGAAGCCATCAAAATATTCAACATGCTTCTGTAAGTATTTTGATAATAACTTTTTGGGTCAACGTTTTGAATTTCATTTGGTTTATTTGAATGAATTCCAATTGCACGATTGAATATATGTATCTTAATTTTAACAATGCAGGAAACATGACTGTATTAATATTAAATGAATCTTAATTTCATGATTGATATTTACTTCGATTATCTACTTTGAGGAATAGATTACTTCAGGATAGCAACATATCATCATTAGTTGAAGAATTGAAGGTCAATCATCCTTTGCATGCATTCATATTGTCGTGCGAGAAAGAGATCATGTAATGCATGAAAGGCCCGTCCTCATGAAAATTTGGCTTGAAAATTTGTCTTAATGCTTTCTGTGGCAAAGAATATTGATAGTAAAGGTAGAACTCAATGTCTAAAAGATCTTACCACATTATTTTGGGCAGTGCACTATAGGGCATGGGCTGAAAGTAGCCTGCACAAGTTTGAAGACACATGGCATGAACAACAACCCCTTGAACTTGTCCTGGGGAAAGGTATGTGCAAGGATTATTTAACTTATTTTTGTTCGGTGTGTAGGTCTTGTTTGGAGGAGGTACCTACTTTTGTTATCAGTTCTTGTATAGTTGAAACGTCATTCTCCATTTACTGTCAGTGTCGGTCGACAATACAGTTCTTACTTATTTTGCTCAGTGGAGCTTTTTCTTTTAGCAATGTGTTATGCCTAGTCTTTGGATGCTTTCCCGTCAAATCAAAAGATCCTCTACTTTAAATAATATGGCACATTTTCTTTCAACATTTACTTTGCTCCCATTCGTATATATTGGATCTTGAAGACTATGTTTGCTGGGTGGTATTTTATGTTTCTGTGGGAAGTTGATATTGAGCTTCAGCTACTCTTTATCACAGAGAAAAAAGAAATGACGGGGTTAGCTATTGGCATTACCAGCATGAAATCTGGTGAACGAGCTTTGTTACACGTTGGTTGGGAACTAGGCTATGGTAAAGAGGGAAACTTTTCCTTTCCAAATGTTGCCCCGATGGAAAATATCACGTATGAAGTTGAACTAATTGGTTTTGATGAAACCAAAGAAGTGAGTCTTTCATACTTAAAGCTCATGAATATTTAGTTATAGTGACAAAAAAGAAAGAGAATTCCATGTTTAAAACATTCTACAGGGAAAGGCCCGCGGTGACATGACGGTAGAGGAGAGAATAGGGGCAGCGGACAGAAGAAAAATGGATGGGAATGAGTTATTCAAGGAGGAAAAATTGGAAGAGGCAATGCAACAATATGAAATGGTAGCAAACCCACCTTTCCAATGGAGTCATTTTACGATTTGATCTGTCTAACACTTTGTTTTATTCTTTAGGCGATTGCATACATGGGAGATGATTTCATGTTCCAGTTATTTGGGAAGTACCGTGATATGGCTTTGGCTGTAAAAAATCCTTGTCACCTTAACATGGCAGCATGCATGATAAAGCTTAAGCGCTACAATGAGGCCATTGCTCAGTGTGGTATTGTATGTACAAAGCCTTTTCATATTTTACCCTCTTGCTTGTTTGTGCTTTTTTTTTCCCTCCTAACTCGTGTTACAATAGCAGTTGAGGCTGGACCGCTTTCAAACTTAGAAAGAAAGTAGGCAAATATTGTCTTAATGAAAGGGGATGAATGATTTAACGTAGGTGAATTTATCTAACTTAATGGCTAGTAGCCTAAGGCCTGTTGGTGGTAATCTTAGTAGAAAAAACCTACTACCTTTCTTTTTTCCCGTATGTATATGTGTTACTTTCTGGTGCCGAGAATATGTCTCGTGTGGTGGGGTTAGTTTATAAACTTTTTAACTGTTTTTTTAGGATTTTAGGAATTATAATCAAATATATATATATATATATTTAATTTCTTGTCAGAGTTTAGTGCAAAAATAAAGCATCTCATAACCTTTGAAACAAATTAATATAATTGTCTTTTTGCGTATAAATAGCCCAGAATCGGTGCCTTGTATTAAAATACGTTAGTGGCTGAAGTATTGGGATCACTGTAAACTACCCTGATTTAATCATGAATTATGGTGTTGGTGAAAATCTAAAAGAATATATGGATGACTTAGCTTAAGCATCACCAACTGAATGTACAATGCTCTGTAGGTGTTGGTTGAGGACGAAAACAATGTCAAGGCATTGTTTAGACGTGGCAAAGCCAGAGCAGAACTCGGGCAGACGGACGCTGCTCGTGAGGACTTCCTCAAGGCACGTAAATATGCTCCTCAAGACAAAGCAATAACCAAAGAGTTGCGTCTTCTGGCGGAGCACGACAAAGCTGTGTATCAGAAGCAGAAGGAGCTTTACAAAGGGTTGTTTGCACAAAAGCCAGATTCCAAGCCAAAGTCAGAGAATTGGGTAATTTTGATCTGGCAATGGTTCCTGTCATTATTTTTTCGCCTTTTCAGGCGGGAGAGGGAGAAGGCTGCATGATATTTGTTTAAGCAAGCATTGTTCTTACCAGTGAGGTATGTTCTGCTTTTAGATACTGTAATGTACTCGACACATGTATTGGACGTATGATGTCTTGCCATGAACTAATCTTGCATTGAGGATTGTATATTATTTTTTCTTAAGTTGAGATATACTTCTATTAATGAACGAAATGATAATTGCAAAATCAATGATTTAAATGAAATACACATCGAAAAGTATTAAGAATATGTTGTCGTCTCACAAGATGATTGACATTTATTGATTTATCTCTATATATATATTTGCTATCAGGCTCCCTCACATCTAGGTGATTAATATTTCCTCACATCTAGGTGATTAATCTTTCCTGACACTGACATTTTTTGAGTATGTGCGTGGCAATGGAATTTGAGCCCATGATCTCTCTTCTTCGGTATAATTGTCGTCTCATCGAAAGGCTTTGGCTTAAAGTTGGCAGAAATGAGACATCAATGAATTTATACAGATTAGCAACAGTGAAGTTTGCTGATTGATCATTCCATTCTCAGGACCAGTATAATTGCAAAATAAACTGTGATGTATAGAGAAAGAGAGTTCATAAATATACATCACAATTGTTGGCCAGACATTGACATCCATACACAGTATGCACAAACAAGCTTCTGTGATATATATACATACACAGCAAAAGATAGGCTCATAAGCATAATATCTTTCCAATCACCCTTCCGTTTTGGCCCCCAACTATCTTTCATTCCCTTTTCAAGTTTCTCCATACTAGCAAAAAATTGCTGCAGTTTTATTAATCCCTTCTCCTCCTTCTTCTCGTTCTTCCGTTTTGCGATAAACGGATCGTTCGGATCGCGATTCTGGCACGAGATTGTGGTGATAACACTTGAGTAACTTCTGGTGTGGATATCTTGAACTGGGTTCTGCTTGTTAGTATATAAATTGGAAATTGAAAGGGCAGCCATGGAATTGTTAGAATGGTTTAAAGCATGAGAAATCTTGAAAGAGAGGTTATGATGGAATGAATAGATGAAAAGAAAAAGTGTAGGGGATATTTTTCAAAAAATATCTCAGGAGGAATTTTATGTCTGATTCATTGAAGAGAGGTATGGATAAGGTAAATGTGTGTATGGTCCTCCTTGTCTTGACACGGACAAGGAAAAACGATAGGATAAGTTCAAATAATTTTTAGATATTTGTTCAGGTGAATTACACACATGGATGAAAATTTCGGTACGGGAGAAAGTTTCGGTTAGCTAAAAATTAGAAACGTTTCGTAATATTTCGAGAACTTTTTGGCATGTTTCGGATAATTCGTTAAATTGTAGTTATAACTATCATGGAAACTACATGTATATTTCGTATCGGTGAAGTCAAAAACGGAAACTTTTCGGTACTTTTCGAGGAAACGCACGGAAATTTTGATCCATGATTACACAGCAAGTGTTACGAGTTCACTTAACTCAAAAAATTTTAATTTATTAATATTATAATTTTCCACAAATTTTCGAAAACGACGGAAATGATAATTAAATGTTAGAAATATTGATTTGGGGTTGGGGTTTTAATAGCCACTCACTAGGTTCTCATGGTTCACTAATCATAGAAAAACACAACTGAAATTTTAGTACACTAACTAAAAGTTAACAAATCTTTTATCGAGATGAGACAAAATGATAACCAGCGTGCGCTTTTGCTTTTTAAAGTATTCTGGTTTCTTAAAACTTAAAAGTATTTAATAATACCGCGGTGAATGAACTTTTCCTCTTGCAAAGTATTGTGGTTTCTTGAAAATAATTGATAATTTCATGAAGTAATTACTTTTGAAACTGATTCTTGATCGTAATTGTTCGGGTATCATTTTTATTTTTATTTTTCTTTAGAAAGTTCAAGTTCAAGTATCATTTTAGCAACCCAAAGATATGATAATTTCGTTTTTTTTATTTGTTGGTGATATTAGTTTTTTACTATGCTTTGGAAAAAGGAGAGTCTAAAAGCAATTATTTAATACATAAAACGTTCCAGTAATTTCTTTATAGAAAATCAAATGACTAAATTACTCTAATAAGGGGAGCAGTGCTCTCCTATCCTAAAAGAAAAATGACCAAAATGGCACTATTTAACGTGTGAAGTGTTCATTGTTCAACTATAAAAGTAAAATGACATTGATAATCGGTTAACTATAATTATCAATTACCAAAAAAAGAAAGAAAGAAAGAAAAGTTCTATGATTTATTTTCCCTAAATCACAAACTAGTTGAAAAATCTCATGTGGCGCCACATCAGCAAAATAATCCAATGAATGATTGAATTCACCACCCTACAAATCGGATAAAATCCCCCCATTAATAACTCCCACATAATAAAACGTATAAAACACAAATACCACAGAGAAATAAAAGAAAAGAACAAGAAAAAAAAAAGCTCTACTCAATTTCAGCTCAAAATTATGTCATCAACATCAATTTTCTCTTCGATTCTCAACATTCCCACATCCAAAATCACAAACCCTGATCTGGGTTTCTCCAAGATCAGATTCAATCCAATAAAAAAGCAATCTTTTTCCATTTTTCACCCAGTTTTTGACACCTCCCCTTCACCCTCCGGTCCGTGCAGTTCGACCACAATCGCCAATTCTTTAACTGTTGACAGTACTACTAATGAGGAGGATGTTGAGGAAGTGAAGAAAGCCGAGTCGATACTTGGGTCGAATGTTCGTGTCATTGTGCCATTGAAAGTGTACCATATCCCCAAAGTGGATGAATATGAGCTGAGTGGTAAAGTTGGTGTCTTGAAGGAGTATGTGGGGTTTCACAAGGGGTCGAGGATATCGGCTAATCTGCCGTATAAGGTGGAGTTTGTGGCGGAAGGGGTTGTCGGGCGTGGCGGTAAGCCGGCGAAGTTTGTTGCTCATTTGAGGGAAGATGAGTTTGAGATTCTTGATTCTAGTGAATCATCTGATTGAAATGTTTGTTACGTGTTTAGTTGATAACGACGGTGGTATGTATATTGATATTGGTTAACCGGTTGTAATAATCTTGTGCTCAAGTTTTGTTATGTGTACAATATTGTAGATAATCTGGAATTTGAGTTCATATTGTGCTTGACTATACATGGAATTTGAGATGGTATTATGAAATTTGCTTTTATATTGGCTCTGTTATGGTGCTCGAGTTTTGAATATGTTGGACTTGGAGCTCTTGTAGATAATGTATAATTTGAGATCATATTGTGGCGTGCAATGGTTTAGATTTCAAGAATAAGATTTGTTTGCAATGGTTTATTGGATTTGTGATGTGTCTCGTACTTTCGTATGACAGTTTCATGTTTCAATAGTAAGTTTATCAGACATTAATGATATACTGAAATTTCCTTTTATATTAGTTCTGTTACTTGGAAATGTGATGATGGTTTTGGATTGGTTAACTAATTGTAATAATCTTTGCTCAAGTTTTGGATGTGTTGGAGTTGGAGCTTGAAGCTTGTAGGTAATGTACAATTTGAGATCATATGTGGCTTACAACGGTTTAGATTGAATAAGATTTGTTTGCAATGGTTTATTGGACTCAGGGTGTATCTCGTACTCTCATGTCACGTTCCATATTCTCGGTTATAACTTATAAGTATATGAGACATGGGTATATAGATTTGTGGGATCTGCAAAGTGAATGCTTTTGAGAACAGTTTGGAGACAAATTTCGAATAATATGATTTAGTTTTAACATAGGCTTTTGCAGCTTAACGATACATTGAATTGTACATCTTTTGTAGATGCACGACGATAAATTATTTTTGTATGCAAGTGCTAAGGAGCTTCCTAATGTTGTGGGTGAGATTACATGTACTAAAGGTGTTGAGTTCAGCTGCGATTGTGGTGTGGGTATTTTCTCTATTTTCATACTAGTTACTTACTGCTGAGTGCTAACATAAGCATTCTTCATTGTATTGTTGTGGTATTTTCTCTAGTTTCATACTAGTTGCTTACTGCGATTATAGGTTGTTCAATTGTGCGTTCTTGATGATGTTCGTATACTGACGATTTCACTGATTCAATAGAAAAGGAAGTTGAGAATGTGATATCTGTAGTTGTTGTTCGTATTTGTATGATCTAGCATTTCAACTGAAGACTGGGTCTTGATTGGAGATTCTGATAATGCGTTACGAAGAATATAGCGTATTTTCTTACGTTCATTTGGGTCCGGAGAATGAGTGTCTGAAATTTGTAGTGTACACTACATCTACTTTAAGGCGAATTTTACAAGTTACTCTTTGAGTTGCATCTGCTTTAGTTTAGAGTTTGCAAACTATTCTCTGAGTTGAGTCGCGTCTATTTTAAGGTGGAGTTTTCAAACTACTAATATTTGGGGTATGGAGACATGCATGATTTGTCTTTTGGTATAATGCGATCTTCATTCTACACTTATGTATTATCTCTGAGTTCTTTATATATGTTTTCATACTATTATTGTTTAAAATCAGTGTCTCGTGCACACGCCTCGTGGACGAAGGCGTAAATTGGCCCGGTTCGACCTGAAACTATTTTTGGCTTGGTCCAGCTCAAATTTTAAAAAATCAAAAATCAAAATTTACAAACCATCCCGAGCCTAGGCAACCCAAAAGTCGATGGTCTAAATTGAATTTGGCTTTAAAAAATTGGTCAAGAGGTTGGGCATGCAATAAGAAATTTGATTTATACTTTGTCAAACTAGCACTAATTAAGTGCTCAAATAAAAATTAAGCAAGCATTGGAGAGAAACCAAGAGAATTAGTTGAGTAACAGAGAATAAGACTTGAGTTTCAGTCGGTCACTGTTGCTGGATTGGTTCGGGCCAGTTGGGCTGAATTAGGCCCACATATGGGCCCATGAGGCCTAATTTGTATATGAGCGCTAAATCACATAAATAATAAATTATTTTATACATCCGTTGCACGTAAAACCAGTTGTTGAGATTAAAAGTAGATCTCTATATTATAGGAATAATCACCCAACACCTCATCTCCATCTTATATTGGTAGTGGATGCACATGCATCAAATGCACCAAATAATCTCTCCACATAAAGGGGGATGCGCCTGAGCCCGTTTGCCAAATTTTAAAAAAACATAAATTTCAAAGTGTCTTAATCTACTTATTTAAAATATTAAAACATGGAATATTAATATATAACTTCATATATATATATATATATATATATATATATATATATATATATGAGTATTGTTTAATAAGCACTTACCGTTATTGATTTTGTATAATATTTTCTAATTATAATGGTGGAAAAATAAATGCATAAACTATAAATTACTTTCAATTTTCTATAAGTATCTTATATTTAGTTTCGTTCTCCACTTGCTTTAACTATTCTTCAATATCATTCATTTATTCGGTCTTTACAAATTTGTAGGATTATTCATTAAATTTCAATGAAAGAACTATCCCGAGTGAAGTAGCCGACGATCCAAAAATCTTAGTGTGAGAAGTGAGAACTAGGAATTTATAAAGCGTCTTAGGACAAAGCACATGTACTCAAGTTGTCAATGCGAGACAGGTGCGCCAAAAATATTAACGGTGTGGAGAATTATGTGATTTGGGTTGAGCTAACTTGTTGAATTGAGCTGGTTGAGCTTAGATTACAGTCAACTCGTTGACGGTGCTCAACTCGTTGAGTGTACTCGAATTCTACCTAAAATTTGCATTTAAAATATCATTTAGTATTAAAATTGCGCATTATAAGCATATTTCTCTCCGTCTTATAAGCAAATTACTCTACTTTTGATTGAGGACTAAAAAATTATGTAGATTGGAGTTTGGAATACGTGGTAAAGTTGTTTTCTTATGTACTGATTTTTTAGAGATATTTTACAAAAAGTGTCACATAACATTTATATCGAATTAAGAAAATTTATCATAGAACTACGCAAACGCACATGGGTATGATGGCAGGGGTCTATTCCATGCTGCGCACAGGTCTTGTGCGCAGCCCCTCTGGGATGGTGACACGTGGACAAGAAGACAAAACATCAGTACACGTGTCACCATCCTAGGGAGCTGCGCACAATGCCCTGTGTGCAGCATAGAAAAAACCGATGGCAGGTAATGCAGTAGTCCACAGGGTTTTCTGAATGCTAGGGAGTCAGCACTCGGTCACCCTCCTAGCATGTGACATGTGTCCACTTGGACTATTTTTTATTTTTTATTTACTTACCTTTTTTTCCTTTTCTTTTGATAGTTTTTTTCTCTTCTTTTTTTTTCACAAAATACTTCATCTTTTTTTTTTGTTACTTATCATTTTTTTATAGTTAATTTACTTTTCATTTTATAGCTATTTCTCTCTCTCTTGTAAAGTTGCATTAAATAAGAAAAAAAAACTATATTATCTTTATCTTCTTTTTTTGTATGTTATTCTTCTAAATTATAAAATAAGATGTTTTTTTAACACAAAATAATATGTTTTTATTTTTCAACTAAGTAGAATAAAACACCTTTCACGTTCAATACAACAATTTTCACGAAATTATGTTGAAATTCTATAACAATAAGAAAAAATCTAATATAAGAAGATAAAGATAACATACAAAAGAAGTAGATAAAGATAATATAATTTATTTTTTATTTAATGCAACTTTACGAGAGAGAGAAATAGCTATAAAATGAGAAATAATTTACTATAAAAAAATAATAAGTAATAAAATGAGAAAAAGAAGATGAAGTATTTTGTTAAATAAAGAGCCACTAGCAAGAAACCCCCCTGTGTTATGGAAAAGAGGCAAGAAACCCCCCTATGAAAATAAAATAAGCAAAAACACCCCCTGTGTTAAACAAATTGTAGCTCACAGCCCCCTTCTCTTTCTTTATACGTATTTTCACCAGAAATGACTCATTTACCCCCAAATTAAAAATAGTCATTTCTTCTCCCACCATTTTTCCCATTTTATATTTATGCTTAATTATTTTAAAAAAAATATTGGATTCTTGAACCCATCTAATTATGTTACTGTAAATTTTAAAATTAACTTATTCTAATATTTAAATGAACATATATTTTCGTAATATTTATTAAAATATATAAATACTTTAATAAATTAAATGAAGATTTTTTTTAATTAGTGAAATCCAAAAAAAAGTGAAAAAGGTCATCTTCCCCACGCATAAATAATTATTATTGGGCAGAAATAATAATTCTCCCATTTTTTTTATACCGGAAATAATTGTATGTAAAATTTTGTTATTTCATGTGATGAGCTTCTATGAGTTTTCTAAATTTGTACTACTTTAATTGTACGTAAAAGTCCAAAAGAAAATTTAAATTTCAAAATATATTAGAAGAGATACATTTCTAAATAAGAGTTTTACCGATAAATGTTTAACAATACTAAAAAATTACAGCAAAAAATGTAGGCAAAAGTGTTTTTTTTTATTTTTTTTTTCAGAGGGGGGTTTTTTGCCCGTTTCAAATAACATAGGGGGGTTTTCTGCCAAAAATTCTACTAAGAATAAGGGTAGAAAAGTCATTTTATAAGAGAATATTAATTCTCACTCTCACTTCTTGGCAAGTGTATCACACTCTCGTACAAAGGGGGGTTATTTGCTACGTATTTCAATACACAGGGGGGTTTTCTGCTTCTTTTCATTTCACAGGGGGGTTTCTTGCCTGTTTCGAACAACACAGGGGGGCTTTCTGCCAAAAACCCTTAAATAAAAGAAGAGAAAAAAGCTATCAAAAGGAAAGGAAAAAAAAAAGTAAGTAAAGAAAAAATAAAAAAGTGGTCCAAGTGGACACCTGTCACAAGGCTTTCAGAAAACCAGTCCACAGAGTAAATCACGCAGGGCCCCACTCTCTTCAACTACTTTTGACTCTTTTTTTTTTATAAATCAACTACTTTTGACTCTTGTTTTTGATGATTTCACTGCTCTTTTTTGACTCAATTCGCTTTATGTGGCCTTTCTTTTATGAAGCATAAAAATAAAAATACCCCAAACAAATCGAATATGCAAAAACGTACGTTGATATATTATATTTGCCGACACAATGGTATGAAGTATGATAATGAACTTACTATGAAACAACAATCTCAAAATCTGTTCTCCATTATCTCACAAGCAATGATTTAAAAACTAATTATATGAACCATAGTTCAAAATTCAAATCTAAGAGGACAAAAGGGGGAATTTGGATGCTAGGAAGTAGAGTAGTACTCTAACACCATTTAAATCGTGACACATGGAAAATGATACTTTTTAACTATTATTAATTTTTCTTTTGATTCATTTTACAAAGACCTTATCAGCTGTAGCCACGTGTATATTAAAAAAGCTGAAGTTACAAATCATAACCATGGTTACAATTAAAAAATTCACTCCACTCACCTGCCAACTTGTTTCCTCACTCCACTCTCTTTCCTCTCTTCTCCGTTCACATTTCACACACACACATTCACTTTCTCTCACTTCACTCTCTTTCCTCTCTCTCATTTCACATTTCACACACACACGTTCACTTTCTCTCTCTCTTTCACACACACACACAGTGTTTTTTCTTAATTTCCTTCAAAAATTTCGCCTCTTTGCACGACTGTGTTTTTTTTAAGGGTGTGATGGTGACAACAATATTTACGGAGCGACGAAGGTGACGACGAGGTGAGGCGTATCCTTCTCTCCTCTGTCACGGCGATGATGGATGACGACCACGGGTGGCGGCGGAGGACGGCCCGGAAGAGGAGGACGGCGCGGGATTAGCGGTTAAGGGTTTTGGTTAATTTTTGTAAATGGATCTGTTAGAATTTGTGTAAATGGATCTGTTACAATCCGACATAATGTGACTCTCGTCGCCGAATTCATTTGGTGCTTGTACATAAATTTATAATAATTTCTGCAGAACATTATTTTCTATTGGTGAATAATGTTGTTAAACTCAAAAATAGTCACTTGTGTTGTGTCATATTTTTCTTTTCAGTTTATCATTATAATTAGAAGGCATGCGATGAGAATAGATTGGGGAGATTGTAATAATTAAAATGCTATCATTGAAGAGTAGAGATGGGGATGGGTGGTGGTGGATGGGTAGTGTTATTATTATTGTTGTTGGCCTGTAGCACAATATTGTGCAGCAGTAGAACAGAGAAGCCAAAATAGAGCTAATTTTCTTTTCTGTTAAACAGTGAATGGATAAAATCTATATATTTATTTAAATGCATATAAAATCGATTTGCCCAAAAAAAGTAAAGGAAAGAATTATGATTAAAAATTAAAATCATGCATATAAAATCGATTTTTGCTCTCTGTCTCAACAAAACAGAGCCCAAAACTCAAATTACTGCTCTCTGTTATGTTACAGAGGGCAATTGTTCCAAAACTGTTACAGAGGGCAATTGTTCCAAAACTCAAATCAACTTAACAGCCCAAAACTCAAATTACTGCTCTCTCAATCAATTTAAACGCACTACTCAAAAATAAACAATGATCCAGAATACAATATTACATAAACAAATGTTCTTTTAAATAAATAAATTGTATCCCATTCCATTAGATTCAGCAACTGTTATTCCAGATTTAACCATGGACGTTAGTGCTATTTGTTGCTCAAGTGTTATATCTCGGCCTGATCTTAAAAGATATGTTTGATCATGAGGATACAAGTCATGTGTATGCTCAATAATAAATTTCGACACCGCCCAAGCACAACTAGCTTTTGTCCTTGCAACTCTTAGTAGTGCCTTACAAGAACTTCTTGATGTTGTTTTTTGGTAATTCGGCACCTTGTTTTTTGAGCGTTTTTCATCTTTTTGGCCTTCACAAGAACACACAAATTGTTTTGCTTGTAATCCACTACCATCTCTATAATATGAATTTTTGTCTCTCCTTACACTAAAGCCTTTGATAGAAGCATATTTACAATATAATGCGTACGCTTCATTCACATCCTTAACAACTTGACCCGGCGCTAATTTACTTTCTAATTCTTCAATAGTCAAGTCAATAGAAGCTACCTCTTTTTCAACTTGTGCTTCATCATTAGCCATCAAGGATTCTCCAAATTGTAGGTCGACTCCACCGCTATTACAATCTAGTCCATTTGAAGCTACAATATCCATAAAAGATCATAAGCATGTGGTTTTAATTAAAATTAACGTTTTAGACACGACAAGAATGTACATTACCGAGAAGATCTTCAATTTCATGCGTAGCATGTGACGATGTTGGATAGTTTTCCATTATGCCAATAAAATCACACCTAAACAACAAAATTCACCATATTCATCTTTTTAGAAAGCAAAAAAAACTATGAGATTTGCAACTATAGAATAGAAAGAAAAAACCAGTGGAAGCCCACTTGTAATTTTCCCAAAAGCCACTCTGCAAATTATGAATTTACTTTTTTCAGGAAGCATAATAACCTGAAGGGGAGGTTTGTATCTTATTCCAGCAATTAATGGTCCCCCATTTGCAGTGCAACCTTAACAAAGTTTAAGTTAGTTATTCATCAAATAAGTAATAAAATAAAAGGTGTCCATTAATGAAAACCATTAGCTACATGCCTACCTAAGAAAAAAAAGTAGTTAAAGAATACATATGTATCCTTATATTACCAGAAAAGAGAAACATATATATAATAGAAGGAAAATGTAACGTAGTGTACCTTCAAAATGAAGGTGGCGGTGTGCAGCAATGGCGAGGCGAAGTAGGTGGCGGTAATGCTACTTACACTACAAACACACCATTTTCTAATATTAAAACATAATAAAATGAAGAAATCTCATGAAAAGATTGAGTAATAGGGGGGAAAAAACACAAACCTTTTCCCGCCGCGGCGGCGGAGGGTGGTGGTGCGGGCGGCGGAATACGTCGGCGGTGACAAAGGAGGGTGGTGAGAGGTAGTAATTTTAAAATGTACTTGGTTAACAAATCAAATGGTAAAATATAACAAATATGTAAGAAGATGAATTTTTGAGGGTGGCTTTCTGATTTCAAAAATGGTAAAACGTTCAAAACCTAAATGTACTATACACCATTTTTCTTTATTCATTTTTCTGACCAAACAAGTTAACTAGGGTTACAAGAAAAGTTACCTTTACACATGTCACTATTTTAATGGTGGAGGATTTTAAAGTATAAAATAAAAGAGAAAAAAATTTATTTACACTTTTTATTATTTAAATGGTGTTAGAGCACTACTCTAACACCTAGCATCTAATTTTCCGACAAAAGGAGGACAGGTTTTGCCTCTTGAAAATCTCTAAAGCAATCAATTAAAAACATTTAAAAATGTGCTTAACCAATAATAGCATGAATGTGATTTGCATTGATTGAGGAGAAAGATGAAGCCCAAAATTTCTAAATGCAAAGGGTCCCATGCTCACATTTTCTATTTTTCACGCACACACACAGAGGCACACTCACTCACTTATAACTCTATATATAAATGCAAAGGGTAGTTTCACTACAATCTCAAACCCTATATACTTTTACAGGTTGAAAGCTCATTGTGCAAAAATGAAAGTTGCTTTTTTGCTTATTATCTGCTTCCTTTACTCAGCTTCAGCTGTTGCACCACCTGCTTCTTTTGAAGGTATAAGCACTTAAGTTACTTATTTTTATAGCTTAAATACTAAAACAATCTTATTTATGTAATAACGGTTAAATCTTTGATGATATTTCATTAGACATTGGTAAAGATTCAACCTTTTAGTTCAGGTGGGATGTCGGATTTGCTTTATTTTTTCTAAAGCTCTGTTAGTTAAGCTTTTAATCAATTCAAGTATTGTATTTTTCTCTACAGTATGCTGAAATGAGTTTAAAATCCTCTTTTTTTAGTATTAATTGTCTTGATATTCTTGTTCATACTGTAAAGATTCAACCTTTTAGTTCATCTGGCATATGGGATGTGCTTTATTTTCTTAAGTACTCTTATAATCTCACAATTTAGCTGTTTAAAAGCCCTTCAAGCATAGTGTTTATGTGTGTGTGTGTGTGTGGGGGGGGGGGGGGGGGGGGGGGGTTATGGGGATATGATTCTGTTTCTACTAAATTGAGGTTAAAAGATTTGGCATTGTTAATGTTAAAGATTCTTTATTTAGATTTAGTATTTATCATTCCTGTAAAGAGTAAATCTTGGTTTTCTATACTCATTACTAAACATGAAACCATTTAGATATATACTCATATTTTATCCTACTCTTAAATCTCAGTTGAGCAGTTACTTTATCCCATGTTTGTTCTTTGTTTTCCAGGTCTCCTCCCGAATGGGAACTTCGAAGAATCGCCAAACCCGAAAAGCTTGAAGAAAACTGTGCTCCAAGGGAAAATCGCATTGGCCAAATGGGTTATCAACGGCCTAGTGGAGTACATATCCAGCGGCCTTCAGCCCGGAGGAATGTACTTTGCGGTTGCATACGGCGCCCACGCTGTTCGTCTTGGCAACGAGGCTTCGACCTCCCAGGATTTGGGGATGAAAGGTTTGATTTTGGAGACAAAGATTGGATTTTTGATCGCGAAATTTGGGATCGACTTGGATGGAATTGGTATTGATTGCAGAATTAGTCGTTTTGAGAAGGAAGACTGGCGTTTTGATTTTAGAGTCAATTTTACATTATTGTCCTTGTTGTCCTTGTTGAGTCATTTACAATTTTTACGTAATAGAAGCGTCCTTGTACATTGAATATTATGCACGATTCTGAAGGAATCTTGGTGATGTCAACTGAGGTCATGGCAAGTATATTACTCCATTATCATGCCTTTTTTTTTCATTATTCAGAAATTAGCTACCACTCTCTTCTCTCTCTTTTCTTCTCTCTCTCTAATCTCTATTAGCAGATTTCACTTTCTTCCCCTTTATCATATCACTTTTGTTACATTGGACTCAGAGCCAGTTATGGGTTGCGCTACTCTAATCACTATGACGGGATCCAACACCACACGAATCGAGGGTTTGGAGCTGGGCCTCTCTATTGTCTCTTTTGAGCTGCCTCTCTAGGGTCGACCCTTGATAGGGCTGCTTGGTTCATTTGGTTTAGCATTGGAGCGACTGCACGGTTTCGATCATATCTCTTTGTAGGATGATCGAAACCTCATTTCGCTTCTTGATTTGGAACCCTGACTCTCGTTGCTTTATGAGCATGTGCATCGTATTGGCTTGGTTCGATGCGTGCGCATCGTATTCGATGCCTCAATGTCGAACCGGGTGAATTCGATACGTTGTGCGCGACTTCACGGTTTCGATCATATCTCCCTAACGTATGATCGAAACCTCATTCCGCTTCTTGATTCGGAACCCTGACTCCCGTGGCTTTCTGGGCATGTGCATCGAATTGGCTTGGTTCGATGCGTGCGCATTGAATTCGATGCCTCAATGTCGAATCGGGTGAATTCGAATCGACTTGGATTCGATGAGTGGCATCTCCGTCGGTCCCCCTACTTGTGAGGAGTGAGGGGGTATATATAGGCCTGATTAAAGGGGTTAAAGGTCATTTTATGACCGCATTGAATTGTACAAATTCGATGTGCTCAATCCACATCGAATTGTGCAAATTCGATGTTCTCTGCGCAACTTTACTATTTTGAGCATAACTTTCTCTCTGGACTTTCGAATCGCATTCCGCTTGTTGCGTTGCGACCTAGACTCATGTGGCTTTCCAATGACATATTACTCAATGTCTAATTAGCTATATAGATATAATGGTGACCGAAATACGGCTAATGTAGCTTTACCTCTAAGCCTTCTCGACACACACCAGTCAATTTCGTGCCATCGTGGCTTTTCTTCGACATGACACATTATACCATATCACTAGTCCCCCAGTTTGGAGTGTGATTTTGGTACATAAGCATACTTTAAACTATAATGAAGTGTTAGAGTCGTTTCGCCTCAGTTTTGGGGCGATTAATGTCATTATGCACCAGTGACCGAATAAGCCCACATCATATTATAATCCCCCAGTTTGGGAGACGGTGTCGATCAGAGAGCGGGTGCCAAACTTATAAGATGTATTCTTGACTTACTGCTTTATGCTAGTTATTTGATAATGCTGAAAATCATGCCCCTGATTCGGAGGCAATCTGATGTGTGCGACTAGCGCTCAGTGGAGATTGGCGCTTGGAGGTGTGTGTGCTAGGCCCGTAAGGCTCAAGTTCTGATTGTAATGAACAATTTCTAATTTTCTATTTTTGTGGCGCTGCGTCGCCTTTTTATTAGTCGCATGGTTGTCATTTATGACTATTCATTTGTTTGTTTGATCGAAGACTCATAATCGTTACCTTTTCTTTCAATTGCTATCGTTGCTTTTTACTTTATTTTGACAACTCGAGTATTCTTCCATAATCACGGAAAGTTATTGTTGCTGTTAGGTGTTTAGGAAGTTGGGGTATCATGTGTCCTTTTAGACAGAGTCTCTGTCCCTTTTTAGTTATTTAGGGAGTTGCGGTATCTCTTGTCGTTTTAGACAAAGTATCCGTCCCTTTTTAGTTATTTAAGGAGTTGCGGTATCTCGTGTCGTTTAAGACAGAGTATCCGTCCCTTTTTAGAT
Source organism: Linaria vulgaris (assembly GCA_948329865.1). NCBI lineage: Eukaryota > Viridiplantae > Streptophyta > Magnoliopsida > Lamiales > Plantaginaceae > Linaria > Linaria vulgaris. Next base: position 85,231,184 of record OX415254.1, on the reverse strand, counting down.
CCTGCATGACTTTAGTGCCATGCAAAAGTTCCATAAACAGAACACGAGAAATCATTGAGCAAGAATGCAACAAAATATCCGAACAAATTCGACACAATGTCCAGATAGACAAAGATCTCTACCAAGCGTAAACTGCAAGATCAATGCAAGAAGCTTGAGAAATTTAACACTAGATCACTTTAGATCCATCACTTATATATCATTTCTATCATAGTCGAAGGTCTCCATCGAGACGATCTCTCTCTTGATCGAGGTGCTTAGCGACATAACCTACGTGTTATCTAACATGTCTACCTCTTAAAGTTAGCAATGATTAACTCAAAAGATAACTGCAAAGCTTTATTGGGCGAATAAACGTCGCGCCTTCACGCGACCCAACAACACTAATGCAGCAGCTGGGACGCACCAATCAAAAGTATCAAAAACCTATACACGAGTGAGGCCATAATCCTCAAAACGCTAATCATACATGGTTAAGCAACGATGGCAACATTTTTTCAGAAATGCAGCCAAAGCAGAACCATGCATTGCGAAATTATTTGCATAAAAATAACACCATCCATGATCTAAAGGAGACCAGCGATGAGAAAGAAATGGGATCGACACTCTGTCTCAAATGACAAGTGCTAACCATTAAATCCCTAAAAAAAAGCAACGAGATGAGGAAGTTTGTCTCAACAGACAAGTGTCTATGAAAAATCTAATGAAATTGATTACGCCGACATAACAAATGTTCGATGCGGCAGAAAGAAATGAAACACGCGCGATACCCCACGATGCAATATGGCATATTAATTGCCAAAATTAAAGTAAATTGCGAAAGCGCTAACAACAAGTTCCGCAAAAATAAAGACAAAGGGGATATACACTCTGCCCACAAGTGGCAAGTGCACCCAAAGAAATCCTGCATGATGGAAAACCTCAAAACAATGATGTGAACATTGAACTAACTTAGCAAAACATGCCATAACAACTATGCAACATGACATGGCATTGAGTTGACAAGTAACATTTAATAGTAAAAAATGCCGCTGAAAGAAAATAACCGCAAAAAAGAAAGTAGCATAGACCCATTGAAAATCAATGTTCAAAGCATCATGGTGACGCAACACCAAAATAGACATAACAAATTGTTCATTAGAGCAGACCCGTCAGAGTGTCGATCGAATCCAAACACATTCGATCGATGGTGGTCATCCAAACTTCAATTTTTTAATAACTTTCAAAATCGAATTATGATGAGATTGCGCAGTGACAATCGAATTCCATCCATTCGAGGTATGCCATAAGTCAAACCAATCCAATTCTGAGATATGGTGAACTAACACTATCGATTTGTTTCCGCTTCAAACATGAAATGACTATCAAATAGTCTCAGTACGGATGATTTAGAGATTCATCAGATTCGATCTAGCATTGATCTAACAGCTCAGATTCAACCTATCATGTAAAGCTTTCGCCCTCAATAAAGGCAATGCATCCCATAAAGTCTCACGACTATAGATAAAGTTTCCAAACCAAACATAATTGTAAAATCAATGCACAACATCGAGGGGCAGGATAACTAACTCAGAGTTCATTATGCTTGTCACGATGTTATCAACAACATTGTCGAAATAGTGAAAACATCAAAATTGGAGGTAGAAACCCCGTAAGATCATACAACAACTAACTGGCACACCCAAGGTCGAGTTTTATTATGACCAACAACGAGGCAGAATACAAAGATATTCTTGCTAGAACCTTAATGGCAAGCTCATTACGAGTACAATGCCTAGCGATCTTTACAGATTAGCAGCTTATGAAATCATTTCGCAATTATAACTATTGCCAAATCCCCGAAGACGGAAATGTAACTAGGTGCGTTGTCATAATTCGCAACAAAACCACAATATTCATAGAACTGAGAGTCATCCTATTGGCGACAAAAGAATATGTCATAATAATGACAAGATGCATTAGAACAATGAAAATAATCGATCAGATTATGCCTATATGCATAAACAAAGCGGAACCACGAGTTATTTTCATGAAACTAACGCCATGCAGCACCTAAAAAGGGACGGATACTCTGTCTAAAATGACACGAGATATCGCAACTCCCTAAATAACTAAAAAGGGACGGAGACTCTGTCTAAAAGGACGCATGATACCGCAACTTCCTAAACACCTAACATCAACAATAACTTTCCGTGATTATGGAAGAATGCTCGAGTTGTCAAAATAATGTAAAAGCAACGATAACAATTGAAAGAAAAGGCAACGATTACGAGCCTTCGATAAAACAAACAAATTAAATAGTCATGAATGACAACTGTGCGATTAATAAAAATGCGACGCAGCGCCATAAAAACAGCAAATTAGAAATTGTTCATTGAAGAGCAAAATAAATATGAGCATCGAACCACCTAATTTGATACAGCCTCGATCAAATTCCCTCAATTAGATGCACTCTAGATTCGATATAGGCCAATTCGAGATATCCTATATCGAATTCACCTGATTCGATCGTCGTTAGCCTCGACCTATCGTGGACATTTAGTCAAAACAATACCTCGAGGTAAGTGCAATCTAGATCACTACCCATGACGTGACATTCATAAAGCTGATCACTAACACACAAGTGCGTGCATCACATCAAGTTCGATAAAAGTTATTTGGCAACCGATCCTCCAAATCACGACTCCCAATCAGGGGCATGATTTTCAGCATTATCAAAATAACTAGCATAAAGCGGTAAGTCAAGAATACATCTTATAAGTTTGGCACCCGTTCTCTGATCGACACCGTCTCCCAAACTGGGGGGATTATATGATGTGGGCTTATTCAGTCACTGGTGCATAATGACATTAATCACCCCAAAACTGAGGCGAAACGGCTCTAGCACTTCATTATAGTTTGAAGTATGCTTATGTACCAAAATCACACTCCCAATTGGGGGACTAGTGATATGGTATAATGTGTCATGTCGAAGAAAAGTAGGGGTGTACATATAACCGTGACCCGCCCGACCCGCCCGCCACCCGCAAACCCGCGGTTTAGTAAAATTTTGCAAAGAAATCAGTTTACAACCATGGTAACCTGCTGTCAGGCGGGCGGGTCGCGGGTTACCCAGTCCACTCGCCCGACCCGCCTGCCACTTAATATAAAAAGAAAAAAAAACATATACCCCCTCCATTAGGGTTTTTTTTTTCAGCCACCACAGGCACTCACCACCAGCCCCTCTTCTCTCTCACACTCTGCCGCCCCTAACCTCCGCACCGCCACACTGCCCCGACAGCCACGAATCACGACTGCCACGAATCACGACACCACTGCCCCGCACCGCCACCACTGTCCCACCAGCACGAACGAACGACAACACCACTGCTCCGCACCGCCACCACTGCCCCGCCAGCCACGAATCACGACACCACTGCCCCGCACCGCCACCACTGCCCCGCCATCACGAACGAACGACAACACCACTGCTCCGCACCGCCACCAGTCACGAACGTACGACATACGCCACCACGCCTCCACCGCTGCACGAATCAGTAAGTTCCCAACAAGCAGCGATTATTATGGTGATGAGATTGGTTTCGATTGAGATGATTATGATGAGGGCTACTAATGATGAATAATTGAATATGATGAATATTATTGTTGATGATGGCTACTGTCAGTAATATGATGAATATTATTGTTGATGATGGCCACTGAATACTGATGATGGATATGATGAATATTATTGTTGATGAATACTGATGATGATGAATATCTTTGTTGATGAATATTGATGATGATGATGGCTACTGATGATGAATACTGATGATGTGCACTGTGCAGTCAATTTGCTTATTTGTTGTTCAAGAATGTTATAATTTGTTGTTGTAAATTATTTGGTGTTAGTCGTTACAAATCTCTATGCTTATTATCTATTTAACGCCACCCCGCCCGCCACCCGCCTAACCCGCCCAACCCGCCCAACCCGCATAGTTTGTATTTTGGTACCACCCGAAAGGGTGAAAAAATTGGTAACCCGCCAAGATAGGGTATGGTGTCTTTTTTCCTTGCCACCCGCTATAACCCACCCGCGTACACCCCTAAAGAAAAGTCACGATGGCACGAAATTGACTGGTGTGTGTCGAGAAGGCTTAGAGGTAAAGCTACATTAGCCGTATTTCGGTCACCATTTTATCTATATAGCTAATTAGACATTGAGTAATATGTCATTGGAAAGCCACATGAGTCTAGGTCGCAACGCAACAAGCGGAATGCGATTCGGAGGTCCAGAGAGAAAGTTATGCTCAAAATAGTAGAGTTGCGCAGAGCACATCGAATTTGTACAATTCGATGCGGATTGAGCACATCGAATTTGTACAATTCGATGCGGTCCTAAAATGACATTTAAGCCCCTCTAATCATGCCTATATATACCCCCTCACTCCTCACAAGTAGGGGGGACAGTCGGAGATGCCACGCATCGAATCCAAGTCGATTCGATGCCCCAAATTCGATGCCACTATTCGAGGCCTTATAAGTCCAGAAAGCTACGTGAGTCTGGGTCCGGAATCACGAAGCGGATCGAGGTTTCGATCATCCGTTAGGGAGATATGGGCGAAACCGTGAAGTCGCGCACAACGCATCGAATTCACCCGGTTCGACATTGAGGGATCGAATTCGATGCACATGCTCAGAAAGCCACGAGAGTCAGGGTCCCGAATCAAGAAGCGGAATGAGGTTTCGATCATCCGTTAGGGAGATATGATTGAAACCGTGAAGTCGCGCACAACGCATCGAATTCATCCGGTTCGACATTGAGGGATCGAATTCGATGCGCACGCATCGAACCAAGCCAATTCGATGCACATGCCCATAAAGCCACGAGAGTCAGGGTTCCGAATCAAGAAGCGAATTGATGTTTCGATCATCCTACTAAGAGATATGGTCAATACCGTGGAGTCGCGCAAAGCAGTCTCGAATTCACCATGTTCGACATGTAAGCATCGAACCAAGGCAATTCGATACTCACCAAGATTGAACCCTTATGTTACCTGTAAGCTACATGAGTTAGGGTCCGTAATCGAGAAGCGAATTGAGGTTTCGATCATCCTTCAAAGAGATATGATCGAAACCGTGCAGTCGCTCCAATGCTGAACCAAATGAACCAAGCAGCCCTATCAGGAGTCGACCATAGAGAGGTAGCTCAAAAGAGACAATTGAACTACGTTCGGCTTGATTCCCTTAATGGGATACGTAGGCAGCTTTGCAAGTTCCCAAGTTCAGTCCGATATCATTAGAACCTAATGCCCGCAAGTCAACAATCAAAGATTATCAAATCTCTCACGTTCGACTGTTCCCTCAACTTGGCCATTTAGGGATTATTTCCTGTAATCTTATATTTCTCTATGTGTAATAGGTGTTACAGACCAAGCTAGTTCATTCACTGTAATAGGATAGCATTATTTTGGTTAAGTCAGGCCCCACTGTATCGATTTCTCGGTGTATTGTAATTTAGACGAAATAAGACCAAAATAGACTAAAAAATTATGTACTCGAATGCGACCTAAAATTATGTACTCGAATGCGACCTAAAATTTGCATTTGATATATCATTTAGTAGTAAAATTGCGCATTATAAGCATATTTCGCTCCGTCTTATAAGCAAATAATTCTACTTTTGATTGGACTAAAAAATTTTGTAGATTGGCATTTGGAATACGTGGTAAATTGGTTTTCTTATGTACTGATTTTTTAGAGATATTTTACAAAAAGTGTCACATAACATTTATATCGAATTAAGAAAATTTATCATAGAACTGCGCAAACGCACATGGGTATGATGGCAGGTAATGCAGTAGTCCACAGAGTAAATCACGCAGGGCCCCACTCTCTTCAACTACTTTTGACTCTTCTTTTCGATGATTTCACTACTCTTTTTTGACTCAATTCGCTTTATGTGGCCTTTCTTATATGAAGCATAACAATAAAAATACCCCAAAAAGTCGAATATGCAAAAACGTACGTTGATATATTATATTTGCCGACACAATGGTATGAAGTTATGAACTATGAATAGAGTATAATGTTATATATTATTACTATATTAGCTACAAAAATGTACATGATGCGCCACATTTAACGAAGTATAAAACAAGGTCGAATGTGGATCCACCACGTGTCCTTTTCGTAATATTAGCTTAGTTTTTTTATTCATGGGTTTGATGTTTATTGCTTATGAATACGACTCCTTATCGACAACAATGCACGATTTTGTACAAACAAAATAGCACGATTGCTTACTCTACCGGATCGTTAAGTTGTTAATATTACCCCTAAAATATATTCTTATTCTATTTCTTCTATTTAGATTTTATTGTTTATCTCTTACTTAATAGAGGATTGTGGCTCTAACCTACCAAATTATATTTTCAACCATTAATAAGAGACGAGAGTTGAACTCAATGATATTGATACCATTTAAGTTGAGAGTAAATGTGAGTTTTATGGTTCTTTGTGGTTGAGATGAAAATAATTAATAATGATTTGCTTTGGTGCTTGACATTATTGTACATTGTACCTCATAATTAATTACACGGCAAAAAGTTATTCATACTTTTAGTACTTTAGTACAACCACATTCAAATTAATCAATCCAGTACTTATTTTGTTGTTGGAGCTATAACTGTCTTCTGAAGGGCAGAAATTGTATTTCTTGTTTTGTTTGGACACAAAGGCCAAATTTAGGATCCTCATTAAATTTCAACTTATTTTATTATTGCTCACATGTTGCAAATCTTATAAGCAGGAGATGATGCAAAAATCTAACAACATAAAAAATCACAATTCTTCATCATAAAGATATGCTACAATCTCAAAATCTGTTCTCCATTATCTCACAAGCGGTGGAGTCTACAGTGGGGGGAGGACCACTGGTCCTCCCTCCTCAAATCTTGACACATGTCATATTATTCTATTGATTTAATTTGAACATTATTTAATTAATTTACCAGTTTTACTCTCATGCTTTTACTCGTAGACTCCAGCACACATGTCCCATTTCAAAATATAACATTTTCTTTTCTTTCCATAACTTTTCCCAAATGTTGTCGGGTCACGCGTAGGTATTTAATATTTTTTTATTTAACTTTTTCTCAACAAAAAGTTACTCAACCATGGTTTTGTTAAAAAATAAAATATGTGAAGTTAAAAAGTACAAACAATTGAATAAGACTAATCGCAAAAAAACCCTTTTTTTTGTCATTTCTCAGTCTCACTACACTGCTGTGGCGCCGCGGCTGTTTCTCGACGGTGGAGTTATACCAACTCCGACACATCGCCGCGGCTGTTTATCTACAGTGGAGTCTATACCAACTCTCAACACATCAATTATCAACTAAACCTCTCCATTACGAAGCTGGTAAGATTTTAGTATCTTCCGTCCTTTCCAGTAGCTTCTTTTTGCAATTTTAGAGTGGTTGCTGTAAATCTCAACAAATTTGTGCGTTCTCTTCATTTTATGTGATATAATATCAGTTTAAAGTGTTTTCGTGCTTTATAATCAGGTCGACTATTACGAGGAACAATTTTAGATGGAATACTCTTATGGAGCATGCAATTCTCCCACATTTCCAGGTATGAATTATCAAAGCATGTTATGGATATGATTTCAAGAGTAAAACAGGTTATTCATTATACTTTTTCTTTTTTTGCTTAGACTTAAATTACGAAAATGAAATAGAAGAAGAAGAATGTTGCGATGAACAACCATTTGGAGAAGAAGAATATTGCGAGGAACAACCATTAGAAGATCCATTGGTGTCGAATGATGACGAGGTACAAACTGAAAATCAGGTAGAATCTTTAGAGGAAGTGGAAAAAAGATTGGAAATTGGACAGGTAGTAAAAGATGAAGAAATGGCATATGGATTGTATTGTAAATATGCTAAGTTCAAGGGCTTCAGTGTGAGAAGAGGGAAAGGCATTCCATTTAAAGATGGGTGTGGGTTACTCCAAGGTAAATTCTTTTTCTGCTCTTGTGAAGGTTTTAAAAATGAAGTGTGTTCCAAAAACAAGGTACCACAGTTCCAAAAGGTGACGTTTAGATGTGGTTGCAAAGCGAAATTAAAAGTTACACGAAGAAAGGGGGGTGTTTGGAAAGTGACAACTTTCCACAAGGAGCATAATCATGAATTATATAAAGTTGATGAAGCCTATTTACTGAGATCTGGTCGGGATTTAACTGATCAACAAGAGCTTATGTTAGCTACAATGGTTAAGTCTGGAATACCTGCTCTTAAAGCCATTGGGTATTTAGAAAATTCGGCCGAGGGAAGAGAAAAAGTAGGCTTTCTTCGAAAAGATGCGTTGAATCGTCTTTATAAGAGAAAGACTAAGGTTGGTAATAGTGATGCTCTTGAGTTACTAAAACACTTTATGGAGAAGTCAAATAACGAGTCTGATTTTTATTGGAAAATGGAAGTAGATGATGATCAAAGACTTATGAACTTTTTTTGTAGGGATACTCGTAGTAGAATTGATTTTGAGTGTTTTGGTGATTTGCTTTCATTTGATACAACTTACAAAACGAATAAATATCATATGGTATGTGCTCCTTTTGTTGGTATTAACCATCATAATCAAAACGTTATGTTTGGATTTGCTCTTATGTCTGATGAAACAGAAAGTTCTTTTGAGTGGTTGTTGAGGGAATTTCTTACATCTATGGGTGGTAAACAACCTGGAGTTGTTTTTACGGACCAATGTCAAGCGATGATGAATGCAATTAAAACAGTTTTTCCGGAGTCACATCATAGATTATGTCAGTGGCATATTAAACGAAATGCCCCCTCGCATATGGGGACTTTGGGTAGTGATAACAAATTTCAGCAGTTATGGAAAAAATGCATGACTTATTGTGAGTCCGTTGAAGAATTTGAGGCCACGTGGAAGGAAATGATGGAAAATTACAAACTTGGTGATCCAGATTGGTTTAAGATGATGTATAAAGAGCGTCACAAATGGGCAACTGCTTTTAGTTGTCATATATTTAGCGCGGGGCTCTTGGCTACATCGAGAAGTGAGGGGACAAACTCGGCATTGAAAAGTAACATTAATGTTAGTAGTACATCTTCTTTGCTTGATTGTATTAATGGTTATGAACAAGTGTTGAACGATTGGAGGATTACTGAAAAGGAGAGCGACGTCAAATGTCGATATAACCAGCCTACATTGCTTGTGCCTTCTAACCCCTTGCTGCAACAAGCTGCTAAAGTCTACACAATCAATGTTTACAATTTGTTTGAGAAAGAATTGAAAGATACAATGGGTTTTGAGCCTCCACACAAGTTTTCTTCTATTGATTCATCTTTGATGTCCTTCCAGGTGAAGTCTTATGGCCAAAGTTCCAAAATCAGAATTGTTCAGTATGATCCTCAGGAGTTTGAGGTAAAATGTACTTGCCACAACTTTGAAACAGTTGGTATATTGTGCAGCCATGCTTTAAAAGTATTAGATGCTTTGAATGTGCGTATTATACCTGAAAAATACATAAGAAAACGATGGACTAAAACTGCTAAAAGTGGAGGATATGTTGATCAGTGTTCTGGAACAGGAAACTATGGCATTCATAGAGACAAAAGTTATGTGTTTGAAATGGCATATGTAACTCATGCAACAAAAGAAGTTCGTGATATTGCAATTCAAGCCAAAGCTCATGAAGAGACCAGGGACATTTTGTCAAGACATATTGCATGTGCTAAGAAAGAAATAGATGCATGGATTAATGATCCAAGTAGATGTGACCAAATTCTTGGCGAGGAAGAAAATAGCACACTGGTCCGTGATCCTCTTATCGCAAAGACAAGAGGGATCACAAATGTTCACAAGCGTTTTTGGGATAAGAAAAAGAAAAGGAAAGGAAAGGCTGAATCTTTACGTAAGTTCATAGTTTTTAATGTATTTACGCTTTCTGTTACTTTTATTTATTTAGACTAATTTATTCTTAAATTATTTAGAAAAAACTCGAACAGCAAAACATAAAGGTGAAGGATCACAAACTGTTAGAGACTCGCAAGGATCAAGAAATGTACAACCAACTGGTGGATCTACTAGTCATGTGGTTCGTGGTATTGGCGAGGATTTGAACTTGGGAATGGATGGACAGTTCACAAACGTGTATCCCTTTTGTGAGTTCAATATGAACATGTCACAGGTATAGATCATCATTTCAGTGTTTAGTGCAAATTTATTTCCAAATAGAATTGACTGATTAACTTATATTTTGAAATTTATGTATATGCAGGAAAATAGAGGTCGCACAACACCTCATTGAGGATTTTTTTTAGAGTTTTAAGTAAGAATGGAGTTTTGGAGATTTTAAGTAATACAACACTGATGATGATGCATTGATATTGTTGCTGAGATTGTAGTGTTGAACAACAGTAACTTACCTGTTGATCCAACAATATTAATTTTGTTTGATACTTCCTTTTTGAATATCAAATCTCGTTGTAGCAAAATACTGTAAGGTGCCTTGTTTTTGCTGTTGGGGCCTTTTCATAATTGTGCTGTTGGTATTTGATACTGAGATTGGAGTTTTGGTATTTGTTTTTGGCTTTTTGCTGAACTGGGACCTTTTAATAATTGTGTTGGTGGGCATTATGAAGTTGGTGCATGGTGCCATTTTTACATTAGGATCAAGAAATTAACTAATGTTGAGAAAATGGTTAAGGTTTTCTTTAACTATGACAGGACTTGGATGTTAATTATAAAATGGCGCATTTCTCCAAATGCAAATGGTTTTAAGAAATTAAGACTGCAAATGCAAACTGTTTTCAATCAAGTTCTTATTCTATGTTTATTACAATAATTCCAAGTGTTGGTTCTCAATCAAGTTTTATTCTGTGTTCTATAACACAATTCTTGGTTATTCAATTTTGTTTAAATTAGAATCACCAAAGTTGGCAAAGTTATATGGCAAATATATGTATTAATACATTGATAAAATACAAAACTTGAAAAAAATGTTGTAATAAACATGAAATAGATCAAAAGATTATTCATCCATGTTTATAGAACAATACACAGATTCTCTACTAAAACTAAGAACCAAAACCTTAAAAGATACTGTATTTTTTTTTCTTTCTTAAACCAAGAAGTTTCCGTGCTTTCATCAAATTCGCCTTTCTCTTCTTTGTTTGAGTCCCAGCAGCAGTGGCCAAAATTTATGCCGACATCTTGGTTTTGACAACGATCAACTTATTGAAATCTCTATCTTCTGATTAATAGCAAGTTAGCAGCAACTCAACTGTCACCATCCAAAAAAGTGAGCAACTCAACGATCAACTTAATTAAGCTCAATTTCAACAAAACTATCCAACAAAAAAGTGCACCAAATTAAGCTCAATTTCAATAACCAAAAAAAAAAAATTCTTCAAACACTAATCCCCATTCATACATTTTCACAGAAGATGAAGCCACATATCTACAACTATACACAATCACGAAGTCATGCATAAAAGCATATATCATATACGTGAAAGCAATATTCCCAAATAAATAATCAACATACACTAAGCTAAATAACAGATCTAAAATTGCATTTTGAAAAAGTGATGATGAGGACATGTGGAGGAAGAACCGTACTGCGGCTGCTGCTCGATATCAATAACCGTTAATCTCACAACACTAATCACATTTAATACAATTACACAGCATCAAATACTACTTATCTACATCTTCGAACAATCACGAAACAAATCGTACAAACACACCTTGTTACACATAAGCTAAATCCTCAATAAACTAATACATAAAGACAATCGCGGATCTAAATTGCATTAAGAAAGAAAGAAAGAAAAAACAATGGTGAGCACGTGTGGAGGAAAAACCGTACCAATCCATGGAGGCGCTTTTGGAGGATTGATGGTGTACTCCCTGGTGACAACCTCCTCTTTGCGAGCCTTGCTACCCTTCTCCACCATGGTGTATTTTGAAAGATAAGTGTAAGCTTTTTTTTTTCTTTTTGGAAAATATAACATTCTAAAATGAAACGTGAAGGTATAATGAAAAATATGATATCTTGCGATTTGAAATTCAAAAGTCCCTCCAAAAATTTCATCTAAAATATTTAGCAATCTGAAATTTGAACCACAGTAACCATGGTTTGTAGAGAGAAGTGAAAGTGTGGGATTGTAGAGAGAAGTGAAAGTGTGGGAGTATACTTTATGTTGAGAGAAAGCAAATATATGTATTAAACAACTACGCCTGATCTGAAAAGATTTGGAAAAAGTAAAAGCATGGGAGTAAAACTGGTAAATTAATTAAATAATGTTCAAATTAAATCAATAGAATAATTGGACATGTGTCAAGATTTGAGGAGGGAGGACCAGTGGTCCTCCCCCCACTGTAGACTCCACCCTCACAAGCAATGACTTAAAAACTAATTATATGAAACATAGTTCAAAATTCAAATCTAAGAGGACAAAAGGAGGACACTTTTTGTCTCTTGAAAATCTTTAAAGCAATCAATTAAAAAAATAAAAAAATGTGCTTAACCAATAATAGCATGAATGTGATTTGCATTGATTGAGGAGAAAGATAAAGCCCCAAATTTCTAAAAATTGTTTTTAAGATAACAGACAAATTTCAGACTGTAAACACATGCCACTCAGGTACTTGGTCCCATGCTCACATTTTCTATTTTTCACACACAAACACACACACACACACACACAGGCACTCTCACTCACTTATAACTCTTTATATAAATGCAAAGGATAGTTCACTATAATCTCAAACCCTATATACTTTTACAGGTTGAAAGCTCATTGTGCAAAAATGAAAGTTGCTTTTTTGCTTGTTATCTGCTTCCTTTACTCAGCTTCAGCTGTTGCGCCACCTGCTTTTTTTGAAGGTATAAGCACTTAAGTTACTTATTTTTATAGCTTAAATACTCAAACAATCTTATTTATGTAATAAAGGTTAAATCTTTGATGATATTTCATTAGACATTGGTAAAGATTCAACCTTTTAGTTCAGGTGGGAAGTGGGATTTGCTTTATTTTTTCTAAAGCTCTGTTGGTTAAGCTTTTAATCAATTCAAGTATTGTGTTTCTCTCTACAGTATGCTGAAATGAGTTTAAAATCCTCTTTTTTTTAGTATTAATGTCTCGATATTCTTGTTCATACTGTAAAGATTCAACCTTTTAGTTCATCTGGCATATGGGATGTGCTTTATTTTCTTAAGTACTCTTATAATCTCACAATTTAGCTGTTTAAGCCCTTCAAGTATAGTGTTTGTGTGTGTGTGTGGGGGGGGGGGGGGATATGATTCTGTTTCTACTAAATTGAGGTTAAAAGATTTGGCATTGTTAATGTTAAAGCTTCTTTTTTTAGATTTAGTACTTATCATTACTGTAAAGAACAAATCTTGATTTTTATAGTCATTACTAAAGATGAAACCATTTAGATATATGCTTATATTTTATCTTACTCTTAAATCTCAGTTGAGCAGTTACTTTATCCCATGTTTGTTCTATGTTGTTTTCCAGGTCTCCTCCCTAATGGGAACTTCGAAGAATCCCCAAACCCGAAAAGCTTGAAGAAAACTGTGCTCCAAGGGAAAACCGCATTGCCCAAATGGGAAATCAACGGCCTCGTGGAGTACATATCCAGCGGTCCTCAGCCCGGAGGAATGTACTTTGCGGTTGCACACGGCGTCCACGCAGTTCGTCTTGGCAACGAGGCTTCGATCTCCCAAACGATCCCTGCCAAAAATGGTTCACTTTATGCACTCACGTTCGGTGCTTCGAGAACTTGTGCACAAGAAGAGGTTCTTAGAGTGTCCGTTCCACCTCTGTCGGGTGACCTTCCCCTGCAAACCCTTTATAGCAGCAATGGTGGTGATACTTATGCTTGGGGTTTTAGGGCTACTTCTAATTCTGTGAAGGTGATTTTTCATAATCCTGGAAAGCAAGAGGATCCTGCTTGTGGACCTTTGTTGGACGCTGTTGCTATTAAAGAACTTTTTCCTCCAAGATTTGCTAAAGGTAATGATAGAATTGTCAGCACCCATATTACTCAGTAGTCTTCGTTGCTTTTGTTGATCTGTTTCGATAATGTTCAAGAATTTTGTTGGTGTTCTATGGGGGTGCTACGTTGATTGAACAATTGATCTGGTACATAGTTGCTTTCCTATTATGTGGCATTGTCCAAGTTTACTAATAAGTTTGGTTCATAATGCTGGTCCGAATTTGAAGGAACCAAATTTTTTGTCGTTTAATATATCGATCTTTTGCAGCTAACCTCGTGAAGAACAATGGTTTCGAAGAGGGTCCTCATCTCTTAATCAACTCATCCCACGGTGTCCTTCTGCCTCCCAAACAAGAAGACTTGACGTCTCCTCTTCCAAGCTGGATCATCGAATCACTCAAAGCCGTAAAGTTCATAGATTCCCAACACTTCAATGTCCCCTTTGGAAAAGCCGCAATAGAGCTAGTCGCAGGAAGAGAAAGTGCAGTTGCTCAAGTTATCAGAACTGTCCCAAACAAAGTCTACGACTTCTCATTTGTCGTTGGTGATGCAAAGAACGGATGCCACGGATCCATGATGATTGAGGCGTTTGCTGCTAAAGCTGCCCTGAAAGCTCCATTTCAGTCGGAAGGGAAGGGAAAGTTCCACGCGTTTAGTTTCAAGTTCACGGCAACATCAAACGGGACGAGGTTGACGTTTTTTAGTTCGTATTATCATACCAAGGCCAACGACTTTGGAACTCTTTGCGGTCCAGTTCTAGACGAAGTTCGGGTTTTTCCGGCGTCTAAGATTTAAAGAATGTGTGTTATGGTATTGAGGCAGACAAGTTGTGGAAGAGAGTTTTAGGAATGGTTTTTAAGTATCTTGAACTTTCTTTGGAATTGGAGGGCAATTCAATCCATTATTATATCATGTTGTTTTTGTCTGTAATGGTATAAACTATAAACTATATTCGCCTTTTCAGCTGTGCGAATTTTATGTACGAGAATTGTGTATCACTGCATGTACCACTTATCATATTTACCACATTGCATATGTTTGTCTGTGAAACAAGAAAATACTAACAACTCTGCTATTTGAATATTTACTCACTTTACAAAGCACCTCCAAATGTCTTATTAAATGATGTAGTAATGTTTTAACTCATTGATTCAGAAAAGTTTTGAAGGCCCATAAGCGTATTTATAGGATTGTCGTCCCTAAATAGTAGCTAATCGGATGTGAATCCTTTCAATGACACATAACTTTGGAGGCGAGTTGTTCAAGATCCGTCCCTAAATGAATAAACGAAAGTCGGTGATGCTTGAACTCTGATTCTTAGACAGAACCATCGTTGAAAATGATCCATTATGATGATGAAAAGTGTTCTCATAATACTATTATTGCACATGTAACCAAATGAATGAATACAAGTATTATTTGCGCTATTACTTTTCTCTACGTGGTATCAGCTTAAGCCAAGGTAAGTCTCTAACGAGCACCTCCTAACCCTAACTCTAGCCGTTGTCATCTACCTCTCCTATGACCGGCTACAACCCTACCACAACCGCCGCCTCCACCGCAACCTCATCGGAAAGCCGACAACCTTACTCTCCACCACCTATAATCCCCTTAACCACAAACACGCATAAAATCACCCTCACCACGTCCAACTACCCGTCCTGGCGTTCCCACGTTCTTTCCCTCCTAAACGGTTTTCTTCTCTTGATGTTCATCGACTCAAATTTCTCCGCCCTAACTGTTGATTCTGATGAGTTCGACTATTGGTACCATCAAGATCAGCTTCTACTCTCGGTCCTTATTGGCTCTCTCGATGGTGACTTGACACCTCTTGTCTCGTCATCCCGCTTCGCACTGGATGTGTGGACTACATTGGTCATGCCTTCGCCAGCCGATCAAGTGCACGTGTCATGCAACTGAAGTACGATCTCGCTCACACTTCTCTTGGATCTCAGACTATCAGCGAGTTCCTTCGCGGTATCAAAAAGAAGGTCGACGAGTTGGGCTTCGTTGACATTGTTCCCTTTGATGACGTCTTTACCTTATACGTTTTGGATGGTCTTGGTGCGCGTTATCGCAAAATCTCCTCTTCCATTCGGGCACGTGAAAACTCCATCATGTTCACTGACATGCATAACATGAAGCCTCTTCCACAACCCTTGTTGCCACGACGAACAATGTTGATGCCCCTACTCCAACTCCTTTCGTGGACATTCCAATCCTCATTGCGGTAATTCCTACAGTTGTTTCGCTACTTAAAGGGAACGATTCTTCGTGGTTTGCTTCTTCATAAACCACGAAATCCCCCCCGCCTCTCTCTCTCTCTCTCTCTCTCTCTCTCTCATTGCTTATTCGGACTCGGATTTTGGTGGCAGTATCTCTTATGGCAAGTCTACCTCTGCCTATATCGTGTACTTGGGCCCTAATCCTATTTCTTCCCTCTCAAGAAAACAAATTGGTGTCGCTCATTTGTCCAACGAGGCCGAATATCTGGCAGCTGTCGCGGCAGCTGCCCAGGTGTGTTGGATCAAACTCTTGTTTCATGATTTGCGTCGTCGTTGTCTCACCACTCCATGTCTTTTGTGCGACAACATCAACGCTACTCGGCTTGCTTTGCTCTGGTTCTTCGCTCTCGTATGAAGCACATCACCTTGGATCCCCACTTTGTTCGTGATCACACGGAAAAGGGTGTGGTGCGAGTGTCTCATGTTAATACTTTGGATCAGTTTGTCGATGTTCTAACTAAGTCGCTTCCTAGTACATGGTTCGAGTTCCTCCGTTCCAAAATCTCTGTTGCCAACGGAACATCGATTTTGCGGGGGTGTATTAAGTATCAACATAGATTAGAAATGTTTTCATAATACTATTACACCTTATATAAATACCTACGTTGTACAATGTACCCAAATAAATGAATACAAGTATTATTCGCACAATTACGTTTCTCTATGGTAGACTGTGGACAATATCAGTCAAATCAACAACATAATGGACAAAATGATAAGAAATTGTCGATTTTGATTGATATGATTAAAGGTCAATAATCATAAATGGTCGATTTTGGTTTATTTTTAATTCTTGAGAGTGTATATCAACGCGAGTCATGTATCTCATAAAATAGTCCTAAATTCTTTTGGCATCACTATAATTTATTATCTCAAAAACTACTTACCCAAATCAAATACAATATAAAATCCAAAAAAAAAAGTATAACTTCTAGAATCTCATACATACATATGAATGGTTAACTTAAGACACAAGTCAATGCAACCAATATGAATGCAGAAAATAATTCTCGGTTGAAAGCTCCGAACACCATGGAATTTCCAAAGATTTGCGCGAAATGCTCGCGCCGCCGTTCTTACCAAATCCGCGTGGCAACCTTATCATATTTAAGGTGGTTGTTACCAGGAGAAAAAAGCACCGCTCTTGATCACTCTTTGCAATCAACAATCTTAATTTCTCTCTGTCCTCTCCTCTGTGGAAAAAATCATCCGTAGCTCAAAAGGGACACGATTTATCTTTAAATTTCACCCTTTTGGTAAGTGCAATTTGTTGTTTGGATATGCATGCATGGTGTTCGACGTTTTGTTTCTTATGGTTTTGACTTTTGTGTGATTTTGCTTTTTAAAATTTCAGGTCTGCGGGATTGGTCTATTGGGAGGCTAAAGAATTGTGAAGCAGAGAGAAAAGAGAGATGTCGAAGGCGGGAGCAATGACATTGGCATCTGGGGTTGGTGGAAAGATCGAAAAGGCTAATGTTCGCTCCGAGGTTGACAAGTAATGTTTCTTGAACTCTAAAGACTCAGTCAGTCAGTTGTTTGTTTAACATTGAATCTCAATTGTTTGTTTGACATGGAGACTGAATTATCATTCTTATACTTGGGTGTTGCGTGCTACGTTTAGATTTATGACATTGACACGTGTACGGGACTCGTTGTGAGATTTTGATGCACGTTTTGAGGAGTGGTTTTGAAAAAGAATGTAGACCTTTAAGTTATAGTTATAGGGTGTCAAAAGCAGGGTGGCAGTCGGAGAATTTGATGCCTGCTTCATTTTGGTTCCTTCGTCCTTGTGCATTGTACTGCAGCAGATTTTGATTAATTTATGCATATGAATCAGGTACGAGAAATACCATGTTAGTTATGGAGGCAAAGAGGAAGAGAGAAAAGCTAACTATACTGACATGGTGAGATTCCTTTTTGTAGCAATACTCAGTTTTAAATCTTAGCGATTGGCAGATAGTGTATAAGCTTTTGGTTGTGGTATTGTATTTCAATTTTTTATTTGTATCTAAAACCCAAAGCATAACGTTTAAACTGTATGGGTGGTTTTGTTTTTTTCGAAATTAAGTTTATTTGTTATTTTAAGTAATTGGAGTTATGGGAAATCGTTACTTAGTTTGGGCTATGTAGATTTTACGAATGCAATTCTATTACATATTACCAACTATGGCCACAACTACATCATTGTAATGAAATCGTGATTGTTTGAATTAACAAAACTATGACCACGAGGCCTAAGACCTGCTTTTGACGTGAACCAGCATAGGTTATGGATGAATCATGATCACCTTGACGATGAATCTTTTATGTCATTTTGGCTATGATTCATGATTTCTATCTATTGCGACTTGCGAGCAATGTGATGGTTTACCACTTAAACATGCAAGTAATGCATTAGTTACACAACACTAAGTTGGTTATATATACTTCTATTTCAGGTTAATAAGTACTATAACCTTGCCACAAGCTTCTACGAGTATGGCTGGGGACAATCATTCCATTTTGCACCCAGGTGAAATATTTTGTTTGCTTGTTTTAATTTTCTTAGTGAGTAATCCTTAGGAGTCCTTAAGGAAAATTCTAATTCTCAGTAATTATGTATACTTTTCTTAACATATTATCATAATATGGTTACAGATGGAAAGAAGAGTCTCTCCATGAGAGCATAAAGCGACATGAGCACTTCCTTGCCTTACAACTTGGCTTGAAACCTGGACATAAGGTCTAAACATTTCTCACGTTTCACTTTATTTGCCAAACTATGGGCCACTCTCTATGCTGTCGTAAGATTTATGACACATGTACATAACTCGTGGTGGGATTGTAATGCACTGGACTGTGGCTTCTTACAAATATAGAAAAATATCTTTTAAGTTTTATTTATTAGACGGGCATACATCTATCAATTTTCAAATAGATTGGCACAAAAGATATTTTGTGCAAGACATTTTGGGGAGTTTTAGAATGTTCTGGTTTGAACAAATTAAACCTTAATGTTTTAAGCTTTCATTGTGTAGGTTTTGGATGTTGGATGTGGGATTGGTGGACCATTAAGAGAAATTGCTCGATTCAGGTGCAATAAAAAACTAGTTGTTAGCTAGTTATATGTGTTACTAATGTTTCTAAACCTACGCATTCTGTTTCGAAAAGTGTTTATTCAGGCCTTGTTTTTGTTTATAATCTGGCAGTTCTACATCAGTAACTGGTCTCAACAACAATGAATATCAGATAAGCAGGGGACAGGTATGTCACTGTATCTTGTATTTATTGTTAAAAGAACCTGAACTACTACCAACCATATTGCAAATCTTGATTTATTTGAAACCACTGTTGCAATGAATACCATGAGTTTATGTTAACATTTACATGATTTTTCTTTTGAAAAAACGCTGAATATTTATATTTCGACTAAATAGGAGCAAAAATAAATATTTTGACAATGTTACACATGTTGTTTCTTTAATTAGAAATAAATTAGTAGTACGCCATATTGGTAAAAAGATTTAAAATGATATGCATGTCTGATTACTTATTCACTGGTACATGCCTTATAATTTGAAATAACTCTGAATGGTGCAGGCTGTTAATCGCATTGCAGGGGTGGACAGTACTTGTGACTTCGTTAAGGTCGGTAGAATTTAAGCTTGATTTTGCAATTCCTTTCTGATTTTTCATCTTCCCAATTCTAATCAACGGCAAAATCTGCAGGCTGATTTTATGAAGATGCCATTCCCAGACAATAGTTTTGATGCAGTATATGCAATTGAAGCCACCTGCCATGCCCCAGACGCGGTGTGTAATTTTACAACCCTTCAGCATATAATATATCAGTCATTTTTTAGCAACATGCGTAATGCTTGCAGTATTATGAGATAAAGTTAGATTTATTTAAATAATAATCTTTAATTGAGTTTGGTGATTGTAATTTTCTCCTGTGCTCTAGGTTGGATGTTATAAGGAGATTTACCGAGTACTGAAACCCGGCCAGTGTTTTGCCGCATACGAGTGGTGCATGACTGATGCCTATGATCCCAATAATGAAGAACACAATAAGATCAAGGTGAATGTCGCTATCGTAAACACATTTCTGAATTTAGCTCTTATGGCATGCTCGAATTTGATACAAAAAGTCCACTTTTACAGGCAGAAATTGAACTAGGTAATGGACTTCCTGATGTAAGATTGACGCGCCAATGTCTTGATGCTCTTAAAGAAGCTGGCTTTGAAGTGAGTGAGAAAAAATCTCAGCTTTTCTTACATCAAAGGTTTGTTCAGAACTTACGAAAAAGAAAGAATGTTCTTACTTATTTTATTTTAATTGAAGGTTTTGGCGGAGAAAGATCTTGCATTGGATTCACCTGTTCCGTGGTACTTGCCATTGGATAAAAGTCGCTTCTCTGTGTCCAATTTCCGTTTGTCATCTATGGGACGGTTTTTCACTAGGAGTGTGGTAAGACATCTATTTTGAAACTGAAATCATTTCAATTTGTGTGTTTGTTATATATGCCTCAACTGTGGGAATATACATAATTTAAATATTGTCAGCCAAAGAAGGGGTGTCCTACATTTATGGTCCCACCGCGACCACATCAAAAAAATGTCCTGGAGTAGCTTAAAAATAACATGAGTGTGGCATATCACAGAACATATATAAATTAATGAATGCTAATACGCTTTACAAGCGTGAGCTTTTAGATGAGTGTATTTTGAATACTCTGGTACTCGTAAATGTAGGTGTTTTCTCTAGAAAAGCTCGGTGTAGCGCCTAAGGGGAGTCAAAGGGTTCAATCTTTCTTAGAGAAAGCTGCAGATGGACTTGTTGCTGGTGCAAAGTAAGTGTCTTTTCTTGCTAGGGCTTTGCCTTCTATTTTTATTTTTTATCTTGGTAATTTGCTGTAATGTTACTGCACTAATCTGTATTATGTTATATAACAAATTAACTCATAACTCTTTTTTTTTTCAATTAATAACTCTGGATTCATTGGGATTCTGGTTTAGTTCATAGATT
Organism: Linaria vulgaris; assembly: GCA_948329865.1. Taxonomy (NCBI): domain Eukaryota; kingdom Viridiplantae; phylum Streptophyta; class Magnoliopsida; order Lamiales; family Plantaginaceae; genus Linaria; species Linaria vulgaris. The sequence continues at coordinate 85,209,875 of OX415254.1, read as the reverse complement.
TTTTCCTGTACTTTAATGTAGGAACTAGCTAGGAAGTAGTACTAAATTTTAACTTTTTGTTGTTTTTCAGGAAAGAAATATTCACGCCAATGTACTTCGTATTGGTTCGAAAGCCTATTCAGAAAGCTTAATGATATGAAGTAGTACGTTTTTGCTTATAAATTGTTTTTTGTACGGGAGTTGTATTCATCTATCTTTTTTATAATTGATTTTGAGTAAAGACATAAATTTTGATATATAGAGACATCTTTTATTGCTTTGTATTTTGGGGGTACTTTTTTGAGTATTAGTTGTCATCCTTTCATTTTTGCTAATTCAGTTTTGAGAATGGCTAATCATTTCGATTTTGATTTCGATAACATAATATAAGTCTTTTAATTCAACTATATAATTATCTTTGATTTGAGTTTTGTTATGAACTTTGTTCGGTAATACTCGTCTGAGAAAAATCTTTGTTCGGCGATTTCCTCACAACTTTTTTGTTTAAACTAATCGATTAACACAAAATTATGGTCAACAATAAGTAATATTTGTTTATATATAGTTTTTGGAGCAATTAAATTTTGACGGGTGTGGGTGATTTATTTAGTGGCCTATATAACCAAATCTTCTCAGATCTAAGTGACGAATGAGTGAGATTTACTTCCCTTTCAATAGCCTTTTTTTCTTAATATATAATAATTAGCTTACGCGTTTCCTGGCCCCTCTTAAAAGGTGTTGCCTAAAATAAATAATTGTACACGAACTGCATTGAAAACGAAAGATTTATCATTTATTATTAATTAACGTGAGATTTACAATTTTAATGTAGCCAACAACCAATTCCACAGATCTGGTGGCCTTTTTCTAAATGATGATGATGAGAGCAAGAATAAATCAAAAATGAAAAGGCAAAAAATGGCATTAACGTTTTGAGTTTTGACCAACTCTTGACATAACGTTTGCTATATAGTTGGCTCTGGGAAATTTAGCTTGACGTAACGTTTGATAGTTGGCATTTTTGAAATTTAGCCTGGTTACAAAAGTCTAAAAGAATTGCTTGATTCATATTTAAAAGAGTTTGAAGCTCATACAAAGTAGTCGCTAGGTACTTATACACCAAAAGATCACACATAATCGTGTAATATCGGTGTGTCAAACATATTAAGTAGGAGTAATTTGTTATATAACTTTGTATCGCGGAGTCTGTATCGTATTCATTGTCTTATATAATTTACATTTGATCATGTAATTTGTCCAAATTATATACGTAATCTATGTAATCACATCTATGTAATCAATATTCTTGTTTTCTTCGAAGCACGAAGAAGTCCTTTGATATTTTTATTGAAGTAGATAGACTATATGATCAAAATTAATGCTAATTAAGCAAACCACACAGTGCTACAATGGCGGTCAAAAATAATTCCGATCAACAGCTGTTGGTCGAACGCGATCAACAATATTTCACCACCAACATTTCGATTGCACCTCGAAATGGTAATGCACAAAACAGTGATATACTAAGGGTATTGTCTGAGACGAACAAGGAACTCAAAAATGCACAAGGACAAATTACGAATCACATTCATTGCGATCAATGGAAACGATGCCAAGGCCTACACCAATTCTGATCCCGACGCAGCAGCAATCTTACGCGAGTAAATTGTGACCAATTGATGTGCGATTGGGGATGGGAAGAACGCGGAACTCAGATAAAAATTAGGGTTCTCGAACCCACGGCTGAAGATCTGCTTGTGAGCCTCGATATGGACGTGGAAATCGACAATATGATGTGTGATCAATGGAGAGATACCATATTGATCAAAATTTCTGGGACGTCCGTGGCAATACCATGCCCTCGTCAATCGGCTAAGTATAATGTGGAAGCTCTCGGGGGATTGCGAACTCGTCGATCTCGGCTTCAACACGTACTATTTGAAAGGAGATTCAGTTGATTAAAAGAAACGGATCCTAACGCAAGGACCTTGGCAACTCGCCGGAAGTTTTCTATCAATTAGGAAATGGACACCAAACTTTAGGGCGGATTGTGACAAGATTGATTGCGTAATTACATGGGTACGAATCTTGCACCTACCTTTGGAATTATTTCACGAAGCAATGATTGAGGCAATTGCGTGCGTAATTGGAGACCCGATCAAGATTGATGGGAATACGTTTGCTGCGGCAAGGGGCAAATACGCGAGAGTTTGCATCCAAATTCCCTTGGATAAACCGGTGAAGCAAGGGATTCTCGTCAAAGGCAGAGTTTACCAACTAATGTATGAAAATCTGCCAAATTTTTGCCTAAAATGCGGTAGGGGGGATCATAATACAAATGTATGTGATCATGGTAAAAATAACGACAAAGACAAAGAGGATACGAACGAGATGGAAGTCGGTGAATCCTCCAATGTTATGAACTCTAGCCCAAACGAATGGCTGGTCGAGATGGCTAAAAAGGAAGAATTTGGCGAGTGGGTAGTCATTAAACCGATGAAGGGGAATAAGCTCGGAGCAACGAGAAAGAAACCCGCAGACTTTTTGGGATATCATGGAAAAGCTGGCATGAGCAGGGGGACCGATCGCTGAAACCCGGAATGGGAAGGAGAAAAAAGGAACACAATTCCACCCCGGAAAGGAAAATATACCAGAGAAGGAGACTACGGGGAAAAGAATCCTACCCATTTACATGTTAACTAGGAAAGCAAGTACCAAAAATAAAGGAAAGTCAGTTACTCAAGGAAAGAAAATTCCTACTCAATCAGCGAGCAACCACAATCCATTCGCTGCACTTGTGATTAAGGAAACAAGTGCGCAAGAAAAAGGAAAAAGTCCTAGTGAGAACTCAGCCACGGTTTCATATACAAACACGGGCGAAAGTTATAAGAGCACGGAACTAGTTCTTGTGCACGACGCTGGAAAAAGAAATTTGGCGAGAACTAATCCAAAAGAACGCAGCAAAAATAATGAGGTACTTGGAGACCTTTTTCCAGCACGGGTGCCTAATTGCGAGGTGGGTAGAAATTCCAATCTTGATGCATCTTTTTCAAGGTGTCTCCAAGATATTACGAATCAACCAGGAAGTCAACGTGGTCCACATTATGAGAATTCCCTCAACGGTTTGAGAAATAAAAGCGCTGATAGGCCGCACGCAAGAAGAGGGAGTACCGCGACTATGGATACAACAGCTGATGACAAGTTCATGGGAACTAAGGAGACCAGCGGCGTTGATGGTGGAAACATTGGTACAATTGATGTCGATATGGTTGGGGATTCAAATTGAATACCCCGTGATAACATCCCACACCCAATATTTTCCTATGCAGATTATTTCGTGGAATTGCCAAGGGGCGGGGGACTGTGAATTTAGGAGAAATGTTCGGGAACTTGTGCGCGACTATAATCCGAACGTGCTATTCATCCTGGAAACGAGAGTTAATAGAGAACACGCGAGAGAAATTATCCCGCGACTCAGGTTCTCAAATTTTGTTATGGCACCTACTACCGGAATGGAAGGGGGAATTTGGATGATGTGGAACGAAGAGGAAACGGAAGCGGAAATCAAGGAAATTGAGGATCAAGCGATTCATGCTATAATCCTTCCTAATTCGAGGGAACGATGGAGACTTTTCGGGGTGCATGCGCGACCACGACGATCGGATAAAATCTTTGCATTTGATAGTCTTGTGAGAATAGCCGAGGAGGAGGAGATTCCTTGGCTCGTAACGGTTGATTTTAATGAAATAAGGTACGCACATGAGAAAGAAGGTGGAAGAATCGCAGCAGTGAGCCGCCTTAGATTCTTCAACAACTACTTGTACATATGCGGACTTATGGATTTGGGGTTTAGAGGTCCGTCCTCCACCTGGACTAATAGACGCGACAACGGGGTAACAATAAAGGAACACATCGATCGGGTCGTGGCTAACCAACAGTGTTTGGATCGGTTTCCAGAAAATATGATGTTTCATCTCCCACGTACCAAATTTGATCATCATCCGATCATCACGCATTGCGTGGGAGAACCCGTGTCGCGAGGTAAGGCTCGCTTTAGATTTGAAGCACCATGGCTCCGACATCCTGACTGTGAAGGAATTCTAAAAAGAATTTGGGAGTCGACACCAAAACTTCTTGACGCAATAACCGAAGTGCCGAAAGTCCTTGTGCCGTGGAATAAATATCATTTCAGCAATATTTTTCGAAGAAAAAGAAGGGTAATAGCTCGGATCGGGGGAATCCAAAAGGCTAGAAGTCGAGGAAAAAATGAGTACTTGGCAAATTTGGAGAACGAGTTAATATAGGAATACAATGAAATCTTGGAGCAAGAGAAGGTGTTTTGGCGTCAAAAATCTCGGGTGAAGTGGATGAAAGAGGGCCAAACAAATACCAAATTTTTCCATCGCTCGACGATGACAAGGAGAAGGCGGAATAAAATTGTGATGCTCAAGATTAATGATGTGTGGGTGAAGGAAAATGAAATCTTGGAGGAAAACGCACGAAATTATTTCAAGGGGCTCTTCTCAACAGATCGTGCAAGCGGGAGACCATGTCTTTCGCCTTGAGTCTTCCAAAAGAGACTTAATGAAGAGGAGAGGGATACCTTGGGATGAATGGGTGGATATTGAGGAATTGAAATCAGTAGTTTAGGCGTTGCATCCTCTCAAAGCCCCGGGACCGGATGGACTACAAGCAATATTTTTTCAGAATGGATGGAGCTGGATTCAAGATTCGTTGCTCGAGTTCATGTCCGCGGCATATAGAGAATGCAAGTTCGATGAGAAATTATGTGAGGCATTCTTGTGTCTTATCCCAAAAATCCCAAATTCGGTAAACATCTCTCACTTCCGGCCTATATCGTTATGTAATGTCATTTACAAATTTATAACGAAAAGTATAACGATGAGTCTTAGAGACATTATGCCGAGTTTAATTGGATCGACGCAGACTGGCTTTATTAGAGGATGCAGCACTCAAGACAATATTTTTCTGCTCCAAGAGATTCTTCATTCTCTTCGTTCTAAGAAAAAGAACAAAGTAGGCGACATGATCATAAAATTAGATCTTGAGAAAGCGTATGATAAAGTAAATTGGGATTTCTTAGAAGATTCCTTGAGATTGTTTGATTTTCTGGGAATATTATTGAGCTCATCATGTTCTGTGTTCGAAATACCGCATCGAGAATCTTGTGGAACAGTACACCTCTTGAACCGTTTAAGCATACTTGTGGGTTACGACAAGGAGATCCGCTATCATCGTACTTGTTTGTTATGTATATGGAACGTTTGTCGTATATGATTCAGGAAGAAGTGGAGAGGAAAGCATGGAAACCGATCACCCCGTGTCGTGGAGGTCCACAAATTTTGCATCTTTTCTTTGTCGACGATATTATCTAGATGGGGAAGGCGACAAAAGAGATGGCGCGCATAATAAATAAAGTCCTGAAGCGGTTTTTTGAAAGGTCCGGGTTAAAAATCAGCCTACCTACATCAAAGGTATTTTTCTCAAAAAGCTCGGGCTCGAGTTTGAAAAGACATATCAGTGGGACACTCGGATTTGAACAAACACGCAATCTGGGAAAATATATTGGCATTTGTCTTATTCACGGCCGAATTACTCGAACCGATTTTGCAGAGATTATGGACCGAGTGATCCAGAGATTTAGTGGTTGGAAAGGTAACCTTCTGTCACTTGCGGGGCGTACCACGTTAATTCAGTCGGTCTTTTCTGCGTTACCGATCTATCATATGCAGTCCTCATGGATTCCGGAAAGTATTTGCGACCAGCTGGATAAAATGAATAGGGACTTTTGTGTTCGAATAATATTGATCAAAAGAGAATCCACCTAGTTTGTTGGGATCGAGTTACCCAACCAAAGACGGAAGGAGGGCTGGGTATACGAACAAGCAGGACGAGTAACGATAGTCTCCTCGCGAAACTTGTGTGGAAAATTTTAAAAGAGGAAGAGACCGTGTGGAGCAAGTTAATTCGGGCCAAGTACTTAAGAGGAGGCGACTTTCTTAAGCATTTACCGAAACCCGGGGCGAGTGCGACTTGGAAAGGAGTAGTACGATGCCTAAATCTTATGCGCCCGTTCTTGAGATGGCGAATTGGCGACGGAAAATCCTGCTCATTTTGGTATGATTGGTGGCTAGGCTAGGGAAAGCTTTGTGAAGCGGTTCAGCACATTGACCCCAATGAGGAAGATCTAAGAATTTGTGATGTCGTGTCGGGAAGCGGGGAATGGCAAATAGAGCAATTGAAGACTGAAATTCCCAAGGACATTGTGAGGCAAATTCAACACTGCTGGTAGTATTGAAGGAGGAAAAAGATGATTTAATTTGGAGTGAATCCGGGAACGGCCAGTTCACGTGTAACTCGGCATACCGTGCATTCCATGCACGATATGGCGAGGATTCCCGAATAAAATGCAAGAACAAATGGATTTGGAAGGTAAACGTGAATTCAAAGCTTCAATATTTTATTTGGCTAGCGCATACAAACAGATTGGCCACGAATCAGCTTCGCAAAGTGAGGAAATTATCCTTGACGTCAATATGTTCGGTGTGCGATAAGTCTGAAGAAACCGTGATTCATCTTCTGAAGGAATGCGACTTGGCAAGGGAGGTATGAAGCGGAGTGCTCCTTGGGAATGAGCTCAAAAAGTTTGACAGACTACCGACTGAAAGATGGCTAGAAAATAATTTGAAGCGACTGAACTTCAAGTGCGCAATGGTGCCGAAGGCGAACTGGACATCTATATTTGCAGCAGCGATTTGGCACATCTGGAAGGCACGGAATTCGTTAGTCTTTCGAGGGGCTCATGTGGACATAAACAAGCTTCTACATCAAATAAAAATTTTGAGTAACGAGCTACAAATCGTCTGTCAAAGGCGAGGAGAATCGAGGGGGAAAAATCGCAAATGGTTGCGGCCAAAGGAAGGATGGTGCAAACTCAATATAGACGAAAGCTTTTGTCCTAAATCTCTCCAAGGGGCTGCGGGGTGCGTGCTTAGGACGGATATGGGTGGCTGGATCTGGGGGCTTAAAAGGAAATTAACGACTTCCACAGTCCAAGAAACGGAACTCGAAGCAATAAGAGAGGGGCTACAAATGATGTGGGAACAAAGAGTTCGAAAGATTGAGGTGAAAACTGGCTCATAAGAGTGTCTTAAGATAATCCTTGGATCGAGCCGAGAATCTACACTTTATGCGGGATTGATTGCGAAGTGTCGAGAATTCCTACATTTTCCGTGGGAGATAGAGATGAAATGGATTCCCCGAGAGGCAAATGCAATTGCGGATCATATGGCAAAATTAAACATTGGTGATAGAGTGCGGACTGTGTTTTCGGACTCACCACCACCTAGTGCTATTAGCTTGTTAGAAGCGGATATTAATTAATCTTTTGTAATTCCAATTTACCAAAAAAAAGAAAAAACATCTATGTAATCACGTTATCATCACATTGTCTCATAAAATGTATATTTACATTTTATGATACAAGATCTATTCATACAAAAATTTGTTGTCATTGCAAAATCAAAAAAGTCGTCAAAGGTTTTTTATTTTATATTTTTTTCCTGATAATTATAGTCTTTGAAGTTGCACTGATTTTTATGATTTTTATATTTTCATTAACATAGGAATGTATTTCATGTACTGACTCAAAATCTAGGCAGCACAAACAAAATTTATCAGATATGTCACACCCAATTCATAGCAATCATAAACTAATGTTTTTAACGTTTCTTCACAATCACGCAACATTTTAATTTTTGATTGACATGTCTCCACTTATTTAGCTAATTAAAACATAAGGTCGCAACATCCTATGAAATAAATTAATAAATAAATAAACAGAAATAAATTAAATCTCTGGTAACAAAACAATTTAAATATGACGAGAGTTTCACTCTTAATAAATTAATAAATCACTCCAAATAATTTGCCGTTACAATATTTTCTTCCAATTTTCAGCTCTAACAAAAAATCAGGCAACAGTATAAATAATAATGAAGTCGGTTGTATCAATTTGACCACTGGACTTCGATACAAAGCTGATCGCCGCCATGTCAGTCGCCGCTTGCCTAGCGACGGCGCCACCGCCGGATAAATTTTCCAGGTGGTGGTTTCCGTCGTCGTGCGCCGGCGTGGGTGGGTGGTAGTACATCCGGGCAGTGTGCGGGCAGTGTGAATGGAATCTGCAGGCGATTCTCACTCCAACATCCAATAGCTCAGCATACTTCCCCATCATAAATTAGGCTTTTCTTTCTTTTTTCTCTAAAAAAAAATTGCAATTAAATTTTTAATTGAGAAAAAAGGAATGAAAGAAAAAATTGTGTTGATTTGATTGTTAGAATACTTCCCAAATATTTGAGCCCATTCAAGTGGGCAAAAATATAGAGAAGAGAGAGATGGAGAAAATGGGAGGTGGAGGGTGTGGTTTATATAGTAGATTTTGTTGGGGTTTCTTTCTTTCCTTGATATTTCCTTTTTAATAATTTGGAAAAGAATTTGATTAGGTCAACTATTGGCATGACTTAAGATTTGGTGAAGGAATTTATGCACATGTCCCTATATTTTTGTTTAATCTCATTTGTAAATTACTTATGAGGATAATTTTACGTTATACTGATTTAAGTCTAACTCGAGTGGTGAATCAACTTTGAGTTAGAGCTTCCTGCACTTTAACACCACAAAAAAGCTAAGTTGGGGACTCATAGAACATATATCATTTGATGTTGGGATTTAAGGTAATAATATAAAACGTCGTTTAAGTACCCTTATATTCAATCGTGATGGCTTCTGAATGTAATAGTATCAGTAGTCGTGTATGACATGCGGTGCACTGTATTTTCAAATATAAATAAAGGGCATATTTGTTCATTTTGATGACAGTATTTATTAGCAAATAATTTGTCAAGTAGCTACTTGATTTATACCTAAGTATGCAGAGCAAATCTAATGTTAATCTTGCTTCGTTGAGCTCGTCGAACTGAGGACTTTTGCCGAAAGCGTCCCATCGGCACCAACCCAATTTCAGAGTTCAACCGAGTACGGTTGACGGGTATATAGTAGCAAAGTGTTTTACCATTATATCATTTCCTATCACTAATTGCCAAATTTGATAAACATCATGTGGGGTCTAGAATTACATTGTGTTAGTTGTGCATGTTATAACACCACTGCTATAATTAATAAAATGATTCCTTTCTTGACTTTGGAGGCCTCACCCTCTCATTACAATACAATAGGCCAAAAAGGGAGAATGAAAATAGTTGGAGGTCTTAAATGAAAAGTTAAAATATCATATTTGAAGGGTTCTCAGTTCTCACTATATAGGTTGACGATTTTGGGTCAGTTGTAGTGGGAAAATTCAATGAATTTGCACCACACAAAGCCGCGTCAAGTTTCCGCAATATTCCAAGCATATAATAATAATATTATTATTATTAACCTAAATGTTTGGCAACGTTTTAGACTTACCATTGTACCCTTGTTCCCACAACATGTCAGAAGTGCCGCAACGCTTTTTGTGCCTTTATCGGCCACTTGACTTTTTTTATTCATCACTCTAACTCTTAAGTTTTAATTTAATTGTTATATATATTAGCCTTTCAATCTGTAAAATTTTTCTATTATTCAAAATAAATTGTATAGACCTTAATATATCAAATATTTATACTTAAAATGTCTAAATCAATGGCAAAAACAAAGATTAACAATAAGCATCGAATTATTGTAGATCTTACCATTTTCGAGAATATATTATTCATTGTCGTAACATCTTCGTGATTGAACTGTCTAAATTTAGATCTATATAGGGTTTAAATGAGTGAATTTAAAATCATGAACCTCATGGATACTATATTGGGTTATCGTTATATGCAAAAGTTTTATGGTATATAAGTATTTGTGCACTATGTAATCAACCTTAAAAGCTAACTTTTTAAAGATCACATAATTTGCATAAGAATCATCTAATAGGGTCTTTTTTTTCGATATTGGGGCTATTAACCTTAATAACAAAGCATAATACTTGAATCTTACTTCAAGAATACGAGTTTTTGACGTTGCTTAAACGATGAAATAAAACTCAAAACTTATCGAGATACTTGAATCGGGATACTTTACTTTATAAAGAGGTTGAGCATATATTCCATAAAATTGTGTAATTTTTTCACAACTGGCAAACAATAACAAAAACATTAAACATATAACTCATAATAACATAAATGTAATAAATAAAAAACAGCTGGTGACAGAAAGAATTGAGCTTTTGTCAACTCTCACATTAAATGATATAAAATCTCAGGAAAGAAAGAATCCGTAAAACGACGCCGTTACAACCTCAAAAATTTCAAACAAAACATTACGCAATAGTATAAATAATAAAGTCAGTACTATCAACCCGACCGCCAGATTTCGAACTCAACCTCCACGTCACGTCCGTCGCCGCCTCCCTGGTACCTCCGCCGTCGCCGGAGAATTTTTTAGAGCTTTGGCCGCCGTCAACCTCCGCCGGAGGCGGCGGGTGGTAGTACATCCGGGCAGTTTGCGGGCAGTGTGAATGGAATCTGCAAACACATCTCACACCAACATCTAATAGCTCAGTATACTTCCCCATTGTTTAATAAATAATTTGCAGCTAAATTTTAATGGAGAAGACAAAAGAAAATAAAGATAAATAAAAAGAAATTAAAAAACCTCCCACATATTAGAGCTCATCAAAAAATAAAGATATGAGAAAATGGGAGGCGGAGGTGTGGTTTATATAGTGGATGTTTTTGCTGCCCTTTCCTTTTTATTTTTTCACTTCCTTTTTTATTGGAAAGAAAATAATTAATATTAGCATGTTTTGGGTCTGGGGAAGGTAATATTTGCCATAAATAAGAAAAGGAAAAAAAGTTATGTGAAGGAATTTAGGAGAAGGTCCTTATGGATTTGTGTATTAATGTTCGTGGATTGTCGGGGGTTCTAGGGGAAACTTTGTATTCTACGACTGATTTAAGTAATGGTAGGTGTTGGTTTGTGTTAGCGACATATGCAATTTGGTGGCTGGATTTTAATATTTTGATAGTGTATAGAATGGGGAGACTTTATAAATATGTGAGAAAGAGAATGATTGAGTGAATATAACAAGGGGAGATGTATGTAATCATATAAATAATTAGTTATGTGTGTATGTTTATGATAATTAAAATAAAATAAGATAATACGGTATATGCACTAGTAACTAGTAACAATGTTTTTCAATTTGATAATGGATTAACTATGTGAAAGGAGGGCTAGAGAAAAATTTGTCGTTAATTAGAGAAGAGAGAAACTAAATATGTCATATTCATAGATTGAAAGAAGATGGAGTCTTAATACGACTTCTTTGACTATGTCGTCCCACCATAACATAATGAATTCATCAATATTTGACTATAAATGACATATTAATCCTAAGCTAATTATGCGTAGACCGTAATTGTCATACCAAACCTTCATGTCGGCATAATTAGTGTGTCCTTACAAATATCGAGCGTGACTAATTATTTATTAGACTTTTAACTCTATGCATGCCACGTTATTATGTGACGTAACATTCACGTTTACGGGGTCATTTGATTCAGCCAAGTCCTCTTTCTAGATAAGTATTGAAACTCCGGAATGTAGGTCTTGAATGTACTTCTTTGGTTTGAATTGAGTTATCATAAATATATTCATATCCGAAGATAAAGATTTTGGTGGTCAAGTCATATTGTTCTCTTATTCTCATTAAATTGTGTTAAAATATAAAAAACCATAAAAAAATATGTGGAGTTAAAAAGGGAATATGAGAATAATTCAAGGGGGGCAAAAGCCAAAAAGAATGCTTCACGACTTCGAGTTCGTAGTGGGACAAATTCAATGAATTCTGCGGACCAATGAAATCGGCGTCAAGTTTCCGCAAGATTCCTGGCTTGCATTATTTTATTCACCTAATGTTGGAAATGCTTACAATTATCCCCTTCACTTTCTCGAAAAATATCAGAAGGGCCACAATGATTTTTCTTTTATTAACCAACCTCATGGCTTTTAACTTCATTTTATACATTTGGTTGTCGTTTGATGAATAGTTTCCAAGTGATTAAATAATTATCATAACCCCACAACCGTGAGAGTTTAGGACAAGTGCGTCGTCGTTGATCAAACCAAGAAAATATGAATAAAAAGTAACAAAAGATATCACTAAACATAAGGAATCAAAAGAAAAGACAATTCTAATAAATTACTGAATCTTCCTCTAATGGATTTACTAAAAATGAGTATCAAATATCAATGAGATTCTCTAGATTTAATTTCAAATTTTATTTGATTTGTTTCTATGTTGCACTAATATGCATATGGTGATAAGAAATACGAAATTTCAAAATATAGTAGCCAATTGGCCAATAATAAGATAATAAATTCATCATGTTATATTAGTAAAAAAATTACGATTCGAAAACTGGAGTAATACGTCTCTCTCTTTGGGAGCTCTAAGTCTCTTTTCGTAGGAGTCATTATCTTTCCCGGAAGGCCTTCTTCGAGCTCGTGCATGCCCTCTTGCTGATTTTGGTGTCATTGATCGGGATTTCTCGCCGTCTTTTTAGCCTGCGCAATTTAGGAACACAAAACCCTGAGTCACTTGGCACGGGGAATCTAGGGTTTCACCATTTTTTTGTTTTTCGTTTTTTTTCCTCTCTTCGCTTTTTATCTTACGGCTCACGTCCTTGTAGGTTTCCTTAGTACGTATTCGTCCTCTTTAACGCTATAATTACTTGGTTGCGTCGCAGATTGTGGCGGAAGGGGATCGTTCGTTGGTTGGTTGTCACAGCCGAAGCCGTCACGTAATACCTATTCGCAGCGTTTTCCGACGAATCATCGACGACCTTGATAGTCAGTTACGTAGGAGTTTGTTGGTTACGGATGCGGAGGATGGAATTACCATGTCAGACGCTGCATGGCAGAATGTTAACAAGTCCACAGAGCTTGTTTTGGTGGGACAGATACTCACAGGGAAGAGTTTTAACTTCCCATCTTTTTGTGCCCTCATAAAAAATATGTTTAAGGCCAACAAAGGGCTGGAAATTTCCCGGATCACTGAGGACCGTATGATTTTTCAGTTCTTTCACGCTATTGACAAGAAGAAAACGTGGTCGTTCGACAAACAAGTCCTTATCCTGAGCGATATTGGCCCCGATGAGAACCCCACCATTTTGAACTTGAATCTTTGTAGTTTCTACGTCGGAACCTACGACCTCCCGCTCGCGCGACAAACGAAGGAATTTGCGACTTCCATTGGCCACAGACTTCGGCTATTTGAGGACGTGGAATTGAGTGAGTCATGGGATCTTACAATGAGAATCAGGGTTAAGATTGATGTCACCAAACCATTAGCGCGCTTTATGACAATTAGGGGAACAGGGGGACAGGAGTTTATCGTCAGATTTAAATATGAACGCCTCCCTAATTTATGTTATTTGTGTGGCGTTTTGGGACATATAATGGCTGATTGTGACGAGCAGTATAATCAACCGTCAGACTCGGTACCTTCGCAAACTCCGTATGGGGCGTGGCTACGGGAACCACCGAATCAGAGGGGAGCTCGCGTTAGACAATGTTATTCGGATAGGGGTCCACGTAGCGGGGGTTTTACGACATCAGAACCGCGACATATGGACCAGCCATGGCGTCAGACTCATCGAGAGTCATCTGCGACGAATCCGGACCGTAATACAGCGACAGATTCGTCTACAGGGTTTCAGGGGAATGTGGAACGGACCCAAGCACGAGTGGAACAGCAGTTAGTCCCGATAATCTCGCATACTACAGTTCAGGGTCGCACTTGTCCAGTTCCTAGCGAGGATATTGCGTCGGAGCGTACAATTTCCTCGGAACCGAGTGATCGAGTTGGGAAGACAGAGAAACGTCGACGACAGATAGTGCAACGGAGTTGTTTGGGTAGTAGAGACGACCAACAACACATCATGGCAGGTACTAAGCGAACTGGCGTGGAACATGCAGAGGAAACAAACCGAATATTAAAGAAGTTTCGTGCAGAATCAGAAATTGGTTGAATGGATTGTGAAACAGGTGAAGAGGCTACATCGTTGGCGGAGGTTGCGACGTAACCCCGCCGCACTCAATGATTGTCTTATGCTGGAACTGTCAGGGCTTGGGGAACCCTTGGACAGTTCGTGAACTAAGACAGATGGTCTCATATTTGCACCCCCCTCTGATTTTTTTGTCCGAGACTAAGTGTCGAAGTAGGAAAATAGAGGCAGTAAAGCAAAAATTGAATTTTAGTGGTGTCTGTGTGGAAGCAAGAGGGAAATCGGGTGGTTTAGCACTCTTATGGGATAAATCAGTGGATATCCGGCTTGTGAGCATGGCAATCAATCACATTGACGTAGTAGTGTTGGACTTGGGGGGCAGTGGGGATTGGCGGTTTACAGGGTTCTATGGGGAACCCGACGGGGCGTAGCGCATGCATGCATGGAACCTCCTTCGTCGTCTTTGCAGTGATCTCGCTCAACCATGGTTGTGTGCGGGGGACTTTAATGAAATTCTTAATAACGATGAGAAGAAGGGTGGACCACGTCGCGCAAATTGGTTACTTCGAATTTTTTGGGAAGCGTTGGCGGATACAAGGTTGAGCTACATTGGTTTTCAGGGGTCACGGTTCACTTGGTGTAATCAAAATCCCTCGCCTGCTACAGTTTGGGAACGGTTTGACCGTGCTTGCGCGGATAGCAACTGGCTTTCCCTTTTCCAGTCGTCGAAGGTCAGGCACCATGCAGCTAAGCACTCGGACCATGCATCTATTTTTATTGAGCTCAAGCCGTCCGCAGCGGGTAAGATCATCCCTCCTACTCATTTTCGGTTTGAGGCCACGTGGGCTAGGAAGTTCGACTGTGAGACGTTAATTTGGCAGCTATGGAGAGAACATGGCGACGTCACTGTTGGGTAAAAGTTGAAGAATTGTCGCTTGGGATTGTTGCGTTGGGCCAAGATGGGGGGAGTGGAGATGAAGAGAAAAAAAATTGAATGACTGTATCTTAGCTCTTCGGTTGGGGGTTATCACGGAGGAATGGAAAGAGGAGGAGCGACAGTTGAAGAAAGAGTTAGAGGAACTATATTCGGTTGATGAACTTTATTGGAAACAGAAAGCGAAGGTTCAGTGGCTCAGGAAAGAGGACCGAAACACTACGTACTTTCATAGTCAAGCAAGTGAAAGGGGAAAAAAGAATGAGATTAACGTGCTCCAGGATGCTCTGGGTATACTTTGGTCGACACCAAACGAAGTGGATGCGATTGTTGTTGTGTATTTCACTTTGATATTTGGCTCCATTGGCCCATCTGAGGAAGCTATTGAAGAGGTATTACGGGACGTGGAAGCTCGTGTTAGCCCGGCAACGAACGCTAGCCTTTTCCAACATTATACGGCCGACGAGGTACGTGAAACGTTAAAGGATATGTATCCGTATAAATCCCCCGGCCCATATGGCTTCTCTGTCTTTTTCTATCAAAGATTCTGGTCTATTGTGGGGGATGACATTATTACCTTTGCGCTTTCTTTTCTGAATGATCGTATTCTTGACCCTGCGGTTAATTTTACCCATATAGTGCTTATTCCTAAATGCTCTAACCCTGTTTTGATGACACAATTTTGCCCTATTGGTCTTAGTAACGTGGGTTTCAAAATTGCCTCAAAGGTCGTGGCGAATAGGCTTAAGCCATTCCTCGATCAAATTATTTCTCCTACACAATCCGCTTTTGTTCCAGGGCGCCTCATCACTGATAATATCTAGGTCGCTTTTGAACTTAACCACTTCCTGAAGAATAAGAGGACGGGGAATCATCAATATATGACACTGAGATTGGACATGAGCAAAGCATATGATCGAGTCGAGTGGTCCTTCTTGGAAAAGGTAATGCTTAGGCTTGGGTTTCGCTTCTTGTTTTGTGTCGTTCATTATGCTTGGTGTTAGTTCAATGTCTTATTCTACTCTTATCAATGGGCGAGAGTCACCTATTTTTTTACCCCGAGAGGGGCATTAGGCAGGGGGATCCTCTATCCCCTACATATTCTTATTTGGTTTTGAGTCTTTTTCAGCAATGATCTCAAAGGCGGAGGAGAGAGGAACGTTGTAGGGTTTAGCTATTAGTCGATCTGCCCCTCAGATTTTACATCTTTTATTTGCAGACGACACACAATTATTTTGTGAAGTAACGAGGGAAGCGGCCGATGGTATTAGGGCATTACTAGGTCGGTTTGAAGCTGCATCGGGGCAGCAAATTAACCTCCAAAAGTCGGTGGTGGTATTCAGCCGCAATGTGAGCGAGGAGTGGGCAACGGAGTTGGGTACGGCTCTTGGGGTGGAAGTGGCAGCGAGATACGAGAAATATTTGGGTCTTCCGTCGCTAGTCGAGAAATCTAAGAGGGAACTCTTTGACTTTATCAGGGAAAGGGTATGGAAGCGTGCGCAAGGCTATAAAGGGAAGACGTTGTCGGGGGCGGGAAATGAGGTTTTGATTAAATTAGTGATGCAGGCCGTTCATACTTTTGTGATGAGCTGCTTTCGTCTCCCGGATTCATTGATCAAGGAGATAAGTTCGATTATTGGGAATTTTTGGTGGGGTAGTGGTACAAGGAATAAAATCCACTGGATTGCATGAGACAAGTTGTGCAGGAAAAAAGAAGACGGGTGTCTTGGATTTCGAAACCTCAAGGCGTTCAATATGGCGTTACTTGCTAAGCAAGCGTGGCGCATCTTACATAATCCAGACAACTTGGTGAGTCGTTTATTTAAAGCAAAATATTTTTCGGGTGTAGCGTTCTTGGAGGCTGGGCTTGGAAGTAATCCCTCGTTTTCTTAGAGGTGTATTTGGGAGACGGTTGTGGTGGTAAGGAGGGGCATTCGTTGGCGTATTGGGAATGGAGATTCAATATCTATATGGGAGGATCCGTGGCTGCCTCTCCCTATCACTTTTCGGCCGATCACCACACGGAATCCATTATCGGGGGTGCAACGTGTTAGCGACCTCATTGACGGGGCAACTGGATGGTGGGATGAGGGGTGGTTCGGAGTGTGTTGTGGGACGTGGATGCGAACGTCGTATTGACTATTCTGTTGGGTAGCTTGGATCATGACGACACTCAAGTTTAGCATTATGAAAGGCATGGTCGATTCACCGTCCGTAGTGCGTATCATATGATCATGTCACAGGGTTTGACGACGAGGGGGAGCTGGGAGGTCGAGAATACAAGTAATCAGCTTAGTTGGAAAAATATTTGGAGGATGGGATGCGCGAATAAAATTAAGCTATTTTGGTGGCGTACTTGCTTGGATATTCTCCCGACACGTACAAATCTTGCGCGACGGAAATTGGGGGACTGCACGACTTGCGTGGTGTGCAATGAATCAGAGGAAAGCCTTCATCACCTTTTCTTTGATTGTCATGTGGAACGACAAGCGTGGGCGCTAGCTAACTTTTCTACAAGGTTGAATCGTCACGAGTGCGAGGGATTGTTGGAATGGTTTCTTAGGATATGGCGGGAGGAGGGAAAGGAAACCGTGAGTGGCGCGGTAACACTCTATTGGTCATTGTGGCACAGTCGTAATTTAATTCTAGCAGGGGAGGGACGTTATAACGCAACCGAGATAGCTGAATTCGCAATTAACTATGTTGCATCTTGGCACGAACTGGGCATGACATCTCATGAGATAGCGCGAGTTGAAGGCACGGTTTGGGAGGCACCCAATGAAGGTTGGATTAAGCTAAAATTTGATGGGGGGGGTGTTTTAAGGAGGATGGGGCAGTGGGAATTGGGGTTGTTGGCCGCGATCACACGAGGAGCGTTATAGCAAAGGTTCAGAAGCGATTTGTTGGTAACATTGCACCGTCGGGGGTGGAGGCCTTAGCTGCACTTTGGGCTATCAAGTTGGCGGTAGGGATGAAATGGAATCGAGTAATTTTTGAAGGGGATTGCCTAAATATCATACACGATATTCTCCTTCGGACTCATGAAGATGCGACTTATATGCGAATATTATTAAGGACTTTCTTCTTCTTTTTTAGCCACAAAGCGACTTTTCAATTAGATGGATTGGACGAGAGGCAAATACGATGGCGCACGACTTAGCACGTACGGCGATATGAGCTTTTAGTGATCCTAGCGATCTAGTTTTTGCTGTTCATTAGTTAGTTTTGTTGGCCGCTTTATTTTTATTTTCATTGATTTCATTTGTTCTTACCCGGGACTGTGGCGCGCTTTTGCGTCTTGGCATGAAATATATAGTTTTTCTTGATTCAAAAAAAAAAAATTGGCCAATAATAAGGGAGACATATAGGTCTATATAAGTTTATATAATGTTATGTTTTGCACTAATATAGGTAGAAAGACTTGTATTGGACCAAAAACAAGGGAGAAATATACAAACACCCCCATGAGATATGAGGTAATCACACAAGAGATATGAGGTAATCACACAGACACGTCTCATGCTTGAAAAATTACATAGTCTCATTGAGGCTAACTTTTGTTAAAAAACATTTTTTTTAATTTATATTAACGCTCGTCGTTTATTATGCGCAAGAAATGCAAAATAAACCAGAATTCCATCTCTTTTATTGACTACCTTTAAAGAAAGTCCCTAGAACAAAAATTAACTAAGGAGAGTGTAATAATTCTTTTTAAAAAAAACCGGCAGAATATTTTTTATTGGTGATAAAATAAACTAATTAAAAGTGTGGTATACAGAGCTCACTACAAACATTTCCTCAAACTCGGTTACAATAACAACAATATTATTATTCAAGCAACCGTATAAATAATGAAGTCAGTAGTATCAAACCGGGCACCGGACATTGACCCCGTCCGACACATTACCTCCTCTGTATTGATGGCGTTGCCACCACCTCTGGAGACATTTTCGTGGTGGTTGAGGTGGCAGTGGCCGTCATGGGCAGGCGTAGGAGGGTGGTAATAGACTCGGGCTGTTTGCGGGCAGTGTGAATGAAATCTGTAAACAATTCGGGCACCAGCGTCTAAAAGCTCCGTATACTTTCCCATTTAATTAAATTCCTTTTCTCTTTTCCAAAAAACTTAGCGAGAGTTTTTTTCTTTTTAAGAAAAAAGGAAAAAAGAAAAGAGTTGAAAAAAAATGGCGTTAGAAAGTGTCCCAAATGTTAGAAATTTTAATGTGGGAAGAAATAAAAAGAGGGAGTGTTTGGTTGAGAGAAATGGGAGGGGGAGGTGTGGTATGGATGGTTTTTTGGTTATGGTTCTTTCGTTTTCTTTTTGCTGGATATTAATTTACACTTTATATTCCGTAAAGTTTAGGAAAATTGTAAACAGAAGTAGAAAAAATATGTAAGTACGCGGAAATGTCGAAATATTTTTTATAAGTTTTGAAAAGTTAGTGATTAACTTAAGTAAATATGGTTTAGGCGAAGCCAGGGGGCATGTAGCTGCAACGCCACCCTCCCACCTCATGCCATCCTATATATATCTTTATAAATGTGTCCTTTATATATCTATAAATATGTAATATTCTTAGGAAGAATTTAGAAAAAGAATAACTGAATAAGAAAGTTTTAGAAATATTGAATTGAGTTTGAAGTTCTAGTTGAGAGCGAGAGAGAGGAAATGTGATGATGATGATATAGTTTTTTTGGAGTTCTCCAAATTCAACCAATTTGACTTGGTAATATATTAGTAATTATAAATATATCCAAGTGAGAAAAGAAATTATATGAAAACCCTTCCAAACTAATTTCGGTGATATGGATAATTCATGCATTGCGTTGGCCCATGGGCTAAGCACATCTTCAGCTATATTGGGGATGGACCCCGATATGTATATCGAATGTAATATTCGATATAGTACAGACCACGTGTACGTCACGTGTGCGGTCTCCGCATCCCAATGTCTATAAATACTTGGGTTTCGCTAATCAATGTAAGCTTTAATTATTCTCACACTGTACATCCGATATCGGGCATCCCCGATATCACATTCAATATAACACCCGATGTATATCCTCAATATATATCATCAACATACCATCCGACATCACATCCGACGTCATACTCGACATCATGCCCGACATCTATCAGGATATCATCCTCGACATAGTATCACCTTTGACGTCATATCTGATATCCATGAGATACTCAACATATCATTCTACTTGATTGTACAATTAACCTATCATTAATGAACTACGTTCGGCTTGATTCCCTCAAAAGGATACGTAGGCAACTTGTGATAACCCGAGTCAAGTCCGATATCATGAAAGATCTATTCGTTCACTCACCGCGCCACTTGGAGTACATGTGAGCTAAGGACAAAGTTGGTTCCAACGTAGCCTAGAATCAGCATGATGTGGAGTGTTTCGTTAGCCTACCAAGTCAGCAGATGATAATGCACCAAATCATTGGCATCGTATGTGGCAACACACTAGAATGTACTTTGAAACAAGCACATAACCTTAAAATTCAATCGAGTTCATCAATAACAATGGCGGATTGGAGCGCCATCGACCTATGCCTTACATGAAACTCATTCTTACGATTCTGGGTTGACCCACATTCATCAAAACCGTGGAGCGTATCGAGCACCCAATACCCCCGGTCTGCCGATCAAGATAAGTCATATCAATTCACCTGCATATTTTGCAATTAATTACGTTGTACTTATTCACCTATGTATCGAGCCTATTTTGATATCAAAATCTCTTTTCGATGTCGAGTGTATGTTCGATGTCGAGCCTATTTTCGAAATCGAGCGTATATTCGATATCATCCCAGATTCGATGTTTTTCACATTCGACGGAGGGATTACCCAGGAATCAATTGGGCTTAATTATTTCTGCTTTTAATTGCGTTGGAACAATTTACATTTACCTGAATTGCCTTTTCCCCATATTAAGCGAACTTGGCTTTACCAGGGTTTCGACCGTTATTCGTTATTAATCTTTATTTTGAGAATGTTATATATCTCTCTCTTTCATATTGATAGACTAATTGCAGGAACAAACATATCCTACGGGATAATACATAAATATACCTTAAAGGGTAAAAGCATCTCATATCCTAAAGGATAGGCAAATCGGAGGCTATCCGGTTCTTGCCTGTTATCTATCTTGAGGTTTTATATTGATATATATTGTTGCATATATTGTTATCCGTTTAAATGACAGGAACGTAGACATTATCCATCAATGAGACAAGGAGGACAAAAGAAAAGAAAAAAGATCCAATATCCACGATATAAGGAGGACAAAAGAAAAGGAAAACTATCCCCTATCCATGAGATAAGGAGGGCAAAAGAAAAGAAAAAAGATTCTCTATCCACGAGATAAATAGGACAAAAGAAAAAAAAAAGATCCCTTATCCACGAGATAAGGAGGACAAAAAAAAATGCTAATAAAACAGCAGACATGTATCACCCTCAGAGGTATCGCCTTCAGGACATATCGCTTGAAAGGCGACTGCATTTAAGCCTCCACGGCAAAGATGCTGGTAAAACAGCATAGATGTATCGCCCTCAAGACATATCGCTTGAAAAAGGCGATTGTCCATATGCCTCCACGACAAAGATGTAGAGAGGTATCGCCCTCAGGACATATCACTTGAAAAGGCGACTGTCCATAAGCCTCCACGAGAAAGATGCTGGTAACCTCAGGACATATCGCTTGGAACGACAAATATCCATATACCTCGTGGTGGATACGGTGATACAACAACAGAGGTTACGTTATCTCGACTACTTGTACAGGTCAACATATCTCTTATCCTACATGATACGACAGAGAATACCTTAACATGCAGACTTATTTTTGTCCTACGGGACAATATAGCAAATGCCTTAAAATGGTAGAGTTATCTCATATCCTATGGGATAAAGGCAAAAAATACCTTAACATGTAATTTGTTTATTTACTATCCTATATAATATGGTAGAAAATATTTAACTAGACTCTGAAACGCTCCTTTTATTCACGAACTCAAACGAGAAAACAGACAATGTCGACAACACAAACGAGATATGCCAGAAATGGCAGAGTAACAACTACCTATACGGTAATATGATCGAAATGACAAGAGTTACATGTACCTTTATGGAAATATGCTAGAAATGGAAAGAGTTGCATCTACCTACACGGTAACATGCAGAAATGACATAGCAACGTCTACTTATACAGTTTCATGCCTAAATTGGCAGAGGAATATTTACCTACGCGGTACCATGCCTATAACGACAGAGACATACGTACCTACACGGTACCAGACCTAAAACGTCAACAAAACATGTACCTATGCGGTACCCTACCTTAAATGACTACAAATCATACACCCACGAGGTACCCTAACTAAAATGACAACAAATCAAATACATGATTCCTTATACAATATTCCTTTATATATTACAAATAGATAAGTTACTTTGCGACACCACGCGAATCGCATAAATTTGTGCACAAATATGAGATAATACGCTTGTATTAATGCATACAAAAATGAACAAAGACGAACCAGATTGCAACATCAAGTACCATCGCGGTAACCCGCCTCTTAAGGCATAACGACTAGTACCTACGTGGTATTCCCGCCTCATACGGCACAAAACAAGTACCTATGCGGCCTCTTAAGGTGCAGTAAAGCACCGAAATGAGACCCCGACTCTCAAGGGCACATAATCGTCGCCAAATGCCTCCTCTAACTATGGACCGAGGATGCAAAGGTCAAGTACTTAGCTAGACGCCTACTCTGCATAATTATAATAAATTGAAGATAACACCTATATAATGATAGAATACTGCTAGACACTCAAAACAGTGCGATAACATGATTAGTTGAATAAATCATTCATACCATAATTTTATGGCAGTGGCGTTACATCCGTCACCGTACTGCGGCTAATCTTACAACGAGAAACACGCTCATTATCGCGTGCGAGATGTGAGTCAAGAAAAAGACCAAATTCTAAAATATGTTGCAGTCGCAGTGATTACAACATGTATATCCACTGTGAGGATTAACATCTTACTCATACTGGTCAATCGATTCAAAAACAATCCACTATTTGTGGTACGATATGACTTTACCCTTTGAAGTACTGTCAATTCCTAAATAAAGGCAACACAAACAGTAAATTCTCATCGCTAATGAGATCTCCAATAATACCACAACGACTATAAGATATATAATGCAAGGTTCAAAATGAACAACTACCGTTCAAATAAATGAGGATGCATTGATTAAATAAAATCGCTCCATAACACAAGAAGTGTTAACCAGAAGATCATTTCAGCCTGCATAATATGCTACACTTTACATCATCGTGAACTATACAACTTACTCAAAGAGTGGCCAACCTACACTCCTTAGTAGCGCAAGCAACCGATCTTATACGCACTAGGTGCATACCTAAGAATGTCAAGAAACTTCTCTACGCCCATCATCGCATTCATCATTTTCACAATTACTATAGCCGAGAACCTTCCTTACGATGACTTCTCGCTCATTACCTATCTTATCCTCTTTAAGATTGACAAAGCACATGCTTAAGTTACATTGAAGAAATGTTGACATCTCTCATTGGACCTATAAATATATGGACGTAAACCGTCATTTACAAAATTGGCATGTGGAGTCTCCCGTCCGTCGTGACGAGCTTTAAATTTTCCAAATGATGTTTCATATGATTTTTGCTCTCGAAAATACCTCAAACGGTAAATGATATCTCATATCCTACGGGAAATGATAGACAATACCCTAACAGGTAAATAAATCTCATATCTTACAGTAAGATGGCCGAGAATACCTTAACATGTCGACTTATCTCTTATCCTATGTGATATGGCAGCAAATAGCTTAACCAACATACTTATCCTACAGTGCACGACAATAGATTCCACCTAAGCAAATGATATCTCCTATCGTGAACAATAGCAACCATACAAGATATAACATCAAATGTTAGAATTCAAACAGAATAGTGAACGAAGATTACGATTATCTAAAGGTTATTAGACAACCACAACAAAGGCGACATAGTGCCCCTCCTACTCTGAGTTTGGACATTGCGGCCCACATTTCATGCCCATCAACACGAGACTCTTTTTCTTGAGAATCTCGACAACGCCAGCAGGCTTAGCATTATCATACCTACACTCTGAGGGGTGATAGCTCAAAACCACCCATGAGATGTAACAATATTGAAGCTACATTCACCAATAGCTTCAGCTAGAAACCGCCCGATAATGGTATGGTGAAATATATCTTGCACGGTATCCAAGACATTTACCTCTAATGATACAATGCAATATTCTCTACATGGTATTTATGTCGTAGGACATATTGAGCATGTTATCATAAATCATACCTCACAAGGTATTTGTGATACAATGTCAACTACGTCTACTTGTAAAGGTAACATAATCGTTGTTAGATACTACATCTGATAAAGTACTCGAATAACTCAAGAGGTGTCTACAAAGTTTGAGTTAGTTGCGTACACACCTCTCCACTGCGAGACCCAACCACACTAACGTTATGGCCAGGCTAGAACATTCAAATATTTTCACATATCCCAAATTGTTATGAGGGTAAAATTGTAATAAGCAATAAAGAGCGGTCTCATCGGTGACCCTGAGACTCTCAATCACCTGTCAACCTAGCAAGGTTGGTAAAAACCTGATTTTCATAAACAATCACGTATACACAATCGCAAGCTATAATCACAAAAATACATGCAAGAATTGCACATACAAGACCCCAAGCGGTCCAATCTGTCTCTATCAGTAACGCTTTTGGGGCCATGACCGCCTCGTGCGGAGAACAACCTCCTCGTGTTCTACACTACTCCCGACTAAGATATATTTGTCCCTATATTATTATGGGCCCTCTTGCCCATCAACCCATCACATGAAATGGTCAAGCACCCACCTCGGTACGCACGTTATTCGATGTAGCCCTCTTTTGACCACACGCGCATCCACCTCTATATCGTCATTTGCATCGAATATAGGCATGTTACTCGAAATGCATTTCCTTAGGCGAGTATAGAGTAGTAATGCATCTTAAAGTATCACGTCTCAAAAATCTCATCGAATGGAAACAATCTTAATGGCCGCCGATACATTTAAAGATCATCTCATCGAGAGCCAATCCTCGACATCAAGTAATTGTACATTATATCTTTTGCAAACATAGTTACAAATAGAGTTTACGACCTCTACTTACCCGCTGGCGGTCTCCAGTAACGCGATCAACACCGTTTTTGTCAAGGACGTCAACTATAAACCACTTTGACAAATATTTACATCCGGACAAATGGAGGGGACCAACTTATATAATAACCACATTTGGGCTTCGACGGCAATATATGTCTTCCATATTGGGGAGCTATCAAAATCGCATATTTGATATCTACCTGATATCACTGAATTCTCGACTTCCATCTTAACAAAATTATCCAGGAAAATGGGGGAGTATCCGAGCTCTATTTTCTCTATCCCAATTCGTTGTTCATGCAACTCGAAAACATGGGGGTGAATAGTATCTCTCAATAAAATATTCGAGCATATAAATCAAGTTTACGAATTATCATCTACAATGATAACTCTTAAATGGGAGAACTATATGGCATGGGTAATTTTCGTATTGGGCTGGCCCATGGGCTAAACCCATCTTCAGCTATATCGGGGTGGCCGCCGATATGTATATCGAATGTAATATTCGATGTAGTACAGATCACGTGTACATCACGTGTGCGGTCCCCACATCCAAAGGTCTATAAATACTCGGGTTTTGCTAATCAAGGTAAGCTTTAATTATTTTCAAACACTATACATCTGATATCGGGCATCCCCGATATCACATTCAATATAACACCCAATGTATATCCTCGATATATATCGTCAACATACCATCCGACGTCATACTCGACATCATGCCCGACATCTGTTAGGACATCATCCTCGACGTAGAAGGTCCCCGATATCACCTTTGACGTCATATCCGATATTCACAAGATTCTTGACATATCATTCTACTTGATTGTACAATTAACCTATCACTAATGAACTACGTTCAGCTTGATACTCTCAAAGGGATACGTAGACAGCTTGAGATAACCCGAGTCCAGTCCGAAATCATGAAAGATTTATTCGTCCACTCACCGCGTTGCTTGGAGTACATGTGTGATAAAGACAAAGCTCGTTCCAGCGTAGCCTATAATCAGCATGATGTGGAGTGTTTCGTCAGCCTGCCAAGTCATCAGATGATAATGCACCAAATCATTTGGTATTGGACATGTAGTTTAATTTGTTTTCTACACTAATAAACATGCACTCGATCTTAATTATGGTCAAAGTGCGCTGATATCCATGTTTATTTAGTATCTTTTTGGTAATGATTTGTTTTTTGTTTTCTAATAAACTAAAAGTAGCATCATAAAAATACGGTATAAAGCAATAAAATCCTCAAACAATTCTCACTTTCACGAAATGCCTCAAAATGTTAAAAGTTTGCATAAATAAACTTCCCAATCTATTGAGTTTCGAGAAACTTTGTCGCCTCGGTCGTTGGTCGGTCTTCCAATTTAGAGATGTTTGTGTTGTTTTGTTGTTCGATTTGCCAAAAGTTCCAAAAATTAGAGAATTATGGGGTTTAATGCAAGGTTTTTTAAATAACGTGCCGTTTGTAAAAGCGTATAGTTTGTAGAAATTATTGCTTTTTACCCAAAAAAACTACATGTACACAAATTTTCAAGTTTTTTTTCGTTACACTGAATTCTTGGCTTCGCCCTGGTTTCAACTACATCAAACGTGTATTTGCATATTTTTAGGTGTATGGATCATCTTACCTATCTCAGAAATGCATCCGTAGTATCATTCGAGAATTCAAAGTTTTCAACTTACTATCTCTGATTATAAAATGGAAGTTTATAAAAAAACAAAAATCCATAAAATGACAAGAAGAACACAAAAACTAGCCAACTTCAACCACACATATATTGGCGGAAGTAAAGAGTCTGCTATTTTTATATAATGGACAAACTATAGCTCGCCGACTTCTTATAAATACACGACATCACACTATTAGTCATTAGGCCATCACGTCACATCATTTGCACCGCATTCCTTCGACCAATTCCGCATTGTCATTCTAAAGAGGCCATCAAGTCTCCTCGGTTTATTAACAAGTGGAGGAAGAGGTGGTCCTCCACCACCCACACCATCTCCAACCACCTCCACATTCACCTCATCAATATTAACCTTGTTTTACCTCTTGAGTTCAATATAGACTTTGGCCCCAAGAAATTTACTTTGAGAATAATAATATATTTTTGTTGAACACTTAATTTATGAACATTGTATTGAATTTTGAAAAAAACATTTGAGGCAAAGTCATATTTATTACAATTTTATAAGGATCTATTATTTATTGTACGCTAAGTCCATTTACCGTTGTGTGGCTAGCAAGTAAGTTTTGAGTGATGTGTTGCTTAAGAAAATGAAAGATCACAAGAGTAGTCAATAGTGCACGAGAGCTTGCAAAGTGCTTGCTTGTTGTTTTGAAAAATGACAAATGGTGTATATATATGTATATTCGTGTGTGCGTGCACTTTCTCAAAGGACGATCACGATTATTTTGATCCAACAACAATCTTAAGTTGTACAAAATTCTAACCGACTTAAGGAAGCTTCTGGATTTTCTAGACGTTCTAGGTTACTCTACATTGACTACAAGATTCTCGAACCATATAGTTTTGATAGCACCGTAAGCGGTACAAAGAACTTCCAAGTCTCGATGTAACAACCCATTTTCAATTCACATCCCACAACTCTTTTAGCCTTCCCCACCACTTTGTTTGAATAAATCAATTTTTTTTTGAAATATAGAGTTAAACTAAGATATCATTTGTAGTTATATTCAATATGTTTTTATTAAACAAATACAACAAAGTTCCGAACGTGTCGTATTTTGTAATTCACAATAAAATTGTGACCTATGTACGTGATCACGTATAGATGGAGACCGATTTTTCTTTACCAGAATTAATGAATTATAGACAATTTACACAACCTCCGAAGATAATAATATTCCAATGGTGAGCAATTATTTAGAAAGCTTATTGGCGCTAATCCTATAGGCTCTTAGCTTATCCACAATCACAATTGGATTTATGAACCCTAATTTGAGCTACTATTTCGAACAATAGAGCCGTTGATCCTGTACCCAAATTTACACTCAAAAACAAAAATGATAATGCAACAAACATGCGGCGGCAATTCTACTCCAGCTTACATCTCATCGTCTTCACCTCGTAAGCTTCAAACACTTTACTCTTCTTCAAATTCCAAGCTTTGTACATGTTTTAGTTCAAATCCCAATTTCCGATTGGACAAAAAAGCAAACACTTTATATACCCAGTACAGAAATATTGCTAAAGATGTGGGTTTTATGGGATTTAAGCCTCTGGGTCACTCCAAGATTGAGTCTTTACCCCAAAAGAAGACGAATAAGGCGAAAAAAAGGAAGTATGGAGGCATTTTGCCTTCGCTTTTGAGGGGTTTAGAGGTGGAAAGTGATGTTGGAAAGGTTCTTGATTTGTACAGTGGGAAGCTTAGTCCTAAAGAGCAGACTGTGATTTTGAAAGAGCAGAGGAGTTGGGAGAGGGTGGTGAAGGTTTTTGAGTGGTTTAAGTCGCAGGAAGATTACGTTCCTAACGTTATACATTACAACGTCGTGCTTCGTGGGTTGGGTCGAGCGCAAAGATGGGATGAATTGAGGCTGTGTTGGATTGAGATGGCAAAAAATGGGATCTTGGCTACGAATAACACGTATAGTATGCTTGTGGATGTGTATGGGAAAGCTGGGCTGGTGAAGGAGGCGCTTTTGTGGGTAAAGCATATGAGGTCGAGAGGGGTTTTCCCGGATGAAGTGACGATGTCGACGGTGATTAAGGTGTTGAAGGATGCAGGGGAGTATGATAGAGCTCATAGGTTTTATATGGATTGGCGCGTTGGGAAAATTGAGTTGGATGATCTGGAATTGGATGATAGTGGGGATCTGCAGCCTGTTAGTTTGAAGCAGTTTTTGTCGACTGAGCTTTTCCGGTCTGGTGGGAGGACAAGTGCTTCGACAGGTTCTGGTGTGAAGAATGTGGAAAGCTCTTTAATGGAACCCCGTCTTACCACTACTTATAATACTCTCATAGATTTGTATGGAAAGGCAGGGCGGTTGAAAGATGCCGCAGATGTGTTTGCTGATATGTTGAAGTCTGGTGTGGAACCAGACACTTTTACTTTCAACACAATGATATTCATTTGTGGCAGTCAAGGTTCCTTAGCTGAGGCTGAGGCTTTACTCGATAAAATGGAGGAAAGAGGGATTCGTCCCGATACGAAGACTTATAACATTTTTCTTTCCTTGTATGCTGGTGCGGGTAAAATTGATGCTGTTCTTCAGTGCTACAGGAAGATTAAGGAGGTTGGTCTTTTCCCTGATGTGATAACCCATAGAGCTGTCATTAAAATTTTATGTGAAAGAAACATGGTTCAGGAAGTGGAGAATGTGATTAAAGAAATCGAGGAAATGGAGTTGAAAATTAATGAAAATTCTATCCCAGTACTTATTAAAATGTATGTTAATGAAGGGTTGATTGAGCAAGCAAAGGACCTTGTTGAAAAATACCGATCGTGTTACAAGTTATCATCTAGGACATATTCTGCTATAATGGATATATATGCGGAGAAGGGTCTTTGGGCTGAAGCAGAGGCTTTGTTCTACGACAAGAGGGATGGTGTTGAACAGAAAAAGGAAATTTTGGAGTATAATGTCATGATCAAAGCTTACGGTATAGGAAAGCTATACGACAAGGCTCTCTCACTCTTCAATGGTATGAGAAATCAAGGGACGTGGCCAGACGAATGCACGTATAACTCCCTTATCCAAATGTATGCTGGAGGTGATTTTGTTGAAAAAGCAAGTGAACTTATGTCTGAAATGCATAAAGCAGGATTTAGACCTTCATGTTCGACTTTCTCTGCCATTATTACTGGTTTTGCAAACAAGAACAGGCTATCGGATGCAGTTGATGTGTTTCAAGAAATGCTACGAGCAAAAATAAAACCAAATGAGGTGGTTTACGGGTCATTGATTGATGCATATGCTGAGGCTGGAAAATTTGAAGAAGCAATTCGCTATTTCCATGTTATGGAAGATTCTGGAATTCAGGCCAACAAAATAATATTAACTTCCATGATCAAAGCTTATGGTAAAATTGGGTCTGTCGAAGGAGCTAAGCAGCTATATGAGAAGATGAATAAGTCGGATGAAGGTCTAGATATTGTGGCATCCAATAGTATGCTTAACGTATATGCAGAACTGGGAATGGTGTCTGAAGCAAAAGCGATGTACAATGACATGAGAGGCAAAAGCTCCGCTGACGGCGTTACTTTTGCAACTATGATGTATGTATACCAAAACATGGGTATGCTTGAAGAAGCGATTGAAGTTGCAGAAGAGATCAAAGGGTCAAATATGATGAAAGACTCTGTCACATTTAATAAAGTAATGGCGTGTTATTCAGCCAATGGCCAACTACTAGAGTGTGGTAAATTACTTCATGAAATGATACTTAATAAGAAAATTTCCCCGGACGCAGGAACCTTCAAAGTACTTTTTAGGATCTTAAAAAAAGGCGGAATTCCGTCTGAAGCCATAAAACAGCTCGTGTCATCTTATCGAGAAGGGAAACCCTTTGCTCGACAAGCTGTCATAACCTCGGTTTTTTCAGTAGCAGGCCTGCATGCACATGCACTTGAATCTAGTGGAATATTTACAGAAGAAGATGCAGGGTTTAGTTCCTTTGCTTATAATGCGGCAATAAGGGCTTATGTGGCGTATGGGAAGACTGACGAGGCGTTGAGAATGTTTATGAAGATGCAAGATGAGGGCTTTGAGCCTGATATTGTGACGTTGATCAATCTTGTGAATTGTTATGGAAAAGCGGGGATGGTTGAGGGCGTGAAGAGGATATACGGAAAGTTGAAGTATGGTGCTATTGAGCGTAACGAGTCTTTATATAATGCAATTATTGATGCTTATAGAAATGCCAATAGGAATGATCTTGCTGAATTGGTCTGTCAAGAGATGAGATTTGGTTTGGATGATAGAGTTTCTGAAACTGAAGATTATGATGATGAAAGTGAAACTTCTGCTTAACCATCTACTGTAATTGATACGTTTGGCAGAACCGAAGTATGCAGTGGTAGTTACATAACAGGACAAAAGCAAATCTTTTTGCATCTTGGAAATCACTAAATCTACCAATTAAAATTCTAAAAATGTGTTTAGCCATATGATAACATGAATGGGATTTGCTTTGATTGAGGAGAAAGATAAGCTCCAATTTCAGATCACTGTTTGAAGCTAACAGGCAAATGCTTTTGCCGTTAAAGTACTTTTCCTCCAATTCTCACTGAAGGTAATGATAACGCTGTGTTCTTATTGCCTTTATGCCGTGTTAGTTGAAAACTTGGTGACTTGAAAGGTTTGGTCTGTGTTTTGGGGTATACATTGCATTGGTTTATCTTTATGTGTCGATTTTATGGACTTTTGCAGCTCTTTGGGATCTTTGCATTCACATTGATGTCAATGACAATAGATGTGGTGCTTAGTTGCTTTTCCTCTATGTGGTATAGTCTATATGGTTCAATGAAAAATCCAAACTTTCGAACAGTTTGATAATGCTAAAAGAATAATATGTAGGTTTATGGGTCTACTACTTTATCACTACAAGCATTGTTTGTTTATACAAATCAATTTTCATAAGAGCTTGTAGTATGAATTACAATGGAACTCCACGCTTTACTGGGTTACTGAGTCATACAGTTTCTGTTTCATGTATTTCCCATTTTCGTTCATAATGCCTAGAAATATTATAGGGACTATAGTTATATTGGTTCTTTAGTAGAGTCTATAGGAGATCTCTGCATGAATACCATCCGATTCTGCTCATTTCCATAGCAATGTTTACAGTCTGACATAGATCTAAACTTGTTTATAGGACGCAGTATTCCTTATTGACATTAGTACAAATCATTTGACATTTGATTCGTCGTTCTTTTGCAGAAAACCTTGTGAAGAACAATGTTGAAGAAGAACCTCTTAATCAACTCTTCTCGCGCGTCTTCATCCAGCTTGCCAAACAAGAAGATCATACCATACCTTCTTCTCGGATGGATCATCGAATCACTCAAAGCCGAGAAGCTCATAGATTCTCTGAACTTCAACGTTCCCTTAGGAAAAGAGGCAATAGAACTAAGTACTCCAGGAAGAGACAGTGCAGTTGCCCAAGTTATCAGAGCTGCCCAAAACAAAGTCTACCTTATATTTGTCTTTGGATATGCATAGAACGGTTGCCACGGATCGGTGATTGTCAAGGCATTTGCTGCTGAACTGCTCTGAAAGCTCCGTTTAAGTATCAAGGAAAGGGAGAGTTTTACGCGCTTAGTTTTAAGTTCACGCCACATCAAACTGGGCCAGATTGACATTCTTGGGTTCGTTTTATCGTATACCAAGGCAAATGATTTCGGAACTGTGTTGTTCGATTTTTTATGAAGTTTGGGCTTTATCATGCCAGTATTATGCGTGGGTGTGGAGCCCTAATATTCACACTTCTACATCATCAATATATGTTGCATGAACACTTCCTAAAATCACCCCGTATGACCTCCACTTGTCCTACCGTATTGTATTGCGGTAATCTAGACATCTTTATGTATTGCCCGAATATTTTTAAGTGAATGTTTAGATGATAATATATTTCTAGGCTTTACTAAGTCATTATCAATTAATGTACTTAGACGTCGTATTAAGTTCTCATTGAGACATTTAGTATATCTTTAATATATTCTAGAATCAGTTGAAAATCAAATCCCTTGAAGAAAATTCGTATTGTTCGCGTTCAAACTTCAAACATATGTTTTTACTTATTTTGGTATCAGTTGGTGACTTCTAAGTTCTATTAATAATCAAACATTGACCACAAAAGTTTTAGTTAAGGAACTCACGTTATTGACCATAATAAACCAAAGTTTAGAAACTCAACTAAACATATCATATTTGATCTGAAAGTTATGTATTTTAGATATAATTGAAAATCATAATAAAAATTGTTTAATGATCTTTAAAGTATTTATATATACTTTTTGTGCAAACTCAGAATTTAAAGTATTTATATATACTTTTTGTGCAGACTCAGAATTATGTTGCTGCTTCCATGCTAATAAGTAATAACTTAATAAGAAACATGAGGTCTAGTGAGAAACTTTTAATATTAGTGACTTTACTAATCTGTGAATTACATTAAATGGAGTTCGAGTAAGTCTCCAAAGACAAAAAAGTATTATTTATTAAGGAGAATTACACAAAATACCATTGTAGTATGGGGTAATTACACAAACTACCCCTCATATTTGGGAAATTACACAAATTAGCCTTATGACCGATTTTTCGTATAAAAATTATTAGCTTTTGTTGAATGTAAATTCATCCTCCTCATTCATTTTGCACAAGAAATGAGAAATAAATTAAAATAATTCAAAAAATAGCCATTTATTTGTTTTTAAAAAAATCAAAAATAAATAATATCTTTAAAATAAAAATAAATTTTCTGCGGATTTAAGTCTCTACTATGATTTCAAGTTGTACGGTTGTGTTAGTTTTTTTTTTTTTTTTTTTTTTTTTTTACTAAGGGTAGTTTGTATAATTTGATTAATTTCTCAAATATACAGTGTAATTTGTGTAATTACCCCATACTTCAGGGGTAGTTCTTGTAATTCTCCCTATTTATTATTCTGAACAAAGTGGAGTCCAGATTAAATGTTCTGCTAACACTATTGGTCAGTCGGTCAGATCTATCAAAATTTTTTTTTTTTAAATTTAAATAAGCTGAACAAATGGTTGCTTAATCTTGACTTTTTGGCAACGCGGTTCACGACACTAAAGTTATACAATGTCTTCTAATGTGGTCCTTTTAGTTTATTCTGGATCTGGTCCGAAAATCTGGATACACTTAAGGACTCGTTTGCTTTGCCCAACTAAGCCTAATTAGATTAATAGTAGTAGATATAAGGTCGTTTGCTTTGCTTAATTATTAATTGTGTTTGTCATACGTGGCAGGTTATTTGGGGTATTATTAGTTGGGCACCCCCCACCCAATTGATAATACCTCAATTAAACCCAACTAAGATTAAATCTTAAAGTCCATAATGCCCTTCCTTTTTATGCTTTGTGACCAAATTAACATATTGTTATGTAGCAAGTATTCCCAACGTGGCACAAAAAATAAGGTTGTTTAAAGATGATTAATACCTAATTGGTATTTAAATTATTTGCTAATGAAATCCACCAATTCGAAATGAAAATAAGCGTGCATTTAACAACACGAAGTAGTCACTTTAAATAAGCCTAAAAAATAACACATGTAACATGGCATATTATATATTCGGCTAGTAAACCGGAAAACAAATAAAAAAATATTAAGCATACAAACTCAACCACGAACAATATAACAAAATAAAAATTGGCGGTTGAATAGCCATGCATACAATAGCTCATAATAGTGCATAACATTTTACGACTAAAAAAAAACTTATTATTTCTTCAATCACATGCAACGAATTCAATCACTAAAACCGAAACATTTCGATGGTTTACCGAAATGGATCGAAATTCGAAGCAAGCCCATACATGCAACAAATTCAAACTCATGTTTCTTTATGATATTATATCGAACACCTGATCTATAAAAACAATTGCTATATAATGTCAAACATATACATCAAAAACTCCTTTAAAGCTTTAATAGAATAGTGTTTTCGAATAAAATATTGTGTTACCTGCAAAGACCGTGTTGAAAGACCACATCGCGAGAAGTGGAGGTGTCGGCTCGGCGGAAGCGGCGGTGGCAGCTATGTCGGTGGCGTGAGATACGTTCACACGAGCAACCCATTGTTGAATATGAGTTGCCCTCGTTGATACTATGTGGGTTTAGGATTTTGGTATAAAGATGATGGAAGAGAAATAAAAATGGTGAAAGAGAAATGGGTAAGACTTCAAAAAATACAATAAGGACAAAATTGTCATTTAATACAAATACATGGCAAGATTAAAAAAATTGGACCAATTAGTCCAAACAAACATAGTGTTATTTGTTTTTGTTGGGTCGTATTTAGGGTATTTATTTGACAAAGCATGCAACATACTAATTATACACAAGTACATTAGTAAGGATAAATTAATAGTCATGCGATTATTAATTTTGAAAGCAAACAAGTGTTACACAAATAAAACTAATGTGTTTGGTTGATTACCTAAAATCCTATTTTAGGTTGAAGTCTTTTTGATTATTTCTAATCATAAGGTTGTTTTTTCACTTTTTGTCAAAGTAAAAA
Source organism: Linaria vulgaris (assembly GCA_948329865.1). NCBI lineage: Eukaryota > Viridiplantae > Streptophyta > Magnoliopsida > Lamiales > Plantaginaceae > Linaria > Linaria vulgaris. The sequence goes on along the minus strand of OX415254.1, from coordinate 85,174,400 downwards.
TAAAAATCATAAGGTTGTTTGGTTTATAAAAGACAATCAAACTTAGTTTTGATATTATTTTGCAATAAATGTTGGACATAGTTTTCCGCATGAGGATGCGTTACATAAGTATACTACTGACTACACTTTTGAATAATAAGTAATACTAAAAAACAATCATAAGGTTGTTTGGTTTATAAAAGACAATCAAACTTAGTTTTGATATTATTTTGCAATAAATGTTGGACATAGTTTTCCGCATGAGGATGCGTTACATAAGTATACTACTGACTACACTTTTGAATAATAAGTAATACTAAAAAACTCAAACTCATTTACAAGAAAGTTTGACGAAAATCGTATTTTGTGTAAAATTACAAGAAAGTTTGGTGCAGAATACTCGAAATCATGTTTGACAAAATGATTCTTAGTTTCAACCTCAATGTAATTGAAGATAGATTTGGGTGCCATTTCAGAATTATTTTAGCTTATAGTTATATCTGATTTTGCACAACGGTCATAAAATTTTTTTCTCTTCTTTTTAGCTCGCAACACTTGTACTATTTAAGCTACTTTGTAGCTCTAATTGATTCAGTTTAGCTCGATCATTTTCTCTCTCTCTTCTGCACTTTACCCCTCTACATGGTATCTCTTGCATAACAGTTCGATGTATACGCTTTCGCCGTTGTTGCTGGTCTTAATATATCTCTGATTTCATCCATCAAAGTTCATATGCATTTTCAGTTTACCATAAAAAACATAGGGGATGTCAAATACTTTCTTTGTTTATAATTGTTTTGATTCTCCATTGATCTCTACATTAACCAAAGTAAATATGTCTTGGACATCAAAGGTGCTTGTCTTACTAGTGCTAATCCAATTAATTTAGCTTGTCCAAAAGGTTTCAGGTTTAGTGACCCTGGTCAACCTTTCTCTGAACCTGAGCAATACAGAAGGCTTGTTGGCAGACTCTTATATCTTAACATGACTAGGGCTGACATTTGTTATGGTGCGAACTAGCTCAATCAATTCATGCATGCTCCCACTAATGAGTAATTGGATGCTGTCGTGGCTATCCTTCATTACCTCAAGGGATCACCCTTTTTGGTTTATCTTACTCCTCTCATGCTCCTTTAAACTTGAAGGCCATGGATCAAAATTTCCGTGCGTTTCCTCGAAAAGCACCGAAAAGTTTCCGTTTTTGACTTCACCGATACGAAATATACATGTAGTTTCCATGATAGTTATAACTACAATTTTACGAATTCTTCGAAACATGCCGAAAAGTTTTCGAAATATTACGAAACGTTTCTAATTTTTAGCTAACCGAAACGTACTCCCGTACCGAAATTTTCATCCATGTTGAAGGCCTACTTTAATGGTGATTGGGCCTCTTGCCTTTACACAATAAGATTCCTCAGTGAATACTATGTCTCCCGTAGGTGATTCACTTGAAGCTGGAAGACAGATAAACAAGCTAATGTTTCCAAATCTTCCACTGAAGCATAATACAAAAGTTTGGGGCACACCACTTGTGAACTTCAATGGATCTCTTATGTTCTTGTTGATTTGCCCATTCTTGTCACCACTCTCATTCCCTTGCTATGTGACAGCAACTCATCAATGCACATCACACAAAACTTTTGTGTTTCATGAAATGGCTAATCACTTAAAAAAATTGTATGTCATCTAGTTAGAGACTGCTACAAATTAGGCTCTTTCCACCCTCAAACTGTTTAGGTTTGTAGATGTTTTCACAAAGTCCCTTGGTGGTCCTCTTTTCAAGTTATGGATTTTCAAGTTGAACCTTTGCGACCCTCACCAATGTTGACAGTATAATTCTTGGTTTCAACCCCATTGTTATTAAAGAGATTTGAGGTCGTTTCATAATTATTTTAGCTCGTAGATATAACTAATTTTGCACAGCTATCATATAGCTCAATTATTTTAGCTCGCAACACTTGTACTATTTAAGCTGTTTTATAGCTCAATTTATTCAGTTTGCTCGATCATTTTCTGCACTTTACCTCTCTACATCATGTCGATGATACGACCCAAGTCCTGGGCCGGCCCAAGCGCGCCACAAAACAGCCCAACTACCTTGCAGATTATGAAGTTTAATGGCCCAATTCGTTTTCAGCATTGTTTTTATGGCCCAATTCGTTTTTCAGCATTATTTTTATTCCAGTAATTATTTATTTCTATTTTATTGTCATTTTCATATTTAGTTAAGTTATTTCACGTTTTTAGTGGGCAAATTAGTGGAATCCCTTCTAGATTAGTGGTTTAGTGGGACTGAATTAGTCAGCCACTTTCTCTATTTAAATTTCAGCACTTGTAATCATTATTATTCATGTTCAATCAAGTATTTTTATTAAAATTCTCTCAAACTCTCATCTCTTTCTTGGAGTTCTCCTAAACTCGAATTAGGAATTATTATCTCAAATATTTAGGTTCTATCAGTTGAGGTCTTATGCGGTTAACCAACCATCGGTTTTTAGAACTAATAACTATTTGTTTTAATAATAATTTTTTTTTCTAGTAGAAATTTTGTTTTGTTTTCATTATAATACTTTATAAATCATTAACACAAAATTCTGATTTATTGACTAAAGTCCAATTTACTAAAGAATATTCCAAACATTAAAAAACAAGTAACAAAGTTTAATTTCTATCTTTCAGTCAAATATTTTAAAATTTTCAAATAAGAAAGTCAAATTCCAAATTCCATAAATGTTATTGTTTTGCTCAGGAACACGGAGCTGCCGCGCTGCGCCCGCCGATGACGGCGGCAATGACGTCACCGCTGACCTCACACATCCTTTGGCATTTATTGCCGCCCATCGCTCCAGATCTATACGGCTGAGCTCACGCCAGCATTTTTTCCGCGTTGACTTCATCATTTTGTTACAGTCACTCCGCACTCGTCAGTGCCGTGTGTGAATTGAGTGATGAGGATGATAACTGTGGTGGTGTCTATTTAATTCGATTTGTTGAGCCGTACCATCACTTCATTAAAATTGAGCTAACATTGACAGTAATTGCTGATTTTTGGAAGAAGACAGTATTTGCTGCTATTGCAGGTGGCAATTTGCAATTATTGTCACCAATGCTTGACTTTTGTGGCTTTTCATTGTCTTATTTAACTTGCGGTTGCAAATGACAAGTTCAGTTACTCTTTGTCTGTTGAGTATTCTTTTAGCAGGTACAAGTGGTTGAAAATTACTTATGGATTTTGTTTCTTTGATTTGGTTCATGAATTGTGATTTTGAGTGTTATTTGTTAATGACGTAGAATTCATGTACCTGGCTCGACGTGATTCACTTATAGTTGGTTCGTATAGCCTATCCCAATTTATTGGGACGGGATTACAAGATTGGTTGTTGTTGTTGTTGTTGACTGTGTTATTTGCTAATGAACGAACTCGATGGAGATTGGATTCTTAGTATCTTTTATGAATGGTTGAATTGAAGTTAAATTCAAGTTGGTAGAGTACTTTATATGATTTTTTAGAGATAAGTTATACTTGCTATGAATAGGGATTTTTGTAGGCCTTGACAACCTACGTTAACCCTCCTCGTTTATCTTGCCTTGGGCAGTGGAGAACTACCTGCGGAGTTGAAATGAAATGCCTACTCATAATAAGCTTTCTTCATTGAACAGACATTTTTTCTTAATGCATGTGATGGACTCAACGTTTGTTTCATACAAACCACCTGAATGAAAGGGGATTGTTGTTGTTGTGATGACTGAATTAGGTTGTGTAATGAATACTATGTCAATTGGAAAGGCTTAGTTTCCATCTATAAAAATCGCAATACATGGTGTAATTTTATCGTCGTATACAGATTTGTGAGGCGTTATATCCATCATGTTTGAGTAACTTCTTCTTGACATTGTTTGTTGTTATTATTTACGTATTTTAAAGAACAAAGTTTTTCTTGGAGGAAGATTAACTTATGTATTTTTTGATTGTTAGGCCTCCCAGCTATGTTTCCCGTTTAGTTAGTGTACTGTGGCTTGGTAACATGGAAGCAAAGATCATCAGCGGGATCCAGTTCTCGAGCCTTCCCAGCAGCTATATCCGTCCTGAATCCGAGAGGCCAAAACTGTCTGAAGTTGCTGAGTGCAATAATGTTCCTGTCATTGACTTAGGTTGCGAAGATAGAAGCCTAATAATCAAACAAATTGGGCAGGCCTGTCAGGAATATGGCTTCTTCCAGGTACTTAATGTCGTTATCTTTGACAAGTCGGATTCATAATTCGTCTATTGATATTCGCTTCTCCTTTGCATCATATGTTGATACTAAGGTTGGTTTCGTAATCCATGCCGTGAGTTACGAGGACTAACTCAGATTGTAGCTTTATCTTAATTAAGCTTCTGATAGTTCCAAATCCTGATACGGAACACTTGAAATTAACTTTATCTTAGGAGGTTCACGAGTTTTATAGTAGTCATGAAATGCTGCTTAAGATTTGAACTACTAGCTAAGTCTCTTATTTTTTCCCATATTTGGTGTTAGGTGGTTAATCATGGGATTTCAAAGGAAGCCGTGGATAAAATTCAAGGAGTGGGTCGTGAATTCTTTAGTTTACCTGTGGAGGAGAAGATGAAGTTGTACTCTGACGATCCTTCCAGGACAATGCGACTCTCCACGAGTTTTAATGTGAAGAAAGAGACAGTTCACAATTGGAGGGATTATCTCAGGCTTCATTGTCATCCCTTGGAGAAATATGTGCCTGAGTGGCCTTCTGTTCCCTTGTCTTTCAAGTAAGCCTACTTGTGCATATGTTCTTGGACGTAAAAAACTGATACAATATGATTTTGTGATTGGATAATTAGAAGTTGTAGACATATGTTGATCGACAGACTAAACTCCAGTAGCAGCCCTGCTTGATTCTCGACCTTGGCTTGAGACTAGAACTACAATGCTTGTGCACAAACTATTTTTCTAGCATCGCGGGTAAAATACCAAATTATCTCGATTATTGAAGGTGTTTGAATCACATATTAAGGAGTCATACGGTTACAGACTTGTTCGCCAAATGTCATAGCTAACGAATGGTTTCCTCGTTGTTTACTTGAATAACTTAATCTATCTTCTCCCACGATCAATAGTACATAATATTTCCGAAAAAACGATTCGGGTTGAACATGTTGAAGCAAAAAATTGAAGGGTATATTTTATTTTTCTTTTGTAGGGATGTTGTGAGCAGTTACTGTATGCAAGTTCGAGAACTTGGGTTCCAGTTGCAAGAGGCAATAGCAGAGAGCCTAGGATTAGATAAAGACAGTATAAAAAATGCATTAGGGGAACAAGGGCAGCATATGGCCATGAATTATTACCCTGCATGTCCAGAGCCAGAGCTGACTTACGGATTGCCAGCACATACGGATCCCAACGCTCTCACAATTCTCCTTCAAGATTTGGACGTTGCGGGGCTACAAGTTCTTAAGGATGGCAAATGGGTATCGATAAAACCACATCCAGACGCTTTTGTCGTTAATATTGGTGATCAACTCCAGGTAATGTCTGTTACTTGTCCTTAAGTTTGATCTAATTACACGAACTTCCTATTGCCTTTCAGATTGTTACATTAATCGAGGTTGAATATTTTGTAGGCAGTGAGTAATGGGAAGTATAAAAGTGTATGGCATCGAGCTGTAGTAAATGCCGATAAGGAAAGACTATCTATAGCGTCTTTCCTCTGTCCGTGTGATAGCGCAAACATCAGTGCTCCAAAGGAACTTACGTCTGGAGGAGATTCAACCATTTATAGAGATTTCACGTATGCTGAGTATTACAAAAAGTTCTGGAGCCGGAATTTGGATCAGGAACATTGTTTGGAACTGTTCAGGAACTAGTTTTGCGATACATTTTGTAGATTATATACATGTAGCGTCCTTATGGCACACTGCAAGAGTCTTTAGAAGTGATTTGTTTTATTAATCCTGCCAATAAAGTCAGGAGTTGATCTCGATGCCAAAATGAATAGTGATAACAAAGTACCATTTTTTTTTTTGATGAGTAAAATTCGTATGGAACATTACTTACAAAGTACCAAATTGCTTAAAGTAAAATCCTGTAAGACTATCATGGTAATCTTCTTACGGATTCGTCGTTTCTATGCATTTGGCGCATGATCGCATGTTGCACACGATTCGGTTAGTTATGACACAATGATTACTAACTGGTTTATGGTTTATAATTTGTTCAAACCAAACGAGTGGAAAAGTATAGCATTCTTGTAAAAAAAAAAAAAAAGAAGTATAGCGTTAAAAGTAAAACAAATTACGATAGTACGAGTTTTGTTTTGCTGTCACCAGCCCATTAACGAATATTTCAAAACAGAACAAAACTTAACAGAACATATAGTGCACAACGAAAAGATTAAGAGTAATAACAGAATATTTGGCCCAAGAGTCCAAAAAACATCATGAGCCCAAAAAGACATTTGGGCCCAAGAGCCAGCGAAAATATGAAATATTTGAGAACAATTATGTCTTTTAGTCGTTCTCGAGCTCTATTCACATGTTTTAAATACAGATTACAGAGTAATAATACGTTGTACTATTACGTTCACCTTTGTTTCACATAAATACATAATCGAACCTCGTAAGAGATCTTTTTGCCTCTTTTCTTTGATAATGTATACTAATAAGAAGCTTAAAACTTAAACTTTGTCTTTGCATATATTTGTCTGTAATTACTACTGACTAATGTAATAAGAATCTAGCTCAATAAAAATACAGTTTCAGCCCGCCGTAGACATTATGATCAAGGTTTGACATTTCTAGTTATAATTAACAAATATGCATATACTTACGTTTGCCATTTGTCAACCTTAATTTTACCGAATATTTGTGAGACTCAGTCTTTCATATATTGTACTATGCCGACTTTTTAACTCATGTAATCATGTTGATCACAATCATATAGCTTACTTTTTGTCTAATAAAAAAAATCAAACTAGTATGTTTGCAATTATTTTATGAACCCTATCATTGATCTGCCATCATGCCCTATAACTTGCTACTTCAATTTAAAATAGAAGACATCAAGATTTCTTCAAGTGGATGACAAATTTTAGAATGTTGAGAGAAGTAGCTAGCTTTTTAATCTATTAATTACTTTAAGTTAATTATAACAAGTACAGATACATATTTATAAACTATGTCGAGAAAGTTAATTTAATGAGCTTCAAGATTGAAAACAATATATATTATTATATCCAAATCTTCAAGTGCTGTTCACTTTACTAAAAATATCTAGAAAACATCGTCTGAGAGCTTAGTTATATATTTCCCTGTTCAAATAATCAATTAGTTCCTCCTAGCAGAAGTTTCTAAATTTAACCTGAAATATAGTTTGTTATATCAAACCATATAATTAATTAATCAGCTCTTCCATATATGTTGGAATCCTTAAATTTTCTTCCCCTGGCTAGCTCAATAATATATGTCTGATTCTGATCCATTAGTTGCAAAGATTGAAAAGTGTACATGTTTATTAATTCGTTATCGGCCAAACTTGATGCTTGAAAGAAAATATAAAATCGGACACAATCGAAGAAACAATATACCATTGATTTGAAAATCTAAAGTTGATAATATGAAAGCAGCTTCAAGGCTTTATTATTTAGTGTCACATTTCTCATGAGCGATAAAATTAAACTTTAATTTTTGAACCCCAACTTGTTACATACGCATAAACTCGCCCTTTTTTTTTAGTTATATATAAGTGTGGCACTTACAATCAACTTTTGTGTTCTCTGATTATAGTCTTATTCGATGAGCTAATTAAATAATTAATAATTATTTCGGACAAAATCCGTTGACATATTGTAAGCTAGCTAGACACCTTTAGCCTCTCGTGGCACTAAAGAGGCTAATGAACTCAACGGCAGGTAGATAGATCACAACATAAACAGGAGGTAATTGCATTTTACTCCATATGTTATGAAAAATTAAGATAAAATCCCCGTTTGAAAAAATGAATAGGTAACTCACTTCATATATTATAAGGGAAAAAAGAGAGAAATGAACTTTTGACATTCTACAAAAATGGCTTATCACCCTTCTAAACTTGTAAAAAATGTGAGATTTTTTTAACGTGTAAAAAAACTCATGGAGTAATTTGACCTAATCATGTTTAACGGCGAGTAATGTACTAATTTACATAACTCGGGGGTGTTAAGTGCAAACATAACCCCTGAAAAAGATTCCAAATCAATCACTATCTATCCACGTGCTGACCTCAACGTTGGTCGGCTGGTGTTTAGCTGTTTAAATGTAATTAGATGCCAATTTGCATTAATTAATCTCAACTTGCAAACCTGACATTTGGTCTTGGTCGACCCACCAAAGGGCCAATGTAAATAGCAAATTTTATATTTATAAAAACGACTTTCAATAAAATAAGAACGTGGGGTGGTATTATTCTAGGACCGGGAGCGGGAATCACTCATCTAATCAATGATCATGTCATGATAAAATTCATTATACTTTCTTTTACCATACAATGGTAAGGAAGGCTACTTGAGAATATTAGTACATCATTGTTTGTCTAAATAAGGATCGAGTGTTCTTGTTCAAAAAAATAAAATAAAAAATGGCATGCGTAAAAAAAGTGATATTCAATGTACAAGTTATAATATATACGGGAAAAACTTATAGCCACAAACTTTAAGATGTAATAATTGTAATTACAAGAAGTTAAACGTATGGCCTAATTATATAACAAAGTAGAACATTATGATAGCTAGGTTCCAAGTTTTTAAATTTGTGTGCGCGCGCGTCACATGAAAAGTAACAGTGTTTCAACTTTCAAGTGGTCCAATGCAAATTCCCACCATCGATTAGCTAGATTAAGAATATTATTTAATAAGCGAAAACGTTGATTAAGAAATGCTTTATAATTAAGCTTGTCACAGAAGGTTCAGATCTGGTTGCTTTAATAATTAAATTATAACAACTTTCTTTCTTGTGCTAACTCCGCCAGTGAGCTTTCATTGCCTGTCCCAAGCCAGGATAAAGGAGGAGGGTTGTGGTAGGCTTGTGACAGTCAACGTAAAAACTCCGTCACATCCTATGATATGAACCATACTATGAATTTCGTTGGGGCGTTCCCTACTCAGCGACGCGCTACATCGGATCCCGGGTGTAGTGATAAATGGGCAAGGGTTGCTAGGTCGTCGCCCGGAAGCGACGCGCCACATCGACGCCCGGGTGTGGTGTCAAATGAGCAAGGGTTCCCTCACCTTCCAGGACGGGTGAGGGTAAAGAAGCTAGTCCAGGAACGACGAGTTCGCCTTGCATCGTGGAATGTGGGGTCACTCACAGGAAGATTGGCCGAGCTAGCTGAGGCAATGTCTAGGAGGAGGATCAACATCTTGTGCGTGCAAGAGACCAAGTGGGTTGGTGAAAAGGTCAAAGTAGTAGACCATTGGGGTTGTAAGCTTTGGTATACCGGGACAGAGAAGAACCGAAATGGTGTTGGGATCATCATAGATAAGCTTTGGCTCGAGGACGTGGTGGAGGTCAGAAGGAAGGGCGACATGATCTTACTGGTCAAGTTGGTCATAGGCGAGGATATCTTGAATGTCATTAGTGCCTATGCACCACAGATAGGACTAGACGAAGCTGTGAAACGTAAGTTTTGGGAAGATTTGGACGAGATGGTACAAAGGATCCCTAGTAGCGAGAAACTCTTCATTGGAGGTGACTTTAATGGTCATGTAGGATCTAGCCGTGATGGGTTCGAGGACATCCACGGCGGGTATAGCTTTGGGGATCGCAATGAGCCGGGAAACGCTATCTTAGACTTCGCCCTCTCCTATGATTTGCTTGTAGCAAATACTTGGTTTAAGAAGAGAGAGTCTCATTTGGTCACTTATAGAAGTGGGTCAAATAAGAGCCAAATAGATTTCTTCTTAGCTAGGAGGGCAGATAGAAGTCGCTGCATAGATTGCAAGGTCATCCCCGGGGAAAGTGTGGTTACGCAACATAGGCTTTTGGTGTTGGATATTAGACTGCGGCAAGGAGTGAAGAGGAGTAGGCGCCGGTTGGAACCTAGAATTAAGTGGTGGCGGCTTAAGGAGTCTACCCAAAAGGCCTTCGTAGAGCGAGTGGTTCAAGAGGTAGACTGGAAGACTGAGGACGATGCAGATGCAACTTGGACCAAAATGGCTTGTTGTATCAAGAAGGTAGCTAAAGACCTCTTAGGTGAATCCCGAGGTAGTAGCCTGATAGGTAAAGACACGTCATGGTGGAATGAAGAAGTAAAGGCGGCAATCAAGGCCAAACGGGATTGCTACAGGGATTTGAAGAAGAACCATGATGGAGCAAGCTTTGAAAAGTATAAGCTAGCCAGGAAAGAAGCAAAGAAAGCTGTTGGACTAGCGCGAAAGGCTGTGTACAAGGAAATTTATGGGAAGAGGGATAGCAAGGAGGTCGAGAAGGATATATACAAAATTGCTCGCATTAGAGAGAGGAAGACTAGAGACCTAGGTGCAGTGAAATGCATCAAAGATGAAGGTCAGTCTGTCTTAGTGCGTGAGGATCAGGTCAAAGCACGGTGGAGGGAGTACTTCGAGGGCCTGTTCAATGGAGGCCCCACCCAAGCAGTGGGTGACATTTCGTAGTCCCCTCAGGACCTGAACCGCGATTTTATGCGCCGTATTAGAAGGTCGGAAGTCAAAGATGCCTTGAAGAGGATGAAGACTCGAAAAGCCGTTGGCCCAGATGGTATCCCTATTGAGGCTTGGAGAAGCATGGGAGAGATAGGGGTGACCTGGTTGACGGACCTCTTTAACAAAATATGGCGAACAAATAAAATACCAGAAGAGTGGAGGAAGAGTACGCTAATACCTCTATATAAGAACAAGGGCGATGTCCAAAACTGTTCTAACTATCGTGGGATAAAGCTTATGTCTCATACCATGAAGCTATGGGAGAGGGTGATCGAACACCGATTGAGACAAATTGTTCCTATATCTGAGAACCAATTTGGATTTATGCCTGGAAGGTCGACCATAGAGGCCATCCATTTGATTCGTCAGCTCATTGAGCGCTTTCGAGAAAAGAGTAGAGATTTGCATATGGTCTTTATCGACTTAGAAAAGGCATATGACAAAGTACCTCGAGATGTATTATGGTGGACCTTGGTGAAGAAGGGGGTACCCATTAAATATATCAACATCATAAAAGATATGTATGAGAATGTGGTGACAAGTGTCCGAACTTGTGGCGGTTTAACAGACGTCTTTCCAATTACAATTGGCTTACATCAAGGGTCAGCTTTGAGCCCATTTTTGTTTGCCATTGTAATTGATGAAATCACCAGAGCCATCCAAGACCGAGTCCCATGGTGTATGTTGTTTGCAGACGATATTGTCCTCATCGATGAGACGAGAATGAGAGTTAACGCTAAATTAGAACGATGGAGACAAACATTAGAAGCACGAGGATTTTGACTAAGTCGAACAAAAACAGAGTACCTCGAATGCAAGTTTAGCAAACAACGAAGAAACAACGATGGCACAGTTCAGTTGGATGGCCAAGAGATACCGAGAAGTGCGCATTTTCGGTATTTAGGCTCCATACTGCAGATGGATGGAGAGTTAGATGGAGACGTCAACCACCGCATCCAAGCTGGATGGACAAAGTGGAAGAGTGCGACAGGGATTCTGTGCGATCGTAACTTTCCTTTAAAGCTTAAAGGAAAGTTCTATCGTACGGCTATTAGACCTGCTTTGCTTTATGGCTCCGAGTGCTGGGCTATTAAGCAAAGTCATGCACAGAAAATGAACGTTACAGAGATGCGCATGCTTCGGTGGATGTGCGGTAACACTAGGAGAGATAGAGTGCGCAATGAAGATATTCGGTATAAATTGGGTGTGGCGGCCATTGACGAGAAAATGCGAGAAAATCGTTTAAGATGGTTTGGGCATGTTAAACGCAGACCCATAGATGCACCGGTACGACGAGTTGAAGATCTCGACTTAGGACAGACGGCTAGAGCTCGTGGGAGACCGAAAAAGACGTGGATGGAGGTCATACGGAACGACATGAAGCTAAACGATCTAAATGAAAACATGCTCGTCAACCGAAACCTATGGAGGCAGAAGATTCATGTTCACGACTCGACGTGATTCATTCATGGTTCATATAGCCTACCCCAATTTAATTGGGATTACAGGCTTGGTTGTTGTTGTTGTTGTTTCTTTCTTGCGCTGTTTTTCTTGATATTTAGGCCAGTCTAAGTCTAAGTTGTCTAACACTCTAACTACTTGACGTTCCCAAATATATTGTTGACGACGTAAAAGTAAGTTGGAATTGAGAAAAATGCTGGAATTGATTCGTATAACAGAGTTCATAAGAAGCTACAAACCATTATTATAGTTATATAACATCATGACCAAATGTCTTCAGTATTCGTGGAATAATTATGGTGCGCGCTACTTGTAAGAATTATGCTTAAAGCTAGAGAAAAATATAGAAATTTGTAAATTTAATTTCGTAATTTCGACAAATGTATAAGAAATAGTTAATGGCATGATGAGAATTATTTAGAATTACAACATCAAGTCTTTTTCTGTCTCGAAAACAACACATGGAATCATTTTTTTTGCGAGGTCCAATCATGAGATGAAAAATGATTTATATAGACAAAAGCGCCATAGTACTACTAATGCATTTTAATAAATTTTGGAAAAGGTAATCTAATGGTACGTACGTAGCGGATAGTATATATTACATTTGATAGTTAAAAATTAAAATGATGGAGACCTGAGGAAACAAGTCAATCATCTGGAGAGCGTACAGTTGCAAGCATATGATGCTATACAAACTTAAATTAATGTCTTTTAATTTTTAATCAACAATTAACTTAATAATGAATTTCCACGAGAGTGGTTAAGGAAAATGGTTGGATAGTATGACTGGAAAATGACGTTTTTGTTGTTGCTATTAGTTTCACAACTTGCATTATATTATTGCATTTCACACAACACATTATTATTGCATTTCACACAACACATTATAATTCGTTAGTTTAAATAATGATGCGAATTTAAAAAAAGAGATTTTAGTTAAGAAATTCAATATCGTTATAATTCAAAGTGCTAACTATGTGGTACAAAAACAAGGATATATATATATATATATATATATATATAAAGAAAATTCGTCCTATAACATAAGCAAGTTTATAAGAAAATGATTTTGTTAATCTCCAAGTATGGTACTCGATCAATAAACCCCAGTTTTGTCACAAAAATTTAAAATAAATAAATTTGTCCGCATAGCTCTACCTAAGTTTCGTACCAAATACAACATAATTATGCCCTAGCATGTCGTTGATGATTTGTCTAATGCACTATTCAACATATACATAAGTCCTTGACTTTTTTTGGCAGGAAAGTTGTGTTTAAAGTTAATTAAAGACAAATTATTCCAACAGAGTGTTTTTCTGTTATACCCTCATTGTATTGTGAAATTGTGGATCGGGTTGATACTTGTACGTTGTTAACTTAATAATGTTACTTTAACAATGGTCCAAAATAATTACAGCGGAAATAAACAAACAAAGAATTTAAGAAGTGAATATATTAATATTAACTTCCGAGCCGTAGGCAAAATAACCACGAAAGTTTTAACAAAGGTGTTTCTCACAACTCTCAAGTTTCTCATTCTCGAATTGCTCGAACTCAACAAAGAAGACAAGAATTGCTTTCTTAATTCTAAACCTAGAACTAATCTAACAACTCACAAACTTTGCAAAAGCAAGACAACACTCAACAACTTGTAAATAAATCTCTCATATTGATTAGCTCTTGTCTCGTGTTTGTCTTGATGTACTTCACACCTATATATAAGTTCTTGACTTGGACTTCAAGGTGTTTTGCACACGGTTGGTAATTCCTCCAGTTTCCATGTTGAACTCCTCTTCCAAGTTCTCGTAGTCCTTCTTGAATAATAGTTCATTGGTTAGTAAACTAACTAAGAAAGGTCTCATTCTTCAAATAAGGAATCATCTTGGATGTTTCCTAGTTGCACTCGAATACTTCTTTCCTTTTAAGTTGAGCGGTTAACTTAATTAAGAAAACTTTCCATAATAGAAACTTTGAACGATCAACCTATGGTAAGTTTGTTTCCTGAATAATAATCAAAGACAATCATAACTGTGGAACTAAATTAGTTAAGTGAATAAAGGCAAAACAATAATTAAGATATTAAACCTAGATTGGAGAAAAAGATTATGTCAACCAATGTTACTCTAACATTGAAATCTCTTCTTCTTCTTCTTCTTCTTCTTCTTTGCACCCCACTGTCTTCAAGGTTTTGTACCCTTGCTTCACCAAGATACTAGAGATCAAAGAGTGATATTGAATTATTCCCTTAGGTTTTGTAGTGACTTCCTTCATTGCTCTCAACACATTTTCTCCCATGTTGACATTCAGTCCATTCTTCAACTTAAACACCAGCTTGACAGACTCATTAGTCATCACTGTTGTGTTGGAAGATGGACGCCAGTTGTAGGTAGAAATCTTATGCAGTATAGCACTCAAGGAAGTTAGCTTTGTTGTGGGAAAGCTGTCATTCTACTTCCTTGTCAGCCCACCAGTGAGATCAATGATGATCTCATCCATGCTTGGATCACTGGATTCTTTTGGATCAGGAAGTCCTCATGCTTCATTGATGATGGAGGGGCTTATGTCAAACACACTCTTCCTAATCCAAGCCTTTCCATACTTGGGGGACTTCTGATGGCACACCCATTGGGAGAGGTTTATATAGAACTCTCTGATGACATCAGGAACATATGATGAGTGATTCATCATCATCACTGATCCCAACACACCTCTTGCTTCTAGCAGTTCACATATTCTATTTTCCTTAAAACTTTCCTCTTTTATTTCCCTTTCCTTGTGGATTACTCTGGCCTGATAAGCCTCCCATTGTTCCTCTGCTTCCACGTACAGATAGAAGTCAGAATATGGCTTTTTGGGATACTCACCCTCCATTTCATCAAAGTACTCATCACTGTCTCATGTTGGAGTAACATCAACAGGATCCTCAGCCACAAGTTCATCTTCTTCTTCAACTTCCTCCGTTTCCTCTTCCTCTTCTTCTTCTTTCTTCTTCTGACTCAGACTCATAAGTAACCATCACCTGCTTAGCCTTTCTCTTTCTAGCAGCATTAGCGCGAGCAGTAAGAGTGAGGCTTTCTTCTTCTTCTCTCTCAACCTCTCCAGGTTCCTTATTACTCTCATCACCATTATCAACAGAAGTACCCTCAGTAATACACAAATCAACAACAGTCTCCTCAACAAGATTACCCTCATCAACAGAAGCATCAACATTCACCTCAGGATTCTCAGCATGCTCAGCCACAACCTCGGACACATCCCCAACATTCACCTCAGGAACCTCAGGAATAACCTCAGACTCACCCACAACAACAACATGAGACTCATTCTCACCCAATCTCAGTAGTTAAATTTTGAGTAGGGTTAGCCATCATTACCTCGTTTTCTGTGTTGGTGGGAGTGGAGGTATTCTCAGCAACTTCTGATGTTGAACCAACATCACCCTTTGCTGATTTCTTTCCCTTGCGCCTTTGATAGGTAGGTTTCTTCTTTGGAGCAACAGTGGCGGCGGTTTCAGTTGGTGTATGTCTGGTATTGTACCTTCGTGGTTGCTCAATCTGCTCAGCAGCATCTACAAGGGCATCATTTGAAGACTTGCGAGCCATTGTTAGAGTAATTTTGGAGAGAAACAGAGAGTCTGAGTTCACAGAAATTTTGATTGCACAAATTTGATTTAGAAAGCATGAAGAATTAGAAGAGATTAGGACAAACTATATAACAATAAAATATGAGGAGTGGGGAGAGTGGTGTTGTAATATGTTACCAAAATAATCAGACCACTGTCACACGTTCCCGCACACAGTACTTTACCACATGCCAGTGTTAGGTTAACATGTGACCAGAGCAGTTTCCATAATTGAAAACTTATAAGTCACAGCGTTGCAATGTTGGAATAACAGTGGTAGGTTAACATCAGGGAAGAAAGTTGAAGGTGTAGGGCTTCATCAAAACAACTTCATGTGAGAGTGTGAGATATTCATGAAACTGATCTGAAACTTCATCAAAGCACATGAGTACACAAGACACAGTTTAAGATCATCATGAGCAAGTGACACTTCTGACAGAAAAACACACAGAGATAGTAGATATAAATATCCAAAGGAAAAATTTATTCCCACAACATAGAAGATCACAAACCACTGTGTGTACCTGTAGTATGTCACCCAAGATGTGTGCCTCAACACATGAATTAGGATTGATTACTACTCTCCCTAAGCTCGAAGCGACACAACAAAAAATGCAGAACTATGATGAATGCAACTATGTTAAGGCAACATTGGTAGATGGTAACCAAGTACAAGTAGTTTCACTGACTCGGGACATATCAATTCAAATCTTTAGCAATTATCATAAACTCTTTTTGAACTAAAACTGAAGAATGTTAAAAAATGATAATATCATCACTGAATGTGGGCAGCACATGACTCCACACACCCCAACAACTTTATTATCAGCTAAAGATTAGGCAAGTACAAAGGAACTGAATGAGGACAATACACCTATCATATACTTCATCACCCCAACTCCTTATGCATACTTGTTGACCAACATGTTTACAAGGGAAACACCAAGTGATCAGTGCTACTAAATGTGAGGTAGTCGATACTCCAAACATCCCAGTAAAAAGGATCACCATCGTGCATTTTCTTGGCCAATTATAACAAAACATGAACATAAGCACAACTGAATAACACTGAAGCTCTCAACATCATGTACCCCAGCTTCTCTTCATGTCCTATCCAACCTAAACATGAATAATACACAACTGAATAACACCAAAGTAGTGAACTCTGTGTATCCCAGCTTCTCCCAGATTTTACGTTAACATTCACATACCAACAAAAAAGTTTTTACTTTACAAACCTTTTGATATGAACATGTTCACCAGCCAATTTAGCTATTCATACAAATTGACCACACAAACCAAAAATGACAAAACAAATATGGGATATACAAGAAAGAAAGAATGCAACAAGAACAGTAAAAGAATTACCGATACACCACAACCAATAACCAGTGCTAGACAGCGGTGTTATGTCAACACTGGTGAACTAACATTCTCACACAATGCACATGCCAAGAGAATTCCTCAAACTGAAGAACCTCTCAGAATCTAAGGGCTTAGTGAACATATCAGCAAGCCGATTGTTTATCTCAATGTGTTCAATGTCAATTAACTTGTCCTCAACCATGTCTCTCAGATAATGTTGCCTTATGTCTATATGCTTAGTCCTAGAATGTTGCACATGATTCTTAGAAATACTGATAGCACTAAGATTGTCACAGAACATAAGTAAGGTGTCACTATCTAACCCATAATCTTGTAGCATGTGTTTGAGTCATACAAGCTGGGTAACACAACTGCATGTTGCTATGTATTCTGATTCAGAAGTGGATTGAGACACACAATTTTGCTTTCTGCTATACTATTGTTCCCCAGATAAAAACATCCTCCACTTGTGGCTTCCTATCATCAACATCACCTGCCCAATCTGAGTCACTGAAACCCACAAGGTTAGTGTTAGTGTCATATGAATACCAGATGCCAAGGGACAAATTTCCAGATATGTATCTAAGGATTCTCTTCACAACAATCAAGTGAGACTGCTTTGGACAAGCCTGGTACCTTGCACATACACAAACATAGAACATTATATCAGGTCCAGAAGCAGATAAATAAAGCAAACTGCCTATCATTGATCTGTACAGTGTTGGATCAACATTGGTTCCAGTTCCATCTCTGGTGATCTTTACCGAGGCAGACATGTGAGTCTTACAAGGTTTTGAATCTGTAAGTTCAAACCTTTTTACCAAATTCTTTTCATACTTCTCCTGGTTCAAGAATATGCCTATACCTCTTTGTTTCACTTGGAGACCAAGGAAGAACTTTAATTCTCCTATCATACTCATCTCAAATGTTCCTGTTATAGATTCAACAAACTTTCTAAAATAGAATTGTTAGTATAACCAAACACTATGTCATCCACATAAATTTGAGCTATACAGATATCATAATATTTCTTCAAAACAAACAGTGTTCTGTCTCCATCGCCTCTAACAAAGCCAAGACTTAAGAGAAGTTCTGTAAGTCTTTCATACCATGCTTTAGGAGCCTGTTTAAGATCATATAGAGCTTTCTCAAGCTTGTACACATGATTGGGGTACTTAGGGTCAGTGAATCCTTTAGGATGTTCTACAAATACTTCTTTATCAATTAGCCCATTTAGGAAAGCCTCTTTTACATCCATTTGGTATAATTTAATCTTAAGACAACATGCAATAGCTAGGAGCAACCTAATATATTCGAACCTAGCTACTAGAGCAAAAGTCTCATCAAAATAAACACCTTCTACTTGTGTGTACCCCTGAGCAACAAGCCTAACTTTGTTCCTAACAATTACTCCATCCTCATTACTTTTGTTTTTAAAGATCCATTTAGTCCATATTACATTTACATTAGGTGATCTAGGTACCAAAATCTAGACATTATTTTTAGTAAACTGTAATAGCTCATCATGCATTGCATTAATCCGAAAGTTATCTTGGAGTGCTTCATTCACATTTTCTGGTTCTATGGCTGAGACAAAACATGAGGCATTATCAACTGTACATGTAAAGTTCATGCAGACACACAAATTAACCATATCTCCATAATTTAGTCTTTTTTTGTTGCGTGTCCTTACCCGTTCAGTTATCTCACCTATTACCTGAGATGCTAGATGGTCTTTCTGAATCCTAGCTGGGGGGTTTCTTTTAGGTTCAACACCAACTTCACTGTCTGAGTCAGATTCTTCTGCTGTTAGTCTAACATCTGGTCTGGATGGTGTTAGTATAAGGACAAATTAATATTTCTGCCATGTAACTATGCATTTTTGAAGGAAATACCCAGTAAGTTTGAGCTATTATAAACTGCCTCGATTTTGACACTGTTTGAAAAATAAATGCCCAGGCCCCGACACATCAGCCAAATCGCGCATGTGGCAGCTGACTCGGACCACTCGACACACGCCCTCTCAGAAATATGTTTAAATCTACTTGAGATTTCTGCCCAATATGTTTTACAGTACTTGGGAATTCTGCCCAATATGTTTTACAGTACTTGGGAATTCTGCCCAATATGTTTAAATCTACAGGGCGTTTCTGAGAGGGCGTGTGTCGAGTGGTCCGAGTCAGCTGCCACATGCGCGATTTTGCTGATGTGTCGGGGCCTGGGCATTTATTTTTCAAATAGTGTCAAAATCGGGGCAGTTTATAATAGCTCAAACTTACTGGGCATTTTCTTCAAAAACGCATAGTTACAGGGCAGAAATATTAATATATCCTTAGTATAACATCCATTTTTGTCTCAAGTTCAGTGTTTCGAGCTTTAGGTTCCAGTGTTAGAGTAACATTCTCAGCTTCCAATGTTGGTCCAACATGAGAAACAGAGATGTCACCAGTACCTGTTTCAAGAGTGAAATCATCAAACACCACATTTACAGATTTCTGAATAGTCTTTAATCTAGGATTATAGACTCTAAAAGAAGTATTGTTAGCAGAGTAACCTACAACGATGCACTTTTCACTTTTTGGATCAAATTTACTCAAATAATCCCTGTCATTTAGCAGATAATAGTCGCATCCAAACTCATGAAAATATGCAATATTTAGTTTCACACCCTTCAAGATTCCATAAGGAGTCATATTTGTACCAGGTCTAAGATACACCATGTTACTAATGTGACATGCAGTATTTAAAGCTTTAGGCCAAAGTCTTTTAGATATGTCTTTAACATTAAGCATAACTCTGGCAATTTCTTGAAGAGTTCTGTTTTTCCTCTCAGTAATACCATTTTGCTAAGGAGTTCTAGAGGCTGAATATTCATGAAAATTTCCTTTAGTATTACAGTAGTTATCAAAACTAGCATTCTCAAATTCTTTTCCATGATCAAACCTAATCTTAGATACAGAAGAGCCATACAAGTTTTTGATACTAGCAAAAAGAATTTTGAACTGATCAAAAGCATCAGACTTTTCTCTAAGAAATTTTACCCATGTATATCTAGAGAAGTCATCTACAATAAAAAAGACATATTTCTTACCACCCAAACTACTTACCTCAATAGGACCCATCAAGTCCATATGCAGCAATTCAAAACACCTACTGGTTCTAGGAGTAGCACTCTGTACCTGTAGGGGTGTATGAACAACTCTAGTTTTCTTACCTTTGAGGCAGTCACCACACACAAGCTTACCTGGACTGGTTAGCTTGGGCAGACCTCTTACAGCATCAACTTTCTGTAATTTCTCTAAGTTACTGTAGTGCACATATCCTAGTCTAAAGGGGGTAAGTGGGTCCTTCGTACTCCTATCGGCGACCAAAGTAGCCTATTTACGAATTGGCATACATTTTCTAGTTATTTATTTGCATTCATTTTCATTTATTAGAAAAGAGAGTTCCGAAACAACATAGAAATATTATTAGTTTCCTATGCGAGATAGAAGCCTCATCCACCTTAGCATGGAAACATTCTGCTTCTTTCTGATCCAGATAACAGTTGTCTTTGGATCTAGTACATGTCACAACAAGGACATTGTTACTATCATAAACATCACAAGACACTTTGTCAAAAGTAACTAGCAGATCATCATCACAAAACTGACTAATGCTAATTAAATTTGCTTTTAACCCATCAACCAAGAGAACATCATTGAGAGGTGGAAGTCCTTCAGCATTAAGTATCCCCCTTTCCAATGACTTTTCCTTTGGCGCCTCCTACATAGGTGACAATTCCAACACTCATGGGAATCATCTTTTTAAGATTATCTTTGTTGCATGTCATGTGTCTTGAGCATCCACTGCAAAAGTACCACTTAGCCAAAAGGTTAGAGTAAACAGCAGAGAAAACAACATTGCACACAATCTTAATCTTAGGGGATTTTATCTTTTCAATATAAGTTTTACCTTTTTGTCTAGAACCTAATGTTAGACTAACATTAGAAGCAGTTGTTTGTTTAACATTAGATACAAAGGCTGTTTTCTTTCCACTTTCTTTAAAATATTTTTTTACAAAATGGCTTAATGTGGCCTGGTTGAAAACAGTATTGCCAGATAAAGGTAGGTTTACTTTTTTCTGTGTTGATAGGACCAAGACTCAATTTTGTAGATTCTTTGACAAAGCTAGTTTTTAGGTAGGCATAATTCACATCAGAAGAGGAAGATTTCTCAACAAATCCTAGACAATTTGTGCCCGTATTACCCATATTGAGAACCTCATCAAGTTTATAAGTTCCTGAATTCCATTTTGCAATGATCTCACTATCCTTTTTGAGTTTTTCTTTTACCTCTTTTAACTCAGCTTCTGCTTTGTCAAGATCTCTTTGATAGAGTTTCATCATATTCTTCAATCAATCAATGTGATGCTTCAAGGCCTTATTACTTTTGATGAGCTTAATGTTCTCGCTTTCCAGTTTGAGAAATATAGCATGCAGATCATCTATGATTTCCTCTTGGGACATTTCTCCTTCAAAGTAGTATTCCTCATCTAGATCAACTGAACCATGAAAACAATCAAAGTTAGTATCATCACAGTCAGAGTATATATCAGAGTTAACCTTTAAGTCATTGCTACCCCAATTTCCAAAGAAGGTCTCTTGGATTGTTGTTGGTTCCTCAATGTTAGAGTAACATTGTGATCCATTGTAGTTTCTAGAATCTTCTCCTGACTAGTCAATCTGAGTATACAACGCAAAAATATTGATTTCTTCTGAGTTTTCATCAGCACTTAATCTAGAGTTGAAACCAGCTTCATTGAAATCATCTACACAAACCCAATGAGAGTTCCCTCTTGCTAAATGGCCAAACCCTTTACATTCATATCACTGGACATCTTTAAATTTTTCAGCATCTTGAGGAGTGCTCTTTAATGCCATGTACTTAATGAATTTAGGGGGTAATCTCTTATAACCAGGGTTGGAATTTCTAGATTGCTTTTCTTTGCTTTTATCTTTGTAACCTAGTTTACTGAATTTCTTGGTAATATTTCCATAGTTAGAAGAGGTTAATTCATACTTATCATCATCACTTCCTGGGGTATCTGAGCTAGTTCCAAGTAGAGCTACAACAAGTTGTTTACTAGACTTACCTAGAAGTTCTAGTTCAATTCCTTTAAAGTGTTCATTAATGTTTGAGACTCCATATTGGCAAGATCTCTAGACTCATTCATGGCAATCCTTTTGACAACGGATTTAGAATATAGTGATCTAAAAGCTTTGTAGACCATGGTTTTATTAGAGATAACAAAACCTAGGTTCTGACACTGATTAGCTATATCAAGTAGTTTCTAGTAACTATCAATGCTTTCATCTTCACCCATCTCTATCTTTTCAAAGTCCCTCAGCAACTTTCTATGTTTAGAGTTCCTCACAATGCAATTCATGAATATCCCATGTTGATTTAGCTGTATTGCAAGTTTGAATAAGTTTAAACATATGATTACCTACCCAACTGAAAATAGCATTGAGAGCCTTTTCATTGAAGTTGTAGAGAGCAATCTCATTGGATGTCCACTGTGCCTTGGGCTTAGGTACCAGATCAACATCTCCATCTCTAGGTAGATAAGGGATAGTGTAGCCTTCCAGTATAGATTCCCATGCTCTCAGATCAATGGATTTGATGTGGACCTTGAGTCTGATCTTCCAATAAACATAATTGTTTGGTCCTTCCAATACTGGTAACATATTGGTATTGGGGTTGGTATTGTCCATCTTGTCGTATCAACGCCAAACACCGGTGGAGTTGGTGCTTGGCTCTGATACCAATTGAAATTGTGGATTGAGTTGATATGTGTACGTTGTTAACTTAACAATGTTACTTTAACAACGACCCAGAATAATTACAGCGAAAATAAACAAACACATAATTTAAAAAGTAAACATATTAATATTAACTTCCTAGCCGTGGGCAAAATAACCACGAAGGTTTTAACAAAGGTGTTTCTCACAACTCTCAAGTTTCTCACTCTCGAATTGCTCGAACTCAGCAAAGCAGACAAGAATTGCTTTCCTAATTCCAAATCTAGAACTAATCTAACAACTCACAAACTTTGCAAAAGCAAGACAACACTCAACAACTTGTAAATAAATCTCTCAGATTGATTAGCTTTTGTCTCGTGTTTGTCTTGATGTGCTTCACACCTATATATAGGTTATTGACTTGGACTTCAAGGTGTGCTGTACACGGTTAGTAATTCCTCCAGTTTTTTTGTTGAACTCCTCTTCCAAGTTCTCGCAGTCCTTCTTGAATGATAGTTCCTTCGTTAGTAAACTAACTAAGGAAAGTCTCTTTCTTCAAACCAGGACTCATCTTGGATGTTTTCTAGTTGCACTCAAACACTTCTTTCCTTTCAAGTTGAGCGGTTAACTTAATTAAGGAAACTTCACATAATGAAAACTTTGAACGATCAACCTATGGTAAGTTTGTTTCCTGAATAATAATCAAAGACAATGATAACTATGGAACTTAGTTAGTTAAGTGAATAAAGACAAAATAATAATTAAGATATTAAACTTAGATTGGAGGAAAAGATTTTGTCGACCAATGTTACTCTAACATTTAAAATTTAAATCTCAGTGTTATTACATAATGCTTGCACTCTCATATTAAAACTGTACTTTGTAATCAATATGCAATGACATTTTTTTTAATAATTATAAACATAATTTCTTTTTCTATTGCGCCACCAATCCCTCAATATTTCTTATGGCAAGTGGAAGGTGTTCAAAGCTATGTTCTTGATATATGAAAAATGTAATAACGTGCAACTAGCAGCTCTTTGTCAGTTTCTAGCATGAGACTGAAAAAAATTAAAAAAAATCATACACGTGAAGGTGAGTGAACCAACAGTGAATCTAAATAAGATTGTCACCGGCAATTCTTTTGAATATATATGCAAGTTTAGTTACTAGTTATATGATATGTGACATTTTATTTAAGTTATATAATTTCATATTAATTTCCTTGGGGAGTGAAGGCCGAAGGGTTGTCTCTGTCAGCGCCACCCACGCGTGTGCTCATTCACGCTCATTCCTCGTAGTTCCTCATTTCAGTGGCATTTTATACTTTTGACCCTCCGAAAAATTTAATTAGCATATTATAATTAATAATTCTGTCATAATAAAAAGAAAAAAAATATAAAATGCTAAAATTACACATGTATAAAACTGTATAATTCTGAGTGTTGGATTCTTATAAGTTAAAAAAACTATTAATAAATTTGTATAACCGATTTCAATTGTTGCGCGGTTGCAACTTTTTAATATATTAGAAACTATAATAAGTATCTAAAATCCCGAATGGGACTAAGAAAACGCATTCTCAACATGTAACCAGCTGATTTAATTTATAAATTCTTTTAGAAGTTTTTTTTTTTTTACTATATATAGAGCACAGACTGTGAGACTGCAATATGCAATGGGAGTATTGGGGCCATATCTTGGTGCACGTGCAATGTAGTTCCATCATTGATCTGAGGATTTCTCTACCATATATAGTCTCAGTGCGAAAAACGAAGGAAAAACATAATTAATACTGACAACTATTGCATTCACTGGCAGTGTTGACCAAATTTAATTGGTTCAGAATTGTTACTACAGTGCAGATTAATAAAAATAAAATTCATAGTTTAATTTTAGGCGTCCTCTTCGAATTAAGGCTGTAATAGTTGACAAGACGAACACACATATTATCGAACGTCACATCTATCAATTTCACAACATTTTGACACACATTAGTGATATATGTAGGGATATAGGATTTGTTTTTTTGTTTTTTTTTTTGTGGTCATGAAGACATAATTTTGATTTGTAATATATTATGTGGGTAAAAGTTCCACGTTGATTTCCATATAGATCATTTTGATCGGATTTGTATTCAATATATAAATTAATAAAAGTTATTTCCTTTTACGAGTATTTAATTTGAAATGACAACTCTCTCTATATATTGTAGCAGAGAGTTTTGGTCTGCTCCACGTCACATTTATTCAACTTCTTGTCCGAATCAATTTTGTTCGAACCACACCTGGGCACCAAGAGAACACGTGAATTAGGCCAAGAGTGACCCGGTGAAAGCACTCTGATGCTCAAGTCAGTAGACGAAAGTTGCATGTAGAATGCAAGTTGTAGAAATTAATCTCAAATATAGCTCGTTGTACAATATCTCGAAATTTGGGCGACCCAAGAGTGTCTCGAATTTCGTTTATCTCAGAGTATCTCGAATTTCGGTGGATCTGAGAGTGTCTCGAAATTTGGGCGACCTCAAAGTGTCTCGTATTTCGAGAGATAAGTAGTGTGTCGAAAGTGCTTAATGCGAAGCTTATCTATCCTGATACAAAGTTATCTTGAAACAACTCTATTTCTCGAAATTCCCCTTAGCGCAAGAGACAAGATTCGAGTTAAATCGAATCTCCAAACTGGTGAGGAGTTTATATAGTAGATGAGGCCCATAAATTAAGCCACCAAATCCGCCCTTGATTCCACTAATCACGCCTAACCCAAAATTGCATATCTCAAAATTACACTGTCTCGAAATTAAGTTGTCCCAAGAACTACCTCTAACCCGAAAGTAAGATTTAAGGGGATATTTCGACATGGATTTCGAGTAAAATGATGTTCTCTTCTTTGTCTCATTTCTTAACTCATAAATAGAATTTTATAGACAATTTCGACATAGCTTTTGCTTAGTTCTTTTTAATGCTTTTGCTTACTTGCCCTTTTCGATTAAGTGTCGTTATTTGATTGGCTCCAGTTATGGCCGTACATATAGTATATGACCTAGTTGGTCAATGAGGTGGATTTTTTTTTCTCGTCTCAATTTTGATTATCACAAGAACCAATTTGATTATATGTCTTATAGGTCTGAGTATGTCATACATGAGTATCATTATGTGGTTTACCTGGTTGTAAGGGGGCGTAAATACCAAAATTGACCAAACCAAAAGGTTACGAGACCGATGGTTCGGTTAAAAACCGCACCGGTGCCCCCGGTTCGGTTTTGGTTGTCAATTATAAACCGATGGGTCGCATGGGTTGGTTGACCGGTTACCGAATCGGCACGAGAACTGCCCTTAACAAGGAAAACAGCGACTCAAGTGTCTGCCCTCGTGGACTTTCAGCGACTCACATTGAGTCGCTGCTTGTCTTTACGAACTTTCAGCGACTCAAGTTGAGTCGCTGAAATTCTTTACTGTATTGGGCCACACATTTTGGCCCGAATTGGGCCAAAATGTGGGCCAAAATTAGGGCCTCCACATTGCCCTAATTTTGCAGAAGTTATCAGCGACTCAACTTGAGTCGCTGATTCTTAACTATAAATAATAAAAAAAAAACTTTTTTTTTATTTCCCTATTTCTCTCCCTCTTCACCCGTTTCTCTTCTTTACCCGACCCGCCCTAAAAAACCCTCTGAAATCAGCGACCCAAGGTCGAATTTTGCGACCTACCTTGAGTCACAACACCAAATCTTCCTCATTTCCGCCGATTTTCGTCCGTTTCTCCGTCGAATTCCGTCCGTTTCCGAGCCGTTTCTCCGTCGTTGTTCGTCCATTTTCCGCCTCCATCTTCGTCGTTCCGCGACCTCGTCACCGCCGGTAAAGGTGCGGCTGTCCTCTATTTTTTTTTGTTTTTTTACTCATTTTTTATTAAATTCCGATTTTAGTGTTTAAATATTGTTAAATTTGTTTAATTTATATTATAATCTGAATTTAGTATTAATTATTGTTAATTAGTGTTAATATATTTTTAGAATTTTCTAATTTAGCTAATAATCCGAATTTAGTATTAATTAGTGTTTATATTGTTAGATTTGTTTAGTTTTAATTATATTGTTAGATGTGTTAAAATTTTATTTTTGTAAAAAATTTGTAAGATTTTATTGATTAGTGTAGATTATATTTTTAAGATTGTAATTTGTAAAATTTATAATGAGTTTAGATTATAATTAGTATAATATTAATTAGTGTATATTATATTTGTAAAATTTGTTAATTAGTGTTAATTTGTAAGATTATATTAATTAGTGTATATTATACTTGTAAGATTATAATTTGTAAAATTTCTAATTAGTGTAGATTATAATTAGTGTAATATTAATTAGTGTAGATTATATTTGTAAAATTTGTTAATTAGTAAAAAATTTGTAAGATTATATTAATTAGTGTAGACTATATTTGTAAGATTATAATTTGTAAAATTTGTAATTAGTGTAGATTATAATTAGTGTAATATTAATTATTGTAGATTATATTTGTAAAATTTGTTAATTAGTGTTAATTTGTAAGATTATATTAATTAATGTAGATTGATATTTAAATGTTGAATTGATATTAAAATTTTTTTTACAGTACATATATATATTCGGCATGTCGTCACGTAAGACCCCTAGCGGTACTGGAGATCGAGGTCTTGGAGGTCGAGGTCGTGGTGGGGTATCGCACTCAGGTAGTGGTAGTGTTGCTCGTGGAGGTGTTGGAGGTAGTGGAGGTCGAGGTCGTGGTGGTGGTACTGGTAGCGTTGGACGTGGTGGTGGTAGTGGTGGCGGGATTGGTGGTGGTAGTGGTAGTGGTAGCGTTGGGCGTGGTGGTGGTAGTGGTACTGGTAGCGTTGGACGTGGTGGTGGTAGTGGTGGCGGGATTGGTGGTGGTAGTGGTAGTGGTAGTGGTAGCGTTGGGCGTGGTGGTGGTAGTGGTAGCAGGGGTCGAGGTAGTTGTCGACCTATACGGGTTGTTCGATCGGGACGTGGTGCAGGGTCGAGCCATCCAGCCGAGCCGTCTGTCCCGCTACCTGGGTCAGGTGACGGATCTACATCGACGACACCTCCACTACATCGGCAGTTATTTGTAGACGATGAGGCGGCCATCTCCGGAGCGGGTGTCCGATCATCAGAGTCCACCGCATCCCAAGTGGCACGACCACATACTACGGATTCAGTTGGGACTCACGTGCCCCCATCAGTCGAGTCTAGCAGACTTCAGACTCCACCGCCTACAGTCGACACCGGAGCTGGACCGAGCCAGAGGTCGATCGGTACTCCACGACCGACCGATACTCGACCGGGTAGGGGACCCAATGTAGGGCTTACGGCGCTTCCTAAAGGGAAGAAGAATGAGCTTATTGAGTTGAAGAGGGGTTGTTTTTCTAAACCCCCCAGTCGCGAGATTTCCAAGACGATCACTTCACTCATTCGACAGTTTATGAGTGAGTTTTGGCCCTCCTACTTGAAGGTTCCTGAGGAAGTATGAAGAGAGATGTACTCGAGATTTACGGTGAGTTTTAAATGAATTATTAATATTTATTGATTTACTCGAGGTTCAAAATATTGTTTAATTTAGTTTATTAATTTAATGTATTAATTTATTGTTTAATATTTATCTTTTTTGTAGAATATCTATGGGATTCGGCGGTCAGAGAGGGAGCAGGTACATAGGGCATACCAGTTGAAGGCGAGAGGGATTTATAAGCGTATGCTTAACAAGGCGAAGGAGCAGTACATGAAGAAAAAGGACAAGAAGGAGTTTAAAGATAAGCCTAAGACGTCGTGGATGAGCCAGAGTTTGGAGGATCATGCGGCAAAACACTGGGACACTGAGGAGTTTAAGGCGAAGTCCGTGAAGGGAAAGAAGGCTCGACGAGGCGGCAAGTTGGACGGCGATGCGCCCGCCACCTTTTACGGTGGTTCCATTGACTACGAGGAGATCCGGCGGCGCCTGGTATGTTTTGTTAAATTATATATTTTATTTGTAGTTAAATTTTAAGATTATTGTTTATTGATTAGTATAAAACAATGTAATTTTAACATTTTTAAAAAAAGAATTATAACCAACTATTACTTACAATTTGAAGGAGAGGAATCAGCCCAACCGCACCCACCCTATCAGGCACGACGAGATTTATAAGGCAGGACATACGAAGAAGGTGGCGGGGACTGGCAGAGGTACATGCGATGGGCCAAGCGGTCGTCCCTTCTTTCGGAACAATAAGAGCTCTCCATCCCAATCTGTGCTTTCCCAAGTCTCGTTCCTGTTAAGTCGTCGGTGTGTAGCACCAGGGGTTACATCGAGATACTGGGAAATCAAATTTGATATCTCCGAATTTAAATAGGCATTGGCCATGCATCCCTCGGGCCTCGCTTTGTTCCCCACTGACTGCTTTAAATCAAACATTTGCCTGATATACACAACAAAAGGAACCATCTTACATTACAAATAAAATAAATTAAAGACAATCATCAATATATACACCAAAAGTGATTTACCTCTCGAATGGATACATCCATCTGTAGTGAACTGGACCGCAAACTCTAGCCTCATACGGTAAGTGAATGGCCAAATGCTCCATAAAATCGAAAAAAGGAGGGAATATTCTCTCTAGCTTGCACATGGTGACAATAATAGATTTTTCTAGTCCCTCCATAGCCTCTACCGATACCTCTGATGCGCAAATTGCCTTGAACAACAAACTAATCTCCACAAGTGTTTCCCATATGTCTTTCTTAAGGAAATCACGAAAAGCAATTGGAATCAATCTCTGCATGAAGACGTGGCAATCGTGACTCTTCATTCCGGACAACCTTTGTTGTTGCACATGTACACACCGTCCCAAGTTAGAAGCGTATCCATCTGGAAATTTTAGCGTGCCCAACCATTCTAACAAATTTCTCCTTTGATCTTTTGAGAGACAGTACAATGCCTTTGGCTTCTTCGTTCCCCCCCTCGGGATGTTGAATCTAAAAATAGCTCACTACGGTTGGTCCAAAGTCTCAAATCTTTTCGTGATTTGATGTTGTCCTTTGTCTTAGGGTCATCCAAAATCGTGTTGACGATGTTATCGAAAAAGTTTTTCTCACAATGCATGACATCTAGACAGTGACGAACCAAGTTTGTGGACCAATAAGGCAGTTCCCAAAATATACTCTTCCGCACCCAATTATGATTTTGGCCAAAACCTGGGAGTGGTCTGCATTGGGTACCGAGCCCCACATTCCCAAGGCCATTAACAATTTCCAACATTTCAGCACCAGTCTTTCTACGAATAGCGTCTTCCTCCCGAATTTCCCCTTTTTTAAAGTTATAGTCATCGTATCTCAAGTCATGACCTTCAGGCAAGAACCGGCGATGGCAATCGAACCAACTTGGCTTACCCCCATTCACCAACGGAAAGGATTGAGTGTCACCCATACAATAAGGACACGAAAGCCTTCCGTGCGTACTCCATCCCGACAACATCCCGTAAGCGGGAAAATCACTAATCGTCCACATGAGAGATGCACATAAAATAAAGTGTTGCTTCCTCGAGACGTCGTACGTCTCGACGCCAGTGCTCCATAAAAGCTTGAGATCATCAATAAGTGGCCTAAGAAAAAAATCCAAGTTCTTTGTTGGACTATATGGCCCGGAAATGAGTAGACTCAAAAAGATGAACTCTTTCTTCATGCAAAGATCCGGTGGAAGGTTATAAGGGGTGACAAACACCGGCCAACAAGAGTACGTCTTGCCAGACATTCCAAAAGGTGTGAATCCATCTGTGGACAAACCAAGTCTTACGTTCCGTGGTTCCGCTGCGAAATCTGGGTGTGTCCGGTCGAAGTGGCGCCATGCCTCCCCTGAAGCTGGGTGAATCATTTGGTCATTAACCCCATTACACTTCGTATGCCATGTCATATGTTTTGCAGTTCCTATTGTATAATACAACCTCTGAAGTCGAGGAGCAATAGGAAAATACCACAATTTCTTCTTCCCAACCTTAGATTTTAGTCCATCCACGTATCTACCTGCGAGGCATATCGGGCACTTATCGTAGTCCTTCGTCTCCTCTCCGTAGAACAAGAAACATTGTTTTGGACAAACATCATACGTAACGTACCCTAACTCGGACTGCAGCATTTTACGGATCCCTTTCGTGTCCTTAGGTAATAACATCCGCACCTCAGGCGTGAAACCTCTCTTCGCCAAATTAAAAACCTTATCAGAATAAATAGTACTAGCCTTGTGTTGTGTCTTGTACTCCAACCACTCCGACATCCACTGAAGGATACTTATATCTTCACCCGAGTCGGAATCCGAATACATGGGTATATTTCCTAGGTGCATCAACTTGTAGAACGCATGTGCTTCCGGGTTGGGCTCCTCGTTAGTTGACTCGTCCTCAAATGATCGACCTCCACGTGCATCCACGACCATGTCTACGAATGGCACATCAACAAATACTGGGTTGTCGGGAATATCGGTGTGTGACGAGCCGGGGGAATCGGGCACATACGACGGTGTAGTATCTATTAACGTTTCCCCTTGAAAAATCAACTCTAAATATCCATTTGTAAAACCCGACTTATGAAGATGATCCCATACAACCTTTTTATCGAAAAACCGTATATTATTGCATTTCATGCAAGGACACCTAATTTCGCCCCGTAGATCTACGAATCTAGGACCTTGTTGCGTAGCATATTCAATGAAAGCCCGAACCCCAAACACAAATCTATCGCTTAAACAACCATCACTATCATACATAGCATACATCCAAGATTTATCTACTATATAATCCATTATTTATCTAATAAGTTGTAAAATATAAAACAAATAATTACAAATAATATAACAAGAATTTTAAAGAGCTAAATAGAATGATCAACGTACTTCTTGAAGCGTGAAAAAACGCGACGCAAGAATGTTTTGTACACCACGATTACTCTCGGTGTGTGTAATTTTACCTATCACCAAATAAATATAATAAATTTAAGTTAGAATAATTAAATAACAAATAACATTGAAAATAAACATTTGGGATAGTGTAAGGCAAAAAAACGTGCATACCTCAAGGATTAGTAAAGGATGTAATGAATTTTAGAGGAGAATGGAGTGGCCTTTTTATAGGCCACTAACAGTCAATAGGGACCGCACTTAGGTCACTATTGCCAACGGTAAGTCTCAATAGCGACCGCAGTTAGGTCCCTATTGATACTAACCGTTCTTAATAGCGACCTACCTGCGGTCACTATTAACAATAGCCGTTATCAATAGGGACCAAAATGCGGTCCCTATTTAATAGTTGTTGTTATTAGCGACCAAAACGCGGTCGCTATTGACAATAGCCGTTGTCAATAGCGACCGCAAGTAGGTCCCTGATATGTCAATAGTGACCGCGGATCAGGTCCCTATTGACCCAACAGGCACCTATTTGCGGTCCCTACTAATATTCAAACTTTAAAATCATTATTTTATGATGATTTGAGTACACCGTTGTTTGTTTAGTTCATAATTAATAATGTAATAGTTAAAATAACAACAATTCACATGTTGCAATGTGTTTGGTTGTTTGGAATCACAAACACACCTCGTTCCTAAAAAAAATCATATTTCAAGAATAAATATTAGTAGGGACCGCTCATAGGTCCCTAATAATTAAACAGGGACCGCTCTGCGGTCTCTATTAATTATTAGTGACCTAAGTGCGGTCCCTAATTATTAATAGTGACCGCAGTTAGGTCACTAATTCTTAATAGTGACCGCATTGCGGTCCCTGTTTCCTTATTAGGGACCTAAGTGCGGTCTCTACTAATATTCATCCTTGAAACTTGATTTTTTTGTATTGACGTTGGTGTGTTTGTGATTCCTAACAACCAAACTCATTGCAACATGTGAATTGAAGTAATAAATGATTGCAAAACCAACCTCATAATAGTTTAGTTGTGAAATAATAGATTGAATGAAATTGATCGAGTTATGAACGTTCAACGTATATTTCATGTTCTACAACTAATCATCAATATAGTTAGTTATAGTTGTTATTCATAGTTTAATTTTTTGTTTAACAACATCAAATAACATGATAACTTGATTAGTTAATAACTACAAACAACTATAATTAGCTATTGATGATTAGTTGTAGAACATGAAATATATGTTGAACGTTCATAACTCGATCAATTTCATTCAATCTATTATTTCACAACTAAACTATTATGAGGTTGGTTTTGCAATCATTTATTACTTCAATTCACATGTTGCAATGAGTTTGGTTGCTAGGAATCACAAACACATCAACATCAATACAAAAAAATCAAGTTTCAAGGATGAATATTAGTAGGGACTGCACTTAGGTCCCTAATAAGGAAACAGGGACCGCAGTGCGGTCACTATTAACAATTAGTGACTTAACTGCGGTCACTATTAATAATTAGGGACCGCACTTAGGTCACTAATATACAAAAATTTGAAATTTTGGCGAAACTTTTAGGCGGGATTGAGGGGGAAATTTGAATTTTACGAAAATTTGAAAATTTCACCCTATTCTCTATATATACTCACCACTTTTACACATCAAAATTACTTAATCTCATAAAACACCCAACACCAAACACTATCTTCTTTTCCAACACCAAAACACTATCTTATTTTCTCCAAACACAAAAACTTTTCTTCTTTTTACCAACACAAATCCAAAACAAAAATCACACAATATAAAAAACAAATCACCTACTCAATCTTTCATTGTTATTATTTTGGATCTACACTTTCTTTTCTTACTTTTCTATTATTTTGGATCTACACTTTCTTTTCTTAATTTTCTATTATTTTGAATCTACACATTCTTTTCTTATTTTTCTATTTTTTGGATCTACAATTTCTTTTTTTTCACTTGTTTTTTTATTCATTCATCTTTTTGTTTTTATATTATTCATATTTTATATTCTATTATTAGTCATATTTCATTCATTTTTTACATTTTAATACTTTAATGTCATTATATTAATTTTTTCTTTATTATTTTATTGTTTTGATCTTATTATAACCATATTTCAACAAAAAAAACAATAATATTTCGGAATATTTCCGAAATATTATTGTTTTTTTATTTTTGTCGCAGACTATTAGGGACCGCAGTTAGGTCCCTAATAATATTCATAGAGTTCTATGAATATTATTAGGGGCCTAACTGCGGTCCCTAATAAACGTAATAGGGACCGCAGTTAGGTCCCTACTAATATTCAAAGAGTACCCTTTGAATATTAGTAGGGACCTAACTGCGGTCCCTATTCCATTATTAGGGACCGCACCTAGGTCGCTACTAATATTCATAGACTCTATGAATATTTTGTAGCGACCTAGTTGCGGTCCCTAATAATTGTAATAGGGACCGCAACTAGGTCGCTACTAATATTCATAGAGTCTATGAATATTAGTGGCGACCTAGTTGCGGTCCCTATTACAATTATTAGGGACCGCAACTAGGTCGCTACAAAATATTCATAGATTATATGAATATTTTGTAGCGACCTGATTGCGGTCGCTATTAGTCTTATTAGGGACCGCCTATAGGTCGCTAATATTTATTATAGCGACCGCTCTCAAGTCGCTATTGTTTTTGCGACATTAGGGACCTAATGACGGTCCCTATTGTTTGAAAAAAATAGTGACCCAAAAACACAATAGAGACCGGCATTAGGTCGCTATTGTTTAAAGTGTCAGGGACCGGAAAGCGGTCCCTGATACTCCGGTCGCTATTTCCCTCATCAGGGACCTAACTGCGGTCCCTGATGGCAAGCGACCGAGGTCAATAGGGACCGCACAATAGCGACCTACGTGCGGTCACTATTGAGCTTTAGGGACCGCGGGAGGGGTCAATAGGGACCTAATTTTGGTCCCTATTGACCCCTTTTTCTTGTAGTGCCATGTGTAAGCGCAATAAAATTAATTTTCAAACTACACGAGAACGGACATTTTGAAAATTACGTCTTGATGATTTGAAATTAGCAAGAATCTCTAATTACCAATATAGAGGGGGTTCATAACATTTTTTCATGTGGTTTTAGGGAAACGTCTATATACTAGGGATAGAACTAGGCTATTATATATGTGAAATGTAAAATTACAATGATGATATTCTTGTATATTATGAGTGAGAATGGTTGTGTGTAGAGTTGTACATGATCATTACAAATGATCAAAGGACCCATGTTTATACGGCTAGGGATGGCTTGTTATGTATGGCGTACAACTAACTCAATATAAATGGGGCTCATGATCTACACTTAGTGCTTGTCAAAGGTAAATAAATCTGCTAACATCCTTAAAGTAGGATCATTTGAGGTATAAAAACGCCTACATTTGTCAATGATGGCCTAGTGAATTTCTCTAACGGTAGCTTTAACTGCGTCGAATCTAGCCAGACACAAGTTATAGTGTTCATAGTCTATATGAGGCCGCTGGACCATGTTCTTCGTTTAAGTCCGTAACTTTTAGTCTAAATGATTGTGATGGTAAAGTTTACGAGAAATTGTCTTCGTCTTCTAGTGCCTGAAGGTGTTCTCCAGACCTTCTTTCTATGAGACTCCATGTCTCATAGACTTCTTCTGATAGAAATAATAGATAGAATATTATTTAAATATTACTTTTCTAGTATTTTAATTATTATTATGTTATGATTTAATAGTTTGGTAAGTTTAAGATTCTAAGTTATATTGTTTCTTTTATTAAGAACTCTAGCTTATTTGGTAGGTTTTTATTACTTAGCATATAAATATGAGGCTAAGGGTTTATTATTAGAGAAGTTTTGATGAATGACTATTGATTATTGAATTGCCGAGCAATTATTGTCTTCTCTTTGTTCTCTTCTCGTTCTTCTTATTCTTTCCCTCGCCCCTCTAAAATCTGAAATCTGGGAATTAATTCCCCAACCTCTATCAAATTGACACCAGAGCCATTCTTATCCTTTCCTTTTTTCGCTGCGTCAATATTTTCAGTTAAGATTTAATCTAGTTCTAGAAAAAAAAGAAAAAAAAAACGAAAATAGGAAGGAAAAAAAGGTGAAAGAAAACGTGAGGAACAAGAAAATGAGGTTATTATCGTCATTGTGGTGCTTTTAGCCGCCCATAATCAAGTTGCATTGGAATAGCAAAGTTGGCGTTGCAGTGGTCGCAGATTTCCTTGACAACGATGGTTTGATTGTCTAATTACCGATAAATTCTTTTAATGAATTTTGGACTTTTAATTATTTGTTGGCAAGTTTTGCGTTGAAATCATGACAGATAAGAAACTTGAGAAATTATGCAACATGATTCAATCAATGAATGATAACCTTTGTTCTATGAATGGTGAAATTAATGAAAGATTTACAACATTACATACTAACATTGAGAATAAATTGAATGCTCATATATCTGTTTGTCCACTGCTCCCCAATGTTTCTCCTCCAGTTGACATGTATCATACAAACGAAGTCCACGAAACACTAGACATGCACCATCAATCTTCAGAGAATTCGACCCCTAAGAATTTTCAGAACCTAAACTCTGAGATTAAGCCCCTACCAATGCAAACTCCACCTATTTTGCCCACTGATAAATCCGAGGTGGATATGAGCATCAACCAAAATTTTCTAGCCACTAAAAATAGCAAGTTGTCGTACTCATTGCCTAAAATTGATTCTACGATGAAAATTGAGTCCTCAATGTTATTGCATACACCAAAATTTGTCTATGATGAATATTTGTTGGACTTGCCTCCAAATTTATTTGAGAGTCCAATTTTCAATAATGAGGATTTAACTATGAGTATGAGCATTCTTCATTTTCCCAAATTTTCTGCAAGTGCTACATGTGGTTTAGTCACTTCAATTTTGGAGCTTCAACTACTTTTGATACAATTGTTGGTTTTGAAGAAAGCATATGAAGTCAACAACGCAAGAGACTGGCAGTTCATGTATTTAGTTCGATGGAAGAGTCGCCCTAATTTGGCCAGCTCTGAAAGTTCACTAGCTCCACCTCGGTGGAGTTATTTTCATGCAAACTCTCCGGGGCGAGTTTTTTCAAGCCGGGGAGAATGATAGAAATAATAGATATAATATTATTTAAATATTACTTTCCTAGTATTTTAATTATTATTAGGTTATGATTTAATAGTTTGGTAAGTTTAGGATTCTAAGTTATATTGTTGCTTTTATTAAGAACTCTAGCTTTGGTAGGTTTTTATTACTTAGCCTATAAATATGAGGCCAAGAGTTTATTATTAGAGAAGTTTTGATGAATGATTATTGATTATTGAATTGCCGAATAATTGTTGTCTTCTCTTTGTTCTCTTCTCGTTCTTCTTATTATTTCCCTCGCCCCTCTAAAATCTGAAATCTGGGAATTAATTCCCCAACCTCTATCATCTTCTTTGTTTATGCTCCTATGTTCGACTGAATTATAGTTATCATAGTGGTAATAGTTTTTTTTTAATTTATTTATTTATCCTTGACATTTTATATGTTATCACGTTTAAATTAATAAATTGCTATAAGTTTAAGTTTAAGGACAAGACATAACTCAAGCTAAACTAGCCACCTCCCCTGAGGTTTGGCACGTTGGCAAATACCCCCCTGAGGTTTGACATTTTTTTAAAGGACCTCTTCTGTTAGTTGACCATCCGGTCAACAATTAATATTAAGG
Source organism: Linaria vulgaris (assembly GCA_948329865.1). Classification (NCBI taxonomy): domain Eukaryota; kingdom Viridiplantae; phylum Streptophyta; class Magnoliopsida; order Lamiales; family Plantaginaceae; genus Linaria; species Linaria vulgaris. The sequence goes on along the minus strand of OX415254.1, from coordinate 85,136,807 downwards.
GCAATAATGTCATTTACTGTTAGTTTTTAAAAGAAAAACCTTATACTATTATAATCTTTATTATCTTTATTAAAAAAAATCATAACTATCTTTATTATCTTTATTATTATTATTATTATTATTATTATTATTATTATTATTATTATTATTATTATTATTATTATTACCATTGTTGTTGGTTGTTGTGGTGGTTTTATAATTATACCATTATATAACCAAAAAAATGTAGTAGAAAAAATATTATAAAAACTTTGTGATTTATATGCCTTCCAAAAAAGAAAAAATGAAGAGGTCAACTGTGATTCATTTCTTTTTCTTTCTGTTAGCTTCAACCATTTTATCTTTCTCATTGTTATTTTTACTTTTTATACTATGATACAATACATACAATTATCTTGTGCATAAAAATCTCACTATCTCTAATTTGTTGTGTAAAATCTTAGTTTTAATTTATGAACTCAATTGTTTAATATTAATTATAAAAATCAAAATGTTTATTTTTATTTTTTTATTTTTTGGAAGGCATATAAATCACAAATTTTCTACTATAACTTTTTAGTTATATAATGGTATAATTATAAAACCACCACAACAACCAACAAAAATAATAATAATAATAATTATAATAATAATAATATACACCTTGAGAACTAAGAAGAAAAAAGCACATAATGTTAAGTTACATTATTAATAATTATAATAATAATAATAATAAAGATAGTTATGGTTTTATTTTTTTGAATAAAGATAATAAAGATTATAATAGTATGAGCTTTTTAAAAAAAAAACTAATAGTAAATGACATTATTGCCCTTCATTTTAACTGTTGACCGGATGGTCAACTAACAGAAGGGGCTCTTTTAAAAAGTGTCAAACCTCAGGGGGGTATTTGCCAACGTGCCAAACCTCAGGGGAGGTGGATGAAAAATACCCTTTGAATTTGTGTTAGTTGTGTGTGTTAGTGAGTGTGGTCCCATTGTTTAATTTTGCGTGGATCTTTGGGTCTGTTCAAAGTTTCCAATTTCCCATGAGTCCCACGCACCCCACTCCAATCCACCCAGCAACACCCCCACCTCAACTTGTTCGTGAGCTTCTTGTTATTATTGCCTTGCAAATAATTACATAATGTGGTACATTATTAATTTCCCGGTCAAATTCCACGTAAATCCAGGCAAAGGATTGTGATCAATTTATCATACAAATTCGTAACGCTCCCACATTTTCCTCAACAATTGCCATGGCCCCAGGAGACACTCCTCAAACCCATCAACCACTCTATCCCTTTGTCTTACATGCATTCAGTTTGTCTGTTTGATAAGATCTGTTTTTAATTTATTAAACTATTCTACATCGCAAATTTATTATCGAGTTATAAAAACATGTTATATTGTAGAATTTTCAAATCCTCCTTGAATAAACTTTAAGTAATACAAATATATAACTCAAAGGCCAAAGCATATGCATGCATGTAAGCGAATCTTATTTTCTTTAAATTAAGAACAAAGTTTATTTCATATTCATTATCCTCTTCTTTTCTTAGCCACAATGGACATATTTCTTATAATTAAACTAGATGGTCGATCATGAAACAATCACAAATTAAAACTCGAGCTGAAAACGCCTTATTACAAGGCAAATATATAGATTATTATCGCTATAATAGTGCCAGGAAAGGTTTTAATCAGGCAATAAATATCTAAGTATTTTCATCTCATTTTGATTTTTAATTTATCAAAAGTTTGACAAAAAGCAGTTATATATCGCAACTAACTACTTTAGCATTCCCAAAACAAAAAACACAATCATTACTACAACGTTCGAAAGACCTGTTAAGACACAAAGTTCACCTACAAAAATATTAGTGAGAGAGCTCTTTTAATCATATTGTGTTCATTTCTAATTATTGCAACAACTCTTAGCTTAAGCTTATTCCTTGTGTATAGAGTCAACAGACACTGTAGAGAGCAAAGAGGGTCCCATCCCCACCACCCATGCCCCCATCAACACGCTGTCTTTTCACCAAATTGAAACCCCCCACCCCCCTCACCCCACATTCGGTCCAATCCAATCTTTATACTATTACACTATTGACCTAACCCTAATCCAAAACATCGCTAATCATCACCTAAAATCTAAAGCCCACATACATAAATTATCACCCACTTCATCACAAAACCCCCAAATTTCAAGAGTGGAAAGGAACCCACAAACCCACAGAATTCTTTTCCTAAAAAGAAAAAAAAAATACCACAATAAGAGCACAATATAATGTCACCATATGATTATTAGGTTCATTTGAAACTCGTTTCATCAAGATTATGTGTTCTTGAATCAAAAAACAATCAAAATCATAAATTAGTTACAAAAAGAAGTTGAAGTGAGTAAAGTGATCAAGTGGTGATGGATCAACTAGCTCATGGAAGGCCTCTACCACCACCCTTCAACACAAGAGATCTACAACTCCACCACCAATTCCAACACCACATCCACCACCAAAACCCCGAAAACGGCGACAACAACAACAACAACAACGCGGCTCGCCCTAGCATAAAGCGAGACCGCGACGAGATCAATTACCCCGAAGACTCCGCCAACGAAACCACCCCCACCTCGGAAGGACGAGACACTGATCAAGGCGAAGGCGGGGGCAGTGGGAGCGGTAATCGAAGGCCACGTGGTCGTCCTGCTGGTTCAAAGAACAAGCCGAAGCCTCCAATTATCATCACGCGCGACAGCGCCAACGCGCTTAGATCGCACGTGATGGAGGTTTCTAATGGATGTGACATACAAGAGAGTATCTCCACTTTTGCCACGCGGCGGCAGCGAGGCGTTTGCATTTTGAGTGGGAGCGGTACGGTCAATAATGTTACGTTAAGGCAGCCGGCTTCGCCGGGCCAAGTGGTGACTTTACATGGGAGGTTCGAGATTTTGTCGCTTTCGGGCTCGTTTTTACCCCCGCCGGCTCCGCCGGCCGCGTCGGGGCTCACTATATACTTGGCTGGCGGTCAGGGACAGGTTTGTAATGAATTTTAGTCTTATTTATAGGGAAACAAAATCTCTTTCTTGAAATGATACACATTTGTTTTGAACAGTGTCACTCAATTATATATATATATATATATATAATCAATAGGTGCATACTGCAAATCTTTGTTGTTAAGCACTACTAAGTAACATTTTATTGATTTTGCTCTTATATATTTATTATATTATTGTGCAATATATAAGTTGTAGGTCTTGTCTAAAAATTTAAGCTTGAAAAGATACACAATTATCGTCTTATGTGTATTTTCATTGAGTCTTTTGTGTTATTAATGTCTAACAAGTAAAATTTTATTGATCCGTTTCTAATATCATATTGAATTGTAGTCTAATAGCCTATGAGAGGCGCAATGGTTTAGAGTCAGTCGTCCTGGAATGTCGTCTCATCTAAAAGTTTAAATCTTCATGAACAACAAATTTTATGTTAGCAACACATGCGCGTGATTGTACAAAACTGTAAATCCTTCTGATACGCCCGACCTGCTGTCTTACTTTTTAAGAACTCTAGATTATCTTGCCAAGCCAACCCGATGTTACTTCATACCGTAGTTTAATATCATATTGGATTGTCCTGTAATAGGTGGTTGGTGGCTCGGTCGTGGGACAACTACTTGCTTCCGGACCAGTGGTGGTCATGGCGGCTTCCTTCGGAAATGCAGCATACGAACGGCTTCCGTTGGAGGACGAAGAGTCTACGGGTGCTGCGGTGTCGGGAAATGGGCAGTTAGGGTCACCTACGATGGTCGGACAGCAGCAAGGACAACAACAACTTATGAATGATCCAAACATGAACATGTTTCAAGGGTTGCCACAAAATATGCTGAACTCATCTCAATTGCCTAATGATGCTTATTGGGGGGCAGGTCGCCCTCCTTTTTAATTAGTTTGATGATAGGGAAAAAAGAACCCTTTGCTGAATTTGGTTCTGATGTAATTATGGAAAATCACATTGCATAATTACAGGATTTTTCCTCCTTCAAATGTAGTTTCTTTTTTGGTCTTAATTAATTAGTTTATGATGCTTTTGAATGAAGAGAGGGATGTACAAATTCATGGATTCTTTTCAATTTGTGCATGGTCTTATTTGATCGTTTTATGTGAAAGAATGGGTTTCTCTCCCTCTTTTTTTGGCTTTGGCTTTGGCATCGGCATAATCAAACTTATTCATTTGTTTTTTTTTTTTTTGTTACAAAATTAACTCTTTTTTATTTAACTTCCTTGTTGCAGTTATAATAACTGGTTAAATTCTCTGACAATTATATATAAGGCGTACGTTACTTCCTGCTGAAGAAAAACGAGACTACTTTAGGTTCCTTTTTGGTGGAGAGGTTTGTTCTTCCTTAAAGTTTCCTATTTTTGCACTGGCATCATCATTATATTACCCACCCCAAGTCTCATAATAACATTGATCTTTATACACAAACGTTTTCGTCATAAAACATCCATATATGTTATATATATATATATAAATATTGCTTCGTTTCTGGCTAGCCTAAAAGTTACAATTTCAATTTGCACTCTAACTAACTATCGATTAATTAAGCCGTGTTCGTAAGAGTATACTGAATGTTTTTTGAAAACCTAAACTTAGACAAAATATTTTCAAGCTTCAAGGACTACTAATTATCTTTTGAGGCCATGCAATGCAAAGCATTTTGACTGCTTTAATAGAAATGGGGTGATAGATTGAATTTGAAGACTGGAGAAAAGAGGTATGGGGTTTAATAACATGGTGCAGCCTTGATTTTATGCATGTTTGTGGTAAGAGACATTAGTATTGGGTTGTGGGATTTACACGTGCAGTACTGCTCTGGACTCAGCTCTTTTTCGAGGTGCAATAACTAACTCTTTTTTCGGTCGCCATAGTAGTTATCAATTTTCTGTCTAGTTCACTGCATCAAGGCTTGTGTTTTTTTTTTTTTTTTCTTGTGCACTTTATATATATGAGCTACTCCATTGAATTTTTTTCTTTTAATTTATATTTTTTGGACCGAATTGAGAACATATGTGCAGACGTCAATTATGTGTTTTTATTGTTTTCATTAATGTAAATCTGTATATATTCTTCTTATTCCTTAAATCTAGATTTAAATATTATGGCCCTATCGTGAATATGGCAAAAAATCACCTCAACCTTTGATAACAAATTTCATTCAATATATATATGTATGCTATACCTCAACATGATAAATAATACAAGGAAGGAAAATTTAAAATACAAGATACGATTTATTCTGTAATACCCATCAAGTTAAGCTATGGACATTGATTGATGCAAAATTTGGAACAAAAGAAAATAAAAAGGGGGCGAGCAAGACTCTTCGTAAAGATATGCGCGACTTGAAGGTTGGTTGGAATGTATTGCGTGCTTAATTTTTCGGCACCAAAAGTTCACGAACAAAATGATAGTCCAAGTCAATATGCTTGGCTCGCTTGTGTGCAATCGAATTTTGGTCAAGGAAAGTGACACTCTTATTATCACAAAGAAGTGCCGGACGAGAGGAAGAGCGAATATCAGAAAGCAAGTGGTCGAGCCAAATAACATTAGAAGCTGAATTTGCGAGGGTACGATATCTGATACACAGCTCGACGAGAACCCGTGGTTTGTTTTTCCGTACTCCAAGAGACAAGATTTGCACCAAGAAAAATAGCAAACCCGGAGGTGGAGCGACGAGTATCGGTGCAACTAGCCCAATCCGCATCAAAATAAGCAATAATATTCGACGAAGATTGTCTAGAGAAACAAAGTAACCCAAAGTGCCCTTAACATACCAAAGAATCCGTTTAACCGCCTAAAAGTGATCAACTATGGGAGTCTGAAGAAATTGGCTAACGGAATTGACTGCAAATGCAAGATCAAGACGCGTAATTGTGAGATATTCAACGCCCCAACAAGAGACCGATAGTGCGAGGGATTCAAGAAGGCACCACCATCACAAGTGAGCCGTTCACCCGCAACCAAAGGTGTGAAGATAGACTTGCTATCAAGTAGTGATGCACGAGTGACAATATTGTGAGCATATTTGGTTTGGCCTAAGATAAACCCATCATCCGTATACGTAACTTCAAGACCCAAAACACAACTCAAGCGACCAAGATCCTTCACGGAGAACTCCCAATTAGGTTGATAAATAAGGCGCTGAAATAAAGTAGAGTCATTTCCCGCAATAACTATATGACCTACATAAAAAGAAGATAAAGAGTAGAGGAACCTCGCCGAAGGATAGAAAGGTGTCGGCGCGACTACGCACGAAACCAAGGGTAAGTAAGAAGTCGTTAAATCGTTGAAACCACACGCGAGGTGCTTGTTTCAAGCCATAAACAACATTCTTTAGGCGACAAACACGATAAAGGAAACGAGGGTCAATGTAACCCAGTGGTTGCTCCATAAAAATCGTATTTGTCAAAAAATCATTGCGGAAGGCATTCTTCGCGTCTAATTGTCAAAGAGGCCATTTGTTCATTATAGCAATGGAGAAAACAACACGAATAGTAGACGCCTTGACAACATGACTAAACGTGGAAGTATAGTCGAGACCCGGAATTTGAGTGAAACCCTGAGCACTAAACGGGCTTTAAGGCGTTCCACATAACCATTAGAACATAATTTGGTGCAAAAAACCCATTTGGAACCAACCATATTTGCTTGAGGAGATCGAGGGACAAGCTCCCAAGTGTCTTTAAATTTAAAACCGAAATCTCATCATCCATAGCGGCTAACCATTTTGGATTTTTGGCTGCCGACTTGAAACCTTTGGGGCTCGGTGTGTGTGAACAATGAATGAAGAAGCCTGGAAGGAGATAAGACAACGACATCAACAATATGACATGTCTTGAAAATCTTAGCCTTAGCACGAGTAGTCATCGGATGAGATTGAGTCGGCATAATGACAAGCAGTGGTGTAGAAGCAGTCGCAGCTGCGCTGGCGGAGACGCAGACGGGATCAAGGGTGGGACAACAGTTTGAGCAACATGTGGTGATGCACCGGGACAAATATGACACGACATCAAGTTGTCCATTGATGAAGATAGTGAGGGCAACATAAATAAAGAATATCGACAAGGAAGATTGGCATAGGCATGATCGCTGAAGGTGCTAAAACCAACGAAGACAAAGGCAAATACTGTTGATCCAACAAAAAAGGAAACATTGGAGTTGGCATGGAGAGAGATAAAATCCCGAGCAGTTTCCAGATCAAGACATCTAAACCCTTTATGCTCGGAACTAAAGCCAAGAAAAATGCATGCGCAACTACAAGGAGAAAAATTGTTAGAAGAATAGTCACGAGGGCAAGAATAGACACGACAATCAATAGGATGAAAGTTCGCATAGCCGGGAGATGCGCCAAATAAGACCTCATTAGGGGAAACATCTTTCAAAATAAATGACGAAAGACCATGGATAGTATAGACCACTGTGCATAATGCATCAACCATAGTTTCGTGGGAGCATTAGAGTGAAAAAGCATAACCAACCCAATTTTAGTGATGTGCCTATACTTGCGCTTAACCCGACCATTTTGTCCCGGTGAATAAGGGCATGAAATCTGATGAAGGATGCCGCAAAAAGTAAGGCACGACCGAAAACAACGACATGTAAAGTCAACACCACCATCACTCTGAAAGTTTGTAATTTCGCAAGAAAATTGATTTTCAACAAGCAACTTAATATGCAAGAAAATATCATAGAAATTCGATTTATGCTGAAATTGTCGGATCGTGGATTGACACAACAACTTTGAGAGCTAAGTTGGTGTTGCCTTAACTCTATTATGATCTTATTGATTAGAATAATATGCAGCGGAATTAAAAAGCAAGAAGATATAATTTTCAGACGTTTTCAATATTATTAAAATTTCCTAGCCTTAGGCGAAATAACCAATAAAAGTTTTAACAAAACATTCCTCACAACAATTCACTCACACTCTTTGTTGATCGGACTCAACGAAGCAGACAAGCACGAACTACTTAACTTCTAAGAACTAGACTTAAAGTAGTTGATACAAAAACTTTGCAAAAGCAAGACGAAGATAGTACAAAGAATTAATCTCTTGGATTATTTAGAACTATTGTCTAGTGATCATCTTGATGAATTTCACACCTATATATAGGTTTCTTGAAACTTGCACTCCAAGGTGTGTTGTTCACAGTTTTGGTAATTCTTGTCGTTTCCTTGTTGAATTGGACTTCCTTGTAAACTCGTTCTCTTTCTTGAATAAGTGTTCCCTTTATTATAGTTCTAGTAAGGTAACACACCTTCTTCAATTCGGAGTAATCCTGGAAAGAATCCAAGTTGTAGTGGAACTCTAATTTGTTTCCTTCTTTGCAAACCGTGTTGAGTTGCCTATTCAACTTAACTTGAATTATAGAAACTTCAAATAATAAATCTTCCAAAGCTCTTCCTTATGATTAAGATACCTTCATGGATATAAACATAAACAACTAAAACCGTGGAACTTGATTAATAAGTGAATAAAGACAAAACTCAAATTTAGCAGTTAAAGAACAGTTTTCACGCAGGTTCTCTGGTTTCAATGTTATCCTCAATGTTGTCCCAATATCGCATAACATTGATTCTAGAATACCTTGCACTTTAAATCTCCCCCTTTTTGCCTTTCTTCACAAAACCAATACCTATTGCAATCAAGTCTTATATCCAGAAAGTTAGAATCAACAAGAAACAAATTAAAACTACTAAACTGCTCCCTCTCAATGCAAACTAACATATTCAAAGTTAAAATAACAAAGACAAGTATTAAGATCATCACTACGTTAAAATATGTTCAGACTCCAACATTCATCAATGTTGCCTCAACATTGAAACCAATGAGTTTCCTGCATAAAAAGTTAAACAGAAAAACAGTTCAAAATTTTCTTTCATAAGCAACAACAGTCAGAGCAGTTCAAACAGTAGCCATACTTAGAGTTACAAACCATAGCTAGATAACAAGGATCATGTTCCTTGATCAAATCAAACCACATAGAGATAATGTACCAACAACACAAACATAACAACAGTTTAAGAAACAAAACAGAAAACTAGAAAACCAAAATTAAAAATAGGAACTACTCTCCCCCTTTTTGTGAAGCAGGGAGTTTCTCCAATTTTTTCACCAAGTTCTCCAGCTTTTTGAGATGTTCCTTCTTGTCCTCAATCTCTCTCTGAGTTTCAACAATGTGCCCCTTGAATCAATTCAGCAGATGATCCACAAAAGTTGAGGTTATGACCATGCAATCTTTCTCTTTGGACATAGGCACTGAAGTTCCAGCAAACTTCTGAGCCTTCTTCTTCTCTTTGATTGGTCTTACCACACCTTTTGAGTTCCATGGAAGATCTCTCACTCTTGAACCAGACAAGTAGCTTGGAAGAATTGTAAGTTCAACTTCATTCTTCATCCAGCCCACTGTGGCTCTTGTCTTCAATCCTTGCTTGATAAGGATTTTGCAGATGAGTGAGGAAAAAGGCAGCATGCCATTCTTCCTTCCAGCAATTTCAGATATTGACTTCAAAATCCTCTCTATCATATTTACAGCTAGCCCATTATTGATTTTGTACACTAAGATTGCTGATTCCTTAGTTAGTACATTAACATTCTTACTTGGCAGCCAGTTGAAGCATGCAATCTTATGCAAGACAGCACTAAGGGAAGTGAGTTTTGTAGTTGGCAGAGCATCTTTCCAGACTTTGACCAACCTTCTTGTCAAATCTTCAATCACATCATTGTAGTAAGGGTCCTCAGATTCTTTAACAAGTGGGAATCCACATATTTTATTGATGGTGTAGGGTTCAATATTGAATACTCTCCCCCTCACCCAAGCTTTTTTCATACTTTTGAGATCTGTAATCTCTTATCCACTTGGAGAGATTCATGTAGAATTCCATAACAATCTCAAAAGCATAATCATTCAACTCCATAACAGATTGATGAATCCCTCTTGCTTCAAGCAAGTCCATCACTTTGTGTTCTTTAAAGCTTGCCATCTCTACATCTCTTTCAAGGTGAATTTTCATTTTCTTGAAAGAATCCTGCTTCTTCTCCAAATCTTTGGTAAGATAATAGAGGAAAAAGTAGTCCTCCTCATCTTCAGGGTAAACCGCATATAGTCCATCTGAGTATTCTTCTGTTTCTGATGATGCCTTAACATCAGCAACAACATCCTGCTCTTCTTCATCAGTCTTCTCCTCTTCTTTCTCCTCATCTTCCACTTCATCCTCAACATCCACAATCTCAATTTCCTCTTCCATAACTTGCTTTCCCTTCCTCTTTCTCTCAGCAACAGGAGCAACAGGTTTTTGATCTTCTTTAGCCTTTTTCTCAGCTTCAGCAGCCCTTTCTAGCTAACCACTCAACTTGCCTTTTTCTGGCCTCAACACGTTTCTTGGCAATCTCAGGCATTTTCGACCACCAATAAACTTATCACCAGTACCCTTGCTCTTTTTCTTTTGAGCCCTAACCCACTTCTTCACCAATTTATGCACAGATTCACCAACCTCCCCCTCAACATATATATCAACATTAATCTCAGGGTTAGGTTCAGCCATATTTACCTCAATTTCAGGTTCATTGATGATTGGAGTGGTTGACTTAGCTGTTGGCTCAACATTTGAAGTCGATTCTCCCTGCTTGGATTTCTTTCCTCGTCGTACATAGGGAATCACCTTTCTTTTAGCAACAACTTGAGCATCATCAGATTTTGCAGCATCACCTCGCGTATGAGAGCGAGTGCGCATAGCTGTAGGTACACTGCTTAGAGCAACATCTACAAGAGTATCCATAGGATACTTGCTCGCCATTGTTAGTAAGAGAGATTTGTAGAGAGAAATTTAGAGAATTTTGAGAATAGAGAGTAAAATTGCAGAAATTTTAAGCACAAATAAGAAAATTAGGGTTATGATTCCTAATATAATCGTGAGTAGTGAAGAGATAGAGTGAATGTTAGTGGGTAGTTAATGATCCTTAACCAATTAAAATCATCCCACTATGTTTTTCCGCGCACACGTGTCAATGTTTAAGTAACAAGTAACCAGAGCGGTTTTCTAAAATCTAAAAACTTATAAGTTCCTATTTTCAATGTTGGCTTGCGACAGTGCACAATGTTGGGATAATATTCAATAACATTCAGACCAGAAGGTGGAGGTACAGGCTTCACCAAGAAAAATTCATGTGAGAGCTTGAGATACATTCAAAAATACATCTGAAACTTAACCAATATAGAAAGTGAGTACCTCAGACATAACGTTTAGATCAAAATCATGAGTAAGCAACATAGATAACAAGAAACACGCAGAGATAAGCAGTTATAAATTCAAGGAAAAATTCACTTTCACAACATAGAAAGTCACAGAAAAGTGTGTCACCTGCAGTATGTCACCCAAAGTGTATGCCTCAACACATGAATTATACTCCCCATAAGCCTAAACCGATACAACTCAACAACAAGAAAGAAAACAATGCAGTTCTACATGAATGCAACAATGTAATGTCAAATAGGCAGATGACAAACACTTATGAAGAACTTCTCAAACCAGCACAATTCACATCTCTTTAAAATCTTTATTATTTTTATAACTCAACTGAACCAAAACTGAAGGTTGCTAAACACAAAGCTAATGTCACTAATGAATGAGGGCAACCTGAACTCCACACACCCCAGTAACAACATTAACAACAGCAAGTTTGGCAAGTACAAAGGCCTTGAATGTTGGAAATTCATTTATCATGCACCCCAACATCCCAATTCTTTATGCATACTTGTTTACCAACCTGCATTCAAGAGAATTCACCAAGTGATCAGTGCTACCAATTGTAAGAAATCTAAACTCCAAACATCCTAGTATAAAGGATCAGCCTTATGTGTTCCTTGGCCAAACAAATAGAAACATGTAAATAAGCACAACTGAGTAACACTGAAGCTGTCAACATTATGTACTTAGCTTCTCCACATGTCATGTACACCTTTCATATGAATAAGACACAACTGGATAGGCATCAAAGTAGTGAACTTTGTGTGCCCCAGCTTCTCCATATGTTAGGTTATCACAACCTCAGACAAACAGAAGAGTTTTATTACTTTTTCAAAACAAAGATGTGAAACTGATAACTAGAAAGAGTTGTTCATCAAAGAGTTCAACCACACAAACCAATTATAACAAAACAAGGATTAAATGAGACTCACAAGGAAATAAATTCAACAAAAGAAAAAAAACAGAATACCTACTACATCACAACCAATATACCAGTGTTAGACAACGATGTTATGTCAACACTGGTTTCCTCAACATTCTCACATATTGCACATGCCAAGAGATTTTCTCAAGCTGAAGAATCTCTCACTATCTAAAGGTTTTGTAAACATATCAACAAGATGATTTTTTGTCTCAATATGTTCAATGTTGATCACTTTGTTCTCTACCATATCTCTCAGGAAATGATGCCTTATGTCTATATGCTTAGTTCTAGAATTTTGGACATGATTCCTAGAGATACTTATGGCACTTAGATTGTCATAGAACATGAGAAGTGTATCACTATCTAACCCATAATCTGAAAGCCTGTGTTTGAGCCATACAAGCTGGGTAACACAGCTGCCAACAACTACATACTCTGATTCAGTTGTTGATAATGAAACACATTTCTGTTTCTTTCTATACCAGGAGACCAAATTATTCCCCAAATAAAAATAGCCCCAACTTGTGGATTTCCTGTCATCCACATCACCTACCCAGTCAGAGCCACTGAAACCAACCAAGTTAGTGTTTTAAATGCCTAAATGTGAAGTTCCAGAGATATATCTAACAATCCTCTTCACAACAATCAAGTGAGATTGCCTTGGCTCAACTTGGTACCTAGCACAAACAAATACTGAAACATGATATCAGGTCTAGAGGCAGAGAGATACAACAAACTACCAATCATGGATTTGTACAAGGTTGGGTCAACATTGCTGCCAGTGCCATCTTTTGTTATCTTCAGTGAAGAGAACATAGGAGTTTTGCAAGGCTTGGACTCTTGTAGCTCAAATCTCTTCACTAGATTCCTTGCATACTTCTCCTAGTTCAGGAAGATACAATTCTCCAGCTGCTTTACTTGTAATCCCATAAAGTAGTTAAGCTCACCAATCATGCCCATCTCAAATGTTCATGTCATAGACTCAACAAACTTGTCTAAGGTTGACTTGTTAGTAGAGACAAATACTATATCATCCACATAAATTTGAGCAATACAGATATTAGAGCTTTTTCTAAGGACAAACAATATTCTGTCTCCATCTCCTCTATTGAAACCTAGGCCTAACAGGAAATCAGTCAGCCTTTCATACCAAGCTCTAGGAGTCTGTTTTAAGCCATACAAAGCCTTCTCAAGTTTGTACACATGGTCAAGACGTTTAGGGTTAGCAAAGCCTTTAGGGTGTTTTACATAAACCTATTTGTCAATTAAACCATTCAGAAAAGGCACCTTTAACATCCATTTGGTAAAGTTTAATCTTAAGACAACAAGCAATAACAAGAAGTAATCTAATTGATGATATCATAGCTACTGGAGCAAAAGTCTCATCAAAATCTATACCTTCTACCTGAGTATAACCTTGTGCAACCAACCTAGTTTTGTTCCTCATAATTACACCATTCTCATAAGTTTTATTTTTGAAAATCCATTTTGTACCTATTACATTCACATGTGAAGGCCCAAGCACTTGATTTCAAACTTTGTTTTTGGTGAATTGTAAGAGTTCCTCTTGCATGGCATTAATCCAGTAACTATCCTTAAGAGCTTCAGTTACATTCTTAGGTTCAATGGATGACACAAAACAAGATGCATTTTCAACAGTACATGAAGAAGACATACAAACACACCATATCCCTGTAATTAACTTTTTCTTCATTGCGTGTTCTCACCCTTTCAGTAATTTGTCCAATTACTTGAGTGGCTAGATGATCTCTTTGTATCCTAGCTGGAGGACCTCTTATGGATTCATGAACTATTTCATCTTCAGAATCTGACAGTACAGATGTTGGCTTAACATTTGGGGTTTCTAGTGTTAAGTCAACATTTGTTCCAGTTTCCAGTTCAACATCTCCAGCTTCTGTGTTCAATCTTGGGCCCAATGTTGGAGCAACATCTGAAACAGTGACTTCTTCAGTACCTGCAGGAACAATTAAATCATAAAAAATGACATTAACTGATTCTTGAACAGTATGCAATCTTGGATTGTAGACCCTGAAAGTAGCACTATTAGGAGAATAACCAACAAATATACACTTTTCACTTTTGGGATCAAATTTGCTCAAATAATCTCTATCTTTTAGCAAATAGCAGTTAATACCAAACTCATGAAAGTGTGCAACTGTTGGTTTTGAACCCTTCAAGATTTCATAAGGTGTCATAGTAGTACCAGGTCTAAGATAAACTTTATTACTAATATGACATGCAGTATTCAAAGCTTCAGCCAGAGTTTCTTAGATAAGTTTCTAGAATTCAGTATTACTCTAGCCATCTCTTGAAGTGTTCTATTCTTCCTCTCTGCAATCCCATTTTGCTGAGGTGTCTTAGGTGTAGAGAACTCATGGAAAATGACTTTAGTTTCACAAAAATTAGCAAAGCTCACATTTTCAAACTCTTTTCCATGGTCAGATCTAATTCTTCCTACATAAGTGCCATACATATTTTTAATACTAGCATGCAAGATCTTGAATGTGTTGAATGCTTTTGATTTTTCTTTCAAAAACTTAATCCATGTATATCTTGAAAAATAATCAACAATAACATAGGCATACTTCTTACCATTCAGGCTACTAACCTCAATAGGACCCATGAGATTCATATGTAGCAATTCAAAGCACTTAATAGTTCTAGGATTAGTACTCTGTACCTGGAGTGGTGTATGAACAACTTTTGTTTGTTTACCTTTCAAGCAGTCTTCACAAATAATTTTACATGGACTAGTCAACTTAGGTAGACCTCTTACATCATCTAACTTCTGTAGTTTCTCTAGATTTCTATAGTGCACATGTCCTAACTTCTTGTGCCACATGACAGATTCATCTACCTTGGCATGGTAGCATTCAGCTTCATCTTGAGCAAGCTAGAAATTATCTTTTGATCTTGTACCTGTCATGACACAGACATTGTCACTAATAAACACATCACATGAACCTTTATCAAAAGTAACTAGCACGTTATCATCACAAAGTTGACTTATGCTAATTAAATCTACTTTCAGTCCCTCAACCAACAACACATCCTTGAGTGGTGGAAATTCTTCAACATCCAATACTCATTTTCCAATGATTTTCCCTTTGGTGCCTCCTTCATAGGTAACTATTCCAACTGTCAAAGGGATTACAACTTTCAGGTTGTCAATGTTTCCAGTCATGTGCCTTGAACATCCACTGTCAAAATACCACTTACCTGCAAGGTTAGAGTAAACAACAGAAAAGACAACATTGCAAACAACCTTAGGAGTTTTTATCTTTTCAATCCAAGTCCTACTTTTATGTCCTTCAGCTTTGTTACCTAATCTTGGGATAACATTCAGATCAGAGGTTCTCCTAACATTGATATTGCTATTAATTACTGTTTTCTTCTCAATCAAAAAAATATATTTTTTACAATAAGGCTTAATGTGACCAGGTTGAAAACAATATTGATAGATAAAAGTAGACTTTTTTCACAGTGTTGGAAGGAATTTCACAACTCAAGCTATTACTTTCCTTGATAAAACCAGTTTTCAAATATGCAGAAATAACACCTTCAGAGGGAGGTTTATCAACATAGCCCAAACCGCTTTTACCTTGATTTCCCATACTCAACATCTCATCAAGCTTAGAAGTAGATGAGTTCCATTTTCCAATGGTTTATTCAGCTTTATTAAATTTTACCTTTACCTCATTCAGTTCAGCCTCAGATTTGTCAAGGTCTTTCTCATATACTTTCAGCATCTCCTTCATGCATACAATCTCTTCCTTCAGGCTTTTGTTGCTCTTGATGAGTTTGTGACTCTCAAGCAACATTTTGTGGTAGATAGACTTCAGGTCTTCAATGATTTCCTCCTGGGACATTTCACCTTCAAAGAAATATTCTTCATCTAGATCCACTGAGCCATGAAAACAATCAAAGTTAGATTCATCATTGTTAGACACAAAATTAGGTTCAATATTAGCATTATATTCATCCCAATCTGAAAAGAAGGCCTCATGTTCTGATATTAGATCCTGAATGTTGGGGTAACATTGAGATCCGTGACAGTTTAGGGAGTCTTCGGGTGTCCAGTCAATCTGAGTGAGTAACGCAACAGTGTTAATCTCTTCTGATTGTTCTTCAGATTCTCCAGAACTAAAGTCATCTTCATTGAAATCATCTACATAAACCCAATGATAATTTCCTCTTTTTCTAAGAGTGTTAGCACATTCATTAGCCATATGGCCATATCATTTACATTCAAAACATTGAATATCTTTTAACTTATCAGCTTCTAAATGAGTAGGTTTTGATGCCATATACTTCACAAACTTAGGAGGTAATTTTTTATAACCACGAGAACTATTACTAAGATTTTATTCTTTACCTTTTCCTTTAAAGTTCAGCTTATTGAATTTCTTAGTAATTTTACCATAGTTTGAAGAAATAAACTCACATTCATCATCACTTTCATTATCAAGACTTAATCCTCTTAAAGCAACATCCCCTATGTTTGCTAGGTTGTGAGGCAAGCTCCATCTCAAATTCTCTAAGAGTATTCATCAATACTTGAAACTGTAGATTAGCAAGGTTCCTAGATTCACCCATTGCAATTTTCTTGAGAGCAATTTAGATGGCAGTATTCTCATTGCTTTATAAACCATCTCTTGATTAGTCATGGCAAATACTAGATTTTCACATTGGTTAGCAATATCAAGAATTTTCTCAAAATAACTATCAACACTTTCATCTTCACCCATCTCAAGTTTTTCAAATTGTTGAAGCAGTTGTCTATGTTTAGAATCTTTAACAGCAGAATCTCTTTCACAATGTAATTCAAGTATATCCCCAAGCATGTTTGGCTTTGTACAATTCTAGATTAACTTGAACATGTGATGATAACACAACTAAAAATAGCATTAAGAGCCTTTTCATTAGAGTTGTAGAGACTTACCCCTGCTGATATCCAATCTGCTTTTACTTTTGGTACTAGATCACCTTCACCATCTCTTGGTAATGTTGGAAGAGAGTATCCATTGATCACAGATTCCCATGCTCGAATATCAATAACTTTGATGTGAGACCTGATATTGATCTTCCAGTATGCATAATTGGAGCCATCCAAAACTAGAGTCATGTTGGCATTAGGATTGACATTGTCCATTGTGTTGTGTCACCTCCAAACCACTAGTGTAGTTGGTGTTTGGCTTTGACGCCAATTGAAATTATCGAATCGTGGATTGACACAACAGCTTTGAGAGTTAAGCTGGCGTTACCTTAACTCTATTACGATCTTCTTGATTAGAGTAATATGCAGCGGAATTAAAAACGCAAGAAGATATAATTTTCAAAAAATTTCATTATTATTAAAAACTTTCTAGCCTTAGGCGAAATAACCAATAAATGTTTTAACAAAACATTCCTCACAACAATTCATTATTATTAAAAACTTTCTAGCCTTAGTCTTCCCTAGTTCTCGGTGACCAACCACCTTCTCGAGCACCACTTCGAAGCTTAATTATCGATGAAATAATCGATGCCAGAGGACCTTAATTTGAATTTTTTATGGATATGTTGGGAGGGAAAAACAATAAAAAGAAAAAATTGAATTATTTTATTATAATTAGGTCTTTTTTTCTTTTTGAGTTTTTGACATGAAATAAATAATTTACTTTTTTTCAGCGAAAAGTCATAAATTGGACTAAAAAATGAACAAAAAAAAAAGAAAAAAATGTTGGGGAGGGAGTAGTTTTTTCTTAAAAAACGATTTTGAGTTATATTATTATAATTAGGTCTTTTTTGAAAAAAAATACACGTGATAAATAATTCTATTTTTTTAGTGAAAAGTCTTAAATTGGACAAAAAATATGAAAAAATGGAAGAAAAGGAACTTGGGTGGTGGCGGTGGTGGTGGGGGCTGTGTGGGGAGGGACAAATTTTTTTGTTAATTATTTACTATAATTTGGTCCTTTTTCTTTTAAACTTTTTATTTTTATTTATAATAATTAAAATTTATAAAAAAAAAATCCAATTTTACATTGTAAGTTAGGGAGTTTTTTAATTTAGCTTTTTGTAAGTAAAAATATAATTTTAGGAGAATATATAACACACATGAGCTTTTTACTAATTATAAATAACATATGGGGGTGTTTTTTGCTAATACAAATAAATTATGGGGCAAAAAGCTGACCGTGTGACTAAAATTGTACAAAAAGCCACAGTAAGAGACTAAATGTGAACAATGCCACATTATGGGACTAATATTGTAACTATGCCACGATAAGGGACCAAAAGTGATTTTCCCCCATTGATGGGTTATGCCTTCCATGTGTACCAATACTTTGTTAAGAGCATTCTCGGATACTGCTAGGTAGAGATATAGAGTTTCTCCATCGACCGATTTTGCTAACAACGGTGGGGAGGCTAGATATTGCTTGGGTTACATGAAAGTTTCTTCGCCTTCGTCGGTCTATTCGAAGTTCTGATTCTTCTTGAGATATTTGAAGAGTGGCAAGCTTTTCTCTGCCGCGGTTGAGATGAACCTTACTAAAGCTTCCATACGACAGACAGGGCATTGTACACCCCGCTCGCTTTTTGGAGAAGGTATCTTTTCTATAGCTTTTATCTTGTCGAGATTTGCTTTAATCCCTCTTTGGTTGACCATGTAGGCAAGGAATTTTCCTCCATTGACTCTCAAGGTGCATTTCTACGGGTTTAGTTTCATGCTGTTTTATCTCATGATCAAGAAGGCCGTTGTGAGATGATCAACGTAATCTTCAACTTGATACTTTTAGCAAGCATGTCATCAATATAGAACTCCATGGTTTTACCGATGCGGTAGTAGAATATCTTAGCTTCCAACCACTGAAAGATGGCGCCACCATTTTTGAGACCGAAAGGCATGACTCTAAAATAGAATACTCCTATGTCTGTGACAAACACAATTTTGCTCGTGTCATAGACCGCTATCAGTATTTGATGAAATCCATTTTGAGCATCAACCATGCTAAGGAGTACGCTTCATGGCGTTGAGTAGTTTAGTAAATTGATCTGACACGGGCTCATCCGTAAAATAACCTCTAGGACCCCAAACAAAAAGAATCTTTCCCTAAAAGTCAGCAGCATTATCGGTGAAGCTCAAGGGAAAAAGTCGTGGTAGAGGGAAAGGATCCCTAGGACAATTCTTATTGAGATCTGTGTAGTCTACGCACACGCACCAATCTTGGATAGGCTTTGGTATGAAAACAATATTATTGAGCCATTCTGAGAAGCGTAATTCATAGATGTGGCGACTGACCAATTTTAAGGTTACTTCCTTGTCTCTAGTAGCGTGTTCTTTTCTTTGCTCAAGTTCCGTTTCATTTATCTGACCGATTTGCTTCCGGATCAACATTTAATTGTGTACAACAATACTAGGATCAATATCGGATCATGCGAAGATATCCATGTTGTCGTGGACACATTGGATAAGCTTGCGTTCCACATCTTTCCGCATGCCAGTGCCAATGCGTGTTATTTTTGTTGAATCTGTTAGAGACAAACATATCTCTTCTAATTCGCGGATATCCATCTTCCTCTAACATGTGTACTAATGAAGTCATGAACAAACTGTGTGCATAGACCAATGATCTCCACATGGATAGATTGAGGATCCCATAACATCCAAATGCCTCCACTTCTACGAGAAATGGGTGCTCAACAAACCACAAAAACTAAGTCTGGATGGTATTTCTTTTTCCCCCACAACTGACACTTTTGTTTCTAATGAAATCTTTTTATCAAGTATATGTTCATTCTTAATTATTCAAATATTTCTTAAAAAAATTCTATTTCATGTTCCTTGACAATTCCAGGATAATATTTTCATAATCAAATAATGAAGGAGAGATAGAAACCCCGGCAAAAACTATCCCTTCCATGATGTAGGCAGAGTTTGTCCCAACATAATTGCATTAAGAGGCAGTACTTAAATCAAAACCATCAGGTTTATCATAGTTTTCACAAGGTATTGGAGATGCCCTTATGTCAATAACTGATGTGATATTTTTTGGCTGACAGATTATGTTCATTTCTCACCACTACAACTTCTGGACATTTTCCCATATTAGTATTGAAAGAGTGGACATTTTTAGTCGTTGCCAGATAACTAGTCATAATAGGATTGAAGGGAGCTTTGTTGGTACTTCGTTCTTTTAAGACATCCAAACTCGAAGGTTGACATCACCTGGCTTGCTTCGTTATTTTAGGCTAATCTCCATATTAGGGGTGTTCAAAGGATCAACCATATTTGCCTCCTTAGATGATCTACCACCAGATTCGGTATATGAGGTAGCAACTCCTAAAGAACGAAAAGCCTCAGATTGCAAGTTTGTAGTGATATTATCCGGGACTGAGGAATATTGAGCAAGCACCTTAAAGGATTTATCTCTGGGTGCACTAGGTCCTCGTGTGGTTTATTTATTGCCCATAAAAGTTGACCTTATACCTTCCCTCTGTTACCAATCATCAATCCCCATATGTGTGTTCCTACATTTTTCTTGTACATGCCTTGAGGCACCACTTGAGTGATGGAAGTCGACGGTGTAATGCTACTATAGATAAGGTCAAATCTCGTATCACACTCCCTACACCAGTTGACCAACTCTTCCATAATCAAAACAAATTGTTGGCAGATTCTCATATTCCACTAAAAGCAATCTATCACTCACATAAATACCACTTTTTAAAGGCTGCCAGGATTTACCTGAATGCAGAATCATAAGGGTGGCAATATGGTTCAACTAGTTGAATCTGGTTGAGACCCAAAAAGTTGAGTTGAGATAGGATTAAGTTTATATTGGATCCACAAATATGAATCCTATATCAACTTTAACTCAATCTCAATCAACATCAACTTTTTCTCAGTCTAAGAAAAACTTCTTAGGTTGAAATTCTGAACCCAATTTCAACTCAACCTAAACTTTTATGATTGTTCAAATAGTCAAATACCCCTAAAGTTTTATAAAATACATTATAATCTATAACCCCCAAAATTCACAAAAAATAAAAAAATCCATAATCTTAAAAAAAAGTTCCGTTGAAAATACAAAAACGACGTTTTCTCCCTCCAAACGTTGGAATTTGGCCAAAATCACGTCATCGTAACGTTTTGGTCAAATGGGTTCCACTTGAAAAAGTAGTATCACTTGTCGAAAATGGGCCCCGTTGAAAAAAAATCCCGATAAAAATAGAAAAATTGCGTTTTCACCATCAAAACGTTAGAATTTGGCAAAAATCACATCACATTGTTTTGCTTAAATGGTCGTTTTCGCTTGAAAAAGTGGTATCACTTGTCGAAAACGGGCTCCGTTGACAAAAAAAATCCTAATAAAAATAGAAAATTGCCGTTTTCACCCTCAAACGTTGGAATTTGGCAAAAATCTCGTCGCCGTAAGACTTTAGTCTTATGTTTTGCATAAATGGTCATTTTCGCTTGAAAAAATGGTATCACTTGTCGAAAACGGGCTTCATTGACAAAAAAAATCCTAATAAAATAATAAAATGACGTTTTCACCATCCAAACGTTGAAATTTGGGAAAATGCACGTCGTCGTAAGACTTTTGTCTTCCGTTTTGGTCAAATAGTCGTTTTCGCTTGAAAAAGTGGTATCACTTGTCGAAAACGGACTCCGTTGACAAAACAATCCCGATAAAAATAGAAAATGACGTTTTCACCCTCCAAACGTTGGAATTTGGCCAAAATCACGTCGGATTACGTTATGCTTCGATTACCGTTTTTATTCAAAAAATTAGTATCATTTGTAGAAAACGAGTTTCTAAAAATATACAATACATTTTATTTTGTGAATTTTACGTGTATCGTGTATCTTTGTCGGTAAGTTTCGGTCGTAGTGTGCGTTTTAGGTGTAGTGCATGTTTTTTCATGAATTTTGGGCGTAGTGTGTGTTTTTTGTGTAGTGTATATTTTTTTACGTAAATTGAGTTTTTAAAAAATAATAGAGATCTGGTTTGGGTTGATATTTAAGTTGACTTTCGATCTGCTTCTGGTTGAAATAGATCCCAACTCAACCTGGTTGAGTTGGTATACATATCAACCTTATATGGATCCAATTCTATAAATCTGGATCAAATATAGATGATCCACATAACGAGATCCATATTGCCACCCCTACAGAATCACGAAGATTTACCTCGAGATGCTCAATGACTATTACAATCAATGTTAATGGAATCTTCAAGACTTGATGCACTTGCAAACAAGATGTTTTCTTGATAGTACTCAATAGAAAGCTTTGGGATTCTTGCCCAAGCAATAGCAGTAGTTATTTTGTCTTTAGATGGTTGGAAATTTTAATACCACGCACTATCAAATAGTGGTTTAATACCACTCATTGACCATCAGTGAGAAATAAACTCAAGTTTTACATTGTCTGAAAGTTTCAGAATAAAACAACTTTGACCCAAATCAAGTGGTTCAAATTCACCTTACAATTTCCAAGGATTATCTATCTTTGTTGATAACATATTGAAATTGATGGAGTTTTCCAACACCCGAATAATAAGTGAATCCTTCCAAGGCTTTTGAATGTCTTCTTGGTAAAATTTATCTATCACAATGTTTGAAAAATGGCATTATTTAGTGACCTTAATGTTGGGTGTTTGAACTGCCTCAAATACCGTCTCCAGGATAATAGCATAACACATGCTATTTATAGGAAAGTTTTGGGCAAAGCTTCTCCCAAAATGTGTTTCAGCAAATAACTCATGCAAATTGTTACATGAATTATTTTGCTCTCCATTTACCTCATTTAATGAGGTAGTTGGCTTCCAACAATCTCCACCTTGAAGATTTTCTTAGTGACAAATTATATCTTCAAAATATGAGTTTATGCAAGTTAGGAAAAATACATTAATTGAACCGAATTGCACTCCCCCTATAATTGCCCACGCCGACCAAAGATTGAGCATAACTGTGTTTAGGGCCTTTGGATACATCTGTGCCAATTTTGGAATTTGTTTCTTGATGTGCATTTTCCATAAGTTGGTCTTCATATTCAGCAGTGATGTGAGAATGGGGTTTAACCTTCTTGGTGCTTCTCTCAACCAGGTTTGATTCTTGGGTTGAAGATGAGTGTTTTTTCATTAGCATAATTTTTGAACTTTCTTATTTACCTATGTTTAAGGCACCCCATGCCTAAACAATTCCAGTCGTGCGGACAAAGAATCGGTTACTCATTTCTTTAATTATGTACTGCTAATTTAGGAACAAATAACATATAATTAAGAAAGTAACTGATTCTTACAAATAACGTATATAAGAAACTGATTGGTTCTTTATTTTCCTTAAAGGTTAATTAAAAAAATGGCAATAAAATTTTATGCATTGCCAACATGGCGAGCCAAACACAAAACACGACTAATACCAACACTTAAATAAGATAAGATAAGGTAAGACAAAATTCTTTGTAGAACGTAAACATCAAAACACATTTTCGATGTCTATGCTAGTACAAAAGAATAACTAGCAGAAGTAATGAAACAATAACAATTTTCTCCCAACTATAAATCAAAATAAATAAATTGCAAACATAACACTCTTTATATCAATCCTCTTCACTCTCTCTTGAAGGAAACCTCCTTATTGTTCTTCTCACAACTTATTAATCCATCATTCTTCTCAAAAATATAGTCCAATTCCATGCTATCAATCCACGACCATGGCGAGCTTATCTTTTCTTCATCGAACGTCCATTGACCAGGCCAATCCTCCCAGTTGTTCATATTCTTCAATCGTTTTATTAGTTCTTCTGGCAAAGAGACATGTGAAACGATGTTTCCTGTCTCTCTCAACTCTTCATCAGACGACGCCATTCTCGAATATTTATAAGTTCTTAAGTTTCAACATAAAACTTATAATAAAAAGGATATCTTTTCAAGGTACATTATCCATTGTACTTTGCTCCCCATATATATATAGATTCATAGTCAAAGATTTTGGAAAACATATGGTAAGTACAGATAATTATGTGGTATCGATATTTAATGTTTATGTAATTATGGTAAGGTAGCATTGATATACTTCCTTAGCAAAAATAATACAAGGTACGACTTGAGTGGTATTTATAAATATGGAATCGTAGAATGTTCTAATTTCCTTTTTTTCTCAAGGATTAAATCCTGAAGTTATGATATAGCTACCATTTTTCACTACATACATAATATTAAAGCATGCGGCATTTACTTTCATGATTCTTTTTAGGAGAAATTGCATCAAACGCCCCATCGTTTGGGATCATTTCCAGTCAACACCCTTAACTTTGTTTTGGAGCGGTCAACCCCCCATCGGATGGCGAAACAAGCAACTTACACCAAGCCAACATTTTGCACTTTTGATCCGGAGTATTGTTGTCCAATCTTGACCTACCCTTTAATAGTGCCCCCTAACCTATTGAGTTTAGTGCGGATTGCCCCCACCTAATATTATAAAAAAACTAATATTTTTTTAAAAATCTTTTGACAAAATTAAAGATTTATTAAATTTGACCCACCTTTTAAGTTTCTTAGTTTTTAAGACTAAGGAATTTAGGCTTCTTTTTCGACATGTTTTATACTTTAAGCATTTATTTTAGAATAAAACTATTTTGGAGGACTGTTTAACAATTAACCATCCTAGAAAAAAAATTATCTAAAGATTAAAAAAAATTGTCGAAAAAGAAACCAAAAAGGTGGGTCAAAATGTAATAAATCTTTAATTTTTCTATTTTTTTTTTAAAAATATTGAAACTTTTATAACATTAGGAGCAATATGCACCAAACTCAATAGCTTAGGGGCACATTTAACATATCAAAAGGTAGGTCAAAAATTGATCGGAAAATACCCCTAATCAAAAGTGCAAAATGTTAACTTGGTTAATATGCTATTTCGCCATAAGATAGGGGATTGAGTGCTCCAAAATAAAGTTAAGGGTGTTGGCTGCAAATGGGCCCGAAAGATGGGCGGTTTGATGCAAATACCCTTTCTTTTTAATTTAAATTCAAGATTTCCAGTTACGGCTCTGAATTCATGAAGTTGTAAAGTGTTTGGAAAAGGTTGTCTTCTATTGTAATATTTCCATGGAAATCCTACATTTAAAAATTTAAGTTCGCTAATCCCATACTTAGTAAAATTCTAAGTAACTGAAACCAGGGGCGCAGCTGCGCCCAATGCTTTGGTGGATAAGATTAAATAAATAAATCCTAACTTAGTTCACAATATTAAAAAAACATATCCTAACCTTTGATTAGTGCAATTAAATTCCGTATTATGTAAATGAGATCTCAAAAATATTTTGGACTTTTATCTTGATGGAGATTAGAATTATGCGTATTTTTTATCAAAAAGAACCAACTCAAAGTTTAAGCGAGTCGACGTTTGACTAAAAAGTCAACATTGCTCGTTTTTTACAAGTGATACCACTTTTCCAAGTGGAAACGACTACATGAGGAAGACGTAAAGTCTTTACGCCAATGTAATTTTGAGCAAAATCTTAGTGTTTGAGGGATGAAAACGTCATTTTATTATTTCTAGCAGGATTTTTATGTTTTTAATTTGTTCTAGGCATAATCTTATTTTATGTTTAGTAATTAAGCTAGGGTTGTACCTTTACATGGTAAGTCGTCTTTAACGGCAAGACAATTGTTGATTGAATAAAAAATTAAACTTGAGATTTTTCTCAATTTCTTGGTATTATGAGGAACCAACGAGTCTTTCATTTTGTGTTGCTTCATCTTTTCTTAGGTCTTTCGCTCACTACATCATTTGGCATCAGAAACGGGCTCATCCGTAAAATAACCTCTAGGACTCCAAACAAAAATAATCTTTCCCTAAAAGTCAGCAACATTATCGGTGAAGCTCAAGGGAAAATTCCTGGTAGAGGGAAAGGATCCCTAGGACAATTCTTATTGAGATTTGTGTAGTCTACGCACACGCGCCAATCTTGGTTAGGCTTTTGTATGAAAACAATATTGTTGAGCCATTCTGAGAAGCGTAATTCATAGATGTGGCGAGTGGCCAATTTTACGGTTACTTCCTTGTCTCTAATAGCGTGTTCTTTTTTTTTTCTTGAAGTTCCGTTTCTTTTGTCTGACCGGTTTCCTTCCGGATCAACATTTAATTTTGTACAACAATATGAGGATCAATACCTTTTAGGTCGATATTGGTTCATGCGAAGATATCCATGTTGCCGTGGACATATTGGATAAGCTTGAGTTCCACATCTTTCCGCATGCTAGTGTCAATGCGTGTTATTTTTGTTGAATCGGTTAGAGACAAACATATCTCTTCTAATTCGCGCATAGCTATCTTCCTCTAACATGTGTACTAATGAAGTCATGAACAAACTGTGTGCATAGACCAATGATCTTCACATGGATAGATTGAGGATCCCATAACATCCAAATGCCTCCACTTCTGGATGCCTCCACTTCTACCAGAAATGGGTGCTCAACAAACCACAAAACTAAGTCTGGATGATATTTCTTTTGCCCCCACAACTAACACTTTTGTTTCTAATGAAAATTTTATATCAAGTATATGTTCATTCTTGATTATTCAAAAATTTCTTAAAAATTTTCTATTTCACGTTCCTTGACAATTCCAGGATAATATTTTCATAATCAAATAATGAAGGAGAGATAGAAACCCCGGCAAAAACTATCCCTTCCATGATGTAGGCAGAGTTTGTCCCAACATAATTGCATTAAGAGGCAGTACTTAAATCAAAACTATCAGGTTTATCATAGTTTTCACAAGGTATTGGAGATGCCATTATGTCAATAGCTGATGTGATGTTTTTTTGCTGACAGATTATGTTCATTTCTCACCACTACAACTTCTGGACAGTTTCCCATATTAGTATTGAAAGAGTGGACATTTTTAGTTTTTGCCAGATAACTAGTCATAATAGCATTGAAGGGAGCTTTGTTGGTACTTCGTTCTTTTAAGACATCCAAAGTCGAAGGTTGACATGACCTGACTTGCTTCGTTATTTTAGGCTAATTTCCATATTAGGGGTGTTCAAAGGATCAACCATATTTGCCTCCTTAGATGAACTACCACCAGATTCGGTATTTGAGGTAGCAACTCCTAAAAAACGAAAAGCCTCAGATTGCAAGTTTGTAGTGATATTATCCGGGACTGAGGAATATTGAGCAAGCACATTAAAGGATTTATCTCTGGGTGCACTAGGTCCTCGTGTTGTTTATTTGTTTCCCATCTATGTTGACCTTATACCTTCCCTCTGTTACCAATCATCAATCCCCATATGTGTGTTCCTACATTTTTTTTGTACATGCCTTGAGGCACCATTTCAGTGATGGAAGTCGACGGTGTAATGCTACTATAGATACGGTCAAACTCGTATTACACTCCATACACCAGTTGATCGACTCTTCCATAATCAAAACAAATTGTTGGCAGATTCTCATATTCCACTAAAAGCAATCTATCACTCACATAAATACCACTTTTTAAAGGCTGCCAAGATTTACCTGAATGCAGAATCATAAGGGTGGCAATATGGTTCAACTAGTTGAATCTGGTTGAGATCCAAAAAGTTGAGTTGAGATAGGATTGAGTTTATATTGGATCCACAAATATGGATCCTATATCAACTTCAACTCTGAATTTTTTTGGATCGTGGATTGACACAACAACTTTGAGAGTTAAGCTGGAATTGCCTTAACTCTATTTTGATCTTCTTGATAATAATAATGTGCAACGGAAGTAAGAACACAAGAAGATATAATTTTAAGAAGTTTTCAATATTATTAAAAACTTTCGAGCCTTAGGCCAAATAACCATAAAGGTTTTATCAAAAACGTTCCTCATGAAAATTCACTCACGCTCTTTGTTGATCGGACTCAACGAAGCAGACAAGTAGGAACTACTTAACTTTTATGAACTAGACTTAAATATTTGATACAAAAACTTTGCAAAAACAAGACGAAGACAATACAAAGAATGATTAATCTCTCAGATTATTTAGCATGATTGTCTTGTCTTCATCTTGATGAACTTCACATCTTTTATAGATTTCTTGAGTCTTGCACGCCAAGATGTGTTGTTCAAAGTTTTGGTAACTCTCGTTGTTTCCTTGTTGAAATTTGCCTTCTTTGTGAACTTCATATCTTTCCTGAATATGTGTTTCCTTCATTACTAATTTAACAAGGTAACACATCTTCTTCAATTCGGAGAATTCTGGAAAGAATCGCGTTGCAGAGAACAACCAGCTTGTTTCCTTCTTTTGAAACCACGTGGAGTTGACTTATTCAACTTAGCTTGAATTTTGGAAACATCAAGTAAGGAATCTTCCATAGCTCTTCCTTATTGTTAACCGTAAAAAATAAATACGGGATTAAAGAAAATATTAGTCCTAAATATGGGAATTAATATACGGACAATACTATTGTTACGAGTACTTCCGATGAGCTGTAACCACCTCTCAGGAGGAGGCCCTCGGAGAGTTACAAATATGCATGGTCACTGACCTAAAAGCAATATAAATACCCGAGGAGATACAAAGCGTCCCATGGAAAGTCAACGATGAATAAAGAAAAGATCTCCACATGGCATCATAGAAATAACCAACGCCCAATGAATCCATGCTACTCGGAGATCCATCAAATGTGCCACGAGGGACCACAAAGGACCCCGAGTCCCGTAAACTCACGAGAACACTTCTTTGCTGAAAACTCCGTAACATGAAACGCCCTCGGAACATCACTCTTGAAATCAAATCTCAGAGCAAAAACGGATCCCAACACAAAAGTCATCAGAAAACCATTACGAGGACTCAGACAAGAAAAAACCACTCCACGAAGGCTAAGTCAAGCCCTCGGAGATCACATCAACTCCTCGGAGATCAAGAAAGAGCCCTCGGAGACCAAGACGAAATCTCGAAGAGCATATCTTACCACTCAGATACCCAAATCAAAGACGAAAACACCCCTCGGAAACTGGCGTCCCAAAAATGGCCCTCGGAGATCACCAGGGTCCTCGAAAGAAATATAAGATCAGCCTAGTCATCATCCAGTAGATTAAAAGATAAACTCTATCTTATCTTGTTTACTTTTAAACATGCCATGACACCTGTATTTACTAAAACACATGCACAACGACACCTGTCCCTAATAAACTCTATATAAAGGGAGGTGATCAGTCGAAGAAAAGGGGCAAGGAGAAGAACTGGGAAGAGAGAGAAAAAGGAGTGAAATTCAGTGAATAAAAGAAGAGATATTTTCGTACCTTTATTATTTTTACGCAATCAACACTTTTTGAACCTCTGGTAAAGCGTTCCAACCCCTCAATTACCCCGTTAATTAGGTTATAATATCCAACCTGTTAACAAAATGGCGCCGTCTGTGGGAAGGCTATAAAATCTGCCTTTGAGCGTGTTCAACAAGCGTTGTTTACTATGGATGATTTGTTCAAAAGCGAAAGTCTTCAAACCCGTCAAGGCAATTCAGAAGAAACGTTGTCCCCCCACCAATCCAACACCTGGGATTACATTAATGTTCCCCGTTCTATCTTTGAAAGACTAGTAGAAGTCACAACTCGAAGAATACCCCGAGGACGAAGGAATCTCGGTAACCGATCCTCCGAATCCCCCGGATGGAGGAACCCCCCCTCGGAAGAAGGGACACCACCCAACCAATGGAGCCCCACTCATGTCTCCTGGCGCCGTCAACCTCTACGAGAATCACCAAGGTATGGTAATTATGAGGAAACTCCGAGGATAGGCCACATAGGAGGAATACCCCGCCCTTGGGAATATCCCCGAGTGGATAATCATGCCCTATGGGGGATGCTAGATGGTTTACGAAAAGAAATGAGTGATATCAAGAAAACCATGGCCCCTAAGGAGGATCCCACTTTTAAAATTTCCCTTTTTACCCCCGAAATTTCACTAGCATCCGTCCCCTCGAGGATGCGGCCCGTCAATGTTCCCCTATACACTTGGGACGCTGATGGAAGAGATCCCCAGGATCACATACACCAATACTTGGTTGGAATGGACTTATCCTTCGCTCTCGATCATGCCCTATGCCGTGTGTTCCCGGTCACCCTCGGAGGACGAGCATAAGCTTGGTTCACCCACCTTCCCCCAAACTCCATAACAAGCTTTGACCGGTTAGCCCACTTATTCGTGCGACAGTTTGCGTGCAATCGGCGATATCCCAAATCGGCCACCCATCTCTTCACTGTGAAACAACAGAAAGATGAACCCTTGCGAGGGTATATAAAGCGTTTCACCGATGAAGCGTTGGATGTTCCTAATGTCAACCCCACCATCCTAGCGGACATACTGACACAGGGACTTCGAACAGGGGATTTCTTCCAATACCTCATGGAAAATCATGTCACGGACATGAATGAGCTTATGCAAAAGGCATAAGTTTACATCCTCATGGAGGAAGGGGAAGGAACGAAAAAACGCATGGAGCATGACGACAACGAGCATCGAGAACACGTTGAATGAGAGGTGAAAGCTAAAGAGAAGGGAAAGGAAGGAAAACCCGCCCCCCACAAAGACGAGGGAGGGGTAGTCAAAAAATTCATGCGACCCGTACCCTTACCTCCAATGACTATTGCTCCCCAAGAGGTACTTAACGTAATGAGAGGCAGCGATGATTTACACTGGCCCGCGCCGGCCAAATTTCCCAATCGGGACAGGAACACGGGAAAGTATTGCAAATATCATAAAACCTATGGGCACACCACCGAGGAGTGCACTACCCTACGAAGGGAAGTGCTCCGCCTTCTAGAAGCGGGATACCTGCAGAACTATCTCAAGGTGAATAATCCCGAGGAGCCCAAGCCTAACGTATGGAAAAGATCACGCCTAGAGCAAGAAGAGGGCGAGGAGGCTCCCAATCACCGGTCACGAGAGAGGACCACGGAGCGCGGTCAATCCCGAGGATGGACTGCGGACCAACCACCAAATTCCCGAGAAAGAACTGCGGGGCATCGTAACTTACCTCCTCCATCAGACTCGTACGAGGACAACGCCCCTTCGGGCCGAACGGTCAATATGATAGAGGGAGGCGATATCTCGATAACACCCTAGGGCAAGAAGAAAAAATATTTGAAAGAGGCCCGACGAGCAGAACAAGGACTCCCTGTATGCTCTGTCCAAGGGGCAAAACTGCCTAGTATCACCTTCGGACCAGAGGACTTAACATGTATTATCTATCCCCACGAAGACCCTTTGGTTATTTCAGCCGTTACTACGAATGTGAAATCCAGAGGATCCTAATCGATACGGGCAGCACCGTGGATGTACTTTTCTTTCCGACCTACCTTGCTATGGGACTGAAAAAAGAAAGGTTGGAAATGGCTGAGGTCCCCCTAGTAGGTTTTTCCGGAGAAGCCTGCCATACCCTTGGAACTGTGACCCTTCTGATGTCTTGGGGAGAGGAAGCCCTTCGAAGAACTGAATCCACTAAGTTTTGGGTAGTGGAAGCATCTTCACGGACGTACAACGCCATATGTGGGAGGCCGTCCATCCGAACCTTCGAAGCTATCCTCTCTACCCTTCATCTTAAGGTAAAGTTTCCCACTTTCTCAGGTACCGGAGAAGTTTGAGGAAATCAATCCAAGGCTAGAGAGTGCCGCATGAATGCAATCCCCTCGGAAGAAGAAGAATTCCCCCTCGGGAATAATAAAAAGCTCAAAACCGAAGAAACACGGGTTCAACCCATAGAAGAATTAAAGATGGTAGAATTGGTAGAAGGAAGTCCGGAAAAGGTGGTGAAGATGGGTACCCACATGGAACCGGTAATAGAAGCTCAACTGACTTCCATCCTCAAGAAATTCCATCACCTCTTCGCCTGGGAAGGGGGACCGCCCGGACGAATCAGTGACAAGGTATGCCAGCACTTTCTCAATATAAAACCAGGGGCTAAACCTGTCCAGCAGAAAAAGAGAAAAATGGGGCCAGAGCGCAGCAAAATTATCCGCTCGGAAATACAACGGCTTCTTAGCATGAGGCAAATTCGGGAAGTTATATACCCCGAATGGTTGGCTAATGTGGTTCTAGTCCCCAAACATGGAGGAAGATGGCGAATGTGTGTAGACTTTACCAATCTTAACGAAGCCTGTCCGAAAGATTGCTATCCCTTGCCCAGTATCGATCAGCTAGTAGACTCCACAGTTGGATGCGCGCTACTCTCAACCCTAGACGGAGACTAGGGATACAACCAGATCCCAATGGCAACTGCTGACCAAGACAAAACTAGCTTCATCACAGACGCTGGCACCTTCTGCTATTTGGTAATGCCCTTCGGACTCAAAAATGCCGGTGCAACTTACTAAAGACTAGTAAGTCTCATGTTTGCTGGACTCATCGAAAAATCGATGGAAGTCTATGTGGACGATACAGTGGTTAAGAGTAAAACCGCAGAAGATCGCCCCGAGGACCTGCGAAAAGCATTGGCCATCATGGATAAGTCCAGAATGAAGGTTAATCCCAGAAAGTGTTCCTTCGGCATCCGAGGAGGGAAATTCTTGGGATTTATGGTCACAGAAAGAGGCATAGAAGTGAACCCCAAAAAGGCTGAGGTCATCGTGGGACTTTCCACTCCAAAGACAATCAAAGATGTTCAAAAGCTCACGGGCCGGATGGCCACCTTGAGCCGATTTGTTTCCAAATCAGCAGAGAAAGGACTCCCCTTCATTAAAATACTCCGTAATATCAAAGAGTTCAAGTGGACCTCTAAGTGCGAAGAAGCCCTCGGGGAACTAAAAAGGTATATGGTAAAACCACCCTTGCTAGTAAAACCTTCGCCCTAAGAGGAGCTCTTTGTGTACCTATCGGTCGGAGAAGAAGCTGTCAGTGTTGTGTTAGTTAAAGAACAAGATAGAGAGCACCACCACGTATACTATGTCAGCAAAACTCTCCTCGGAGCGGAAACCAGGTATACCATAACTAAAAAACTCGTCTTAACTTTGGTTACTATGGCACGTAAATTGTGCCCCTATTTTCTCTCTCACCCAATCACTGTGTTGACAAAACACCCCTTGCGGGCAATCCTCAATAAACCCGAGTCATCGGGAAGATTGATAAAATGGGCCGTAGAACTCACTAGTACGATATTTCCTACGCCCCGAGACCTTCCATCAAAGCACAAGTCCTGGCGGACTTCGTAATGGAGCTGACTGGTATCGGGGTCGAAGAAAATGAACCTCTGTGGCATGCATATGTGGATGGCTCCTCTGTCAGTACGCATGGGGGAGCAGGAATAGTCTTGCTAAATCAAGAAGTAGAAGACGAAAGACTCCATTTTGCAGTCAGGATTAATTACCCCATTTCCAACAACGAAGCTGAGTATGAAGCCCTCTTCATTGGCATGAGGCTGGCAAAAGAGGGAGGAATAAGGAGAATACTCCTCCATAGTGACTCTCAATTGATTGTCCAGCAAGTCAAAGGTTCATATGAAGCAAAAGAAGAAAGAATGCAGGAGTACCTTCGAGTGGTTCATCATAAGCAAGAATGGTTTGAAGAATATGACATAGTCCAAATTCCCCGAAAGGAAAACCAAGAGGCAGACGCTTTGTCCAAAATGGCCACTCAAACGGCCGCCATCCACATCCAAAGGATCACTCTGCTCCATGTCAACGAATCCGAAAAGTCCGAGGGCGAAGAAGTAAGTGCCACTATAGATCCCCCAACCAGCTGGATAACTCCCATCAAAGCCTACTTACGGGATCCAAAAGGATATTCCTTGGACAAAGTTGTACAACGGTTAATGGCCAGAAAAACCATTCGATATTTTCTCAAAGATGGAATACTCTTTCGGAGGACATATTCATGCCCCCATGCCAGGTGTCTCAACGAAGAAGAAGCCCAATTAGCTATGGGAAACTCACGAGGGGACATGCGGGAGCCATACCAGCGGCGAAAGCATGGTCGAACGCCTGATTCGACAAGTCTATTACTGGCCCACGGTGGCTAAAGATAGTAAAAGCCATGCGAAAAGGTGTAAACCATGCCAAGCCTACGCCCCTCGAGTCCATCAACCCGCAGCCCCATGGGAACCCCATCTGAGCCCTTGTCCATTCTCCAAATGGGGCATTCACATAGTAGGGCCACTCATCCCCGATGCGGGCCAAAAGAAGTTCCTACTCGTAGCAGTGGATTACTTCACCAAATGGGTAGAGGCAGAACCCTTAGCCCGAATCACCGCGGGCGCCGTCATCAATTTCCTATGGAGGAATATCATGTACCGCTTTGGCATCCCTCGGAGCCTGGTCAGCGATAACGGCCTGCAATTCACGGATCAAGAATTAGAGAAATGGTGCAACCACTGGGAAATTAAACATCGATTTGCTTCGGTGGGATATCCCCAAGCAAATGGACAAGTGGAAAGAACCAATCGAACCCTTCTGAAAAACATGAAAGCCCGACTCGATTGGCATAAAGCCAAATGGGTTGAAGAAATACTCGGCATATTATGGGCCTATCGGACCACGCAAAGCACTACCACAGGTGAAACCCCGTTTAGCTTATCCTACGAGTGCGAGGCGGTCCTGCCCTCGGAGGTTTCCGTTGAGAGCTGGCGAGTCCGAGAATATGAGGAAATCGCCAATAGCTCCAACCTAGCCCTGGCCCTTGATCTCCTTGAAGAAAGAAGGGCAGAAACCGCCATCCGAATTGAAGAATACAAAACCCGGATGTCACGATACTACAACGCTAAGGTAAAACCTCGAACTTTTCAAGTTGGAGACTTAGTGATGAAACGGATCGGAGCTTCCAAGAATGTAGGTAAGCTCGATCCCCAATGGGAAGGACCCTACAAGATAGAGGGAATTGTTGGACCTGAAACATACCTTCTGGCCAATTCCGAAGGCGCAGTGCTCCGCAACACCTAGAACTTCCTCAATCTCAGAAAATATTATGCATGACGTAAGGCAACCGTTTGTACATAAATAAAAAAGTCGTTTGTATATAAATGGTTCCCTTACAAAACAAAAAGAAATAGGGTTGCAAGACAAAGCGATGACTCCCTGAAAATGTCATCACAAGAAACCTAAACTCCGAGGAGCCATCTAATACAAACAACTAGTACAAAAACAGTTAGCACCTACAACAAATCCTCATCCTAAAGGGATATTGGATTACATGATATACAAAGAAATCTATGCTATCTCCACTTACACGGAAACATCCTCTATTGGACGCTTTTCTTCCCTGACAAGTCGGCGGCGTTGCTCTTCAGATAGTGAAGCGGGGTCATCGACAATCACCATCGGAACGGCCGGATCCCCGATAACCGAGAGGGGAACTTCTGCAAAAACTTGGCAAACGCTAAGTTCAGGGATAACCAGGCCCGAAGGAAATCGTGGCAGAGCCTGGACCGCATCTCGGCATAAATGATAACCTATGCAGACCAAATCACGCATCTCCGTATGAAGAGACTCACGAGGGCTAGATGGACCCACCACCTCCAACACTGCATGGACCTGGGCCATCACTAACGCCACCTCATGAGTACGAGTTGTCTACAGCAGTTGTTGTGATACCACATCTCTTTCCTTTGTAGCACGTATGAAATGCTCATTGGAAAACTGAATTTGGTCCCTTAAATCCTCCACCCTCCTCTCCAAATTCAATATGCGATCCCTCTCAAGGACCAGCCGGCGCTCCAACTCCCAAGATTTATCTTTCTCGGCTTGCAAAACCCCCTCGTGAATTTCTCGAGCAGCCTCCTTATCTGCGACCAACCGGGTTATCTCCTCGTGAGCTTCAAGCAAACCCTTCTCTAGCTCGTCCCGACGACGATATATCAAATCCGGGTCAGAAGAGGACTCTCCAAGGGATGCGAGAGCATTCAAAACCATGTAAATCTGCATGTCCATTAACCCATCAACACCAAATGGATAACAAAGGTTAGTACTAAATAGAATGAACGAAAAATTGCTATACCTCGCACAAATCTTTACAGGCAAGATCCTGAAGACTGGATAGAGGGAAGGTCCTCATAAATTCATAGTCCATTGCATTCAACAACCCGCTCAAGTAATTTCGGCAAAAATCTGCCACGGATGAAGATGAAGGGGCGGAACCGCTATTCCCGAGGGGACGAATCCGCGCCAGAAGAGGATTACCCTCAAGAGGTGGACGAACAACTCGGGCAGGGCCCTCCTCGAGGGGAAGGGACCCACCCGGAACAGAAGAAGGAAAGCTCTCCTCCACCACGTTCACAACATCTCCCGAAAAGGAGCGCAACACCAACCGCGGCACCAGAAAATCCACCCGAAGAAGAACAGCGACGGGATCGTTGGAAACAGTAGAAGCTGGGGGGGCTGCGGCAAGTAAGGCCCCTTGCTCCCTCCTCTCCGAAGGAGGACTCGCCACAATATCAAAGCTCGAGTGATCGGAGCTACCCCCCACCGAATATGCATACCCATCATTCAGCGTCTGCGCCAAAAAGACCTTATCGAAAGGTTTTATTGAAAACGCTTGCATCTCCGAACCTATTGAGAAAACAAGTATGCTATAAACTCCAAGCAACAGAAAACATCCCATGACAACAAAGACAAGAAGAAAAATTTACGAAAGAAGAAATTTCTATAAAGCGGTTGAACGGGGAGATCGAACATCTCTACCCCTTCTTGAAAACCCGCCAATATCAGAGACTCGGGGAACTCTAATAAGCTGCTTATGTCGTAGGTACTCGAGAATAATCCAGAATGAGATAGCGCCTCCTCTTCACGTGTCAACGACTCGGAGTTGGGAGTAACGTATCCAAGACCCCATCGGAGAGGTACTCCCCATAAATCTGCTGATTGTCCCCTCGGGCGAACGAAAAAGAACCTCCGCCTCCAATCCCCTCTACGAGAACGCGGATTGGACACACGAGTGAAGGTTCTATTAATGTCCCGATAGGCCAAGCTGAAAAAAAGGGGACACCCCGCACAGGGGCGCATGGCAAAAATGGCTCCCACCCGATGAGGAGACATGGGGAGGTTCAGAAGCTCACAACACAAGATATACCCCCGCCAAGTGACGATACGAGTTTGGTGTCAACTGGCTAGGACATATTTGCCAATAACAGAAGAGAGTCTGAATAAAAGGGTGAAAAAACACCCGCATCCCACACCTCATTTGATCACAGTACACCGTCAAGAATCCCGGGGGGGGATCGTAGGCCCTTTGCTCGGAGTGCGGTATAACCACATCATACTGGGTATAATCTAAACTATACTCAGCAAAAAGGGTCATAACAGACCCCTCGTGCTCATTACTCGTAGCAGTACCCACTTGACCGCGGCCCATCAGCTTTAGGGGGTTTAACGAAAGCATATCAAACTCTGAAGACTGATCCGCCAGAGTATAAGACCCCCTACCCATAAATACCTCTCGAATATGAGTCATCCTGCGGGACTCAGCATTTGAGGATCTCCAAGCAACTCTCTCCGAAGGACTTCCCAAAAAAGCTGCAATATCATCATCTAAACTATCCCGCCTCGAGGAAAAGCTAGTTGAGGAGGCATGGCGCACTCCTAACGCCAAAGGAGGAGTCTGAACCGAGTTCCAAGTGGAATTGTGAGAAGAAACAGACCCTCCTCTCCGGTAATGTGGGGGCATCATCTTCTCGGGTAAGTTTTCACTTTTTTATTTTGAAGGACAATTGTTTACATAAAATAGAAATAACACGAGAACTGCGCAAAAGCTGAAAAGTAGATTTTACAAAGAAAATCGGTGAATACTCTATCTAAAGGATATTTCTTTTTCTAAAAGAAAGTTGTGACAAAATTCACTACGCATTTGCTCATATATACAATGTTGCCCACAAATAAAGCATGAGCTGCCCAAGCTAGATTAATTACTAAGGCCACGCGTCCAGTAAAAAAACCAATGGAAATGATAAAACCTCATGCATGAGGACACCTCCTGCTACAAGTTTTACTTGGCCAACAAGTTTATTTAGTAAACTTATCCTAAAGCATTAAATAAATAGGTAAGTAATTATGGCTGCTAAATAGTTACTAACAAAAAAGACAAAGTAAAGCAACAAAGAAATGATTTATTTATTGATAAGTCCCGAGAAGTCCTCGAAAAATCACCAAAAAAAAGTCTCTCACCCCATAGAGGGTATAAAATAAAATTTTCCTCGCCTCTACGGAGGCGATCGAAATTTGGGGGGGCTAATGTTAACCGTAAAAAATAAATACGGGATTAAAGAAAATATTAGTCCTAAATATGAGAATTAATATACGGACAATACTATTGTTACGAGTACTTCCGATGAGCTGTAACCACCTCCCAGGAGGAGGCCCTCGGAGAGTTACAAATATGCATGGTCACTGACCTAAAAGCAATATAAATACCCGAGGAGATACAAAGCGTCCCATGGAAAGTCAACGATGAATAAAGAAAAGATCTCCACATGGCATCATAAAAATAACAAACGCCCGATGAATCCATGCGACTCGGAGATCCATCAAATGCGCCACGAGGGACCACAAAGGACCCCGAGTCCCGTAAACTCACGAGAACACTTCTTTGCTGAAAACTCCGTAACATGAAATGCCCTCGGAACATCACTCTTGAAATCAAATCTCAGAGCAAAAATGGATCCCAACACAAAAGTCATGAGAAAACCATTACGAGGACTCGGACAAGAAAAAACCACTCCACGAAGGCTAAGTCAAGCCCTCGGAGATCAAGTCAACTCCTCGGAGATCAAGAAAAAGCCCTCGGAGACCAAGACGAAATCTCGAAGAACATATCTTACCACTCGGATACCCAAATCAAAGACAAAAACACCCCTCGGAAACTGGCGTCCCAAAAACGGCCCTCGGAGATCACCAGGGTCCTCGGAAGAAATACAAGATCAGTCTAGTCATCATCGAGTAGATTAAAAGATAAACTCTATCTTATCTTGTTTACTTTTAAGCATGCCACGACACCTGTATTTACTAAAACACATGCACAACGACACATGTCCCTAATAAACTTTATGTAAAGGGAGGTAATCAGTCGAAGAAAATGGGTAGGAGAAGAACTGGGAAGAGAGAGAAAAAGGAGTGAAATTCAGTGAATAAAAGAAGAGATATTTTCGTACCTTTATTATTTTTACGCAATCAACGCTTTTTGAACCTCGGGTAAAGCGTTCCAACCCCTCAATTACCCCGTTAATTAGGTTATAATATCCAACATGTTAACACTTATGATTAAGATACCTTCCTGGACATAAACATAAACAACTAAAACCGTGGAACTTGATTAATAAGTGAATAAAGGCAAAACTCAAATTTGGCAACTAAATAACAGTTTTCGCACAGACTCTCGGCTTTAAATGTTATCCGCAATGTTGACCCAACATCGTATAACATTGCATCGTCTAACATTGATTCCAGAAAGCCATGCACTTTCAATCTCCCCCTTTCTTCACAAAACCAACACATGTTCTAATCAAGTCTTATATCCAGAAAGTTAGAATCAACAAGAAACAAATTAAACTACTAAACTGCTCCCCGTCAATACAAGCTAACATATTCAAAGTTAAATTAACAGAGACAAGCATTAAGGTTAACACTACATCCACATATGTACATATGTTCAAACCCCAACATTCATCAATGTTGCCTCAACATTGAAACCAGTGAGTTTCCTGCATAGAAGGTTAAATAGAAAAACAGTTCAAAATGTGCTTTCATAAGAAATAGCAGTTAGAGCAATTCAACAATAGTACTTAGAGTTACAGACCATAGCTAGATATCAAGGACATGTCCATTGATCAAATAAAATAAAATAGAGATTAATATACCATCCTCACACCCAAATTAGCAGTTCATAAAAAGCAAAACATAAACTAGAAGATTAAAAAAAAACTTGGAACTATTCTCCCCCTTTTTGTGAAGAAGGGAGTTTCTCCAAATTTTTCACCAAGTCCTCCAGCTCTTTGAGATGCTCCTTCCTCTCCTCAATCTCCCTCTGAGTATCAGCAATCTGCCCCCTGTACCAGTTCAGCATATGATCCACAAAAGTAGAAGTTATGACCATGCAATCTTCCTATTTGGACATAGGCACTGAAGTTCCAGCAAACTCCTGAGCCTTCTTCTTTTCAGCCCTTGGTCTCACCACTCCTTTTGGATTCCATGGAATGTCTCTCACTCTTGCTCCAGACAAGTAGCTTGGGAGAATTGTCAATTCAGCATCATTCTTCCTCCAGCCCACAATAACACTTGTCTTTAATCCTTGCTTGCTAAGGATTTTACAGATGAGGGCGGGAAAAGGCAGCATGCGATTTTTCCTTCCAGCAACTTCATACATTGACTTAACAATCCTCTCCCCCATGTTCACAGCTAGCCCATTCTTGACTTTGTAGACTAAGAGTGTTGATTCCTTAGTCAGTACAGTGACATTTTTGCTTGGGAGCCAGTTGAAGCAGGCTATCTTGTGCAAGACAGCACTAAGGGAGGTGAGTTTTGTGGTTGGCAGAGCATCTCTCCAGGTTTTGACCAACCCTCCAGTCAAGTCCTCAATCACATCATCATAATAGGGGTCCTCAGATTCATCACAGTAGGGAAGCCACAGATCTTGTTGATGGTGTGGGGTTCAATGTTGAAGACTCTCCCCCTCACCCAAGCCTTTCCAAATTTTGGAGATCTGTAGTCTCTGATCCACTTGGAGAGATTAAGGTAGAACTCCATGACAATCTCAGGAGCATAGTCATGCAACTCCATCACTGATTGTTGCAACCCTCTTGCCTCAAGCAAGTCCATCACCTTTTGTTCTTTGAAGCTGGCCATCTCAATAGCTCTTTCAGTGTGAATCTCCCTCATGTTGAAGGAATCCCACTTCTTCTCCAATTCTTGTGAAAGATACTAAGGAGAATAGCAGTCCTCCTCATCTTCGGGGTAGATCACATACAGCCCATCTGTATACTCCTTTGTCCCAGATGTTGCCTTAACATCAGCAGCAACATCATCAGCACCATCATGCTCTTCCTCAGTCTCCTCTTCCTCAGTCTCCTCTTCCTTCTCCTCTTCCTCCTCATCCTCAACATCAACCACCTATGTTTCCTCTTCCATTACTTGCTTTCCTTTTCTCTTCCCTCAGCAGCAGCAACAACCTTCCTCTCTTCCTCAGCCATCTTCTCAGCTTCAGCAGCCTTTTTCTTGGCTAACCTCTCCACCTGTCTCTTTCTGGCCTCAGCCCTTGCCTTAGTAGTCTTAGACAAAGATGTCAACTTCTCCACTGAACCTTTGTTCTTTTTCTTCTCAGTCCTAATCCACTTTATCACCAATTTTTCCATGGAGTTTTCAACAGATTTCTCAGCAGATCCACTACCCTCCCCCTCAACAGGTAAATCAGTATCAATTTCAGGGTTGGGTTCAGCAGTGCTTACCTCAATTTCAGGCTCATTGTTGATGGGAGCGGTTGATTCAACAGTTGGCTCAACATTAGAGGTTGATTCTCCCTGTTTAGACTTCTTTCCACGTCGCACGTAGGGGATCGCCTTCCTTTTAGCAGCAACGGGAGCATCATCTGTCTTTGCAGCAGCACCCCTAGTGTATGAACGAGCTCGTGCGGCAGTGGGTTCAATTCCCAGGGCAACATCTGCAAGAGTTTGCATGGGAGACTTGCTTACCATTGTTAGTGAAGAAGATTTGTGAGAATTTGCAGAGAAAAACGAGAGAATTTGAGAGTAGAGAGAGTAATTTTGCAGAGTAAGCACAAATAATAAAATTGCAAGCACAATTAAGGAAAATAGGGTTTTGATTTTTGAAATAGCCGTGAATAAGGAAAGAGAGTGAATGTTAGGGGGCAGTTACTAATTTTGAATCAAATAAAATCTTCCCACTATGTTTTCCCGCGCACACGCTTTGATGTTTAATTAACAGTTAACCAGAGCAGTTTTTCAAAAAATGAAAAACTTATAAGTTCCTGATTTCAATGTTAGCCTGCTGCAGTGCACAATGTTGGGATAACATTCAATAACATTCAAACCCGAAGATGGAGGTACAGGCTTCACCAAGGCAAATTCATGTGAGAGCTTGAGATACATCCAAAAATACATCTGAAGCTTAACCAATATAGCAAGTGTGTACCTCAGACATATTATTCAGATCAAAATCATAAGCAAGCAACATAGATAACAAGAAACACACAAGGATCAGCAGTTATGAATTCAAGGAGAAAATCACTTCCACAGCATAGAAAGTCAAAGAAAAGTGTGTCGCATGCAGTATGTAACCCAAATTGTATGCCTCAACACATGAATTATACTCCCCCTAAGCCTAGACCGACACAACTCAACAACAAGAAAGAAAACAATGCAGTCCTACATGAATGCAACAATGTAATGTCAAAAAGGCAGATGGTAAACGCATATGAAAAACTCATCAAACTAGTACAGTTCACTTCTCTTTAAAAATCTTTATTATTTGCATAACTCATCTGAACCAAAAGCTGAAGGTTGTTAAACACAAAGCAAATGTCACTACTGAATGAGGGCAGTCTGAACTCCACACACCCCAGTAACAGCATTAACAGCAGCAAGTTAGGTAAGTACAAAGGTCTTGTATGTTGGCAATTCATTTATCATGCTCCCAAACACCCCAATTCCTTATGCATACTTGTTTACCAACCTGCATTCAAGAGAATCACCAAGTGATCAGTGCTACTAAATGTAAGAAATCTAAACCTCAAACACCTTAGTAGAAAATACCACCCTCATGTGTTCATTGGCCAAACAAACAGGAACATGTAAATAAGCACAACTGAGTAACACTGAAGCTATCAACATCATGCACCTCAGCTTCTCCACATGCCCTGTACACCTTCCATATGAATAAGACACAACTGAATAAACATCAAAGTAGTGAACTTTGTGCACCCCAGCTTCTTCATATGTTAGGCTATCACAACCTCAGACAAACAGAAAAGTTTTATTACTTTTTCAACACAAAGATGTAAAACTGATAACTAGCAAGAGTTGTTAATCAAAGAGTTCAACCATACAAGCCAAAAATGACAAAACAAGGATGAAATGAGACTCACAAGGAAATAAAAAACAACAAAGGAAAACAACAGAATACCTACTACACCACAACCAATATACCAGTGCTAGTCAGTGGTGTTATGACAACACTGGTTTCCTCAAAATTTTCACATATTCCACATGCCAAGAGATTTCCTCAAGCTGAAGAATCTCTCACTATCTAAAGGTTTTGTAAACATGTTATCAAGCTGATTTGTTGTCTCAATATGTTCAATGTTGATTATTTTGTCCTCTACCATATCTCTTAGGAAATGATGTCTTATGTCTATATGCTTAGTTCTAGAATGTTGGACAGGATTCCTAGAGATACTTATGGCACTTAGATTGT
The DNA here is from genome assembly GCA_948329865.1 of Linaria vulgaris. Classification (NCBI taxonomy): domain Eukaryota; kingdom Viridiplantae; phylum Streptophyta; class Magnoliopsida; order Lamiales; family Plantaginaceae; genus Linaria; species Linaria vulgaris. The sequence continues at coordinate 85,093,206 of OX415254.1, read as the reverse complement.
CACAGAACATAAGAAGTGTATCACTATCTAGCCCATAATCTGAAAGCATGTGTTTGAGACACACAAGTTGGGTAACACAGCTGCCAGCTGCTACATATTCCGATTCAGCAGTTGATAATGAAACACAGTTCTACTTCTTGCTACACCAGGAGACCAAATTATTCCCCAAATAAAAACAGCCTCCACTTGTGGATTACCTATCATCCACATCACCTGCCCAGTCAGAGTCACTGAAACCAACCAAGTTAATGTTAGTGTCATAAGAATACCAAATGCCTAAAGGTGAAGTTCCAGAGATATATCTAAGAATCCTCTTCACAGCAATTAAGTGGGATTGCCTCGGTTCAGCTTGGTACCTAGTACAAACACATACTGAAAACATGATGTCAGGTCTAGAGGCAGAGAGATATAGCAAACTACCAATCATGGATCTGTACAATGTTGGGTCAACATTTCTGCCAGTGCCATCTTTGGTTATCTTCACTGAAGAGGACATGGGAGTTTTGCAAGGCTTGGACTCTTGTAGCTCAAATCTCTTCACCAGATTCCTTGCATACTTCTCCTGGTTCAGAAAGATACCATTCTCCAGCTGCTAAACTTGTAGTCCCAGAAAGTAGTTGGGCTCACCAATCATGCTCATCTCAAATGTTCATGTCATAGACTCAACAAACTTGTCTAAGGTAGACTTGTTAGTAGATCCAAATACAATATCATCCACATAAATTTGAGCAATGCATATATCAGAGCATTTTCTAAGGACAAACAGTGTTCTATCTCCTTCTCCTCTATTGAAACCTAGGACTAACAGAAAATCAATTAGCCTCTCATACCAAGCTCTAGGAGCCTGTTTTAAGCTATACAAAGACTTCTCAAGTTTGTACACATGGTCAGGATGTTTAGGATCAGCAAAGCCTTTAGGTTGTTCTACATAAACCTCTTTGTCAATTAAACCATTCAAAAAGGCACCTTTAACATCCATTTGGTAAAGTTTAATTCTAAGATAGCAGGCAATAGCAAGTAGTAATCTAATTGATTCTATTCTAGCTACTGGAGCAAAAGTCTCATCAAAATATATACCTTCTACATGAGTATAACCTTGTGCAACCAACCTAGCTTTGTTCCTCATAATTACACCATTCTCATCAGTTTTATTTTTGAAAATCCATTTTGTACCAATTACATCACATGTGATAGCTTAGGCACTAGATTTCAATCTCTATTTTTGGTGAATTGTAAGAGTTCCTCTTGCATAGCATTAATCCAGTAACTATCCTTAAGAGCTTCGGTTACATTCTTAGGTTCAATGGAGGACACAAAACAAGATGCATTTTCAACAGTACATGAAGAAGACATACAACCACACAACTTAGCCATATCATTGTAATTTTACCCTTTCTTTGTTGCGTGTTCTGACTCTTTCAGTAATTTGTCCAATTACTTGAGGGGCTGGATGATCTCTTTGGATCCTAAGAGGAGGATCTCTTCAGGATACAGGAACAGCTTCATCTTCAAAATCTGACAGCACAGATGTTGGCCTAACATTGGGGGTTTCTGGTGTTAAGTCAGCATTTGCTCCAGTTTCCTGTTCAACGTTTCCAGCTTCTGTGTTCAATGTTGGGTCCAATGTTGGAGCAACATCCGGAACAGTGACTTCTTCAGTACCTGCAGAAACAGTCAGCTCATCAAAAATGACATTAATTGATTCTTGTACAATATGAAATCTTGGATTATAGACCCTGAAAGTAGCGTTATTAGGAGAATATCCAACAAATATACATTTTTCACTTTTGGGATCAAATTTGCTCAAATAGTCTCTATCTTTTAGCAAGTAGCAGTTAATACCAAATTCATGAAAATGTGCAACTGTTGGTTTTGAACTCTTCAAGATTTCATAAGGTGTCATAGTAGTACCAGGTCTAAGATAGACTCTATTACTAATATGACATGCAGTATTCAAAGCTTCAGCCCAGAGTTTCTTAGATAGGTTTCTAGAATTCAACATTACTCTAGCCGTCTCTTGAAGTGTTCTATTCTTCCTCTCAGCAATCCCATTTTGCTGAGGTGTTTTAGGTGCCGAGAACTCATGGAAAATGCCTTTAGTTTCACAAAAATCAGTAAAGCTTACATTTTCAAACTCTTTTCCATGGTCAGACCTAATTCTTCCTACAGAAGTGCCATACAAATTTTTAATACTAGCATGCAAGGTCTTGAATGTGTTGAATGCTTCTGATTTTTCTTTCAAAAATTTAATCCAGGTATATCTTAAAAAATCATCAACAATAACAAAAGCATACTTCTTACCATTCAGGCTACTAACCTCAACAGAACCCATGATATCCATATGTAGCAATTCAAAGCACTTATTAGTTCTAGGGTTAGAACTTTGTACCTGAAGTGGTGGATGAACATCTTTTGTTTGTTTACCTTTCAGGCGGTCTTCACAAACAATCTTACCTGGGCTAGTCAACTTAGGAAGTCCTCTTACAGCATCTAACTTCTGTAGTTTGCCCAGATTTCTATAGTGTACATGTCCTAACTTCTTGTGCCACATGACAGATTCATCTACCTTGGCATGGTAGCATTCAGCTTCATCTTGAGCAAGATAGCAGTAATCCTTTGATCTTGTACCTTGATTTCCCATGCTCATCATCTCATCAAGCTTAGATGTAGAAGAGTTCCATTTGGCAATGGTTTGTTCAGCTTTATCTAATTTTACCTTTACCTCATTCAGTTCAGTCTCAGTTCTGATACAGTTTCAGCATCTCCTTCATGCATCCAATCTTTTCCTTCAAGTTTTTGTTGCTTTTGATGAGTTTGTGATTCTCAAGCAGCAGTTTGTGATAGATAGACTTCAGGTCTTCAATAATTTCCTCCTAGGACATTTCACCTTCAAAGAAATATTCTTCATCTATATTCACTGAGCCATGAAAACAATCAAAGTTAGATTCATCAAAGTAGGACACAAGATAAGGTTCAGTATCAGTATCATATTCATCCCAATCTGAAAAGAAGGTCTCATGTTCTGATGTTGGATCCTGAATGTTGGGGTAACATTGAGATCCGAAGCAGTTCAAGGAGTCTTCTGGCGTACAGTCAATCTGAGTGAGTAGCGCAGCAATTTAAACCTCTTCTGATTGTTCTTCAGCTTCTCCAAAACTAAAGTCATCTTCATTGAAATCATCTATACAAACCCAATGAGAATTTCCTCTTTTTCTAAGAGTGTTAGCACATCCATTAGCCATATGAAATCATCTATACAAACCCAATGAGAATTTCCTCTTTTTCTAAGAGTGTTAGCACATCCATTAGCCATATGACCATATCCTTTACATTCAAAATATTGAACATCTTTTAACTTATCAGCTTTTGATGCCATGTACTTCACAAACTTAGGAGGTAATTTCTTATAACCTACGGAACTATTAATAAGATTCTTTTCTTTACCTTTTCCTTTAAGATTCAGCTTATCGAACTTCTTAGTAATTTACCATAGTTTGAAGAAATTATTTCAAAATCATCATCACTTTCATTGTCAATACTTGATCCTCTTAAAGCAACAACTCTATGTTTGCTAGGTTGTGAGGCAAGCTCCATCTCAAATTCTCTAAGAGTATTCATCAAGACTTGAAACTGCAGATTAGCAAGGTTCCTAGATTCACTCATTGTAATTTTCTTGAGAGCAAATTTAGATGACAGTGTTCTCATAGCTTTATAAACCATTTCTTGATTAGTCATAGCAAAACCTAGATTTTCACATTGGTTAGCAATATCAAGAATTTTCTCAAAATAACTGTCAACACTTTCATCTTCACCCATCTCAAGTTTTTCAAATTGCAGAAGCAGTTGTCTATATTTAGAATCTTTAACAGCAGAATCTCCTTCACAATGTAATTCAAGTATATCCCAAGCATGTTTGGCTTTTGTACAATTCTGGATTAACTTGAACATGTGATGATTAACCCAACTAAAGATAGCATTAAGAGCTTTTTCATTAGAGTTATAGAGATTTACCTCTGCTGCTGTCCAGTCTGCTTTTGGTTTTGGAACTAGATCACCTTCACCATCTCTTGGTAATGTTGGAAGAGAGAATCCATTGATCACGGATTGCCAGGCTCGAATATCAATAGCTTTGATGTGTGACCTCATCCTGATCTTCCAGTATGCATAATTTGAGTCATCCAAAAATGGAATCTTGTTGGCATTAGGATTGACATTGTCCATGGTGTTGTATCACCTCCAAACCACCAGTGTAGTCGGTGTTTGGCTCTGACGCCAATTGAAAATTTTTGGATCGTTGATTGACACAACACCTTTGAGAGTGAAGCTGAAATTGCCTTAACTATATTTGGATCTTCTTGATAATAATAATGTGCAGCGAAAGTAAGAACACAAGAAGATATAATTTTAAGAAGTTTTAAATAGTATTAAAAACTTCCGAGCCTTAGGCCAAATAACCATAAAGTTTTTATCAAAAACGTTCCTCACAACAATTCACTCACGCTCTTTGTTGATCGGACTCAATGAAGCAGACAAGTACGAACTACTTAACTTCTATGAACTAGACTTAAATAGTTGATACAAAAACTTCGCAAAAACAAGACGAAGACAATACAAAGAATGATTAATCTCTCAGATTATTTAGCACGGTTGTCTTGTCTTCATCTTGATGAACTTCACATCTTTTATAGATTTCTTGAGTCTTGCACGCCAAGATGTGTTGTTCACAGTTTTGGTAACTCTCGTTATTTCCCTGTTGAAATTTGCCTTCTTTGTGAACTTCATATGTTTCTTGAATATGTGTTTCCTTCATTACTAATTTAACAAGGTAACACATCTTCTTCAATTCGGAGAATCCTGGAAAGAATCGCGTTGCAGAGAACAGCTAGCTTGTTTCCTTCTTTTGAAACCGTGTGGAGTTGACTTATTCAACTTAGCTTGAATTATGGAAATTTCAAGTAAGGAATCTTCCATAGCTCTTCCTTATGATTAAGATACCTTCCTGGACATAAACATAAACAACTAAGACCGTGGAACTTGATTAACAAGTGAATAAAGGCAAAACTCAAATTTGGCAACTAAATAACAGTTTTCGCACAAACTCTAGGCTTTCAATGTTATCCGCAATTTTGACCCAACATCGTATAACATTGCATCGTCTAACATTGATTCCAGAAAGCCCTGCACTTTCAAACTCAATCTTAATAAACATCAACTTTTTCTCGATCTAAGAAGAATTTCTTAGGTTGAAATTCTCAACCCAGTTTCAACTCAACCTAAACTTTTATAATTGTTCAAATAGTCAAATACCCCTAAAGTTTTATAAAATACATTATAATCTATAACCCCCAAAATTCACAAAAAATAAAAAATGAAAAAAAAATCCATAATCTTAAAAAAAAGGTTCCGTTGAAAATAGAAAAGCGACGTTTTCTCCCTCCAATGGAATTTGGCAAAACTCACGTAATCATAACGTTTTGGTCAAATGGGTTCCGCTTGAAAAAGTTGTATCACTTGTCGAAAACGGGCTCAAAAAATCCCGATAAAAATAGAAAATTTGCGTTTTCACCATCAAAATGTTGGAAATTGGCAAAAATCACATTGACGTAAGACTTAGGTCTTACGTTTTGCTTAAATGGTCGTTTTCGCTTGAAAAAGTGGTATCACTTGTCGAAAACGGGCTCCGTTGACAAAAACAAATCCCGATAAAAATAGAAAAATGTCGTTTTCACCATCCAAACGTTGGAATTTGGCAAAAATCACGTCGATGTAAGACTTTAGTGTTACGTTTTGCATAAATGGTCGTTTTCGCTTGAAAAAATGGTATCACTTGTCGAAAACGGGCTTCGTTGACAAAAAAATTGATAAAAAATAATAAAATGACTTTTTCACCATCCAAACGTTGAAATTTGGCAAAATGCACGTCGTCGTAAGACTTTTGTCTTCCGTTTTGGTCCAATAGTCGTTTCCGCTTGAAAAAGTGGTATCACTTGTCGAAAACGGACTCTGTTGACAAAAAAATCCCGATAAAAATAGAAAATGACGTTTTCACCCTCCAAACGTTAGAATTTGGCCAAAATCATGTCGACATAAGACTTTAGTCTTACGTTATGCATCGATATCGTTTTTATTCGAAAGTATAGTATCACTTGTAGAAAACGAGTTTCTAAAAATATACAATACATTTTGTTTTGTGAATTTTACGTGTATCGTGTATCTTTTTTGGTAAGTTTCGGTCGTAGTGTGCGTTTTATGTGTAGTGCATGTTTTTTCATGAATTTTGGGCGTAGTGTGTGTTTTTTGTGTAGTGTATATTTTTTTATGTAAATTGAGTTTTAAAAAATAATAGAGATTTGGTTTGGGTTGATATTTAAGTTGACTTTCGATCTGCTTCTGGTTGAAATAGATCTCAACTCAACCTAGTTGAGTTGATATACATCTCAACCTTATATGGATCCAGTTTTATAAATCTGGATCAAATATAGATGATCCACATAACCAAATCCATATTGCCACCCCTACAGAATCACGAAGATTTACCTCGAGATGCTCAGTGACTATTACAATCAATGTTAATGGAATCTTCAAGACTTGATGCACTTGCAAACAAGATGTTTTCTTGATAGTACTCAATAAAAAGCTTTAGGATTCTTGCCCAAGCAATAGCAGTAGTTATTTTGTCTTTAGATGGTTGGAAATTTGGATACCACGCACTACCAAATAGTGGTTTAATACCACTCATGGACCATCGGTGAGAAATAAACTCGAGTTTTACATTGTCTGAAAGTTTCAGAATAAAACAACTTTGACCCAAATCAATTGGTTCAAACTCACCTTACAATTTCCAAAGATTATCTATCTTTGTTGATAACATATTGAAATTGATGGAGTTTTCCAACAACCAAATAATATGTGAATCCTTCCAAGGCTTTTGAATGTCTTCGTGGTAAAATTTGTCTATCACAATGTTTGAAAAATGACATTATTTAGTGGCCTTAATGTTGGGTGTTTGAACTGCCTCAAATACGGTCTCCATGATAATAGCATAACACATGATATTTATAGGAAAGTTTTGGGCAAAGCTTCTCCCAAAATGTGTTTCAGCAAATAACTCATGCAAATTGTTACATGAATTATTTTGCTCTCCATTTACCTCATTTAATGAGGTAGTTGGCTTCCAACAATCTCCACCTTGAAGATTTTCTTAGTGACAAATTAAATCTTCAAAATATGAGTTTATCCAAGTTAGGAAAAATACATTTATTGAACCGAATTACACTCCCCCTATAATTGCCCACGCCAACCAAAGATTGAGCATAAGTGTGTTTAGGGCCTTTGGATGCATCTGTGCCAATTTTGGAATTTGTTTCTTGATGTGCATCTTCCATAAGTTGGTCTTCATATTCAGCAGTGATGTGAGAATGGGTTTTAACCTTCTTGGTGCTTCTCTAAACCAGGTTTGATTCTTGGGTTGAAGATGAGTGTTTTTTCATTAGCGGAATTTTTGAACTTTCTTATTTACCTATGTTTAAGGCTCCCCATGCCTAAACAATTCCAGTCGTGCGGACAGAGAATCGGTTAATTATTTCTTTAATTATCTACTGCTAATTTAGGAACGAGTGACATATAATTAAAAAAGTAACTGATTCTTATAAATAATGTATATAAGAAACTGATTGGTTCTTTATTTTCCTTAAAGGTTAATTAAAAAAATGGCAATAAAATTTTATGCACTGCCAACATGGCGAGCCAAACACAAAACATGACTAATACCAACACTTAAATAAGATAAGATAAGGTAAGACAAAATTCTTTGTAGAACGTAAACATCAAAACACATTTTCGATGTCTATGCTAGTACAAAAGAATAACTAGCAGAAGTAATGAAACAATAACAATTTTCTCCCAACTATAAATCAAAATAAATAAATTGCAAACATAACACTCTTTATATCAATCCTCTTCACTCTCTCTTGAAGGAATCCTCCTTATTGTTCTTCTTACAACTTAATAATCCATCATTCTTCTCAAAAATATAGTCCAATTCCATGCTATCAATCCACGGCCATGGCGAGCTTATCTTTTCTTCGTGGAACGTCCATTGACCAGGCCAATCCTCCCAGTTGTTCATATTCTTCAATCGTTTTATTAGTTCTTCTGGCAAAGAGACATGTGAAACGATGTTTCCTGCCTCTCTCGACTCTTTCTCAGACGACGCCATTCTCGAATATTTATAAGTTCTTAAGTTTCAACATAAAACTTATAATAAAAAGGATATCTTTTCAAGGTACATTATCCATTGTACTTTGCTCCACATATATATATAGATTCATAGTCAAAGATTTTGGAAAACATATGGTAAGTACAGATAATTGTGTGGTATCGATATTTAATGTTTATGTAATTATGGTAAGGTAGCGTTGATATACTTCCTTAGCAAAAATAATACAAGGTACGACTTGAGTGGTATTTAGAAATATGGAATCGTAGATCGTTCTAATTTCCTTTTTCTCAAGGATTAAATCCTGAAGTTATGATATAGCTACCATTTTTCAATACATACATAATATTAAAGCATGCGGCATTTACTTTCATGATTCGTTTTACGAGAAATTGCATCAAACGCCCCATCGTTTGGGGTCATTTCCAGTCAACACCCTTAACTTTGTTTTGGAGCGGTCAACCCCCCACCGGATGGCGAAACAAGCAACTTACACCAAGCCAACATTTTGCACTTTTGATCCGGGGTATTGTTGTCCAGTCTTGATATGTTAAATGTGCCCCCCCCCTAACCTATTGAGTTTAGTGCGGATTGCCCCCACCTAATATTATAAAAAATTAATATTTTTTTTTAAAATCTTTAGACAAAATTAAAGATTTATTAAATTTGACCCACCTTTTAAGTTTCTTATTTTTTAAGACTAAGGAATCTAGGCTTCGTTTTCGACATGTTTTATACTTTAAGCATTTATTTTAGAATAAAACTATTTAACAATTAACCATCCTAGAAAAAAAACTATCTAAAGATTAAAATAAATTGTCGAAAAAGAAGCCTAAATTCCATGGTCTTAAAACATAAGAAACCAAAAAGGTGGGTCAAAATGTAATAAATCTTTAATTTGTCTAAAATTTTTTTAAATAAAATATTGAGACTTTTATAACATTAGGAGCAATCTCCACCAACCTCAATAGCTTAGGGGCATATTTAACATATCAAAAGGTAGGTCAAAAATTGATCGGAAAATACCCCTGATCAAAAGTGTAAAATGTTAATTTGGTGTAATATGCTATTTCGCCATAAGATGGGGGATTGAGTGCTCCAAAATAAAGTTAAGGGTGTTGACTGCAAATGGACCCAAAAGATGGGCGGTTTGATGCAAATACCCCTACTTTTTAATTTAAATTCAAGATTTCCAGTTACGGCTCTGATTTCATGAAGTTGTCAAGTGTTTGGAAAAGGTTGTCTTCTATTGTAATATTTCCATGGAAATCCTACATTTAAAAGTTTAAGTTCGCTAATTCTATACTTAGTAAAATTCTAAGTAACTAAAACCAGGGGCGCAGCCGAGCCCAATGCTCTGGTGGATAAGATTAAACAAATAAATCCTAACTTAATTCACAATATTAAAAAAAACATATCCTAACCTTTGATCAGTGCAATTAAATTCCTTATTATGTAAATGAGATCTCAAAAATATTTTGGACTTTTATCGTGATGGAGATTAGAATTATGCGTATTTTTTATCAAAAAGAACCAACTCAAAGTTTAAGCGAGTCGACGTTTGACTAAAAAGTCAACAGTCCTCGTTTTTTACAAGCGATACCACTTTTCCAAGTGGAAACGACTTACATGAGGAAGACGTAAAGTCTTTACGCCAACGTAATTTTGAGTAAAATCTTAATGTTTGAGGGATGAAAACGTCATTTTATTATTTCTAGCATGATTTTTATGTTTTTAATTTGTTCTACGCATAATCTTATTTTATGTTTAGTAATTAAGCTAGGGTTGTACCTTTACATGGTAAGTCGTCTTTAACGGCAAGACAATTGTTGATTGAATAAAAAACTAAACTTGAGATTTTTCTCAATTTCTTGGTATTATGAGAAACGAACGAGTCTTTGATTTTGTGTTGCTTCATCTTTTCTTAGGTCTTTCGCTCACTACATCATTTGGCATCAGAGATGGGTTCATTCCTTCACCATGGTGGCAAAGGAAAGCCATGAAGCCTATTATGTTTCGGTAGAAGAAGATAGATGTCACGAACTCACATGGTTACGTCAGCAGGTGGACTTGTTGACGCAACAAACGGCGGTGTTGATTGCTCGACTCCCTTAACCTACATCAAAGCTTGTAATTCAATTGCTTGCGGATTTCGATAAGGAGAATCCATTTGTACCATTAAAACAGCCATTGAATCCGCTAATTCACCAAAGGCAAGATGTTCTAGAGGAAAAATAATAGAAATCGAGGTTTTAAGATTACGTTCCAAATTTGCATGGTGAGTATGAAGAAGACCATAAATCTTTGTAAGATGGTGTTTATCATAATGGTGATGACAATATTGTTTGTTGAATTCGAGATCTCTCAATTAAAAGCTCTCATGGAGTGTTTAGATGAGGAGATCACATGTGAGAAACCAATGAAAGAAATGAAGATGTCAAAGAATTATGAAGTTGACAATGAAGTCGATAGACCTAAAAGTTTTGAGAAGAAAAATAAGATTGTGCCAACACCCATGTTATTGCTTTAGTTGATGCCACAAGTAAAGATTCATCTTCAAGGTTTTAATTATTTCTATGTAACTAATCTTATTTTCTCTTATGGTGATAAGATTTTACTAAACACGATTTAGATTCGAGGTCGGATCTTTTCCAACCAAGGTGCATGATGGAGATTATATCTATGAGTTTTTTTATTCAAAAGAACCAACTCAGAGTTTAAGCGATTCGAGATTTGACTAAAATGTCAATGGTGCCCCTTTTTGGACAAACAACACCACCTTTTCAAGTGGAAACGACCACCTGCAAGACGTAAAGTCTTACGCCAACTTGAATTTAAGCAAGATTTTAATGTATGAGGGGTGAGAACGCCATTTTATTATTTCTAGCGGAATTTTTATGTTTTTAATTTAGTCTAGGTATTCTAAAATTATTTTTAATAATTGAGTTAGGGTTGTACCTTTATATTGTAAGTCGTCTTTAACGGCAAGACAGTTGTTGATTGAATAAAAAAAAACTAAATTTGAGAGTTTTCTTAATTTCTCGATATTCTGCGGAATCAACAAATATTTGATTTTGTGTTGCTTCATGTTTTCTTATGTCTTCTGGTCGCTACATCAGTTGGTATCAGAGACAGGTTCATTCCTTCCCCATAGCGGCAAGGAGACGCCCTGAAGCCTATGATGTTTTGGTAGAAGAAGATAGATGTGATGAACTCATAGGGTTACGTCAGCAGGTGGACTTGTTGACGCAACAAATTGTGGTGTTGATTGCTCGACTACTGAACCAACACAAAAGCATGTAACTCAATTGTTTGCAGATTTCGATAAGGAGAATCCATTTGTACCATTAAAATAGCCATTGAGTCCGCCAATTCATCGGAGGCAAGATGTTCTACAAGAAAAGCAATGGAAATTGGGGTTGAAATTGTAGGACCGTGGATTGACACAACACTTTTTGAGAGTTAAGCTGGAATTGCCTTAACTCTATTTTGATCTTCTTGATAATAATAATGTGCAGCGGAAGTAAGAACACAATAAGATATAATTTTAAGAAGTTTTCAATATTATTAAAAACTTCCGAGCCTTAGGCGAAATAACCATAAAGGTTTTATCAAAAACGTTCCTCACAACAATTCACTCACGCTCTTTGTTGATCGGACTCAACGAAGCAGACAAGTAAGAACTACTTAACTTCTATGAACTAGACTTAAGCAGTTGATACAAAAACTTCGCAAAACAAAATGAAGACAATACAAAGAATAATTAATCCCTTGGATTATTGGCACGATTGTCTTGTCTTCATCTTGATGAACTTCACATCTTTATAGATTTCTTGAGTCTTGAATGCCAAGATGTGTTGTTCACAGTTTTGGTAACTCTTGTAGTTTCCTTGTTGAATATTGCCTTCTTTGTGAACTTCATATCTTTCCAGAGAATCGTGTTTCCATTGTTACTGATTTAACACGACAACGCGTCTTCTTCAATTCGCAGAATCTTGGAAAGAATCATAGTTGCAGAGAATCTAATATTGTTTCCTTGTTTTGAAACCGTGTGAGTTGACTATTCAACTTAGCTTGAATTATGGAAACTTCAAGTAATGAATCTTCCAAAGCTCTTCCTTATGTTTAAGATACTTTCCTGGACATAAACATAAACAACCAAAACCGTGGAACTTGATTAATAAGTGAATAAAGGCAAAACTTAATTTTGGCAACTAAAGAACAGTTTTCGCAAAAGCTCTCGGCTTTCAATGTTATCCAATGTTAACCCAACATCGTCTAACATTGTACCGTCTAACATTGATTCCAGAAAACCTGCACTTTCAATCTCCCCCTTTTTGCCTTTCTTCACAAAACCAATACCTGTTCCAATCAAGTCTTATATCCAGAAAGTTATAATCAACAAGAAACAAATTAAACTACCAAACTGCTCCCCCTTAATACAAGATATCATAATCAAAGTTAAATTAACAAAGACATGAATAAAGGTCATCACTACAATCACATATGTACATATGTTCAGACCTCAACATTCATCAATGTTGCCTCAACATTGAAACCAGTAAGTTTCCTGCATAAAGGTTAACAAGAAAAACAGTTCAAAAAGTTCCTTCACAAGGAATAGCAGTTAAGAACAATTAGAGCAGTTCAACAGTAGTACTTAGAGTTACTGGCCAAAGCTAGATATCAAGGACAAGCCCCTTGATCAAATAAAACCAAATAAAGATTAATGTACCAGCAGTTCAAAGATATTAGCAGTTCATAAGAAACAAAACAAAAAAACTAGAAGACTAAAATTAAAATTGGAACTACTCTCCCCCTTTTTGTGAAGAAGGGAGTTCCTCCAAATTTTTCACAATGTCCTCCAGTTCTTTGAGGTGTTCCTTCCTCTCCTCGATCTCCCTCTGAGTGTCAGCAATCTACCCCTATACCAATTCAGCATATGATCCACAAAAGCAGAAGTGATAACCAAGCAATCATCTTCTTTGGACATTGGCACTGAAGTTCCAGCAAACTCCTTAGCCCTTTTCTGCTCAGTTCTTGGTCTCACCACTCCTTGTGGATTCGATGGAAGGTCTCTCACCCTTGATCCAAACAAGTAGCTTGGGAGAATTGTTAGTTCAGTATCATTCTTCCTCCAGCCCACAGTTACACTTGTCTTCAATCCTTGACTGCCAAGGATTTTGCAGATGAGTGAGGGATAGGGTAGCATCCCATTCTTCCTTCCAGCAACTTCAAACATAGACTTCAAAATCCTCTCCCCCATATTTACAGCTAGCCCATTCTTGATTTTGTACACCAAGATTGCTGATTCCTTGGTAAGTACAGTCACATTCTTGCTTGGGAGCCAGTTGAAACAAGCTATCTTGTGCAAGACAGCACTCAGGGAGGTGATTTTTGTGGTTGGCAGAGCATCTCTCCAGATTTTGACCAACCCTCCAGTCAAGTCTTCCATCACATCATCATAATAGGGGTCCTCAGATTCATCAGTAGTAGGGAAGCCACATATCTTGTTGATGGTGTAGAGGTCAATGTTGAAGACTCTCCCCCTCACCCAAGCCTTTCCAAATTTCGGTGATCTGTAGAACTCCATGACAATCTCAGGAGCATAGTCATTCAGCTCCATCACTGACTGTTGCAGCCCTCTTGCCTCAAGCAAGTCCATCACTTTGTTCTCTTTGAAACTGGCCATCTTTATAGCTCTTTCAGTGTGAATCTCTCTTCTTTTGAAGGCATCCCACTTCTTCTCCAACTCTTGAGAGAGATAGTAGGGAGAATAGCAGTTCTCCTCCTCCTCAGGGTAGACCACATATAGCCCATCAGTGTACTCCTATGTTCCTGATGTTGCCCCAACATTAGCAGCAACATCCTGCTCCTCCTCAATTTCCTCTTCCTTCTCCTCTTCTTCTTCCTCATCCTCAACATCCAACACCTCTACTTCATCTTCCATCACTTGCTTTCCTTTCCTCTTTCTCTCAGCAGCAGCAGCAGCAGCCTTCTTCTCTTCCTCAGCTTTCTTCTCATCCCCAGCAGCCCTCTTCCTAGCTGATCTCTCAGCCTGTCTTTTCCTGGCCTCAGCCCTAGCCTTAGCAGACTCAGACATATTTTTCAATTTCTCCCCATTGCCCTTTCTCTTTTTCTTTTCAGCCCTAATCCACTTCCTCACCATCTTGTCAACAGACACATCCGCAGATATCTCCATAGATTTTTCAACAGAGCCACTACCCTCCCCTTCAACAGGTATATCAGCATCAAATTCAGGGATGGGTTCAGCAGTGTTTACCTCAGTTTCAGGCTCATTGGTGATAGGAGTGGTTGGTTCCACTGTTGGCTCAACATTGGAGGTCGATTCTCCCTGTTTGGTCTTCTTTCCACGTCGCACATAGGGAATCGCCTTCCTCTTGGCAGCAACAGGGGCCTCAACTGTTTTTGCAGCAGCACTTCCAGTGTGTGAGCGAGTGCGTGCAGCAGTGGGTTCGCTTCCTAGGGCAACATCTGCAAGAGTTTGCATGGGAGACTTGCTTGCCATTGTTAGTACAAAGATTTTGAGATTAATCGCAGAGAAGATCGAGAGAATTTTGAGAGTAATTTTGCAAAATAGGCACAAATAAGGAACTTGCAAGTTTAATTAAGGAAAATAGGGTTTTGATTTCAGTAATAACCGTGAATATGAGAGAGAGTGAATGTTAATGGGCAGTTACCAAATTTGAACCATGAAAAATTTTCCCACTATGTTTTCCCGCGCACAAGCTTTGATATTAAATTAACAGTTAACCAGAGCGGTTTTCAAAAAAAAAAAACTAAAAACTTATAAGTTCCTCTTTTCAATGTTGACCTGCGTCTGTGCATAATGTTGGGATAACATTTGATAACATTCAAAACCGAAGGTGGAGGTACAGGCTTCACCAAGGCAAATTCATGTGAGAGCTTGAGATACATCCAAAAATACATCTGAAACTTAACCAATATAGCAAGTGAGTACCTCAGACATATTGTTCAGATCAACATCATGAGTAAGCAACATAGATAACAAGAAACACACAGAGATAAGCAGTTATGAATTCAAGGAACAATTCACTTCCACAGCATAGAAAGTCACAGAACAGTGTGTCACATGTAGTATGTCACCCAATTGTATGCCTCAACACATGAATTATACTCCCCCTAAGCCTAAACCGACACAACTCACAAACAAGAAAGAAAACAATGCAGTTCTATATGAATGCAACAATGTAATGTCAAATAGGCAGATGGTAAACACAAATGAAAAACTCCTCAAGCCAGCACAGTCACATCTCTTTTTAATCTTTATTATTTTCATAACTCATCTGAACAAAAACTGAAGGTTGCTAAACACAAAGTTAATGTCACAACTGAATGAGGGCAGCCTGAACTCCACACACCCCAGTAACAACATTAACAGTAGCAAGTTAGGCAAGTACAAAGGCCTTGAATGTTGGCAATTCATTTATCATGCACCCCAATACCCCAATTCCTTATCCATACTTGTTTACCAACCTGCATTCAAGAGAATCACCAAGTGATCAGTGCTACTAAATGTAAGAAATCGAAACCTCAAACACCCTAGTAGAAAGGATCACCCTCATGTGTTCCTTGGCCAAACAAACAGAAACATGTAAATAAGCACAACTGAGTAACAGTGAAGTTGTCAACATCATGCACCCCAGCTTCTCCACATGTCCTGTACACCTTCCATATGAATAAGACACAACTGAATAGACATCAAAGTAGTGAACTTTGTGTACCCCAGCTTCTCCATATGTTAGGCAATCACAACCTCAGACAAACAGAAGAGTTTTATTAACCTTTTCAAAACCAAAGATGTGAAACTGATAACTAGAGAGAGTTGTTAATCAAAGATTTCAACCACACAAACCAAATATGACAAAACAATTATAAAATGAGACTCAAAAAGAAATGCAACTCAACAAAGGAATAACAACAGAATACCTACTACACCACAACCAATATACCAGTGCTAGTCAGTGGTGTTATGACAACACTATTTTCTCAACATTTTCACATATCACACATGCCAAGAGATTTCCTCAGGCTGAAGAATCTCTCACTATCTAAAGGTTTTGTAAACATATCAGCTAGCTGATTTGTTGTCTCAATATGTTCAATGTTGATTATTTTGTCCTCTACCATATCTCTTAGAAAATGATGCCTTATGTCTATATGCTTAGTTCTAGAATGTCGGACAGGATTCCTAGAGATACTTATGGCACTTAGATTGTCACCGAACATGAGAAGTGTATCACTATCTAGCCCATAATATGAAAGCATGTGTTTGAGCCACACAAGTTGGGTAACACAGCTGCCAGCTGCTACATATTCTGATTCGGCAGTTGATAATGAAACACAGTTCTGCTTCTTGCTATACCAGGAGACCAAATTATTCCCCAAATAAAAACAGCCCCCACTTGTGGATTTCCTATCATCCACATCACCTGCCCAGTCAGAGTCACTGAAACCAACCAAGTTAGTGTTAGTGTCATAAGAGTACCAAATGCCTAAAGGTGAAGTTCCAGAGATATATCTAAGAATCCTCTTCACAGCAATCAAGTGAGACTGCTTTGGATCAGCTTGGTACCTAGCACAAACACATACTGAAAACATGATGTCAGGTCTAGAGGCAGAGAGATACAACAAACTACCAATCATGGATCTGTACAATGTGCCATCTTTTGTTATCTTCACTGAAGAGGACATAGGAGTTTTGCAAGGTTTTGATTCTTGTAGTTCAAATCTCTTCACCAGATTCCTTGCATACTTCTCCTGG
Source organism: Linaria vulgaris (assembly GCA_948329865.1). Lineage (NCBI taxonomy): Eukaryota > Viridiplantae > Streptophyta > Magnoliopsida > Lamiales > Plantaginaceae > Linaria > Linaria vulgaris. Next base: position 85,076,182 of record OX415254.1, on the reverse strand, counting down.
CTCAGGAAGATACCATTCTCCAGCTGCTTGACTTGTAGTCCCAGAAAGTAGTTAAGCTCACCAATCATGCTCATCTCAAATGTTCTTGTCATAGACTCAACAAATTTGTCTAAAGTAGACTTATTAGTAGAGCCAAATACTATATCATCCACATATATTTGAGCAATGCATATATCAGAGCTTTTTCTAAGGACAAACAATGTTCTATCTCCAACTCCTCTATTGAAACCTAGGCCTAACAGAAAATCAGTTAGCCTCTCATACCAAGCTCTAGGGGCCTGTTTTAAGCCATACAAAGCCTTTTCAAGTTTGTACACATGGTCAGGATGTTTAGGGTCAGCAAAGCCTTTAGGTTGTTCTACATAAACCTCTTTGTCAATTAAACCATTCAGAAAGGCACCTTTAACATCCATTTGGTAAAGTTTAATCCTAAGACAGCAAGCAATAGCAAGGAGTAATCTAATTGATTCTATTCTAGCTACTGGAGCAAAAGTCTCATCAAAATCTATACCTTCTACCTGAGTATAACCTTGTGCAACCAACCTAGCTTTGTTCCTCATAATTACACCATTCTCATCAGTTTTGTTTTTGAAAATCCATTTTGTACCTATTACATTCACATGTGATGGCCTAGGTACTAGATTCCAAACTCTGTTTTTGGTGAATTGTAAGAGTTCCTCTTGCATGGCATTAATCCCGTAACTATCCTTAAGAGCTTCAGTTACATTCTTAGGTTCAATGGAGGACACAAAACAAGAAGCATTTTCAATAGTACATGAAGAAGACATACAAACACACAACTTAGCCATATCCTTGTAATTTACCCTTTCTTTGTTGCGTGTTCTTACTCTTTCAGTAATTTGACCAATTACTTGAGAGGCTGGATGATCTCTTTGTATTCTAAGAGTGGGATCTCTTCTGAATACAGGAACCACTTCATCTTCAGAATCTGACAGCACAGATGTTGGCCTAACATTGGGGGTTTCTGGTGTTAAGTCAACATTTGTTCCAGTTTCCAGTTCAGCATCTCCAACGTCTGTGTTCAATGTTGAGTCCAATGTTGGAGTAACATCTGATCCAGTGACTTCTTCAGTACCTGCAGAAACAGTTAAATCATCAAATATGACATTCACTGATTCTTGAACAGTATGCAATCTTGGATTGTAGACCCTGAAAGCAGCACTATTAGGAGAATATCCAACAAATATACACTTTTCACTTTTGGGATCAAATTTGCTCAAATAGTCTCTATCTTTTAGCAAATAGCAGTGTTAACAGGTTTGGAATAATACCCGATTAACTGATTTATTTAGAAGTTCGGAACGCCGTTATCCGTGGTTCAAAGAAAGTAAATGACTATTTGGGGAAAATTACGAAAATATCCTTCCTTTATTCACTGAACTTCTTACTCCGAGGAGCACAAACGTGATCTTATATTTTTTAAGTGAGTTTTTGTATATGTTTCCCTCATTTTTCTTGTTGTTTTTCATCTCTCCTCCTTTTCTCTTATATAGGTATGGAAGGGAGTATGTGTCACCATGCATGTGCTACAAGTGTAATGTTGCATGTATTACCAGTGTCCTTCTATAAGATAAGGTATATCTTGTTGACAAGGCGCTGAATAGGCTAATCCTCATCTTGTCCGAGGGCTACGGGGAGTTCCGAGGGGTTACTTCTTCTATTTTCTTCCCTTTGATAGACGAAATCTTCTGTTTTCTTTTCTCCGAGGGGCTGAATTTCATGAGGAGGTCCACTAGCTGAAGTGAAGTGGGTGTCCGAGGAGTTTTCTGTTCCGGGGACGGCTATTTCTTCATTGACTTCTTTGGTAAGATTTTCCGAGGGGCAGATTTGTCTCTCTAGGCTTGTAAGGCGGGCTCCGAGAGCATCAATATATATGTAAGGCTGTATTCTTGCCTATGGATCCTCGTAGTATGGATTCCGAGTGTTTCTTGTCATCGTGAGAATAGTGGCTCCTTTATGAATTATTCTTCGAGGGCTTCTTGGTCTTTTGCTGAATGACCTTCTTGATTTGGGCCTTCGGAGTAAGGGAGTTTAGTGGTTGGTGCTTTGAGTAAGACGTTGTTTGGTGAATTTTGGCCTTCGGGATAGTGATTCCGAGGGCTTTTGGAGTGTTCAGCAAGGAAGTATTTTCGTATAGTGGTCCCTCTTGGCGCGGTGATGGATATCCGAGTCGCGTGGATCCATCGGGGTTTACTCTTTTTCCGATGCCACGTTGATATCTTATTTTTATTCATCTTTGACTTTCCAAGGGACGCTTGGGTGTTCACTCGGGTGTCACGTCGTACCCTAGTAGGATATGCGAGTTCCGAGGGATTCTATTATCTCTTCGGATGCCACGTCATACCATAGTAAGGTATGTGACATACGAGAGTGTTTGTGACGATAGTATCATCCTTGGGATTAATCCCTAATTTAAGGGTTAATCTTCTGTTTAACTCATATAACCCCTTATTTATTTTTTAGGGTTAACACTAGCCCCCCCAAATTTCGATCGTTCTCGCAGAGACGAGTGAAATTTTATTTCGTGGCCTTAATAGGGCCAAAGGGGCTTTTTCTTTATTTTTTGGTAATTTTTCCGAGGGCTTAGGATTTTCTCCATTCTTTTTTATGATTTACGGGGGTATTATATGTATATAAATATATACTTGAAATACCGTGAAATAAAATTACCGTTATGGTCTTGGGAAGCAGCGGTCCAGATGAAGAGTCACTTTTATAACGGCTCTTTCTGGCCGTTGGATGTCTTAAATAACATTCATTCATCTGTGCGTTAATCTGCAGTAACGGCTAGCGCGTGGAACGACACGTCGCTTCCTGAGTGGAGACGTGGGGCGTGGGAGACGAGGCACGTTTTTAATGGCGGTCTATTTATAAATATACCCGTCCGTACCTTTTTTCCCCTATTCTCTTCACAAAATCTTCAATCTTCACGCTTCCAAATTTTTCTTAGTTCTCTAATTCTTCTCAAGCGGAAAAGAGCGACTTTTGTTCTTCTCATAGTTTTTTATTCTCACTTTTCTTTCCTTTCACCCAACTCGTAAAATCTTCTTTCTGCCCAAAAAATAGATGGCTTCCTCTGCCAACACGTCCTCTGCTGCTGCTGCTCCCGTTGATGCTCCTATCCCTGTTGCGACTACCGTTCCCCTCGTGGGACCTGCTGCTGCTACTCGCAAGAAAATGGCTGCTGTCGCCGAAGGGAGTGGCGCCGCCGCCGCGAAAAAGGCTAGGGTTTCGAAATCAAAGAAACCCCCTCTCCGTGACTTCTCTAAAATTGAGAATTTTCAATCCGTGGTTACCTATGAACAGGTCATGGATTTGTTTGAGGCTACGGGAGCGACAATGATGAATGTGAATGTGCACATTCCTTCAAAAGATCAAAGGGCGTGTTACCCTCCCTCGGGTATGCTCACTGTATACTTTGCGCAAGTGAATTACGGGTGGCGTTCTTTTATGCCATCCTTTTTCTGCGAAGTCTTCAAGACTTGTGGAATCTGCCCGAGTCGATTGGTTCCCAATGGCTATGCTGCCCTTTGTATTTACGTATTTTGGTGTATAGTCAAGGGGTACGAGTGCAATGTGGATCATTTCCTGTCTATCTTCGATGTGGGAGTGTCACCCGGGGGATACCCCTTCTATCACGTTCACCATCGGGATCATTCGGTTAACTCTACGAAGAGGATTTTGGGTGCGACGATAAGCTCACACGGTGTTTGGAAGGACAAATTCTTTTACGTGAAGCCTATCCGAGGGAAATGGGATATGCCCTTCAAGTGGGGGGAGGGTGTGACTCCAGTTCACACCCTAGCTGAAGATATGGTGCTTTCTCCAGTGATCGCCCAGCATGCGCTAATGGAGTCAGAAGATTTTTCGTGGCTATTTGATAAGTCCGGACTTCACTTCGTGGTGGGTGCTAATGACAACGTGAAGAAACCGTTTTTCGTTACGAGCATGCTCATGCCAGCTTTCAGTAAGTTTTCCTCCTGTTGCTCGTATGCTTCTTTATTCTATATCTATTTCCTTTGAGTAGTTTTTCGTATTCTTCCGTTATTCGTACTAAGATATTTTGGTGTGGCGCAGAGAAGGTTATGGCGAGGTACTATTTAGTACCTGGTTCCGAAGAGGTGGCTCCAAGTGGTCATAGCGGAGCTTCCGAGAAAGGAGATCACGAGGGAGCGGAGGCGCAGTCCGAGGAGGTAGGGATGGGCACGGAAGCTGAGAAGGTTTATGAAAATATTCCGCCTCCTTCCGAGGATGTTGGGGAAGTGCCTCTGGAGGCTGTTCCGTTGCGGCAGGTGGCTCCCTCGTCCGTTCTGACTTGGAGGTCGGCTTCTGAGTCCGACACTGGTAGTCTTCTGAGGGGCTCGCATGGGGGGCAATCTCTGAGGGCTGAAGAAGAAGAGTCTTCGTCTCCAGATGTGGTTTTAGTCTCTTCCCGAGACCCCTCGCCCATTATTCCTGATCCTTCTCCTACTCGTCCTCGTAAGTTTCTCTCTTTTCTACTTCCCTTCAACTTTTGTCACCATTATCTGACTATGTATTTGGCGCTTGTAGATGTCGATAAGGGCAAGGCCCCTATGTTTCCGGGTGCAGATTTATTCGCTCAACTACTTCATTCGGACCCGGAGAAGCCGTCCGAGGGGATCGGCCAAGGTCCTACGGATCTACTGAAGGATTTTGAAGCGAAGAAGGAAGTGTGGGATACTCTGCTCCGGGGGGAGGGTCCCTCGACCACTGCAAAAGTTCCAGAAGCGGTCACAACGGAAGCAGTGGCCGCGACTCCTGCTACTGTTATTCCTTCTCCGATAGGAGATCTCCCGAAGAGGGTTCCCCTACGGAGGTCAGCTTTCGAGGGGGATTTTTCATCTCAAGTGCCCGAGAAGGAGCGTTCGACTGTAGGGGAGGCACACCACGAGATCCTCCATTTCTTCGGATCTTCTCTTGCTGCACCCGCGGAAGGGTATCAATTTTTGCGGGCCAGCATGATCTGGATGGAAACAATCGTAAGTATTAGTCCTCAAGTCACTTTATTTTTAAATAATTTTCCTGTATTCTTCCTTGTGTTTCTCTTCCTGTCTTGCAGTCCAAGAAGACTCGGGAGGTCATCACTGCAGTAGAGTAGCGCCATTCGAGGGAGGTGGCCGAACTAGGATCTCTCCGAAGGCAGGTGACTTCTCTCCGGGCCCAACTCTATGAGGCCGAATCAATGAGGGATGTTTTCCGAACGAAGTTGGAGGCCAGCGACTTCGCCTGGAGGGAGGATCAGAGAGCCAAGGATGTGATGCGGCTCACTTTGCAGAGGATGCAGTCGGCTTACGATAAGTTGGAGGCGTCCGAGGAGTCTGTCCGAGTCCAATTGACTCTTCTGGAGAAGGAGAAGAGGGAGTCCGAGGAGCTTATTCGTGCTCGGGTGGAAGCTCTGGAGAAAGAGAAGTTGGGGTGGTTGGAGCGAGAGCAGGAGCTTCAATCTCGGATCAAGGAGTTGGTGGATTTGAAGATAGTCCAGGTAGTGCCTCAGGGGGAGGTGCAAGCTCGGATTGATAAGGCAGTTCGGTGCGCCGCAGCAGAGGCAGAGCGCCAATATGCTTCCTTGTCCGCTCGGGAATCCCTTGGGCATATGCTATGGGGATGGCTAGAGTGTGCCACTGTTGCCCGTGGAGTGATGCCCTCGGGGGCGAATTTTGGCGGCCTTTTTGATGTCAAGAAACTTGCCAAGCCATCTCCTGAGCAGATTCAGAGCATTCTTGAGATGTATGATGCGGTGATGACGCCCAGGGGTTCCCCTGCTCCTCTTCCAACTGCTTCCAAACTTGGTGCTACTGGCTCGAGTGGAGTTTTGCCTCCACCCCCGCCCCCTCCGAGTACGGGGATTTAGGATAGGATTACTTTTTTCTATTTTCTCTCTTTTTCCTTTTTATGCTTTTGTAAACTTTTCCGAGAGCTTCTCGGATTTATGAATGAACAATTTGTCCTATTCTTGTCTTTCTACTTTGTCTTATTTGTCCACTAATATGAGATGTTAATAAACTATTAGCATGCTTACATATAGGACTTATTCTCTTTACTCTTTTTTAAAAAAGGTAAGTTAAAGACAAAATCCTTTATTGGCTGAAGTATACAGCTTAGCAGGACGTGTCAAATTATATGCATGCTTAAGAGTTATTCATCCTAATTAAGTACACTCATTAGCACGTGTCATGTCCCTAGGAGTGGGTGGGACAGCTCCAGCTTCTCTCCATGAGATTAGCTTATCACATATAATATGCCAGCAATGGTATTTATACCTTTTATTAAAAGCTATTTTGCTTTAACAGATAAATCATTTTACTTCCTTCTTTTAAAAATCTACTTTCGCAAGACTTGGTTTTTGTTCTCGTAGTTGTACTCAATACTTTATCTTCGACTTTCGAATAAGAGTAAACGGAAAACTTACTATTAAAGATGATGCCACCACATCACAGGCATGGGGGGTCCACATCATCAAGTAGTTCTTCTCGGAATCGTGCTCGAGTTGTCCCTGGATCCCATGTTTATAGTGCGTCCTCGGAAAGTTCTTCTTTGGGACAGCGGAATAGGCTGGCTGAGAATCAAGTGATCCTTGGAACTAGCTCATCTTCAAGGGTGGGGAGTAGGTCATCGTACACGGATTCTCGAAGGATGGACCATATAAGGGATGTGTTCTTGGGTAGAGAACCATATTCTCTTGCCGATGAGCGTTCTGTATTTAACTTAATACCTTTGAACCCTTCAAGGTTGATAGGTCGTGGACGAGTTGGTTCCGCCGTTAGCACTGTGTACGGAGAGTCTCTAGTAACTCTTTTTACGGAATTCAATCTGAATTTCGATGATTTTGATGTGATTGTGCCCTCCCCGGACCAGAGAGCATATGATCCTCCTCCTGGATTCCTAACTGTCTATTGTGATCAAATGCACTGTGGATTACGGGTGTTTTTTCATCCTTTTCTTCGATCGCTCTTCCAATATTGGCAAATCTGCCCGAGCCAGTTAACACCCAACTCGTATCGCCTTTTAGTGGGATACGTTTTATGCTGCGAGCTCCTTAACCTTCCCATGTCCCCGTATCGGGTGGGGGCGATTTTTATCCTTCGGCCTTGTTCGGATGGAATTCCCCTTTTCAGCCTGGCCTATCGGGACGTCGAGAAAGCCTTCACTGGTACATCCAGTCCTCGCACTCGTAGGGGGGACTGGAAGCGGAGGTTTTTCTTCGTCCGTTCGAAAGGTCATTCGGCCCGATCGTGGGGAGTGCCTATCCGATGGGGCTTGGGATACGTTTCGCCCACATCCGAGACGTCGGGGCGGGAGTGGGAGGAACTGAGTCATTCCGGGTTATTTTCTGGCTCGTACGATATTACCAGCCTGCTTGCGTGTCCTGAGGCTCTTATTCTGGCAGGTCTTCAAGAGGGAATAAGGAGAGAGAACTCGCCAATTCATCCTCTTCATGGCAATTTCTATTTTCGTAAGTCTGAAGATCTGTCGACTTCTCTCTTATCAATTTGTGTGCCATTGGGATCATCATATACTCTATATTTGTCTTATAGGTGCTGAGATGGCGACTTTTTCCATAGATCCATTTAATGGTGTTTTTCTGGGGCGAGCTCTACATGGTATGCGACGGGCGTCAGAAGGCCTTTCCGATACCTTCGTGGCAGTTACGAGGGCTGACTCCTCCTCGGAGAGGCAGGAATCGGGGGGTTCGCCCGTGGCAGCCCCCCCAGTGAGCTTTGTAATCCCTCTCAGGGCAGAAAATCCGACTACAGCACTTTCTCCGATAGACTATCCAGTGCCTCCCTTGGTGTCACAATCCTTTCCTCGGATTTCCAATATCGTGAATGTTATGGAAGGATGCCCCGAGCGCGTACCTGTGTCACTGTCCGGGGGGAATCCTCCTCTCGTGGGCTCTTCTCCCGCGGGTGCGGACCCGGGGTTTTCTCCTCTCGGAGAGGTATCGGGGTTTTGCCGAAATTTTCTTAGCGGTCTACTAAATGTTACGGATTGTGAGCTCATGAGGACCCTTCCTTCCTCCCGTCTTCAGGATTTGGTTTGCAAAAACCTGTGTGAGGTAAATGCTCATTTTATTTGCAAATTTTGGTTACTTACCTTTTATTTCTCCGGTAGTGATTCCTTTGTCTCCATTCAGATTTATATGGTGCTAGATGCCATCGGATCTCAGGGGTGTTCCTCTTCAGATCCTGGCTTGGTTTACCGCTGTCGGGACGAGTTAGAACATGGTTTGTTGGAGGCTCAAACAGAGATTTCCCGCTTGCAGGAAGAGCATGAAGCTGCTAAAGCGGTTCACGATATGGTCCTTCAGATTGAGAGGGATAAGTCTTGGGAAGTGGAGCGCCAGTTGATGCTAGAGAGGACCCGGGTAACGAGTTTTCAGGTGAGTTTGGAGGAGTTGAAGAGTCAACTTCGCCGCTCCGATGAGCAATTACTGCAAATGATTCAGGAACGGGATGCGGCAACTCGTTGGGTGCTGGAGATTACTCGCGCCCACGACATTGCTCTGGTGGTAGCTCGAATTCGAGCTGTTTTGGATATCGTGGGTCCTTCAGCTCTTAGGGAGTCTTTACGAAAGGAGATGTGTGATCTGGTCCGCATCGGGTATCGACTTGGTACGGATGCGGTTCAAATATTGCCAGAGTGCCCCAGGGACTTGGTCATTCCTGAACTTAATCTTCATCCCATCTTTCCTGAAGATAGTCCCATAACATCCGAGGGCGTGTTATTGGCGGATCCACTAACCTTATCTGAGGAGCAGCGTCGTCGCCTTATCCGAGAAGGGAAGCGTCCTTTACGAGAGGAGTAGTTTGTAGTAGGTAGTATTTAACTTGTAGTAGGTGGTCTTTTGGGGTCCGATGGCTGTTTATCTATAGTAGATGGCTCATCGGGGTTAGGTTGCTTATAATGATTTCCTGTGTAAGGCTATCATTTTTGTTTTGCAAACCTATGTACCCTATCGGATTCGAATGTATCATAACCATCTATTTATGAACAAACAGTTTTATTTATGTAACAATGAAAATGTTACATTAAGCATAGTATTTTCTAAGGTTGAAGGAATTCCACGTATTGCGAAGAGTAGCACCTTCAGAGTTGGCAAGTAGATAAGTTGCGGGTCCGACAATTCCCGCTATCTTGTAAGGTCCTTCCCATCGGGGCTCAAGTTTGCCTACGTTTTTGGAGGCTCCGACCCGTTTTAGCACTAAATCACCCACTTGAAAAGTTCTAAGTTTTACCTTGGCGTTATAGTACCGTGCCATCCGAGTTTTGTATTCTTCAGCCCGAACGGCGGCTCGGATTCTTCTCTCTTCTAAGAGATCAAGGGCCAGAGCTAAGTTAGCACTATTGGCCACTTCTTCATATTCTTTGACCCGCCAACTCTCAATTGAGACTTCGGAGGGTACCACTGCTTCACAACCATAAGATAGGCTGAAAGGGGTTTCGCCTGTAGCGGTATTTTGTGTAGTCCGATAGGCCCATAATATGCCGGGTATTTCTTCCACCCATTTGGCTTTGTGCCAGTCGAGTCGGGCCTTCATATTTTTCAGGAGAGTGCGATTAGTTCTCTCAACTTGTCCGTTGGCTTGAGGGTATCCTACCGAAGCAAAACGGTGCTTAATTTCCCAATGATCACACCACTTTTCTAATCCTTGGTCCGTGAATTGCAGACCGTTGTCACTTACTAGGCTCCGAGGGACCCCAAAATGGCACAGAATGTTTCTCCACAAGAAGTTAATAACCGCCCCTGCAGTTATTCGTGCTAAGGGCTCCGCCTCTACCCATTTGGTAAAGTAGTCTACTGCTACGAGTAAGAACTTCTTTTGACCAGCATCGGGAATAAGTGGACCCACTATGTCTATTCCCCATTTGGCGAAAGGGCATGCGGTTAGATGGGGTTCCCACGGAGTCGCTGGCTGATAAATCCGAGGGGCATAAGCTTGACACGACCTACATTTTTCCGCGTGGTTTTTGCAATCCTTGACCATTGTGGGCCAATAATAACCCTGTCGGATTATCCGTCCGACCATGCTTCCGCCACTGGTATGACTGCCACACACCCCTTCGTGAGTTTCTGCCAGGACAAGTTGAGCCTCCTCTTCATTTAAACATCGGGCATGAGGGTAGGAGTATGTCCTTCGGAATAATATTCCGTCTTTGAGGAAATATCGGATGGTCTTCTTAGACAACATTCGTCGGACAGATTTATCCTCGGAGTACCCTTCGGGATCTTGTAGGTATGCTTTAATGGGTGTTATCCAGCTTATCGGATGATTTGTCATGGTGACACTTACCTTTTCAGGTTCAGTCCTTTCTGATTCGCTCATGTGTAGCAGAGTGATTTTCCGAGTACGAATGGTGGTCAATTGTGCAGCCATTTTGGACAAGGCATCGGCTTCCTGGTTATCCCCTCGGGGAATCTGCACTAACTGATACTCCTCGAACCATGCTTTGGCCCGATGGACTACTCGAAGATAACTCTGCATCCTCTCTTCTTTGGCTTCATATGCGCCCTGAACTTGCTGGACAATTAACTGAGAGTCGCTATGCAGGCGGACCTTTCGTATTCCGCCTTCCCGAGCGAGTCTCATTCCGACCAGGAGGGCTTCATATTCGGCGTCGTTATTGGATACGGGATAATCAATTCTAACCGCGAAGTGTAGCACCTCTTCTTCGGCTTCCGTGTTAATCAGGATTATCCCGGCTCCGCCATGCGTATTTACGGAGGAACCGTCCACGTAGACATGCCAGAGAGGTTCTTTCCTTTCCACTCCGATTCCCGTAAGTTCCACTACAAAGTCTGCTAGCACCTGGGCCTTGATGGAAGGTCTCGGAGCATAGGAGATATCATACTCCGTTAGTTCGACGGCCCATTTTATCAATCTCCCTGAGGTCTCGGGTTTATTGAGAATTGCCCGTAGAGGGTGTTTGGTCAGGACAGTGATCGGGTGGGAGAGAAAATACGGGCGTAATCTACGCGCCATGGTAACCAAAGTGAGTACAAGTTTTTCTATTAGGGTATACCTGGTTTCCGCTCCGAGGAGAGTTTTGCTAACGTAGTAGACCGGATGATGCTCTCCCTCGTGCTCTTTGACCAATACCGCTCCGATAGCCTCCTCTCCTACGGATAGGTACACGAAAAGTTCTTCCTAGGGCGACGGTTTGACCAGCAAGGGTGGTCTTACCATATAGCTTTTTAATTCCTGGAGAGCTTCTTCACATCGTGAGGTCCACTGGAATTCTTTGATGTTCCGAAGGATTTTAAAGAACGGGAGTCCTTTCTCTGCTGATTTGGAGACAAATCGACTGAGGGAGGCCATTCGCCCAGTCGGTTTCTGCACGTCCTTTATGGATTTCGGGGTTGGTAACCCAATAATTGCTTCAGCTTTCTCGGGGTTAACTTCTATTCCCTTCTCAGTGACCATGAATCCCAAAAATTTGCCTCCTCGGATACCGAAGGAGCATTTCCGAGGGTTGACCTTCATCTCAAAGCGATCCATAATAGCTAGGGTTTTTCGCAAGTCTTCGGGATGATCTTTCGCGGGACGACTTTTGACGACAGTGTCGTCTACATATACTTCTACGGTTTTTCCGATGAGTCCCGCAAACATGAGGTTCACCAATCGTTGGTATGTAGCTCCTGCGTTCTTAAGTCCGAAAGGCATGACTAGATAACAAAAGGTACCTGCATCCGTAATGAAGCTGGTTTTGTCCTGGTCCGGGAATGCCATCGGGATTTGATTGTATCCTTGGTCCCCGTCCAGAGTCGACAGGAGTGCACAGCCAGCGGTAGAGTCGACTAATTGATCTATGCTCGGTAAGGGATAGCAATCCTTTGGGCAAGCCTCATTGAGATCGGTGAAGTCAACGCACATCCTCCATCTTCCTCCCGACTTGGGGACCAAGACCACACTGGCCAGCCATTCGGGATACACGACCTCTCGGATTTGTCGTAAACTGAGAAGCCGTTGAATTTCTGATCGGATAATCTTGTTGCGTTCGGGTCCCATTTTTCTCTTCTTTTGTTGAATGGGTTTGGCCCCCGGCTTCACATTAAGGAAGTGTTGGCATACCTTATTGCTGATCCGTCCGGGGGGGCCTCCTTCCCATGCGAAAAGGTGACAAAATTCCTTTAGAACGGATATCAGTTGGGCCTCCAACTCAGGTTCCATATTAGTGCCCATTTTGATCGCCCTAGCGGGGTTTCCTTCCACAAGTTCTATCAATTTGAGTTCTTCAATAGGTTGGACTCGGGTTTCTTCGACTTTCCTTTTTTGCCATTATCCGAGGGGTTTTCGTCCTCTTCGGGGGGTAGGGCATTCATTCGGCATTCTCTGGCTCTAGCTTGATTTCCTCGGACTTCTCCGATACCTGCCAAGGTAGGAAATTTTACCTTAAGGTGAAGGGTAGAGGGAATCGCTTAGAATGACCGAATAGAGGGTCTTCCGCATATAGCGTTGTATGTCCTTGACGAAGCCTCCACCACCCAAAATTTGGTGGGTTCCGTTCTTCGTAGGGCTCCCTCTCCCCACGACATTGGCAGGGTCACGGTTCCGAGGGTATTACAGGCTTCGCCAGAGAAGCCTACTAGAGGAACTTCAGCCACTTCCAGCTGCTCCTTCTTCAATCCCATACCTAGATAGGTGGGAAAAAACAAGACGTCCACAGAGCTGCCCGTATCTATGAGGATACGCTGGATCCCAAATCTGTAAATGGTAGCTTCAATTACCAACGGATCTTCGTGGGGGTAGACTATACCTTTCAAGTCTTCGGGTCCGAAAGTGATATTTGGTAATCTGGTCCCTTGGACGGAACATACCGGGAGCCCTTGTCCCGCTCGTCTGGCCTCTTTGAGATATTTTGTCTTCTTACCTCGGGGTATTCTGGAAATATCTCCTCTCTCTATCATGTTGATCGTCCGCCCCGAGGAGGGGTTGACCTCGTACGTGTCGGGAGGGGGAGGTAGGTTCCGATACCCTGTGGTCCTTTCCCGTGATCGCCGCGGAAACGCAGCGGTTCTTTCTCGGGGGGATCTTTGATGCTTTTTGGTATTTTCTTGGGACTTCCGCCGATGTTCCGCGGTTCGTTCTCGTGACGGCCGGTGGGGAGTATCCTCTTCCCCACCAGGTTCTCCTCGGGGCCTTTTCCATACATGTGCTTTGGGCTCTTCGAGATTGTTTCTTTTTAAGTAGTTATGCAGATATCCTGCCTCCAGAAGGCGAAGTATTTCTCTTCGCAGGGTAGTACACTCATCGGTAGTATGTCCGTAGGTTTTATGGAATTTACAGTACTTACCCGTATCCTTATCTTTGTTGGGAAATTTGGTGGGCCGGGGCCAGCGCACTTCTTCGTTGCCCCGCATCACGTTGAGTACTTCCACGGGAGCTAGGGTCATCGGAGGAAGGGGTACGGGTTTAAGGAATTTCTTGACTGTCTCCCCATCGTCCTTCCGAGGGGGTGCTTTTCCGTCTTTGCCCTTCTCTTTGGTTTTAATTCCCTTTTCCGTCTGCTCGTGACGTTCATTGTCATCCTTCTCTAGCCCTCTCTTTGTATGGTCGGCTTCTTCCATAAGAATATGAGTTTCAGCCTGTTGCATAAGTTCATTCATGTCCGTGACATGATTCCCCATCAGGTATCGGAAGAATTCTCCCGCTCGGAGCCCTTGTGTCAGAATATCGGCTATAATGGTTGGGCTGACGTTCGGAACATCCAACGCTTCATCCGTGAAGCGTTTTATATATTCCCGAAGGGATTCATCCTTTCGTTGCTTAATAGTAAAAAGATGAGTGACCGATTTGGGATACCTACGGTTACAGGCGAAGTGGCGTATAAACAGGTGAGCCAATCGATCAAAGTTGGCCACTGAATTGGGAGGGAGATGGGTAAACCAAGATTGGGCTCGTCCTCCGAGGGTAACAGGGAACACTCGGCACAGGACATAGTCCGGGGCAGATGATAAGTCCATTCCTGCCAAATATTGGTGTATATGATCTTGCGGATCTCTCCCATTGGCTTCTCCTGTATATAATGGTACATTAATAGGCCGCATTCCTGAAGGAATCGAAGCGGAAGCTATTTCAGGAATGAAGGGAGATGTCTTAAACGTCGGATCTTTCTTGGGCCCTACGGTCCTCTTGAGATCTCCTACTTCCTTTCGTAGATCTTCAAGGATTCCCCATAAGGTTGGTTCTCCGTTGGGAGTGATAATAGGGGGGGTCGATATACGGGGAGAGACCTCTCTTCCCTCTGGATTATCCTCGGAGTTTCCAGATGATCATAACGCCTGGGCGTCCTCCAAGGAGTTTCCTGATACCACGAAATTGGAGTAGGGCATTGTGCCCTTCTTGCATAAACTTCGCCTTGTTCCAAGGGGTAATCTCCTTGGTGCGGAGATCCTGGGATAGTTTCCAGGGGAGACTCGAATTCTCGGTGATTAACTCGAGCGGTGGCTTCCACTAGTCTTTCATAAACAGATCGGGGAACATTGGTGAAGTCCCTTTCGTCGGAACGGCGATTCGCTACAGTTTCCTCCGAATTGTCCGAATGGGGCAAGTGGATTTCCCTGTAGAACAAATTTTCCATGGTTGGTTTGCTTTCTTGAACACGCTCGAGGACAACTTCTATGGCCTTCCCACAGACGGCGCCATTTTGTTAACAGGTTTGGAATAATACCCGATTAACTGATTTATTTAGAAGTTCGGAACGCCGTTATCCGTGGTTCAAAGAAAGTAAATGACTATTTGGGGAAAATTACGAAAATATCCTTCCTTTATTCACTGAACTTCTTACTCCGAGGAGCACAAACGTGATCTTATACTTTTTAAGTGAGTTTTTGTATATGTTTCCCTCCTTTTTCTTGTTGTTTTTCATCTCTCCTCCTTTTCTCTTATATAGGTATGGAAGGGAGTATGTGTCACCATGCATGTGCTACAAGTGTAATGTTGCATGTATTACAAGTGTCCTTCTATAAGATAAGGTATATCTTGTTGACAAGGCGCTGAATAGGCTAATCCTCATCTTGTCCGAGGGCTACGGGGAGTTCCGAGGGGTTACTTCTTCTGTTTTCTTCCCTTTGATAGACGAAATCTTCTGTTTTCTTTTCTCCGAGGGGCTGAATTTCATGAGGAGGTCCACTAGCTGAAGTGAAGTGGGTGTCCGAGGAGTTTTCTGTTCCGGGGACGGCTATTTTTTCATTGACTTCTTTGGTAAGATTTTCCGAGGGGCAGATTTGTCTCTCTAGGCTTGTAAGGCGGGCTCCGAGAGCATCAATATATATGTAAGGCTGTATTCTTGCCTATGGATCCTCGTAGTATGGATTCCGAGTGTTTCTTGTCATCGTGAGAATAGTGGCTCCTTTATGAATTATTCTTCGAGGGCTTTTTGGTCTTTTGCTGAATGACCTTTTGATTTGGGCCTTCGGAGTAAGGGAGTTTAGTGGTTGGTGCTTTGAGTAAGACGTTGTTTGGTGAATTTTGGCCTTCGGGATAGTGATTCCGAGGGCTTTTGGAGTGTTCAGCAAGGAAGTATTTTCGTATAGTGGTCCCTCTTGGCGCGGTGATGGATATCCGAGTCGCGTGGATCCATCGGGGTTTACTCTTTTTCCGATGCCACGTTGATATCTTATTTTTATTCATCTTTGACTTTCCAAGGGACGCTTGGGTGTTCACTCGGGTGTCACGTCGTACCCTAGTAGGATATGTGAGTTCCGAGGGATTCTATTATCTCTTCGGATGCCACGTCATACCATAGTAAGGTATGTGACATACGAGAGTGTTTGTGACGATAGTATCATCCTTGGGATTAATCCCTAATTTAAGGGTTAATCTTCTGTTTAACTCATATAACCCCTTATTTATTTTTTAGGGTTAACAAGCAGTTAATACCAAATTCATGAAAGTGTGCTACTGTTGGTTTTGAACCCTTCAAGATTTCATAAGGTGTCATAGTAGTACCAGGTCTAAGAAAAACTCTATTACTAATATGACATGCAGTATTCAAAGATTCAGCCCAGAGTTTCTTAGATAGGTTTTTTGAATTCAACATAACTCTAGCCATCTCTTGAAGTGTTCTATTTTTCCTCTCAGCAATACCATTTTGCTGAGGTGTCTTAGGTGCAGAGAACTCATGGAAAATGCCTTTAGATTCACAGAAATTAGCAAAGCTTACATTTTCAAACTCTTTTCCATGGTCAGACCTAATTCTTCCTACAGAAGTGCCATATAGATTCTTAATACTAGCATGCAAAATTTTGAATGTGTTGAATGCCTCTGATTTTTCTTTCAAAAATTTAATCCATGTATATCTTGAAAAATCATCAACAATAACAAAATCATACTTCTTACCATTCAGGCTACTAACCTCAATAGGACCTATGAGATCCATATGTAGCAATTCAAAGCACTTATTAGTTCTAGGGTTAGTACTTTGTACCTGTAGTGGTGGATGAACAACTTTTGTTTGTTTACCTTTCAGGCAATCTTCACAAACAATTTTACTTGGGCTAGTCAACTTAGGCAGTCCTCTTACAGCCTCTAACTTCTGTAGCTTCTCCAGATTCCTATAGTGCACATGTCCTAACTTCTTGTGCCACATGACAGATTCATCTACCTTGGCATGGTAGCATTCTGCTTCATCTTGAGCAAGATAGCAGTTATCCTTTGATCTTGTACCTGTCATGACACGGACATTGTCGCTATTAAACACATCACATGAACTTTTATCAAAAGTAACTAGCAGATTGTCATCACAAAGTTGACTTATGCTAATTAAATTTGCTTTCAATCCTTCAACCAACAACACATCCTTGAGTGGTGGAAATCCTTCAACATCCAGTACTCCTTTTACAATGATTTTCCCTTTAATGCCTCCTCCATAGTTAACTGTTCCAACAGTCAAAGGGATTACATTTTTCAGGTTGTCAATGTTTCCAGTCATGTGCCTTGAGCATCCACTGTCAAAATACCACTTACCTGCAAGGTTAGAGTAAACAGCAGAAAAGACAACATTGCAAACAATTTTAACCTTAGGAGTTTTTATCTTCTCAGTCCAGGTTCTACTTTTATGTCCTTCAGATTTGTTACCTAATGTTGGGATAACATTCAGATCAGAGGTTTTCCTAACATTGGTACAGCTATTAATTACTGTTTTCTTCTCAATCACAATTTTATATTTTTTACAATAATGCTTAATGTGACCAGGTTGAAAACAATATTGACAGATAAAAGTAGGCCTTTTCACAGTGTTGGAAGAGATTTCACAACTCAAGTTATTGCTATCCTTGATAAAACTAGCTTTCAAGTAGGCAGAATTAACATCTTCAGAGGAAGGTTTCTCAACATAGCCCAAACCATTTTTACCTTGATTTCCCATACTCAACTCTTCATCAAGCAGAGATGTAGAAGAGATCCATTTGTTAATGGTTTGTTCAGCTTTTTCAAATTTTACCTTTACCTCTTTTAGCTCAGCCTCAGTTTTGTCAAGGTTTTTCTCATACAGTTTCAGCATCTCCTTCATGCATTCAATCTCTTCCTTCAAGCTTTTGTTGCTCTTGATGAGTTTGTGATTCTCAAGCAGCAGCTTGTGGTAGATAGACTTCAAGTCTTCAATGATTTCCTCCTGGAACATTTCACCTTCAAAGAAGTATTCTTCATCTAGATCCAATGTACCATGAAAACAATCAAAGTTAGCTTCATCAAAGTAGGACGCAAGATAAGGTTCAGAATCATTATCAAATTCATCCCAATCTGCAAAGAAGGTCTCCTGTTCTGATGTTGGATCCTGAATGTTGGGGTAATATTGAGATCCAAAGCAGTTCAGGGAGTCTTCTGGTGTCCAGTCAATCTGAGTGAGTAGCGCAGCAGTTTGAACTTCTTCTGATTGTTCTTCAGCTTCTCTAGAACTAAAGTCATCTTCACTGAAATCATCTACACAAACCCAGTGAGAATTTCCTCTTTTTCTAAGAGTGTTAGCACATTCATTAGCCATATGACCATATCCTTTACATTCAAAACATTGAATATCTTTTAACTTATCAGCTTCTAAAGGAGTAGGTTTCGATGCCATGTACTTCACAAACTTAGGAGGTAATTTCTTGTAACCTGTGGAACTATTACTAAGGTTCTTCTCTTTACCTTTTCCTTTAAGATTCAACTTATTGAACTTCTTAGTAATTTTCCCATAGTTTGAAGAAATTATTTCAAAATCATCATCACTTTCATTGTCAAGATTAGAACCTCTTAAAGCAACAGCCATATGTTTGCTAGGTTGTGAGGCAAGCTCCATCTCAAATTCTCTAAGAGTATTCATCAAGACTTGAAACTGTAGATTAGCAAGGTTTCTAGATTCACTCATTGCAATTTTCTTGAGAGCAAATTTAGATGACTGTGTTCTCATAGCTTTATAAACCATTTCTTGATTAGTCATAGCAAAACCTAGATTTTCACATTGGTTAGCAATATCAAGAATTTTCTCAAAATAACTGTCAACACTTTCATCTTCTCCCATCTCAAGTTTTTCAAATTGCAAAAGCAGTTGTCTATATTTAGAATCTTTAACAGCAGAATCTCCTTCACAATGTAATTCAAGTATATCCCAAGCATGTTTGGCTTTTGTACAATTCTGGATTAACTTGAACATGTGATGATTAACCCAACTAAAGATAGCATTAAGAGCTTTTTCATTAGAGTTATAGAGACTTACCTCTGCTGCTGTCCAATCTACTTCTGGTTTTGGTACTAGATCACCTTCACCATCTCTTGGTAATGTTGGAAGAGAGTATCCATTGATCACTGATTGCCAGGCTCGAATATCAATAGCTTTGATGTGAGACCTCATCCTGATCTTCCAATATGCATAATTGGAGCCATCCAAAACTGGAATCCTGTTGGTATTAGGATTGACAATGTCCATGGTGTTGTATCACCTCCAAACCACCAGTGTAGTCGGTGTTTGGCTCTGACGCCAATTGAAATTGTAGGACCGTGGATTGACACAACACTTTTTGAGAGTTAAGCTGGAATTGTCTTAACTCTATTTTGATCTTCTTGATAATAATAATGTGCAGCGGAAGTAAGAACACAAGAAGATATAATTTTAAGAAGTTTTCAATATTATTAAAAACTTTCGAGCCTTAGGCGAAATAACCATAAAGGTTTTATCAAAAACGTTCCTCACAACAATTCACTCGCGCTCTTTGTTGATCGGACTCAACGAAGCAGATAAGTAAGAACTACTTAACTTCTATGAACTAGACTTAAGCAGTTGATACAAAAACTTCGCAAAACAAAATGAAGACAATACAAAGAATAATTAATCCCTTGGATTATTGGCACGATTGTCTTGTCTTCATCTTGATGAACTTCACATCTTTATAGATTTCTTGAGTCTTGAACGCCAAGATGTGTTGTTCACAATTTTGGTAACTCTTGTTGTTTCCTTGTTGAATATTGCCTTCTTTGTGAACTTCATATCTTTCCAGAGAATCGTGTTTCCATTGTTACTGATTTAACACGGCAACACATCTTCTTCAATTCGCAGAATCTTGGAAAGAATCATAGTTGCAGAGAATCCAATATTGTTTCCTTCTTTTGAAACAGTGTGAGTTGACTATTCAACTTAGCTTGAATTATGGAAACTTCAAGTAAGGAATCTTCCAAAGCTCTTCCTTATGTTTAAGATACTTTCCTGGAAATAAACATAAACAACCAAAACCGTGAAACTTGATTAATAAGTGAATAAAGGCAAAACTTAATTTTGGCAACTAAAGAAAAGTTTTCGCAAAAGCTCTCGGCTTTCAATGTTATCCAATGTTAACCCAACATCGTCTAACATTGTACCGTCTAACATTGATTCCAAAAAACCTGCACTTTCAGGGGTTTTAAGATTACATTCCCAATTTGCATGGTGAGTTCGAAGAAGACCATGAATCTTTGTAAGATGGTGTTTATCCAAATGATTCGATGAATTCGAGATCTCTCGATTAAAAGCTTTCATGAAGAGTTTGGATGAGGAGATCACGGGGAAGAAACCCAAGGAAAGAAATGGAGATCTAAAACTTTTGATTAGAAAAATAAGATTATGCCAACACCCGATGAAGAGAACATACATGGTACTGCTATCGTTGTTGCCACAATTAAATTTGTTCATCCTATGAGTTTTGCTTACTTTTATGTTACTAATCTTGTTTTGTCTTATGGTGATAAGTTTTTACGAAACATAATTTAGATTTGAGGTCGAATCTTTTCCAACCAAGGAAAATGATAGAGATCAGATCTATGACTATTTTTTTTATTGAAAAGAACCAACACAAAGTTCAAGTGAATCGAGGTTTGACTAGAAAGTCAACAATGCCCATTTTTTTTACAGACGGTGCCACTTTTTCAAGTGGAAACGACCACCTGAGCAAGAGGTAAAGTATTTATGCCAACGTGATTTTGAGCAAAATTTTAATGTTTGAGGGGTGAAAACGTTATTTTATTATTTCAAGCAGAATTTTCATGTTTTTAATTTATTTTAGGTATTATCTTATTTTATTTTTATAATTGAGCTAGGGTTGTAACTTTACATTGCAAGTCGTCTTTAAACGCAAGACAGTTGTTGATCGGATAAAAAAAATTAAACTTGAGAGTTTTCTCAATTTCTCATAATTTTTTTCGGATTATGCAGAATCAACGGGTCTTTGGTATTTTTCCTGTGAAAGCGTTCTTTAGTGCATCTGAAGGTGGCTAATTTACTATGTCAGCATGGAAACAAAATAATCATCAATAGATAGTGTCTTGCATAGAAGTCATTGGTATTATGCCTCTGAAATGCATGTATTCGAGATTAATGAAACATATCTCTTAGATACCTTTTAATTAACCTTTTCTACAATCTTAGATAGAAATCAACCAATCAATCAATTAAATTCTGTTTTAGTCAGTTAATTTAGTTTCTTGTTCTTTTACAAATCTTTCCCATTGCAATCTTTAGTTAATCTTATTTCAGCATTCTAGTCTTGATCTTTAGTTGTTAGATAATTAATATTTCTCTGTCTTTATTTATTCAACGATAAATGCAAAAGGGGAAATCAATTCATTCAACGTGCAACAATATAATTGCTAAATTACAAATATCTACACTCTTGGGATTTGGTACTCGGTTAGTAACTATACTTTCCATGTTATTATTACTTGACTCGTATACTTGTGAACATGTGTGATTGAAGAATAACACATAGTTGAATTACGCATATGAGCTCATGGTCAAAATCGGATGTGTCTCACCACATTTTGAAGTATACGATGAAGAAGATACGCCGACTACTATTGAAACTGAGATGAGCAAAGAAGTGTCCATAGAAGAAGATGAATCACTAAAGATTGATCATGAAGCACGTGAAATCGACGTAGTGGAGATTCAAGAAACACACACGTCATCCCTATAAAGTATAGACGAAGCTTGATCCAATGATGGCAATTCATGCACAAGTAGAGGTTGTGGAGATAGAAGTGAGTGGTCCAACACTCAATGCTAATGGTGAGAAGATCGAGTTCTACTTTGAATTTGGCACTGACGACTTTGTAGAAATCGAACCACTCCTACCAATTGGAGATGTGGTTGCATTGACGGAGAAGGCAGTGACGAAATATGTGATTGGGGATCCAAATATTGAATGGCTCCTTGATTATGCGCCTACAATTGAAGAGTCCGCATTGGAGAGTCATATGAGGGACGACAACCTCACTACCCAAAGTGTTGAAGTTGAATATTTAACATATGAAGAATTGAGAGTTGGAAGTGGAGAGCCATCTCATAGGAAGGTGAAGAAAAAGAAGACAACCACATATGTAAATCCACACCTTTGAGCTTTAAAATGATACTTCATGGAATTTGTGAACCACTTCATTGAAAGGAGATCAGAAAGAGAGTTGTTATGCAAATAGTGGTAGATGAAGATGAATATTTGGAAAAGAATTCTTTGCAACACGGAACTCGTGAGCCACTGCATAGGAAAGCCAAAACAAAAAGAGTGTGTGCAAGCAACGATGAAAAAAGACATGGGGTTGGGTCATAGAGTTATGCAAAAGAGTCTCCATTGTAAGAAGGCAATAAAATTGACATTGACATATTTTGAAGATTCGAGTCTCATCAGAATATTCGAACCTCCATGAATCCATCAATAACGTCGAGTTAAACGATGTAAAACTAAGTGATGTGTATAAGGCTATCCACAATAGTAAGTTTTATTTTGAGTATTTCAATTTAGTTTATCTCCTTGTTATTTAATATTTTTGTTTAAGTCATATATAGCATAAAAATCTCAATGTGTTTTTGAGCTAACAATTGAGATAGAAAAAAGAAGAAAGTAAAAAAAGATGCAAAGTAGAGAAACGAACAAGAAAACAAAAGGACAAGAAAACATTGGGCAAAAGTGCAGGCATCACTGTACAGAGCACATCATGCAGAATTTTCATTGAGTAGCGCGAGTCAGCCCATTTTTTGTGTATGTCACACAGTTTTTCCATGAGCAGTGTTGCATTTGAAGGTCGTCGTGCAGCTTTTCAAGTAAGTTGCGCGAGCAGCAAATCATTTGAAGTTGTCGCGCAGAACTGGCGCAACGTGACATGCTGCACGTCCCCATTTCCTACGTTACGTGCATTTCTCTTATGATTAGATTCCATTGATATACATGAATTAGTTCTAATATGATTATAATTGAAATGAAAGAGTTATGCAACTCATGAAAAAATACCAAATTTTAATAAGAACTCTTATATATATTTGTTGAACCATAATCACATATATATTTTTCACTTCTCTTAGAATTCGTGAGACTTTTTCTTTTCTACCTTCTCAATTAAATTATTTTCTTGTGAAAATATTTTATTTAATGTTTTGTTCTTTGTAGAAGAATGAAAGTGTAAGATGTTCTGTTATCAATGTTGGATGGATGTTGTGCCAACATCCAGAGGACAACATTGAAACTCGGGAACAGTCTTAACCTAAAACATGTTTCTGAACATGAGTAAAGTATTCGGTTTTAAATGTTGGATGGATGTTGAGCCAACATTCACAGGGCAACATTGAAACCAGTATATATGCTGTCAATCTATCTTTAACTGCTTTATTTTAGTTTTGCCTTTATTCACCTATTAATCAAGTTCCACGATTTTAGTTGTCTTTAATTATGTCCAGGAACATCTCTTAATCATAAGGAAGAACATTACAAGTTTACTAAGTTGAAGTTTCCATAATTCAAGAGGAGGAGATCGGTCAAGTCAACACGGTTTCAAAGAAGGAAAGTTTTGGAGTTCAAGTGCAACTAGGAATCTTTCCAAGATCAACTCTGAATTGAAGAAGGAGTATTTCCTTATTAGAACTCAATCTAATAAAGGGAACTATTATTCAAGAAGGAGATCGAGTTCAAGAAGGAAAGTAGAGTTCAACAAGGAAACAACATAAGTTACCAAAACTGTGTACAACACACCTTGGAGATCAAGTTTGAAGAAACCTATATATAAGGTGTGAAGTACATCAAGATACATAGAGAAACAATAGAGCTTATAAATCCGTAGAGATTTTATCTTAAGCATTGTTGCTATGTTTCTTGTTTTGCAAAGTTTGTGAGTTTTCGAGTTAAGTCTAGGATTAGATTTAAGGAGAAAGTTCTTGTCTGCTTTGCTGAGTCCAATCTACAAAAGAGCGAGAGTGATTTTGTGGTGAGGAACATCTTTGGTAAAAACCTGCGTGGTTATTTTGCCGTAAGGCTAGATGGTTGATTATTTATAATAAAAAACCATTGAAAATTTATCTTCTTGTGTTCTTATTCCGCTGCACATTACTCTATCAAGAAGATTGTTTGAGATCAAGTTAAGGCAACGCCAGCTTAACTTGAGCTCTGAAACTTTGGAAAAGTTGTATCAATCCCGATCCAACAATTTCAATTGGTATCAGAGCCAAGCACCGATTTCACTGGTGTTTGGAGGTGATACAACGCGATGGACAACATCAATCCCAATTCTGGCAGACTCCCGGTCTTAGAAGGATCCATCAATTATGCTTACTGGAAGACCAGGCTCAGAGTTCACATCAAATCCATTGACATGAAAGCATGGGATGCCGTTCTTGATGGATATTCTGTCCCAAAGATTGAGAACGACCGAGATGCAGATATTGTACCAAAACCGAAGTCACAATGGACAGCAAACGAGGTAACACTGTATAACTACAATGAGAAAGCTTTTAATGCTATTTTTAGTTATGTTACCAATCAGATGTTTAAGTTAATTCAGAACTGCACCACAGCTAAATCAGCTTGGGACATCCTTGAGCTTCATTGTGAAGGAGATATAGCAGTTAGAAACTCTAAACATAGACAATTGCTTAAAGATTTTGAAAAACTTGAGATGGGTGATGAAGAGAGTATAGATAGTTATTTTGAGAAAATCCTTGACATTACAAATCAATGTGAAAATCTAGGATTTCCTGTTTCAAATCAAACTATGGTTTATAAAGCTTTTAGATCTTTGTCACCTAGATTTGCTCTCAAGAGAATTGCCATGGGAGAGACAAGAGATATTGCCAACATGGAATTTCAATCCTTGTTAAACACTCTTAGAGAATTTGAGCTAGAGTTTCCTGCTAGGACTACCAAACAACAAGCTATTGCTTTGTTAGGAACAAATTATCATGAGAGTGAAGATGAGGATGAAATTATTTCTTCTAACTATGGAAATATTAGCAAGAAACTCAGTAGGTTGAACTTTAAAGATAATTCCAAAGGGAAACAACCTAGCAATACTTCCACTGGTTATAGAAAATTGCCTCCCAAATTTGTTAAATATATGGCAACAAAATCTAGTCCTGAAGAAATTGAAAAGTTGAAAACTACTCAATGTTATGAATGTAAAGGTTATGGTCATATTGCTGTTGAATGTGCTAACACCCTCCGCAAGAAGGGAAAGTCTCATTGGGTTTGTGTAGATGATTTCAATGAAGAAGATTATAACTCTGGATCAAGTGCTGATACTGAAGAAAGCTTTGAAGAGATTCATACAGCTGCGCTATTTACTCATGTCAACTGGACAGAAGAAGATCTCCATAACTGCCACGGGTCCCAATGTTACTCCAACATCCAGGACTCAAAATCAGAACATGAGACTTTCTTTGGGAATTGGACTGAATATGATACCCATATTGATCTCAATTCTTTGTCTGATAATGATGAATCTAACTTTGAATGTTTTCATGGCTCAGTTGATCTAGATGAAGAGTATTACTTTGAAGGTGAAATGTCCCAGGAGGAAATCATTGAAGACTTGAAGTCTACTTTTCATAATCTTCTGAAAGAAAATCAAAAACTCACCAAGAAGAATGAAGCTCAGAAACTAGAGATTGATGGACTGAAGAAACTGATGAGGATGTATGAAAGAGACCTTGACAAGACAGAAGCTGAACTTAAAGAGGTAAAAGGAAAGCTTGAAAAAGATAATCAGATCATTGCTAAATGGAACTCAGGTACATCTAAACTTGATGAGGTACTGAGTATGGGTAATCAAGGAACAAATGGTCTTGGATATATTGAGAAACCTACCTCTAAAGTTGATAATCCTGTTTTCATTAAAGAATGTTTTGTTAAAGAATCAAAAGACTTGAGTTGTGCTAATCCCAACAAAAGTAAACCTACTTATATCTGTCAATTTTGTTTTCAACCAGGTCACATAAAACCTTATTGCAAGAAATATTTAAAAGAAAATGTGAAGAAAACAGAAACTGTCTCTAATGTTGAGTTGGTCAGTGGTACAGATGTTATCCCAACATTAGGAACAGGACAGAAAAGTAGAACTTGGATTGAAAAATTAAAGACTCCTAAGATGAATCTTGTATGCAATGTTGTGTTTTCTGCTGTGTACTCTAACCTTGCAGGTAAGTGGTACTTTGACAGTGGATGCTCAAGACACATGACAGGAGACAAGGAAAATCTTAAAGAATTGATTCCTCTCAATGTTGGAGCTGTCACCTATGGAGGAGGCACCAAGGGAAGAATCATTGGAAAGGGAGTACTAGATGTTGAAGGATTTCCACCTCTCAAAGATGTTCTGCTAGTTGACGGATTGAAAGCAAATCTAATAAGCATTAGTCAACTTTGTGATGATAACTTGCTTGTTACATTTGATAAAAGTTCTTGTGATGTATTTAATAGTGAAAATGTCCTTGTTATGACAGGTACTAGATCTAAAGATAATTGCTACCTTGCACAGGAAGAAGCAGATTGTTTTCATGCTAAAGTTGATGATGCTGTTCTGTGGCATAGGAAGCTAGGACATGTTCACTATAGGAACCTTGAGAAGCTACAGAAAGTTGATGCTGTAAGAGGCTTACCAAAGACATCCAGCCCAGGTAAGGTTGTATGTGGGGACTGCCTAAAGGCTAAGCAAACCAAAGCTATTCATACACCCCTCCAGGTACAAAGTACAATTCCCAGGACTGGTAAGTGTTTTGAATTATTACACATGGATCTCATGGGTCCTGTTGAGGTGAGCAGCCTAAATGGTAAGAGATATGCCTTTGTTATTGTAGATGATTTCTCTAGATATACATGGGTTAAGTTTCTTAAAGAAAAATCTGATGCATTCAACACATTTAGGATCTTATATGCTAGCATCAAAAATCTGTATGGTTCCTCTGTTTGTAAGATTAGGTCTGATCATGGGAAAGAATTTGAAAATGCTAGTTTCAGTGATTTCTGTGATAAGAATGGAATTTTCCATGAGTTTTCAGCACTTAAGACACCTCAGCAAAATGGGATAGCTGAGAGGAAAAATAGGACACTTCAAGAGATGGCCAGAGTTATGCTTAATGCTAGAAACTTATCTAAAAGACTTTGGGCTGAAGCTTTAAATACTACATGTCATATAAGTAATAGGGCTTACCTTAGACCTGGTACAAATATGACACCATATGAAATCTTGAAGGGTTCGAAACCAAATATTGCTCATTTTCATGAATTTGGATGTGATTGTTACTTGTTGAATGATAGAGACTATCTTAGTAAGTTTGATCCAAAAAGTGAAAAGTGCATATTTGTTGGTTATTCTGTGAATAGTTCTGCTTTCAGGGTTTATAATCCAAGATTGAAGACTATTCAAGAATCAGTAAATATAGTGTTTGATGATTCCACCTTTGATACAGGTACTGATGAAGTTACTGTCTCTGATGTTGCCCCAACATTGGAAACAGAGACTGTCCCAACATCAGGAGCTGAAGTTGGAGACACTGAAATTGAGACTGGTTCTAATGTTGAGATGACACCTGTTGTTGTTAGGCCAACATCCCCACAGTCCAATTCAGAGGATGACATTGTTGATGAACCTAGGAGAGATCCCCCTACTAGGATTCAAAAGGACCATCCAGCTTCACAAGTGATAGGTGAAATCACTGGACGCATGAAGACTCGCAACAAAGACAGGGTAAACTATAAAAATATGGTAAGGTTGTGTGTCTGCATGTCTTCCACTTGCACTGTAAGTAATGCTTCCTGTTTTGTCTCAAATATTGAACCTAAGAATGTGAATGAAGCTCTTAAGGATAGTAAATGGATAAATGCTATGCAAGATGAACTGTTGCAATTCACCAAAAATCATGTTTGGAATCTAGTGCCTAGACCTTCTAATGTGAATGTTATAGGAACTAAGTGGATTTTCAAGAACAAAACTAATGAAGATGGTGTAATTGTAAGAAACAAAGCTAGGCTTGTTGCACAAGGTTATACTCAGGTAGAAGGAATTGACTTTGATGAGACATTTGCTCCAGTAGCTAGGATAGAATCTATTAGATTACTTCTTGCTATTGCATGTTGTCTTAAGATTAAGCTCTACCAGATGGATGTGAAGGGTGCTTTCCTTAATGGTTTGATAGACAAAGAAGTATATGTTGAACAACCTAAAGGTTTTGCTGATCCTAAACATCCTAATTATGTGTATAAACTTGAGAAAGCTTTGTATGGTTTAAAACAGGCACCTAGAGCTTGGTATGAAAGACAAACTCGATTTTTGTTAAGTCTTGGGTTCAATAGAGGAGATGGAGACAGAACCTTGTTTATTCTAAGAAAGAGTTCTGATGTTTGTATTGCTCAGATCTATGTAGATGACATTGTTTTTGGTTCTACTAACAAGTCTACTCTAGACAAGTTTGTTGAGTCAATGACAGGGACATTTGAAATGAGCATGATTGGAGAGATGAACTACTTTCTGGGATTACAAGTGAAGCAACTGGAGAATGGTATGTTCTTAAACCAGGAGAAGTATGCAAGGAACCTGGTAAAGAGATTTGAGCTACATGAGTCAAAACCTTGCAAAACTCCCATGTCTTCTTCTGTGAAGATTACTAAGGATGGCACTGGAGACAATGTTGACCCAACATTGTACAGATCTATGATTGGTAGTCTTCTATATCTCTCTGCCTCTAGACCAGATATTATGTTTTCTGTTTGTGTTTGTGCTAGGTACCAAGCTGATCCAAAGCAATCTCACTTGATTGCTGTGAAGAGAATATTAAGATATATATCTGGAACTTCATCATTGGGCATATGGTATTCTTTTGATACAAATACAAATCTTGTTGGATTTAGTGATTCTGATTGGGCAGGTGATGTAGATGACAGAAAATCCACAAGTGGGGGTTGTTTCTATTTCGGAAACAATCTAGTTTCTTGGTATAGTAGGAAACAGAATTGTGTGTCATTATCTACAGCTGAATCTGAATATGTAGCTGCTGGCAGTTGTGTTACCCAGCTAGTATGGCTTAAACACATGTTGCTGGACTATGGGTTAGATAGTGATACTCTCCTCATGTTTTGTGACAATCTTGGTGCCATTAGTATCTCAAGGAATCCTGTTCAGCATTCTAGGACTAAGCATATAGATATAAGACTTCATTACTTGAGAGACATGGTTGAGGATAAAATGATTAACATTGAGCATATTGAGACAAATAATCAGCTTGCTGATATGTTTACTAAACCTTTAGATAGTGAGAGATTCTTCAGTTTGAGGAAATCTCTCGGCATGTGCAATATGTGAGAATGTTAGGATCCCAGTGTTGACATAACACCACTGTCTAGCACTGGTTAATGGTTGTGGTGTAGGATGTAACTTTTTGTTTTTGTTTGTTTCTTTTCTTTTCTTTTTTGAGTCACATTGATCTTTGTTTAGCATATTTGATTGTGTGGTTGATCACTGTGTTTTACTAATCTTTCTAGCTTGCAGATTCACATCTAAGTTTTGAAAAGTATAAATCTCTAAAGTGTGTCAGAGGTTGTGTTAGCCTAACATATGGAGAAGCTGGGGTACACAAAGTTCACTACTTTGATGTCTATTCAGTTGTGTCTTATTCATATGGAAAGGTTTTACAGGACATGTGGAGAAGCTGGGGTTCATGATGTTGACAGCTTCAATGATATTCAGTTGTGCTTATTTGCATGTCTCTGTTTGTTTTTTTTTGGCCAAGGGGTACATAAGAGTGGTTCTTTCTACTAGGGTGTTTGGGGTTTCGATTGCCTTCACTTGGTAGCATTGATTACTTAGTGCTCTCTTGTATGCAGGTTGGTAAACAAGTATGCATAAGGAATTGGGGTATTGGGGTGCATGATAAATGTGTTGCCAGTATTCAAGGCCTTTGTACTTGCCTAACTTGCTGCTGATAATGTTGTTACTGGGGTGTGTGGAGTCTTGTGCTGCCCTCATTCAGTAATATCATTATCCCTTTTTAATCAACCCTCAGTTTTTGTTCTAAAGAGATAATGAAAATAGTGAAGATTTGAAGTGATGTGAACTGTTGCTGGTTTGAAAAGTGATTCACTGTGGATACCATCTGTCAATGTTGTCATAACATTGTTGCATTCATTCTAGAACTGCATTGTCTTTCATTTTTAGTTAGTGTGGTTGACTAGGTTTGGGCTTAGGGGGAGTATATAGTCCCTTTCATGTGTTGAGGCATACTCTTTGGGTGACATTCTGCAGGTGACACACTATTTGTGACCTTCTATGCTGTGGAAGTGGATTAATTCTCTAATTCATGACTGCTTATCTCTGTGTGTTTTCTGTTTGATATGTTGCTTATTCATGATTTTGATCTAACTCTTAATGTTCTTGATACTCACTTGCTACTTTGGTGAAGTTTCAGATATAAGTTTGGATATATCTCACGCTCTCACATGAAATTGCCTTGAAGAAGCCCAAAACCTCAAATATTATGGGTTAAAAACTTTCTGGTTTGAATGTTACTCTACTCTCTGATTTGAATGTTAGTCCAACATTGCCACACGGTCTGCACAGCATTGAAGTCAGTAACTTATAAGTCTGTTTAAAATTTTAAAAACTAAGTTTTTATTGTTTTATTGTGAACTGCTCTGGTTACTTGTTGTGTTTAAGTGACACGTGGTGAAGTTCTTACGCGGGAATAGAGGAGTGGGAAAACTTAATTGATCATATTCCATAATCCTACTTACATTCATTCCTTCTCTCTCCACTCTTCACAACTTAAAAGAACAACTTGCCCTAATTTCTGTCACTTGTGCAATTTGTCTTTCTCTTTGCACATAATTATCTAAAATCTCTCATATTTTTCTCTCAATTCTCAAAACTAACATGGCGAGCAAGACTCCTTTAGACACTCTTGCAGATTTGGCCTTGAATGTCAAGAAAACAACAATACGCACCAGGGCTGCTGCGCGTGAGGATCAAGGACGGCCTACTGCTCAAGTTGCTGCAAAACGACCAACGATTCCTTATCAACGACGGGTAAAGCGAGCTAAGAATGTGGAATCTGAGTCGAATGTTGGCGCAACATCAGAAGCCCATGCTCCTCAAACCAATGAATCTGAATCAGAGGTAAATGTGGCTAACCCTAAACCCCAAGTGAATAATGTTGATGATATAATTGAGGGGGAGGGATCTGGAGCTGGTTCTGGTAGAAAGAGAACATCTATGGGGTCTAGGCCAATGAGTAAAATAGCCTTGCTAAGAGCTGAGGCTAGAAGAGCTCAAAGAGAGAGACTTGAAAAGAAAAATGCTAAGGCTAAGGCTGAGGCTGAGAGAGTGAGGAAAGGGAAATAGATTGTGGATGAGGAAGTTGAGGTAGTTGATATAGAAGAAGAGGAGAAAGAGGAAGAGGAAACTGCTGCTGAAGAGTCTGAAGCTAGTGGTGATGATGATGAGAATGAAGAAGAGTACTGTGACACTCTTGCATTATCCTATTTTAGTAAGGAAGCTAGGTCTAGATACTATCTTAATAAGGAGATAGAGGACAAGGCTTATGACTTTAGAAAGAGGGATTTTCACAAAGAGAGGGTCATGGACATGGACAGCTTTAAGAGAAACAGAGTTTTTGAGTTGTTGAAAGCAAGAGGGGTTCAGAATTCAATGAAGAAGCATGGTGATTATGCTCCTGAGCTTGTACAAGAATTCTACCTGAATCTCTCAAAGTATATCACTTGTGAGTTGTCTCCCATATATGGTCAAGCATGGGTAAGAGGACAAGTGTTTAACATTAGTCCTAAGAAGATAAATGAGATTTGGGGACTGCCACATGTTAAGGAATCTGAAGATCCAAAGCCAGATGAGGTGATTGAGGATATCACAGGTGGTCTAGAGAGAACCTGGGTTGAACAATTACCAACAACAAAGCTCACTGCCCTAAGTGCTGTTCTGCACAAATGTGCATCATATAATTGGCTGCCTACTAAAAATTCTACTGTTTTGACTAAGGAGTCAGCTTACTTGGTCTACAAACTGAAGAATGGGCTTGCTGTGAATATTGGGGTGAGGATTTTAAGGGCTATGGAAGATGCTGTTGGGAGGAAGCAAGGGATTCTACTATTTCCTTCTTTGATCACAACTCTGCTGCTAAAACAGAAGATGAACAAGAAAGAGTGTGGATGAATGTAAGAGAACAAGGCTAGGTTCACCATCACTCAATCCTACTTGTCTAGCACAAGAGTGAAGGACTTGCCTTGGAATCCTGAAGGTGGAGTTGCACCTGGAGAGGAAAAGGAGGCTCAACAATTTGTTGGAGCTTCAGTGCCTCAATCTGATGAGGAAGAAACCAGGGTAACAACAAAATCTTTTGTTGATCAGCAGTTGACTTGGTATAGAAGTGCTTATGCCAATCTTCAGAGAGAAGTTGCTTTCAAGCAAAAACAAATGCAAGAGCTGGATGTCTTGATTAAGAACATGGAGGAGCTTTCTTCACAAAAAGGGGGAGAGTGATCTAGTTTTTAATTTTTGATTTCTGGTTTTTATGTTTTTGTTTTGATATGTTTTGAACTGTTTCTATTTTGCTGTTAGTCCTTCTTATTTGTTTTGGTTTGTAATGGTAATGCTACTTAGCTTTAACTGCTCTTAATGCTTTTGCTTATGAAGATAGTCTATATCTGCTGTTTCTGCTGATAAACTAATGTGCAGGTACATTCTGGTCTTAATGTTGAGACAACATTGATGAGTTAAATGTCTGAACAACTTGTTTTGAGTTGTGGTGATGACTTTAATGAATAATCTTTGTTATGCCAAGTTAATACTTGATAGTTTGCATTAAGGGGGAGCAGTTTGAGTAGTTTAGATTATTATGCTTAATTGATATTTGGACATATTATCTGTTATGTGAACAGGTTGATTGGTTTTGTGAAGAAAGGCAAAAAGGGAGAGATTGAAAGTGTAAGATGTTCTGTTATCAATGTTGGATGGATGTTGTGCCAACATCCAGAGGACAACATTGAAACCCGAGAACAGTCTTAACCTAAAACATGTTTCTGAACATGAGTAAAGTATTCGGTTTTAAATGTTGGATGGATGTTGAGCCAACATTCACAGGGCAACATTGAAACCAGTATATATGCTGTCAATCTGTCTTTAACTGCTTTATTTTAGTTTTGCCTTTATTCACCTATTAATCAAGTTCCACGATTTTAGTTGTCTTTGTTTATGTCCAGGAACATCTCTTAATCATAAGGAAGAACATTACAAGTTTACTAAGTTGAAGTTTCCATAATTCAAGAGGAGGAGATCGGTCAAGTCAACACGGTTTCAAAGAAGGAAAGTTTTGGAGTTCAAGTGCAACTAGGAATCTTTCCAAGATCAACTCTGAATTGAAGAAGGAGTATTTCCTTATTAGAACTCAATCTAATAAAGGGAACTATTATTCAAGAAGGAGGTCGAGTTCAAGAAGGAAAGTAGAGTTCAACAAGGAAACAACATAAGTTACCAAAACTGTGTACAACACACCTTGGAGATCAAGTTTGAAGAAACCTATATATAAGGTGTGAAGTACATCAAGATACATAGAGAAACAATAGAGCTTATAAATCCGAAGAGATTTTAGCTTAAGCATTGTTGCTATGTTTCTTGTTTTGCAAAGTTTGTGAGTTTTCGAGTTAAGTCTAGGATTAGATTTAAGGAGAAAATTCTTGTCTGCTTTGCTGAGTCCAATCTACAAAAGAGCGAGAGTGATTTTGTGGTGAGGAACATCTTTGGTAAAACCTGCGTGGTTATTTTGCCGTAAGGCTAGATGGTTGATTATTTATAATAAAAAACCATTGAAAATTTATCTTCTTGTGTTCTTATTCCGCTGCACATTACTCTATCAAGAAGATTGTTTGAGATCAAGTTAAGGCAACGCCAGCTTAACTTGAGCTCTGAAACTTTGGAAAAGTTGTATCAATCCCGATCCAACAATTTCAAAAAACATGGAATCCAAAAGTTACTACACCATTGATCTAGCCACGAGAAGGAGAGCATGCAGGGTGTCACTAGCATCAACCAACGGCATAGCAATGCGGAGTTAGTGAACAAATTGGAAGAGATCAATGAGCAAATTCGAAATACCAACAACCATCAACAAATGAAAAAAGCATCAACACCCACAGTCCGACAAGTCCTATGAGCTTGTTGCTCGATCAGAGGAGTACTCTCATCCATGCTTTGATATATATGCTTTGACGATGAGGACATCGTCTGATTCTGTGTTGGGGGTGGAAAAGCTTCACTTTTTGTTATCTATACTATATATTTATCCTATTCTAGAGTCTAGTAATTTTTTTAAGATCGAGTCAATAGATCCAAGTTTGAAGCATGAGAGTATGAATAAGTAGGGATCAATGATGATATATGCATAATATGGTTTGAATTTGATATGCTAAGAGTTTAAGTGTGTGAATTGAGTATATCTTGCATAATATTGTTAAATGCATGTTTTATTTCATATACACTATTCACGATGGGCATCAGTAGAAAATATTGAGATAATTGTATTGAATTTGTGAGTAAATGGAGAATTGCATAGAAATTATGAATCTCAAGTAATTTACTCTATTGATATTTGAAGAAAGTGTAAATTTGGATTGTTGAGGAATGAAATATGTCGTCTTTTTTATCACCTTTGAGCCTTTCAAGCCCAAAACTTTTTACAAATAAAATAATCATCACAACACCATTGAAGCATTTTCTATGTACGCCTTTTGTTTATTTACCCACATCGACCTACCCTTTGAGTTGGATGATATACAATCCCACCCTTTTTTAGAGGTGCATTTATTAAATCATATGAAAGAAAAGGAAAAGAATGATGGGATGTGGAAAACAAAAGTGTTCGAGCCCAAAAGAAAAATGAAGAAGGCTGAGAAATCAAAAGAATGATTAATATAATAGAGAGCATATAATAACCTCCACACGAAAATATAAGTGTAGGGAAGCGTCTCTAAGCCAATGTAATATAGGGTGAATAATGAGAAAAGTATAAAACAAGGGTGAAGTAACTGTATGTGAAACTCTATGAGTTTGTGAATTCTTTATGAAAGTCTTGTATTATATACTTATGCATACATGAGCACACCATGTAGCACGATGAGATTTTGCATGATTATGAATTTATTAAACTTGATGTACAATGTTTATCTCTTGTTTTGACCATAGGTTGCATTCTGAGAATATGTCCCTATGCATTAGTGTTGACATGTTATGACTGGATTTCTAATTTAGATTGAGTCACTTTTTAGTGTTTTGTTACTCGAGGACGAGCAACAATCTAAGTGTGGGGGTATTTGATGAGTGTCTAATGTATGCACTTTTAGCCCTCATTATAAGGGGATAAAAAATAATTATTTGAATATTTAGCATATTTAAGTACTTTTTCGTGTATTTCAGGTTTTAGAGACGTTTGGTGAAAATGTAGCTTATTAGGGGCAAAATAAGCTACAATGAAGTTAAGGCTCACAAGGATATAAAGAATAACAAAATGAAGAGGTAAATGGATGGAACTCGTGCTAGGAACGAAGGAGGAAGAGCCAAATTACCAAGATTTACACAATGGGATTCAAATACATGGTGACATAGTCACGGGATAAATCATAGTTCCTGATCAATACCATTGAAAAGCCAGGGAAGTCAGTGTTCTTAGGCAGCAGACGGGTCTCAATTCCGACATCCAGAGAAGAAGTTACAGCCAAAATCGTGAATCCACACAGATCAGGACGAAGCAGCGTAGCCGCATCGTGCAGAAGGTTTCGTCGTAGCGCGCTTCGGGCAGAATGTACCGCAGTCAGCACACCGCACCTCGACGGCCTAGGAATGCGTCAATGGGCCTAAATTTGCGTCTCAAACTATGTTTGAGGCCCGGGAACCACTTTTGTCTTATAAAGACATTAGTCACGAATTTTCATTCACCAACTCATACCATAAAGAATCACACACAAAATACTAAACATTCTTCACATCAAGAGAACACACGTCTAAGGTTGGAGATCGTTAGCAAGGGTTCAAGTTAGAGATCGAGTCGAAAATACCAAGGCGGCAGCGATTGGGAGTTTACCTTTCTTTTACTATTTTCTTACAATGTTCTTTTCTATTTGAGATATTGAACTTGCAATCATGAGTAGCTAATTTGTTATGTTTAGAGTTATAGCATAATTGGATTGACGGCCCTATGTGATTTCTTATGTTTGATTAAGACCTTTTCATTATGTGTTTTTTCATCTATCTTAATCTTAATACGTGATTATTTATTAATACGCACTTTCGCAAGTATACGAGTCAAGTGATATAAAATGAAAGTAAGATTAGGTCCCAAGCATCGTATCCCACGAGGACTGTATGAATCAATCTCGCTCCTTCTATTCTATCCTTAATTAGTAAATGAACAAGATTTGGATGTTGTAGGTTGAAAGTTCAATTTTACTTGAATGGTTCCATTCGTTCTGCAATTTGGCTGAGAGACTGAGGTTAATTTGTTTAACAAAAAAAAAAAGGCAACAACGCTTGTTTGGTTTGATTAAGAATCTGACTCAATGAAATTATGAGCTAATCGTTTCCTATTTTCACCGTAGATTTTCTAATAATCTATGCGAAAATAATGATTTTCCTTATTTATCGAGTAACCTGAAAAAGAATTTGTACACGCATATAAGCATGCATGCATATAGATTAACAACGCGATCATATATGTCCTAATTCAACTCTATGTAGGGATCAAAATACTAATTTAAGTACTACATATGATAACTTGTGGATTGTATCCTATTACCCATCGACTTCACGATGATTTACTGCATGCCCCTAAATCACAACGATTACACAGTGCGTGCAGAACATTAAAATTTTAAAGGTTGTATTGTCATTTTTGGTGTTTAGGTTCGACCATCTCTTATTTTTGTATATTTAGTATCTTATAGGAAAAATACTTTTTTTCCTTTTCATTTACCTAATAACTTTTTTTTTGGGTGAAAATTTACCTAATAACTTTTGAAGTACAATGTAATGAACAAATTACAAAGGCATAACTGGTGCAAGGCTGCAAGCTTTGGGAGAGTACTATATATAGAGGAGCAATGTGTACAAAGAGAATTAACCATGAAAATTTGGATATGGACTATCATTTATAGAAGTGTTTCCATAATTGGATTGACAAAAATAATCGGAAAAGTAACTTAAGAAAAAAACCGTATGGGCTTATTTTTGTTAATTTACTCTGGGCCTGATTCGCACTGTAAGTTATAGCCTAGGAGAAAACTTTCAACTTTATAATCGACTGTTTGATATCATTTGTATAACTTTTAGAGTTTCGAAATGTTCGAAAAAACTAAGAAAAAATATCTGTTCAAATAAACTTAAAAGATATCTTAAAATTATGTTTTCACCGAGTCAAAACATCTCAGATAATATGTAATGAGTAATGACATATTTGAGCTGTGTGGTTTACAAGTGAAGAGAAATCACTTCACATGCCAATAAAATTTTCACTTAGGGTGTACCTTGGACATTTTTTTTATTTCATATTTGATGTCAAATATGTAACAACAATTATCACGCAACGTCTAATTATATAAATTAGATCAATTCAATACCCAGACTAAAGAGGGCCACTGCAGTCTCCCCTTGCAGTTGGTGATAAAAAATATTTCTTTTAACATAGAGAAATGATAAGTATTAAGTATATGAACCATAACATACAGTTACAAGTATCGAGAAAGAAAAGAATATAAATAATCTTTAATGAAAAGAACAATCTAAAATTGTTCATCCATCTTCAAGAATCTCTTTGTGCAAATGCATGCATGAAGGGCTGCAGTAATTATAATTGTACCGATGAAACGGTACTTTACCAGCCAATGACACGGTGCAACACGAGCATAAGCTATCTCCTCCGCCTGTGTTGTTTAGCTGCGGATTACTGGGGGTTACAAGTGATTCCAATCCTTGCGGTTTCTGCAATGCTGCTATTCTTCTTTCAGCGGCAGCAGCTCTCTTTTCCCTCTCAATCTCTTGTCTCCTCCGCATTTCTTCCTGGAAAACCGAGAAAAATAAATTACATATTTCCCAAATCCCAAGCTATAAGACGATATAAAGCCTTTTAACCTTGTTTAAAATGCACATATTGAAGAGGATATGTATCAATGGCCAAAAATTGTTTTTCAACTGTTTGGA
Organism: Linaria vulgaris; assembly: GCA_948329865.1. Classification (NCBI taxonomy): domain Eukaryota; kingdom Viridiplantae; phylum Streptophyta; class Magnoliopsida; order Lamiales; family Plantaginaceae; genus Linaria; species Linaria vulgaris. Next base: position 85,038,194 of record OX415254.1, on the reverse strand, counting down.
ACTAGGAAATTGTGATTATATTACAGAAAGTGAGAGCTCGAGAATCGATAATAGAACCTCTTTGGATATTACTGCAGAACTGCTAGACTGGGACTTTGCTTTATTAGTAGGAACTGGACCACTTCCAGAACCCATCTTAAGTGAAGCAGCTTGGGATTGTGCAGCTTCAGCCTGTTGATCAAAACACAAGGTTAAAACAAAAACAAAAAAAATCAAGAAGCTCATTTTTCCAGCAAACAAAAACAAAGCAGTACACTTCTGGAGAGAACTTTATTCAGTAAACAAGAGTTTCTTAAAAAAAAAAAAAAAAAAAAGAGAAGTTATTCAGTAAGTAAAATTATAGGGTAATTAGATCTACACTCCATGAGGTTTAAGCTTAATTACAGAAACCACTCCATGAAATGCTTCTAAAATTACAAGGCATGTTCATGTACTTATTCAAATAGTGGAGGAAGATTATGTAATAGACCAAAATAATGTGTGAAATGTACAATGATAGAAATATTGAAGCTAAGAGTAAAGTCTCAGAATAAAATAAGGATAGTCGTACAAAAGAATCCACATAAATTTCCCAAAAAAAAGGAAATTAACCTGGGCCTTCTTTTCTTTGGCCTTTCGTAGTTTCTTCAACTCTTTTGCTTTTGCTTTCTTCTTGGCATCTTTCTCCGCCTGATCAGAAATCCAAATTGAAATCAAAGTAAGAAGAATTGGTCAACTAAAATTTGATCAAATGGTGCAAAATCAGCAATAAAGTAAGCTAAAGTTGTTATCAAGGAAACTTTGGAATTTATATGACAAGAATCAAGATGCTGATGTTACAGAGATTTATAGTTTCGACAATGGACCCAAATCTTTGTCCATAGTAACTAACCACCAATGATATAGTCAGATGCTAAAGTTCCAACATGAAGATTCTATGTTCCTATCAGAAACACAATAGACTTTGAAAACTGATATGCATCTTGTAATCGACTCCACCTCTAAACCAAATATTTTCCCACTTATGGTCATCTCTGTCATATATTACTCACAAACACATGAAGAATTTTGAGCTCACAATCATACACCATCTAGTTACGCGCAAGCTACTATGACTATCATTGCAGCAACCTGATAGTAGTCAAACTTCAGAGAACACTTAGTGAAGTAATAGTATACCTGTTTAGCAGCTTGAGACTCCTCCATCTCTTTTGTAAGTGCACTTGGCACCTTAGCAGCTTGCCAGTCCCACTTCTCAAGGTTTGATGCCATAAATCGCCTGAAAGTGTTTCTCACCTCCTTTTCAGTGGCAAGCATGTAAGGCGTATGTCCCCTCTCATCTTTAGCGCAAGGATCTAAATCCTGCTCTAGGAGATCCAAAACTTTTTCAGCATTTCCTGACTTGGCAGCTTCGTGTAAAGGAGTTGTTGTGCCCAGAGTAACAGGTTCATTTCCAGTCTCGATTGGCATAGAAGAATCATCCATTTCTTTCACAATTGGACAAGCCTCAGAAACTTTCGTATCTCTCAATTTCTCGGTCAACTCCTTTTCACCTGATTCAAGATTGCCGTCACTTCCAATAGTAGCACCAGATACCGATTCTTCCTTTGTATTATGGGGTGTTTCCTCACTTATCTCAAAGGAAATTTGTGTCAATAAGCTATAGATTCGTCTAGCTTCTTTAGAGGTAGGCCTCCTAACAGTCAAAGGAACATTTTTAATTGCACGACGCTGACAGATAAAATATGGGTTTTCTCCATCAAAAAAGAGTTGGCGATTGTTTGAAGGAGCAGATATAAAAATGCTGGAGGCGGTGGAAAAATGAGGCTTCCATAAAGTAAACAGCTCCTGAATATCCTATTATTAAGGAACAATAACTAGTCAGTCATCCAGAAGGATATAAACCATATTACTAAAACCAATAACCAAGAAAACAGTACCTTTTTAAGACCAAGTTCATTATATCGACGTAGTGAAGCTCCAGCAGAGTGAATAGACCTGCCACCTCCATCTTTTGATGATTGCTTTTTACCAGCCTTGGCCCTCACTACATATCTAGACGGAAGAATACAGTTCAATGGATTTTACAAATATCTTTACCTAAGCAAAAGTTAACATCCAGCATATTGTGCGTTTGTACCCGTGTGTATAGCCAATCAGGTACAAAAGAACTAACCTGTGGAATGTCTTATGAGCCACTAGCGCATTCCCATCAAAAACACAACCAGCAAAATGCCCACCCCTTGCAAGTAAAACAATCCTCACATGGGTTTTATCTCTAGGCTCACGAATTACAAACTTCAGTTTTTCAATCACTTCCGCCTGCGTCAGACTTCCTGTATTTTTCGCCCCATCCGCGGCATCCCATTTGTCATTTTCAAACATTATATTTTCACGCTCATCAAGCAGCAAGCATCTCCAAATGGAAACTCTCTCTCCATTCTGCAACTGTACGTAAATCTTATTCTTCAAAATTCCACCGAGCTCGTGTCGCCTACCACCAACCAAACTACTCGCTTTTTCCTCCTCATCTTCTGATCCGGAAATACTCGATACATCATAGTCTCTACACAACGAATCAGAGGTCGCTTCGTCAAAATTCTCCTCTTTGATGATACTTTTTCCAGCTAGGCTGAGCTTTATCTGAGATCAGAACACTATCAGGTAAATCAATACGCCAAACACTAGCATCCCCTGTATAGCACAGGTGAATGGTGCAATGCATTCTTACAGGGAAACTACGTAAACCTCAAAGTAAAGTATCGGAATACTAAACAATCGGCCAACATTTCTCAATGTCGATAAGAATCACCAATACAGAACACGCTGCTACAAATACAATCTTCTTACTACAGCAAATGCTAAACAATCGGCAAACGATTCAGCAATGTCGATACAAAGTACCAATACAGAAAAAGCGGCTACAAACACAATCTTCTTAACAACACAGGAAATACTAAACAATCAGCAAACGATTTAAGTAATGTCGATACGAAGTACGAATACAGAACAAGCTGCTATAAACGCAATCTTCTTAACAACAGAGGAAATACTAAACTATCGACAACAATTTAACAATGTCGATACGATTTACCAATACAGCAAAATCAGCTCACACACACACACTTGTTATAAACAACAGAGCAACCTAATAGTCGACAACAAATATAATCGAGCACAGAAAGGGAAAAAAAAAAAACATACATTGAAGCGATGGAGGTCGGATTTAAAGTGAAGGCGCTGGTCTACGAGCGATTCGAATTCATCTTTGCAGGTGTTGCAGGACCACCTCTGCATAATTTTACCGTTAGTACTACTGTTTTCATCGTCGTGAGTACTAGCTCCGTCATCGACGACGTCGTTCTGCGAGGTGTCGAAATCCGGAAGCGTAATTAGAGGCGATTGGAGGAGGCGGCTCGAATCGAAGAAATCGTGCGGTAATTCGAAAATCGAAGGGAATCGCTTTGGCTCGTCTTGTTGGTTGTGCTTACGGAGCTGAGGTTTTGCTGGTACCGGTGCGGCGGCGGCGGCAGTGGCGGCGTCGCTCATTTTGTCAGCTGACTTGTGGTAAATAATAATAGGCTTTTGGATATTGGGTTATTTTATTTCTCACGTAATTAAATTAACGCGCTATTTTGACACCATTTTCATTTTCACGTTAGTTTTAGAATTTTACTATAAATTATAATTAGCAGCAGGTTCACAATTTTTAAACAGAAAATAAATTTCTTTAAATCTTTTTCCATTAAAGAAAACAAATCTCGTTAAAACTTTCAAAAAAAAAAATCGTAAAACCTTTCAAGCCTGAAAAACTTGTCCTACTACTTTCGAATTTTTTTTCTAAATTTCCTCGTACTCTTTTATGTATTAACTGAATTAAAAGAAAGTTATTTTTTGCGTTTTAATTTTATCTTTATGATGATTTGACTTTCTCTGAAATTTCATCACACCGATTTGTATTGTTTGAACGAATGAAACATATAATCAACTGATCATAAAAAGTAACATAATCAATGATAAGTAATATTCATATTTTTGTATAGGAAAAAATAAATCACTTTTGGCTCTGTAAACCATGTTCTTGGCTCCACCCCTCTCTCCATGGATCTAAGTTAGTTGGTAATTCTGTGGGTATTTAAATCATTAGAAACTTAATTTAGTACAATCACATTTAATAAGGGGGAAAAAAGCAATACAAGAAGACAACTTTTTTAGTAAAACAAATACATATCCTTAGGATCAGTCAGAGAAATGTTTGGTCATGTTCCAGCTCATATTTTTATTATTTGTACAAATTGAATCACATACAAATACTATGTACTTATAATATTTACATGATTAAGGTGGGGAGGGGGGGGGGGGTCTCTAGCTTCTTCTTTTTATTTGCTTATATGCTTTCAAATTCTGATAAAAAAAAATACAGGAACATGTTCATTTAGTTAGAACCAAACTCCTTGTTCCAATGCTCAAGCTCTTCCCACTTGCTTTTCTGTAAGCTAGGCCGAATAACGGTCATCGCCTTCTCGAAATCCCCATATCTTAATCGCCTTACCTGCACAGTCAAGTGTACTTAAATGATAAACTATTTGAACTAGAAACAGAATTGTGTAAAAGAGTATCTGATGTGCATCATCAGATGCACTACGTAGGGGGGAAATCATGAAATGTGTATGAAACTTAGATCTATGTTGGAATTTGGAAATTGGGATCAACAGTAAAAAAGTGATTTGATTCTCGCAAGAAATTAAACTAGACACCGTGGTTTCATCGAGAAAATCCAGCCAATATCACGTCAGGAGGCAAATAATGATTTTAGTAAGGACCTTCTCTAGATATTAAAGCACTTTTTTTGTAATCCTCTACGTTTTTTAGTTCATATTACAAACTACGTTAAATCCTGATAACCTAGTGTTGAAGATCATTTCTTTCATTCATCACCCTGTAAGCTCAGCATGTAAAGGGAAAAAGGACATATAAGTCGAAAATTCTAGCCAAACTGAAACAACGACTGGGATAAAATAGGAATTTGGACAGTTATTGTTCTGCTAAAGTTCGGATAAAGAAATGAATGAGCCAAGGACTGCAAGATTTTACAGCCGAATAGAGAATAACAAGCAAACCTGCCTTAAGAGAATGAGGGGAAGAAATAGCAGTACCAAGGACGAAATAATAATATAGCTAGGCCAACCTGATTTGCCTTGACTGTAAGAATGTTTGAACCGAGCTCTCTTATTGGCATCATTGCAGCTTCCTCACATAAAGCTTGCAAATCACTTCCAGAATAACCTACAAAATAACCTTATCATGAATTTAAAATACAATAAAATCGATAATAGCCACATATAGTCATGTCCAAAACAAGAATGACAAAGTCACTCTTTGGATATTCCAAAAGTTACTTTATTACATTCAGTAAAATATGCTTAGAAGCGCGACTATCATATGAGATTTGACTTACCATCAGTCTGTGCCACTAGCCTCTCTAAATCTCTATCTGTTTTTCATATACAAGAAACCACAGGTCAAAAAGTAAAATTGCTTCCCTTACAGACCATAATTTACGAAGTAAAGATTATCTGTTGAGCCAAAATTGTGCCCTCACCTGGTAAAGAGAACGCATGGCCCTTGAGCTTGTGTTTGAAAAGAAGTCTTCTGGCATTTGCATCTGGCAAAGGTATGTAAATTCTTTTCACCTATGCCAACACAAAAAGGGTTTAAATCTAGTTTATAATGTCTACTAGAAATATCAACATGACAACAAGAAATATCAAGACCAGTTGCAGGTTCTAAAAGTGTTCATAGCCATACACCAATAGCCATATATTATAGGAATTGGTCTTCAATAAGGTGAAACAGGTGAGTATATGAAAACATACTAACCAGTCTTCTAAGAACCGCATCGTCCAACTCTTGGGGTTTATTGGTTGCACCTACAATAACACAATCAAGCATTAAAGAAAGATACCAAATTAATAAATAATGGGACTTCTATGATTTATCAGTGTGATAGTAAGAGAAATAGTGTCAATTAACTATAGCAGTTCCATCACATCATTACACCGCCCTCATTTAGCCTATTCAGAATGAGTTAGTGGCAGGACTGGAATCTAGCTTCTGAGATTTAGCTATAGTTTAGATTGGGCCATGGGAGAAAGGAAGAATTCAATACAAGTATGCCATCTTCCAAACTCACACATGGCCCCTTAAACAGTATTCTCCTTCATAGTTATATTTTTCAAGCTTTTTGCAACTAGCTTTGCTTCTTCACACCAAACTTTCAGACCCTTTAAAATAAAAAGAAAAGACAGTGACAGGCTTATTTTGCTTGTTTTCTCTTCCTAGTTGAGATATGACCAAATTTTACATCAGAAGTGCAGCTGAAGTTAAGGCCTGCCAGATACTTAAATGTTAAGCTACTTGACTCGCTGGGCTGGATAGAGCACATATAGATGCTTACAGATGAAGGTTAAAACCAAGATAAGAAGAATATACATGAGAGAGAGAACTGCATCAAGAGACCATCAACTTCTATAAGAATATATGTAATTAAATGTTAAGACCCACAAGCGCAGATAACACGTAACAAGTGTTAAGTTTATACATTAAGCTTACCTATAACAGTAACTAAATCACCAGAATTAGATGACACCCCATCGAACTGAACTAAGAACTCCGACTTCAACCTTCGACTGGCTTCATTTTCGTTTGCCGTCCTTGCTGACATAATACTATCTATCTGTACCATAGTGGTTTTGCAGATGTTGTATAAGCATCAAGTCAGACTCATTAAATCACACTTGGGGAGGAAGATATCATAGAAATGGTAAAAGAGAACCACAAATCACATATCTAAATCTAATATGCAATTTAATACATACAGGCCATGCATACTGATAGAGACCTAGCTCAATTAGAAGTCTTCAAGTAAAGTAGTTGATTCACTAAGGAGTCTTTTAGATTAGTAATTAGTAATTATCAGATTAGAGTTCTAGTTAGAATAGGAAGCCATAACTTTAGCTATATATATAGGTAGTCTTGTTCTTGGAGGGGAGACTTGGCGCACCGGTAAAGGTGTTGTTGTGTGACGGAGAGGTCACGGGTTCAAGTCCTGCGAGTGGCCTCTTATCAAATTTGACAGGGAAGGCTTGCCCCTTATACACCCTTGTGGTGGGGCCCTTCTCCGGACCCCGCAATGCAGGGATGCGTGCACCAGGCTGCCCTTTTTTTTATAGGTAGTCTTTGTTCTTAATTTCCAAGGAATTATTGTTCGGTAGTTCAATCTTCAAGATTGGTTCCTTTCTCTTTGAGATTGGGTTTGTTCTTTTGGTTCCTATCTCTTTTTAAGACTGGATTTATTCAATAAAAGTTCCGTATTTTGTCTATTGTTCTTCATATCCTCTCACATACATACTTGTTGAAGTTATAATTTAAATGACTAGACAGTTTAATATATTGCACATATTCAAAAAAACTTCATATCAATCTTTCATCTCATTATTCATTGAATGAATTATTAACACTATAATAATTATTTAATTAATTATATAGAGCATCAATAGTACCTTTTTGTCCAGAATTGTTCTTTTTTCACTCACGCGTTAAGTCTTCTTATATATACTATTTCAATTAGCACATATAGATGTCTTGGCATTCACATCAATTTTAATAGATACGAACTTTCATAAGTTTTGGATTCAGTTAAATCGTACATTATATTGACCAAGATTTTTAATTAACAATTTTTATTCTTATGGGAAGCAATTTTTCATGTATGTTATAATACCAGCTTTTTAGCTTTCATTGTCATGCTAGAGTGTTCGCGTAGGCATAACCATAAAACGGAGAATGGTAGATGCAATCCAGCTGCATCAATCCAATTATTTTGAGGAAAAAGTGTTTATTTTGAGACATATTAAGGTCAGAAATATAATCCTTACAGCAATACATGGCTAATTATTATATGATTTCCAGTCGTAGCTCTTGTTTTCAGGAACCGGAGGGAATGAAGAAGAAAAAAGAACACATAAGCAGGGCAGATAAAAGTCAATACCTCATCAATGAATATTACCGATGGCTGCCTTGAAATGGCCACCTGAAAAAGAGTCCGAACAAGCTTTTCACCTTCTCCGACCTGTCATTTTAAGAAGAATATGTATGGACCCCAGGTGTCAAACTATAAATAAAACAGGGGCATAAATGACCCCACAGAGAGAGAGAGAGAGAGGGAGAGAGAGAGAGAGAGAGAGGACATACCCACTTGGACGTCAAGGAAGAAGCAGAAACATTAAAAAACGTAGCCTCTGATTCTGACGCAACTGCTTTGGCAAGCAAGGTCTTCCCAGTGCCAGGTGGTCCAAAGAGAAGTAAACCTGCCAATATATTACATCTATATCAATCAAGTTTATTTCAGACAGCCACACATATGGTTGTAAACTCATTTCCTATTTACCCTTCGCTGGCTTTCGAAGTCCGGTAAAAAGGTCTCTTCTTTTAGTTGGTAGAATCACCATTTCCAGTAGCGTTTGTTTGGCCATCTCAAGCCCAGCTGTAATACATGTTCCCATTGGATGACTTTATCAAAAAAGAAAAAAATTGAAACTCTAATGAAGAATGAGGTATTTGACATAGAGCTAACCAATGTCTTCCCATTTGACTGATGGGCTTTTGTCGACAATCACAGAGTTTATCATTTCTTCCAATTTGGAATCATAGCCATTGACAGCTTCCTTTACCGGTCTTGAAGTTGTAACATTATTGGCCTGAACCCTCACAGCAGGAGTCTCTCTGCTAGGACCAGAAGATTTCCGGACTGCCACTTTTGTAGGTTGTGAAACTGTAGGTACAATTCTCCCATGCGGGTTGGATGACGAAGTCTAGAAAAATGTATTACAGAGGGAAAAGAAATTAGGTTGAATTGGGGGTTCACTACACTCTACTACTAGCAAAAGAGACAAGAGTGATAATTTCTTGCTCAGCGCAACTTGATGTAAATATCACTAAGCACAATAATAGGAGATAATTTATTGTTCATACTTTGTGAACCACCATAACATAATAATCCAAAACTACCATCTGAAGCAACTTTATCAAAACTCTTATAATACTGGCTCAGGAAAATATCCACATGTCAAATTAGAACAACAAGAGCCAAAGAATAAAACTTACACGTCAGAGAGAGCAGTAAGTACCTTGATTCCCGATGAGCTACCTGATAACAGGGTCAGGAGAGGAGGAGCAACAAAATAAATAAAGTAAGTGTTCCTCCATTAGCTTTTCCTAGTTCAAGGAAGAAGGGCAACAGGTGCAAGAAAGCACAAACCTGTTCTTCGATGTAAAGTTTGTAACCTCTCCGCTACTTGTTCCTGCCATTTTGATATCTTTTGACGATAGGATTTCACTTTCTCCAGTTCACTGTCACAAATTTCAGGAAAAATGAAGGAAAAGATGCAACAACAACTAGACATTCCAAATATCACCATTTTCCTTTTATTTCAGAATATTCAACTACAAATGCAACATTATCCGACCAAGAGTCCTGACTATACCCATCTTCAGACAAAAGGAAAGTACTAGTGCAAGTTTAGTGGCCTGGAACAATATTAGGATCCGAGTGGTACGAAGATGTGTTCAACCATTGAACTCAGTCAAGAGCATAAAATGTCAAACGCTCATTTCGCACATCTACCTTAAATTTACCATTTAGAAGTAATATAAGCTGAATATCCGTGATTGCATAATACTCAAACTTGCACCATTTATGATCCAAGGTGATACAAAGAAGAGTTCAATCATTGAATTCAATCAATAGCATGATGCAGCTAGTAATGATAACATCAAACGCTCGTTTCGCACGTCTACCTTACACATACCGTTTACAAACAAAATAAGCTGGAAAGTAACACAAATAAAAGCCCAATCATTGAACTGAATCCAGAGCATGGAGCTACTAACGATCACACCAAATGCTCACTCTGCACCATCTACCGTACACTTCTTATCAAAAGTAATGCCTAATTGCAAGGATTCCATATAATTTCACCACATATATATATATGCAATTACACAGAAATATACTGCCAAATGCCTAAACTAACAGGAATATTCTCATAACAAAAGCAATCATCACGAAGCCTAATCTAATCTAATCAAATCACACACAGATGCGCTAACAAACCGATCATTTCAGTTACCTGGATGAGATATAAGAATGAACCGGAGTGGAAATCGCTTCGGCGAGTATTCTCTGCGCATTCTGATAGCACGATACGGCGTCGTCAGGCAACCCCCACTCCTCGGCGCGAACAGCCTTGGCGATCTCCTCTTTCGCCAAATCGAAGTAGCCTTTCAGCTTGTACGCCGTCCGCTCGTTCCCCGTCGAAACGCCGCCGTTTGAGTCCATGGTGGGGTTCTGATGCTGCGATCGAACTGAATCGGAGAAGATTGAGCTTAGGTTCTCGATGATCTCTTTCAGATAGCTCATGTCTGGAAGGTGGAATTGAGGACTGGAATTAGCCAATTTACGAGTTTTGCACGGTTAATTTTTGGAAAATATTTATTTCTATTTGTTTTAATATTCTATAATTAAATTTCTGTAGTTTCTTTTTTTTTTATGAACATATGTTAAATTTGTGTAGTTGGGTTGACATGTTTGCAATTTGCTATAGTTTAATCGTTAAGAATAAAAATTTATTCATCTATACTATTATATATAGAAAGTCAATCTTTTGATTTTTTTATTTCAACTTTATCGTTATTTAAACCTTCTTATTAAATAAAAAATTATTACGTAATCATCTCTCACAAAGAAAATTAATATTTATAAATTTTGTATCCATATTTATGTTATAGTCTTTACTGTTTACTATACAAATTAATTATATTATACTAAAAATTAGTAACCGCTTATCAACGTTTCTAGTAGTTTATAATCCATGATGCATGGACACGACAAAACATATTTTTAAAAAAATCGATACAATCATGACACATTCGTACTTTTTTTTTTAGAACCAGACCATGCATATCATTACTAGAACAACCAAACGGCCATCACATTCAATAACTCAAAGGAGCAAACACACTAAACAAATCAAAAATCAAAAATTCTGAGGGGTCGAGCGTGCAAGATCATGAGCAGCGATCAATACATCTAAAAAGCCAATGCTTTCTCGTTGCGCAAAGATTTCCAATATCCTTAATTATATTACCATGAGCTCCATTTGTTTTCCATGGAAATCAACAATCATGAATTACGTTCCAACAATCTTCTTCAAACAATACGTTCCTCAATATTCTCGCGCCACATGACTAGCTGCCACCCACGCCGCATACACTTCATCTGTTTGAGCCCCCAAATTGCCAATAAGTTGTCGTTGAATGCTAGCAATAGAATTATCCTCGTCGTCCATGATATGTATTCCGATCCCTGACTCCCCGTTCGCCAAAAAAATAGCGGCTCAAAGTGCACCCGACGCGACGGCTTCAGAAGGAAGACATCATCGTACACTCTTGTGATGAGCGGTCCCGAATTCATCCTCAAAACTCCCGACTCCCCAAAAGTCAATTAATTTTGAATGAACTCAACAATATCCATTGGTTGGGAAGTCGTTTCCCCTGCCACGATCCGATTCCGATTTCCCCAAGGCGCACAGCAACATGTCACCATCCTCTCTAATTCTCGCAAACCACCATTCTTAAAACTACGCCTCAACCATCCCTCGCCATCATCAGAACGTTGCATGAGATGCACAATTGGAGTAAAAAAGAAGCGCCCAAACTTGTCTCGTGACATGGCACGCCGAGAAAATATGAAACTCATCCTCCTCCCCACATAAATAAACCGGGCACTGCGTTTCATTAGTAATGTGTCTTCGTGCTAAAGAAACTCGGGTTGGATGAATGCCGCAACATAGTCACCAACAAAATAAGTTAACTTTTTTTGGTACTCTCGACTTTCAGATAAAACTCCAATCTCTTGTTTCACCGCACTAGCCGCAATATGCCCACCGGTCCTTCTGAAACCCTTCTCCATAATAAGGTGATAAGCGCTCTTCACCGTGAAGCAGCCTGGAGTCGTAAAGGGCCATATAATCTTGTCATCATGCGCTAGAGGACTTTGGGGGATTGACAAAATAACCTTCTTTCTAAAAATATGTGTCGAATTAAACCCACATTCCATCCCATTGTGTCATCCTCAATTAACGCAGAGACCCGAATATCTTGGATAGATGTAATGCAAGGAGTAATAGTTTGGAACGAAAAGACCCTAGGGATCAATGTGTCGTGTCAAACTCTGATCCGACGACCATCTCCCACACGCCATCTTGTCCCTCCCTCCCCCCCCCCCTCTCTAACAACGCTTAAGGACTCAAAAATACATCTCCATGGATACGACGGCCCCGCCCCCAATGCATGCCTCCAATAAAGAAGAGTTTGGAAAGTACTTCGCCATATAAATTTGTGCCACTAAAATATTTGGATACTCAAAAATTCTCCATGCTTGTTTAGCTAATAGCGCCAAATTAAAGGCTCGTAATTCCAAAAACCAATGCAACCATCTCTTTTGCTACGACACAGTTTATCCCACGACCTCCAATGAATTTTCCGTTGCTCTCCACTCCCCCACTAGAATGTGCTAATCAACCCCTCAACTTCCTTGATTAGCGACTCCAGTATCCTAAAACAGCTCATGGCGAACATGGAAATTGCTTGAACGATAACCTTAATTAAAACCTCTTTCCCTCCAATTGATAGATTCTTCTCCTTATGAACTCTTTCCCACACCCGATCTCTAATGTAGCTAAAATTTTCTTTTTCTTAATATATTTTTCGATCACCGACGGAAGCCCAAAGTATTTCTCGTGATTTTCAGCCACACGAACTCCCAAAATATTCACCATATCCCCCACCGTTTGCTCCATCGTGTTTTTTCTAAAGACCCCCACCGACTTCTCAAGGTTGATTTTCTGCCCCGAGCTAGCTCGTATTTTTTCAAAATTTTCATGAGCTCCTCCGCCACGGTCATTGACGCTTCACTTGATAAGAGTATCATCCGCAAAAAGCATGTGAGAAATCAGCGGTGTGTTCTTTGCGATTCGACTCCCTTTCAGCTTTCCTTTCTCCCCGGCCTCGCAAATCATATTAGAAAAGGCTTCTGAAACCATCAAGAAAAGATAAGGGATAACAAGTCACCCTGCCAGATACCCCGTTCCATAAAGACAGAGCCAAATTCACAACCATTTACCAAAAATGAGTAAGAGACATATCACTCACAATTCATAATAAGCTCCACGAAATAAGAATGAAGACCTAACCTGAGAAGCACCTTCTCCAAAAAGGACCACTCGACTCTGTCGTAAGCTTTGCTCATATCTAACTTCAGAGTCATCATCCTTTTTTTCTTGTTCCTTTAGTTTTCAAATAATGGTTAACCTCAAAAGCAACTAAAATATTGTCCCTGATTAACCGCCCTAGAACAAAATCTGATTGTGAAGGAGATATGATATCAGAGAGACAAGTTTTAAGTCTATTAGCCAAAGCTTTTGACGCAACCCTGAAACATACATTGCTTAAACTAATAGGCCTAAAACTCTGCATTATCTCAAGATTTTTTGCATTTAGGAATAAGGACAATATTAGTGAAGTTAATATCATCAATGGGTCTTTTCTCATTCAAAATGTCAATACAAAACTAGTGACTTGAGGACCAACAATATGCCAATATTTCTGATAAAAAACAGCAGAGAAACCATCGAGGCCAGGGGATTTCAAAGGATACGTTTGAAATAAAGTTTGTTTTACCTCATCTGCCGTGTAAGGTTGAAAGAGGGATTTATTCATCAAGGCTGTCACTCTGGCCCCCATTCCTCCATTGACATCTTCAATATTCTCATTACTTGGCCGAGTAGACTGGAAAATGTTAGAAAAATAATCTTCTATCACCGTCTTTACCAAGTGCGGCTCCTCACGCCAAACGCCATAGGAATATCGAATTCGTCGAACCTCATTCAGCTTTCTCTTCTCATTTGCACACTTATGCAAAAGTTCGTATTTCTATCCACTTCTTTAAGCCACTGAATCTTTCCCCTTTGCTTCCAATAAATCTCCTCTTGATCCTGAATGTGCTCAAGTTTGCACTTCAACGCCTTTTCCTCCTCCTTAGATGCATTCGTGATGCGACCCTTTCGAAGCTCCAAAATTCTCTTAGTAATTTATTTGCTCTATTTTTTGTGCGCCCTCTTGCTATTTTATGCCACTTCCCCAACCTCTTTCGACACTCGACAAGCTTAACCAAAAAAAATCGGCTCGCCCCCTCGCCAACAATCCTCAATGAGTTGCCTACAATCCGGAGAATTAATACGCCCTTCAAATCCAAATCGCGCCCCTCTTTTTTGCTGAACACCTTTGGCCAACTGGTACTTACAATGAATAAGTAATGCTGAGTGGTCCGCGTTTAGAACGTCCACATGATCCACGCTCGTTGTGCTTAATATCGACCGCCACCGCTCATTTGCGCAAGCTCTATCTAACCTCTCCCAAACTGTGTGTGGTTCAGGACGGCGATTACACCACGTGAAATCTGATCCATAAAACCCCAAATCCTGAAGATCAATATCGAGTGTTTGCCTAAACTTTCTCATTTAGCTTAGTGGTCGATCATGCCATCCATCCTTCTCTTCATTGCTTAATAATTCGTTAAAATCCCCAGCGCACAACCATGGTTGTGACAAATTAGCGTGCAACTGGCGAAGCAACTCTGTTACGACCGTGCCCCACGAGCCATGCTCCGATCCGAGTTGGTTCGATGGTGATCAGTCACTTTACCTAGCTCAGGCTAAAGTATAACTCATAGGAAGGGGTCTCACTTGTTCAGGATCAAAACCATACACGTTTTATAAAATATATTTTGATATATACAGCGGAAGACTTGTATCACAAACAATGTGATTTTTTTAATGGTTATGCACTAGCGACAAAACACGAATATTCCAAAATGCACGCTTGAACAAATATTCACTTGATCCATGCTGCCATGTTGATTTTATCCTGATAAATGGAGAGAAGAAATGAGGAATAAGTCTCTAATGACTTAGTGAGATTCATATAATATAACTGGTAATGCAAGAATTAACTGTGACCTACTGGATACATTTCGAGGAGTGATCTTACAAAAATCAACAATTCAACTAGACAATTTGATATAGCAATGGTACTGGAATTTTCATAGAATAGTTAACGGACTTGTTTTTAACAATAAATAAATCCAGCCTTATGACATATAATATTCTATCTTATACATCCTGACAAGGAGAGTCCTCGCAAACAATCAAGAGACATGCTCGAGTACATGTCGATCCAGCACGCGGGTTACAACCAACTCCTGACTGTAAGCAGCACCTAGATAGCTGGGTATCAAGCAAAATTACTTAAATCGATAGTCCTTACTGCCCGGCAGTAACTCGACTCAATCCCTGGACCCAACTTCCCAAAGGTGTCCCAATGGGTAAAACAGATAAACGAATAAGTTGTAACTGAATAATATTCGTTGCTCATTGAGCTACATGTCACGATCATAGTTCGTTGCTCTTTGCACAGTTCAAGAGCCAACAGATGAGATTAAAATATCGGAGAATACCATGATTATGAATCGATATGATAAATAATAAATGATTTAATACGATTTAATGATGAGTAAGAAAATCATGTTATGAGATGAGATGCAAAACAGGATTATGATGGAATATAGGTTGTTCGAGGTTTGGTAACAGAGTAGTGGGCTTTCTGTCCAAGTTCCTCAGGGTCGGATGCCAAACGGGGCTAGAACAAATCAAAAATAGAACCTCATATTTACTCGTGCGGGGAACCTTGAGGTCGTTGATTAGTTCGTCAAACCTTTAACAAATTTAAATAATGTTAATCAACTGAATTTATAATTCACCACAACAAATATTAGTACTTTTTCTTCAGTTCTCATGTTGGTGATATTGAGAACGTTCTGGTTAAGAATGCTAGTAAATAACACATAATCTTAATTTATGTTATTACACAAAACATGAAAATCCTAGATGATGAATTAAAGAAAAACCTATGCTTCAACTGAATACTGAATATCTATTGTTTTAACCACCTTATTTATAACTCAAAATTAGATCAAACAACCATACGTTCAAACATATGACTATGAGCATTCGTGGTAAAGTCATTCTGACGACAAGTCACGGTAGCTAGTAAGATTTGATTAAATATCCAATTCGATGCATAATCCTTTAAAAACATATCACTTAACTAACTCTAGGAAAACTCGTATTTGGTTTTACCTTTGATCGGACATCCAAATGACTTTGGTTTTCAAATCTTTTTATGATTTATGGTTTCTAGTATCATGAGACATGTGGGAATCCAAAATTTTGTGAAAACACAAAGGTTTGCTATGCTAAACTAAGTTGCGCAATTCTCGAACTGTCCAAGGGTTCCCCAATCCCTGGCAGTTCCAAGATATGATTTTCATTGATGTCGGTGAGACTGCTGAGCAGTCTCCGCCACTGGTCTATCATCCGAAACCTCGGTATCCCCTTGATGTCACATTTTCTTGTTTGCCGACAAATCTTTATCTTCCAGTTCCCCTATTTTCTTCCCCACCACCGACACTCTTCCACTCGTACTCGTTTTACCTTGTTCCCTCCTCCCCGACTTTCTCTAAAACTTTCTTACTTCCATTTCCTTACCCTTGGCAACTTCTGGCAAGCCTCTGTATTAACTCTCTCTTTCGACATTCGCATTTGATTTTTGTTAGTAGCGCCATGACGACATTCCGCTTCGTTGAGCATACGATCCTTCTAAGTTTCATAAATAATATTCGGGTCCATGTGTGTCTTCGACGTTTTAGATTCCCCGATATCATCCCCAACATTGAGTGGCCCAATAATTACCGCGGTCAGCACACCAAGTGCGGCTCCTCACGCCAAACGCCATGGGAATACCGAATTCGTCGAACCTCATTCAGCTTTCTCCTCTCATTTGCACACTTATGCAAAAGCTCGTATTACTATCCCCTTCTTTAAGCCACTGAATCTTTCCCCTTTGCTTCCAATAAATCTCCTCTTGATCCCGAATGTGCTCAAGTTTGCACTTCAACGCCTTTTCCTCCTCCTTAGATGCATTCGTGATGCGACCCTTTCGAAGCTCCAAAATTCTCTTAGTAATTTATTTGCTCTATTTTTTGTGCGCCCTCTTGCTATTTTGTGCCACTTCCCTAACCCCTTTCAACACTCGACAAGCTTGACCAAAAAAATTCGGCTCGCCCCCTCGCCAACAATCCTCAATGAGTTGCCTACAATCCGGAGAATTAACACGCCCTTCAAATCCAAATCGCGCCCCTCTTTTCCGTTGAACACCTTCGGCCAACTGGTACTTACAATGAATAAGTAAAGCTGAGTAGTCCAAGTTTAAAACATCCACATGATCCTCGCTTGTTGTGCTTAATATCGACCACCACCGCTCATTTGCGCAAGCTCTATCTAACCTCTCCCAAACTGTGTGTGGTTCAGGACGACGATTACACCACGTGAAATCTGATCCATAAAACCCCAAATCCTGAAGATCAATATCGAGTGTTTGCCTAAACTTTCTCATTAAGCTTATTGGTCGATCATGCCATCCATCCTTCTCCTCATTGCTTAATAATTCGTTAAAATCCCCAGCGCACAACCATGGTTGTGACAAATTAGCGTGCAACTTGCGAAGCAACTCTGTTACGACCGTGCCCCACGAGCCATGCTCTGATCCGATTTGGTTCGATGGTGATCAGTTACTTTACCTAACTCAGACTAAAGTATAACTCATAGGAAGGGGTCTCACTTGTTCAGGAACAAAGCCATACACGTTTTATAAAATATATTTTGATATATACAGCGGAAGACTTGTATTACAAACAATGTGATTTTTTTAATAGTTATGCACTAATGACAAAACATGAATATTCCAAAATGCACGCTTGAACAATTATTCACTTGATCCATGCTCCCATGTTGATTTTATCCTGATGAATGGGGAGAAGAAACGGGGAATAAGTCTTTAATGACTTAGTGAGATTCATATAAAATAACTGGTAATGCAAGAATTAACTGTGACCTACTGGATACATTTCGAGGAGTGATCTTACAGGTAGAAACAATTCAACTAGACAATTTGATGTAGCAATGGTACTCGAATTTTCATAGAATATTTAACGAACTTGTTCTTAACAATAAATAAATCCAGCCTTATGACATCTATATTCTACCTTATACATCCTAACGAGGAGAGACCTCGCAAACAATCAAGAGACATGCTCGAGTACATGTCGATCCAGCACGCGAGTTACATCCAACTCCTGACTGCAAGCGGCGCCTAAATAGATGGATATCAAGCAAAATTACTTAAATCGATAGTCCTTACTGCCCGGCAGTAACTCGACTCAATCCCTGGGCCCAACTTCCCAAAGGTGTCCCAATGGGTATAACAGATAAACGAATAAGCTAGTAACTGGATAATATTCGTTACTCATTGAGCTACATGTCCCGATCATAGTTCGTTGATCTTTGCACAGTTCAAGAACCAGCATATGAGATTAAAATATCGGAGAATACCATGATTATGAAACGATATCATAAATAATAAATGATTTAATACGATTTAACGATGAGTAAGAAAATCATGTTATGAGATGAGATGCAAAACAGGATTATGATGGAATATAGGTTGTTCGAGGTTTGGTAACAGAGTAGTGGGCTTTCTGTCCAAGTTCCCCAGGGTCCGATGCCAAACGGGGCTAGAACAAATCAGAAATAGAACCTCACAATTACTCGTGCGGGGAACCTTGAGGTCGTTGATTAGTTTGTCAAATCTTTAACAAATTTAAATAATGTTAATCAACTGAATTTATTATTCCCCACAACAAATATTAGTATTTTTTCTTCAGTTCTCATGTTGGTGATATTGAGAACGTTCTGGTTAAGAATGCTAGTAAATAACACATAAGCTTAATTTATGTGATTACACAAAACATGAAAATCCTAGATGATGAATTAAAGAAAAACATATGCTTCAATTGAATATTGAATATCTATTGTTTTAACCACCTTATTTATAACTCAAAATTATATTAAACAACCATACGTTCAAACTTATGACTATGAGCATTCGTGGTAAAGTGATTCTGACGACAAGTCACGGTAACCAGTAAGATTTGATTAAATATCCAATTCGATGCATAATCCTTTAAAAACATATTACTTAACTAACTCTAGGAAAACTCGTATTTTTAGTCTTTAATCAATTCCAAACTTTTAATGACCACACACCAAATAAGTATCATATGAATTAACACCTTAAAAGGTATAACTTAGTCATTATTACTTTATTTTACATAGTAAGTTTAAAATGCATATACTTGTTTTATAACTTAAATATAAAGATATAAACATGGGCGATTTATCAAAATATGTGATAATAAATATTTATTATGATAAATAATCTTATTTGATGGTTAGGTCATGAAATTGCAAGAATAATCTTGTAAGACTTATGAAAGTAGTATGTTAAACATGACAAATCTACCATTTAAAAGCTACAAATAAAATCACAAAATGTCAATTCATGATTATGAATCATAATAATCTAATTATAACTAATTTTATATCATGTTAAATTTATGTGTGTGATAAATACTTGAATTATAATGGTGATTAAACTTATAAATTAAGAAAACAAAGGTTGTGCCAAATAAACTGAAAAATCACCGCAATTTTGGTTTTACCTTTTATCGGACATCCAAATGACTTTGGTTTTCAAATCTTTTTATGGTTTATGGTTTCTAGCATCATGAGACATGTGGGAATCCAAAATTTTGTGAAAACACAGAGGTTTGTTGTGCTAAATAATTCTTGCAATTTCACTAAGAAGGTTTGTTGTGCTAAAACACAAAGTTTTGTTATAATGACTTGTAAATAAATAATTTAGTTTGGGATATCATGATTAATAGATATTTACATTTTTTAATATTATAACTACATTCAGTCGTACTAATGAAATATATTAAATATCTTAAACATATACTAGTGTCAAACCCCAATACATACCATAATGAATAACAATCAAGAATTATCAAAACTATAAATACTACTCAATTCAAGTCATGCACTAACTGAAAATGATTTATGTATTATGAGCCTTTTTATTTAGTTGCTTAAGTTTTAAGAAATTGTTTTCTAATTCTTTTATCTTTTAATTTTTGATTTATATTTTTTTTATTCTTTTAAACAATGTTTATAACACAAAAAACTAACATATATAATATTCTATCGAACATGTATCAAACACGTTTGATACATCCCTCTCAAGTTTCGTAGAGGCCTAGTATAAGCTTATTTGTTGGCTTTGCTGGTGTATAATGGCACCGATCACCTTCAAACTTAGTCGATACGACTCTAACACATTAGCATAGTTTGAAGTATGACTGTGTTCCAAAATCACACTCCAAACTAAGGGACTAATGGTGTGACATAACATTGTAGCATTACGTGTCATGTGACGAAGAAACCACAATGATGTGGAATTGAACGATAACTGTCAAGAAGCCTGAAATATAGAACCAGAAGAGTCGTATTTGGTTCACCATTCGTTATATGTAACGAACTAGATATTAAATGATAAATCATTAGAAAGCCACATGTGTCTACGTTACAATCACAACCAGGGGAACGCAATTCGAAGGTCTGGAGAGAAAGTTATGCTCAAAATGGTAAAGCCACGCAATCTGTCGCAACAACGGGAGTATTGAAAGTTTGGTGCTTATACTGAAATATACTTTTGATACTAACCAAAAATTACACTTAAGCCCCAATATTGACCCCTATATATATACACACTCTCACTCCTCGTAAGCAAGGGGGACGCTCCAAGAGCTCTAATCTCAAAACAAAGTCAGTATTGAAAAATATTTTCGAGACTAACAGTTTTGATACATGCAACATTCGATACTAACAAGAGTTTCGATACTTGTTTCGATACAAAACACATATGGCCTACAATGGTGAGTCAAGTTTTTGTATGAAGAAGCAGATTGAGATTTCGACCAACCAATAGGAAGATTTGGTGAAAACCATGAAGTCGCACAAAGTAGTCTCGAATTACTAAATTCGATACTCATTTTGATACTAGGGAAAGTTTCGATACTAAGGAGAGATTCGTTACTAAGTTCGATGCAAGCCACATATGGAATCAAAGCTACGTGAGTTAGGGTTCTACATCAAGAAGCGTATCAAGATTTTAACTAACCAATAGGGAGATATGGTCAAAACCGTGCCACGCAATGCAAAAGCAAGTGAACCAAACAACTCGATCGGGGCCCAACCCTTTAAAGGCTATTCAAAAGAGATAAATGAACTACGCTCAACTTAATTCCCTAAATGGGATAAGTAGGCATCTTGGCACATTTCCAAGTTCAGTCCGAAATTATTAAGTATCCAACCCCGTATCGTTGCGCTGCTTTTAGTGCAAGTGTGAAAAGGACAAGGTTTATCAGCTTGCCGAGTCAGCAGACAAAAACACCCCAAATTAACGCCCACCACAAGTGTCCCACACATTGCCGAAATTATTTTTTATTTATTTTAATAAAAAACACGCCACGTGACGTGTGAGGTCGATATCAAACGAGTTTTGATGTCGGATACATGTTGAACACTGACACCACTAATATTTTGAAGTATTTCTGCATTATACACGAACATGACCCACAATTCTTTTTGAACAAAACCCTACTATTTGGTGTGTCCAATACGGTGACGGACAATGTTAAGATGTCAACACGATACAAAGACGTACAATTTTTGGAATATCGATGCATGATAGCTCATTGTGTATCGTACTCTACTATTGCAACATATATATATATATATATATCTACTATATATAAGAACCGAAAAATAGATTCCATGTTAACTTTTGCATTCCGATTTTGCCCCTATAAGTTCAACTAATTATTATATTATGTTTTGTTTTACAGTAATAAATACTTTGAGGGCTCGCGCGTATTAATAGATTGAGACCTGCGGAATATAGAATTTCTTAACGACACCTTCTGAAAATGTCTATCCTTTTTCGTCCATCCAAAAAACAAATTTCAAAGGGAATGGAATGAGCTTAATTTCAAAATACTCTTTTTTGTAGGAATCTCAAAATATATTGTTGATACTTGATAGTATGCTTTTTAAGAAAAAGTAATATGTAATACATAACTAGAATGTAGAGAAATTATTGGTTGCATCACTCCCTACTTCAAAGTTTGTCCCTTCAACTTAAACTCCAATTTATCGCTCAGTTTAACAATTAATTAAAGAACTGTATGTTAATGCAAATTCGAAAATGCCACTTCTATGGCTGTTACTATTCACGCATTAAACTAGTTCACTTTTGATATGAAATCGAAATACCAAAAAAAAATCATCTAAAAACATGTAAAATATAATCCTAATAAGCAACCGACTTTTTTCTCTCTTTCAAAAAATCTAAAGCGGAATAGTATGATTTTAATTTCAAAATATAATGTTAGTAGCATTTTTTTTAATAAAAAGAGGAATATTACTAACGTAACTAAAAAGTAGACAAAATTGGTGGCATCATATATTCATATCCTTATTACTTTATAGTTTGCCACCTCAGTTTGGTGGTGTACAACTTTTAGCTAATTCACCAGAAAAGATAACTCCAAACAAACATCGGTGCAGCTTAGGTTTAAACTCCATATGATCATGTACAGACACTTGACATGTATATATGTATCAATTCGTCATTTGTTATTTTTCTTTTGACTAATTTGTCACTTTCGTTATTACTATGTTTCCTTGTTATCATTCACCTTAGCTCATCGGCTCAAATTGCCATTATAAAACCAGAGTCTCCAAGCCTTACAATTATTGTTATAAACTCAATTATTGCATAAGTCTTCTTGTAATAATAGTATATATCATTTGAAGATGCAAAAAGCTTGGTTTTATGAAGAACATGGCTCCAAGGAGGTGCTCAAGCTAGGAGACTTGCCAATTCCTATTCCAATGCAGAATCAAATTCTAGTTCAAGTCCATTCTGCAGCTTTAAATCCGATCGATTTTAAGTTGCGCCAGAACCCATTAGCCCAGGTTGAATTTCCGGTAAGTTCATCGTAAATTTAATAATAATAAGAATATTATATTGTTGATCATAAGTATTTTTAACCAATTTTAATTTTCATAGTATGATTTTAGGAATTTATGATAGTAGTATATATATAATCATGTGCTGAATTATCTCACGCGTGACATTGTTTGAGAACTATTCTGAATTTTTACCATCACAAACTTGATAACAATTCTGTTGATTGTAAGTGTCTTTAACGAAGTTGATTTTCGTAGTATGATTTTTGAAATTTGTGATAGCAGTATATAATCACATATTAATTAATTTTGTCACAAGTTGTTTGGGAACTATTATGGAGTCTGGACTTCTAAATATTAATAATATCTCGACTTCTTCTTCGAACATGGTTTTTACTTTTTCGGGAGAAACACGAAGAGGTCTAAATCTTGATACCACGTATTGCAGGTTGTCCCTGGTTGTGACGTGTCAGGGGTCGTGGTGGCGAAAGGAAAAAAGGCGACAAAATTCAAACTTGGCGACGAGGTTTATGGGAATATTCAGGATTTTAATAAAGATGGGAAGTTAAAACGGATTGGATCCCTGTCGCAGTTTGTTGTGGTGGAGGAATATTTGATGGCCATTAAGCCGAAAAACGTGTCATTCGAGGAGGCGGCGAGTCTGCCTCTGGCGGTTCAGACAGCAGTTGAAGGATTTAGAGTTGCTAGATTTCAACGAGGGCAGACAGTTTTTGTAGTTGGTGGGGCTGGTGGTGTTGGTACACTGGTTGTTCAATTGGCCAAAAATTTGTACAAAGCTTCTTTTGTTAGTGCCACAACTAGTACAAATAAAGTGGACTTTCTGAAGAGTTTGGGTGCTGACAAGGTGGTGGATTATACTAGGACCAGTTATGAAGAGGTCGAGGAAAAATATGATCTAGTTTATGACACTATTGGTAATTCTTTCATACATATATTATATTTAATTTTGAGCCCATTTGATAGTATAATATTGCCAAAAGTCATGTGTAATATTATATATCCACGTTATCTGGAGCTAGTTGACTATTGAAGATTAATTCAATTAGTATTAGGGCAAAATAAGACTTCAATCGAGGTAGAATTAATATGAATCCAACACATGAATTATTTTCCTCTTTCTAATTGACTCAAAATGTCTTGCTCGTTTTCTTCAGGTGACTCGAAGTATTCATGCGTTGTCGCCAAAGATGATGCACCAATCATCGACATAACATGGCCTCCGTCGAATCCAAGGGCTCTTCATTCAGGTTTGACCGTTTCCGGGGAGATTTTGGAGAGTCTTAGGCCATTTTTAGAGAGTGAAGAATTGAAGGCCGTGATTGATCCCAAGTGCCCGTTTCATTTTAATGATGTAATAGAGGCTTTTGGCTACTTAGAAACTGGAAGAGCAAGAGGAAAAGTTGTGATATCTCCCTTCCCAGAGTTTTGCAACACGTCTCTTCCGTTAGAATTTCAACGATACAGAAAGAGTTAACATGGTCCATATATGTAAAAGAGTGGGAGATGCACAAATAGAAAAATGGTCCAGCATCTTACAACTTGTATTGTTATTACATGCGATCATAGATTGAACAGAAGAAAATGACAAACTTATTAGCTTCTCATGG
This sequence comes from Linaria vulgaris, assembly GCA_948329865.1. Classification (NCBI taxonomy): domain Eukaryota; kingdom Viridiplantae; phylum Streptophyta; class Magnoliopsida; order Lamiales; family Plantaginaceae; genus Linaria; species Linaria vulgaris. The sequence continues at coordinate 85,013,419 of OX415254.1, read as the reverse complement.
AGCTGTTATAGAATACACATATGTACGTACTCGTTCCACATATTATTGCTCTCTGTTACATTAAACAAATTATTAGCACAATACTTTAATAAATTAAACAAACGAGTGTTACATTAAGAACTATAGACACATATTATTGCTCTCTGTCAAGACACATATTCTACCAAATAAAATGTCACCATCCACTTTACCTGGATAGGTTAATTAGTGATGATCATGAAAGATCAACAACCTAATAATACAATTTGGGAGTGACGTTATCGTCTCTTTTCAATTATTATCTAATGATAGAAGCAATTATTTGCTTAAAACCTCGATACTAGGAAATATTTTTTAAGACGGATACTCCTTAGCTTTCTCAGCTCTGAAAAGACAAGTTTTCCGAACAAATTATTTCGAAAATAATATTTTTGCTACATGACCTTAATTATTTAAAGAAAATAGTTTTTTTTTTGGAAAATATCATATTAACCAATGATATCATTTTTGGCTAAACCTATTTTCTCCTCAGGTTGCCTAGATTTTTGGAAATTTATGAGAAACTAATTTTTGTTACGATCTTGTTAAATTTTTGCTATGATCTTTAATAATTTTCTAGCAACGACTAGTTTAATAAAGCCAATTCTATGTGTAAAAGCATAAGTAATTGTTAAAATCAGCTATTTTATTAAAAGCAATAATTTATTATAAAAAAGTTTACCATAAACTGAATCATGCAAAGATTAACAAACAACTTAGTAGAAAAGATTCTCTGGCGAAAATAGCGCGAAAGCGGCGATTTCAAAATTATCAACGGCGAGAGGATCGCGGCCTCCCCCCAACGGCTACGACTCCGGTGTCGGAGATTCCGGCCAACATGAATCAACCACTCTCGTCATACCGCTAGAATCCTACCAAGCCGACGAGCAGATCACACTCAAACGTCCGAGACAAGAATATAATATGGATCTTAATTCAAAGCAGCCAGAGGCGGGAAAGACGATCCCACCCCAAAGTTATGCAAGCAAAGTCAGACCCACTGACATTCGGATTAACGCAGAGAAGAACGCTGAAATTCGAAGGAGAATTAGGGTTTCAGAGCCGACGCAAGAGGACCCGATAATGAGCCTTGATCCGGACGAGGAGGTTGAGAAACTGATGTGCGACCAGTGGAACGATTCGATTCTGATTAAAATTGTAGGCCGACCCTGGAGCTATCACGCTTTGGTGAACAGATTGAGTACGCTGTGGAGACTTACCGGAGATTGCGATCTTATCGACCTCGGTTTTGGAACTTACTGCTTGAAGGGCGCCTCTACCCAACAAATGGACTTTATCCTGACACAAGGTCCCTGGCAGATCGGAGGGAATTTCATGTCAATCCGGAAGTGGATCCCAAACTTTCGGGCAGATAGCGACAAGATTGAGTGCATTATTACGTGGGTAAGAATTATGAATCTCCCCTTGGAATTCTTTCACGAAGCCATGGTGGAATCAGTCGCGTACGCGGTGGGAGACCCTATAAAAATAGACGGAAACACTTATTTGGCTGCGAGAGGGAAATACGCAAGATTCTGCGTACAAATTGCGACAAATAAACCGATCAAACAAGGGATTCGCATCAAGGGCAGAGTTTATCAATTGATGTACGAAAATCTCCCGGTCCTTTGCGAAAAGTGCGGCCAAGTCAACCATGAGTCTGCACAATGTGGGCTGCTTAAAGAGAAAGAGAACGCAAGCAGCAATGAGATGGAAGTCAAAAACTGTGCGGCGATAGCTGTTGAGAAACCGGGGGAATGGTTAGTTGACAAGGAAAAGAAAGAAGAATTTGGGGCATGGAACGTAGTTCCGCCGAGAAGAAAGACTAAGGCGAAAAGTAGCGGTACTGTTCCTTCGAAAAATCCAGTTCTGTCAGCACAGGGGCATATGATGAATCTCACTGTGCAAGAAAAGGCAATATTTCACCCTGGTCAAGAAACTTCCTTAGAGAAGAATTCTAAAGGAAAGAGGATCCTCCCTAACTCGATCCTCGGTAGGAAAGGGAACACGAGAGGAAATAAAAAGGTGAGCAATAATAGGGAGGAGCAGCAGATCCATACTCAGACTTCAAACAACCCTTTCGCACTACTAGCAAGTAAAGAGAATATTAACAGTGACGAAATTTCCCCCCGGCTAAATACCGTGAGTAATAGACAGGGGAGAGCAGCCAATTCGGGGCGATCTAAAGACAAATTAATTTCCGTGGCGAGAGGGTTAGGGGGCTATCAAAGTAAGACAAAAGGACAACAATATGAGATACCTGGAGGTGCTTTGGAAACACGGAGGACTGGTGGCGAGATGGGTCGAGATACCGGTGTTTATTCATTTGTTCCATTGCCTCTCCAAGATATTACGAATAAATCTAGTAACCAACGCGGTCTATGTGATGCGGATCCCCCCAATGGTTTGGGAAATCGAGACAAGAATCCGCTGCACTCAGAGGGTAGGCGCACCGAGGATGTGGTGGCAGCGAACATCCCTAAATCTATGGGAACTACGGAGACAGATGTCTTTGATGCTAGAAACAATGACCCAAATTGTTGCGAGATGGATGGGGCTCCGTATTGAGGACCCTATGATGCTTCACCACATTCTCAATATTCCGATGAAGATAGTTTTGTGGAATTGTTAGGGTGCGGGGGATGGTGAGTTCAGAAGGAACTTCAGAGAACTAGTACGGGATCATAACCCGTCAGTTTTATTCATCCTTGAAACAAGAGTAAGTGCAGAGAACGCTAGGGAAATCTTGCCAAGACTTGGTTTCTCCAAATTCGCATTAGCACCTACCACGGGGATGGAGGGAGGAATTTGGATGCTCTGGAATGAGGAGGACATATAGGTGGAAATAAAACGCGTGGAAGCTCAGATAATTCACGCCGTTATTAGACATAACCCGGAGCAAAGGTGGAAAGTCTCGGGAATTTATGCCCGGCCCCGGAGAGCGGATAAAATCTAAGCCTTTGATGATCTTGTGAGGGAGGCAGGAGAGGAGGATCTCCCGTGGCTTGTGATGGGCGATTTTAATGAAATCAGCTTCGCACACGAGAAAGAGGGGGGCCGAACTGCTTCAGTTAATAGATTGAGATTCTTTAATAATTACTTGAACCGTTGTGGTTTAATTGATTTGGGGTACCGCGGTCCTTCCTTCACTTGGACCAACAAAAGAGGGGACAGAGTTCTCATAAAAGAACGAATCGACCGTGCAGTTGCGAATCAAGCCTGGATAGATAAATTCCCGGACAACACAGTGGTTCACTTACCTCGTACAAAATCCGATCACCATCATATTATCTTGCACAGCGAGGGTCTACTTACGTCTAAAGGGGAAAGGCCTTTTCGTTTCGAGGCCGCATGGTTCCGGCATCCCGAGTGCGACAGAATTTTGCGAAATATTTGGGAGGCTAACCCAAAACTGCTTGATGCCATTCAGACCGTCCAGAGCGTCCTAAAGGAGTGGAATGAAAAAACATTCGGCAACATTTTTAAAAGAAAGAGAAGGGTGTTGGCTAGGATTAGAGGGATACAAAAAGCAAGGTCTCGGGGAAATAGAGCACACCTATCAGCTTTAGAGAATGCCCTTATCGGTGAATACAATGAAATCCTCGAGCAAGAAGAAGTGTTTTGGCGTCAAAGATCCAAAATTCGAGGGATTCGGGACGGCGAAAGAAATACAAAATATTTTCACCAAGCTACAGTAATGAGGAGAAGGAGGAATAAAATCATAATGCTAAAAATCCACGACACTTGGGTGAAGGAGAGTGCTGACCTCGAGTCTCATGCAAAAGATTACTTTGAGGGCTTGTTCACGTCAAACGACGACAATTTACAAGGAAGAGGGCTGGTCTCGGCCTCTACTAAAATGTTGACGGAAGAGGAGAAATCCGAGTTGGGTCGAGATATGGACTTGGACGAGTTAAAAGAGATAATATGGGCGCTACATCCGTTAAAAGCTCCGGGGCCGGACGGTTTGCAAGCGGTTTTCTATCAGAAGGGTTGGCCGTGGATTAAGGAATCATTACTGGAGTTTGTTGTGGGCGCATTCAGGGACCGAAAATTCGAGGAGAAGATATGTGAGGCGCATCTTTGCCTTATACCGAAAGTCCCGAATCCGGAGGTAATTTCTCAGTTTCGCCCTATTTCGATATGCAACGTGTTGTATAAGATTATTACTAAGAGCATTACGATGAGACTCAGAGGGATTATGCCAAGGATTATTGCTCCGACACAATCGAGTTTTATCAAAGGGCGTAGTACACATGATAATATTTTCGTTCTCCAGGAAATCTTACATTCGCTTAGATCCAAGAAAAAAAATAAAGTTGGGGAGATGATTATGAAGTTGGATCTCGAAAAAGCCTATGATAAGGTTAACTGGAATTTCCTTGAGGACACCCTACGTGTTTTCAACTTTCCAGAGAATGTGGTGGAGCTCATTATGTTCTGCGTTAGAAACGCATCAACGAAAATACTGTGGAACGGAGCGCCGTTAGAGCCGTTTAAGCACACGTGCGGGTTATGTCAAGGGACCCCCTATCACCCTATTTATTTGTATTGTGTGTGGAGCGGTTATCTTATATGATAAACGAGGAAGTCGAAAAGAAAAAATGGAAGCCCGTTATCCCATGTCGAGGAGGTCCTTCGATATCCCATTTATTTTTTGTCGATGACCTCATATTGATGGGAAAGGCGACTAAAGATATGGCTCGATTGATTAACAAAGTCCTTAAAAGATTTTGCGAGGTGTCGGGACTCAAAATCAGCCCGCAAAAATCCAAAGTGTTTTTTTCGAAAAGTTTTGGGGCCGGTCTCAAGCGGCGCATCAGTGAGCTCCTGGGCTATGAACAAACTTGCAATCTTGGTAAGTATTTGGGCGTGAAACTGATCCACGGTAGAGTGATGAGATCTGATTTAGCCGACATTATGGACCGAGTCATTAAGAAATTTGGAGGATGGAAAAGCAACCTACTCTCACTCGCGGGGCGCGCTACTTTGATTGGTTCTGTTTCTTCGGCCATGCCGATTTACCACATGCAGTCCTCCTGGCTTCCGGAAAGTATATGTGACCAACTCGATAAGTTGAAAAGAGATTTCTTGTGGTCCTCGGATATTGCACAAAAAAAGAATCATCTTGTGGGTTGGGATCAAGTTACACCAGAAAAAGAAGATGGTGGTCTTGGTATCCGAACGAGTCGTTTATGCAACGAAAGCCTACTGTCAAAGTTGGCGTGGAAGGTGCTAGTAAAGGAACGTACGGTTTGGAGCAGCCTTATAAATGCTAAATATCTTCGGAATAATTCCTTTCTTGATCATTCACCAAAGGCCGGGGCTAGTGCAACGTGGAAAGGAATTTCGAGGTGTCTGCGTCTCATGGAACCTTTTATAAGATGGAAGATTGGTGACGGCAGGGCAATCTCATTTTGGTACGATAGGTGGCTGGGAGAAGAGAGACTTTGCGAGAAAGTGGACCACATAGAAAAATCCGAAACAAGGCTGAAATTGTGCAACGTCTTGACAGAAGATGGGGAGTGGAAATTAGATCAGCTGCTTACCGTTATTCCACCCAATGCTGCGCATGAGATTGAGAACTGTGGGATGAAGTTAGGTGAAGGGGAGGATTTGATACGTTGGAGTGAGACGGGAAGTGGCATTTTTTCCTGCCAGTCTGCGTACCACGCCTTTCAAATGCGGTATGGCGCGGAACCGGCGAGGAAAATGAAATGTCGTTGGCTCTGGAAGGTACGAATGGGGAACAAAATTTTATACTTTCTATGGCTCGCAATCAGGGACAGGCTATGCACGAACCACCTGAGGAAAGTCCGCAAATTATGTCTATCTTCGGCATGCCCAGCGGGTGACTCCCATGATGAAACCGTCCCTCACCTGCTCCGATTTTGTGAAAAAGCGAGACGAATATGGTGCAGACTATTATCAGAAAGGGACCTCAGGGTGTTCGACAATATAGCGAATGAAAGTTGGTTCTATTGCAATCTGGTGCGCCACGATTTTGAATGCAAGTTGATCCCCAACGTCCCGTGGCCATACGTTTTTGCAGCAACGAACTGGTGCATATGGAAGGCGCGAAATCAGTTGGTCTTTCGAGGGGAGCAGGAGAGTATTGACGGCATAATCTTTCAAATAAAACTCCTAAGCACATACTCCTTGTTCGCCTTCCAAAACGCCAAAAAATCGGAGGAGATTTGTCGCAAGTGGTCAAGACCGAAGGTTGGTTGGGTCAAGCTAAATGTCGACGGGAGTTTATGCAAGGAAACCAATCAAGGCGCCGCGGGCGGTGTGTTAAGGTCGGAGAAGGGAGATTGGATTTCGGGTTTCAAGGAGAAGCTCATATCACCAACGATACTAGAGGCGGAGTTGACGGCTATATGGAAAGGGCTGGAACTTGCATGGGAAAGACGCTACGGGAGGATCGTTGTCGAGGCCGACTCGCAAGAATGTCACACTCTTGTGACTGGGCTTAACAGGGAAGCACCATGCATGGAGTTGATTAATAAGTGTCGAGAGCTCATAAGGAAACCGTGGGAGATTGAGGTCAAATGGATCCCAAGGGAGGCGAATAGAGTTGCCGACTGTGTCGCAAAATTGGATATTGGAGATAGGGAGCGTTGCGTGTTCTTGGATACGCCCCCGCCGAGTGCGCTTCAACTTATAGAGGCAGACATTTGCTAGTTTTTTTATGTAATTCCTTCTAACCAAAAAAAAAAAAAAAAGTTTACCATAACGATTAAGAAGATAGATTATCAATAAAGTTATGTCGAAAGATAAATATATTGTAATTATGTATAGAAAATAAAACAATAGGTCACGAAAGATATCCATATTCCATACAGCTGCAAATGTACAAAGGGCCGGGTATGACCCTAGCCCATTTTTTCATAAAACCTGGACTAGGTCTTGCTTTTGTTTGGTCCTTGACCTTTATGAAGTTTCAAACAAGCCCAATCTAAGCCCTTAAAATATGACTGGGCCGTGCCTAAACGAGTCGAGCCCATCTTTAAAGGAAAATAATGAAATCAGTATATGAGAACAACATTTTACAAAAACTAAAATACTTAAAAAAAAAAGCCTAAACAAATAAAGATTTTCAAACTAATAGATACAGTAGCATTATATGACTATGATAATGATTTATAAGTAAGTCAATGTGAATCTTTGAGAAATTTTTATTTATTTTTAGTATGTACAGTTATTGTCTTACTGAATAAGACCAACTTACATTCTTACTCCCCGATTTTGCTGCTACAATGTTTTAATCTAAAAGATTCTAAAAGAACGTTGTAAAGATTTTAACCAAATCAAAAGGGCATTGGATCCTCTCCTACAAAATTGTTAATTGTTCTCCTACATCATCTAGATGAGTGCCATGTGGAAAAAAATTAAAGTTCATTAACACATGTTTGTCAATGATTGTCAATAAGATTTTAAATCGCATGAGATACTTTACTTAATCTAAACAATATCACCTTTTGGATACCGTTTGTTAATCACGGGTCAAAACAACTCCGAATTCACCTTTTATTTCACTAAGACACTTAATAGGCGTGTTCTTTCAAATCTCGTCGGAATTGGAGAAATGAAAGATTTTGGATAAACATTATAACCTTCAACACACTTAAACAATGGTTTGAAAAAAAAATACACTTAAACAATAACACTTTACCCTAAACCCTAAACCCTAAACCCTAAAGAACTAACTCTTATGAACTAAATCGTTGTTTTCATGCGTACGAGTTGCGAAACACCTACAACACTCGTTTTTTTTTACCATACCGTATGTGATTAGAAATAAGTGTGCTAGTCCAAATTTTTACAAATTCCTTTTTTTTAACACAATTATCATCACAACATTGAGTATGTGTGTTCTTTCAAATTTCGTGAAAAATTAGTGATGAAAAATGTTAAAAAGTTTTTGGGGTAAAAAATGTAATTACAAAACATAGTGTCTAGGGGCAATTTTTTAAATACTTATATAAGATACATTGCAAATTTTCAATGCAAAATTATATACATAGAAATATTTCATGCTATTGGCTAAATTCGGACCCACAACAGCTTTGGATCGAAAATTTGGGACCCAGAAACCTTTTGCATCGAAGATTTGGGTCCTAGAATCTCTTTGGAACGAAAATTTGGGACCCAGTAAACCTTTGGATCGAAAATTTGGTACCCACTTTATTTTGAATTGAATTTTTTTGATCTAAATTAGTTTTGCATCCAATTTTTTGGACCCACAACTACTTATGCATCGAAATTTTGAAACCCATAAAGTAAGTTAGGTACAAGAGTTCTCCTATAAATACCCCCATATTCTCACCATTCTTTCCACAACTCATCTTCCCCTCTCTTCACCATCAAATTTTCATTTTAGAGAATTTCTTTATTAGTTTTGTAATTTTTGTAATTTTGTTTTGTGTATTAGAATAAATACATATTCTGTTATTAACAAAATATAATTAGTTTTTTTATATTTCGTATTTTCTGCAAGCGTTTCTAATTATCATGATTATAATAATAATATTTTAATTAAATATGTATAATCATTCAAAATTATTAATACGCATAGTTTAAATCATATACTAAAACATAAATAAATTATATACTAAAACATAAATATGTATAAATAATAATTCAAATATGGCGGATTCCCGCCCCTTTTTTAAAAAAAAAAAAAAAATCAAATAATGTTGGATCGAATTATTTCAATGCAAAACATGATATGAATCAAATTAATTCGATTCTAAATATTGTTGGATCGAAAATATGTGACGCGGAATACTATGAATCGAAATATTTCGATCCAGAGTTTCAACCACTCACGAGCAGCCACGCGTTCGCTGTCTGCTTTTTGTGCAGAAAGCAGTCTGGATCGAAATATTCGGACCCACAGAAAAGATGAGTCGAAATTATGCAATCCATTGTATTTGTGGATCGAAATTTTCGGTCCCACTATATGGGTTGAATAGTTCCGATGCAGGTTGTCTTGCGTCGCATTATTTCGATCCAATTGCACTTGGATCGAAATTTTTCGATGCATATTGTTCTGCGTCGAGACTATTAGGATCGAAAATTATAATCCAAATATTTCGATCCAATTTACCAAAAGGATCGAAATTTAGACCTTTTGGGTTGAATTTTTCAGTTCTTTTTGAGTTGTTTTCTTGTAGTGAATGTATCTCTTCCTATGTAAAAAGGAAAAAGAAAAAAAGACGTATCTCTATTTTTTCTTTTCTTGTATATCTATTTCTTTTTACTTACTTTTGACTATAATGTTAAAAACTGAATATTAAAGCACAATTTTTTTTATCCAAGTTAGTAGAAAATTAAGTAAATTACATGCATATATTTTCAAAATTTTGCTCGCTCTGCTACAATAATTAAGATTTTTATACTTTCATAATTGATATCATAATAAGTGACTGTGTAATTAGTTAATTACTAAATATTATTGTATTACCTTATTTGAGATCACAATGATGATTAAATAAATAAATATGATTTAAATCACATTTATATATTTAAACAAAAAAATATTTCAAAGTTATATCTTATATCTCTAGTTTAGTTTAATAATTTGCTTACATTGAGATGGTTATAGGTAAATACTAAGAATAAAACGAAATATACTCCAGTCAATGGTTGCTGCATAGATTTCTCTAGTTTTACATAGTTTAAATAAAAGAAGAATAAAATAATATTTTCATTCTATTCCCAAATAAGTAAGGAGTGATGCTATTAAATGCCTCAAACGAATTATTGGCTGCTGCAATGCTGTACTCCAGCCCCACCCTTATGGTTTTAATAGGCATAAGGTGTAAAAGACAAAAAATGTCGAAAGTTATCCTATTTTAATGTGATGTAATAGCAAAAATGAAATTGTAATTGATCGGTGCGGGATCACACATGTATATATAAGTTTGGTTTTTACTTGAACTTCACGTGTTATGCAACTTTGGTGACACATCTCCTACCACTTTGTTATTGCAATCTATTATTGAAGAGTTGAGGTGTATGTTCCATTTTGTGCTTATCATTCATGCCATAAAATAGGTAATATTCATTGTATCGTTTCAATTTTATCGAATGCGTCACTAACAATAAAAACTAGAATACATTGAACTACAAACCTCGACAATCAAACCAAGAAAACCTTCGTTTGAGCGGTACTCCATGGACAGGCCAAAACCGATGTCTAGCCAATCACATCAATATATGTCAAGATATGAAAGGCTTTGATATTAGTGTTTCCAGTTATTTAGGGTACTATACTAGTTACTTTTCTTTGCCATTTGTTTTAATCATATGGGCTGTCTAATGTTGAAACAACTTACTTTCTAACCTAGTTATTCCTTGCTCTAACATTGTTCTGTTTACCCACAAATTTGTGAGTTGTTATAATATAGCTCACGAAAATCTTAGAAATACCTCGTTTCAAAATGCATGTCGTTTTTACTAGAGATCATTCCTCTCATATCGATCTCTTTACCGTACCTATGTACAGCCTACTTAAGTATCGACAGGTCAGCACGACTAGTCTCACGTGTCTTGTTTCGATCTAAAATAGCATTAGCACACACTAGAGGGTGCAAACAATGCACTCTAAAAAGAAGAATGTGATGTAAGCTCAAAATTATTAATGGATAGGATAAGGCATGTACAAATAGCAGATTTTGGGCCCAAAATATTTTCTAGAATGTCGTAGTATATATCTGACACTTTAATTTCACACTTAATAATAATAATAATAATATATCCATCTCAATTTTCCTTCTCTCCAGTAGAATGGATTTTCTCCTTAGCTCAACTTCGATTGTAGTAGTAACATTATTTGTGTGCATTATCTTCTCAATATACTACTATGTTCAGTTACTCTTTAACAAACTGCACGAAAAGCAGGGAAAGAAAAAGTACCATCCAGTTGGAGGCACAGTGTTGAACCAGTTGATGAACTTTAACAGGCTGCACCATTACATGACTGATCTAGCACGAAAGTACAAAACGTACAGGCTGATTGGTCCTTTTAGGACCGAAGTGTATACCTCGGACCCTGCTAACGTTGAGTACATGCTCAAAACTAATTTCCAAAATTATGGCAAGGTATGTACGTGTGTTATAATTCTTGAATGATGGAGAATTCTGTTGTCCTTTTAGTAACTTCGTTGGTGAAGAAATGTACATGTATTGAATTTCTCATTTTCAGTTTCTTTTGGTGTATAATTATTTATTTATTGCAAAAATCGCGTGTGTACCTTTTTCTCACTCGTTAATTTGTAGCGTGTTTTTTGGTGATCCTGCACGTTGTTTATGAGAGACTGATATATATTTGTTACTCGAACTTAATAGCCAACGATCTCTGCAGGGATCGTACAACTATGCCACTCTAAGGGATCTATTAGGTGATGGGATTTTCACGGTTGACGGTGACAGATGGCGGGAGCAGAGGAAAGTTTCAAGCCATGAATTCTCGACAAGAGTACTAAGAGATTTTAGCAGTGTGATCTTCAGGAGAAATGTCGTAAAGCTTGCTAACGTGGTGTCGGAAGCTGCATTGTCCAGTCAACCAATGGATATTCAAGTGAGTTTGTCCTAATTTTCGACAAAATCAATCTCATAGACTTCAACAATAAATTGATAACTAGTCATGGTCTTTGCAGGACCTTTTTATGAAATCAACTTTAGATTCAATATTCAAAGTCGCATTTGGAGCTGATTTGGACAGTATGTGCGGTTCAAACGAAGAAGGGGCGAAATTCAGTGCTGCTTTCGACGATGCTAGTGCTCTGACTCTCTGGAGATACGTCGACGTTTTCTGGAAAGTAAAGAGAGTCTTGAATGTTGGTTCAGAAGCAAAATTGAGGGAAAGTGTTAAAGTGATCGACGAATTTGTGTATAGGCTGATTTCTAGCAAGGTCGAGCTAATGCATAAGTCGAAAGATGATCCATCTGTAGGTGATCCGTTTTATTGTTTCGTTCCGTTTATACGTTGAATATTAACTTCTCGCTTAGCTACTATTGATTTGTGTAGCTTCAGTCGAAAAAAGAAGACATATTGTCAAGGTTTTTGCAATTTAAGGGGACGGATCCAAAGTACTTGCGAGATATAATATTGAACTTCATCATAGCTGGGAAAGACACGACATCAGCAACTCTCTCGTGGTTCGTTTATATGCTGTGCAAGCATCCTCTTGTGCAGGAAAAAGTGGCACACGAGATAGTCGAAGTGACAGGGTCGAACGAGGCAACAAATTTATCCGAATTTGCTGATAATTTGAGTGAAGAAGCTTTGGAGAAGATGCACTATCTTCATGCTGTACTTACAGAAACTCTCAGAATCTATCCTGCAGTACCTGTGGTAAGGAATTGAAAATTTCCTAACCGGTTTTAATTCTTAAATTATTAGTAAATCGACGTATAACATAGTGATACGACATTAACATCGTTGGTAAAAAATATTTGTTACATGGTCTTTATACTTTGGTTGTTGTCAAAGACTAATTGATGATTCTAAATTTTGTTAAAGGATGCAAAAGAATGCTTGTCTAACGACACAATGCCGGATGGGTTTAGCGTGAGAAAAGGAGACGTGGTGGCTTATCAACCATATGCTATGGGGAGGATGAGGTATATATGGGGTGATGACGCGGAAGACTTCAAACCAGAACGCTGGCTTGACGAGAACGGTTGTTTCCAACCGGAGAGCCCCTTCAAATTTACAGCCTTCCAGGTTAGTAGGAATTAGCATGCAGTATCATCTCATTATTCCAAAAATTGTTGGTGAATAAATATAAATTAATAAAGATCAATTCTCAAAATTTGGACATTTAGATGAGACGACAGTTCAATATGAATATTCATGTTTGGTCAAATTATTCTTGTCATGAACAGGCTGGTCCACGAATTTGTTTGGGTAAGGAGTTTGCTTATAGACAGATGAAGATATTCGCAAGTGTTCTACTGCGATTCTTCGTATTCAAACTAAACGACGAGACAAAACCGGTGAACTACAGAACGATGATCAATCTTCACATCGATGGGGGTCTCATTGTTCGTGCATTTCACAGAGCTGATATATAATTTACATGAGCTGCGAATTCATGCTGTATGTTGAAGGAAAATCCGTTTAAAAGTGAAAAAAGCACTGCTCGATGGTCGATATCATTTACAACGTTTTCTTCTGCAATGATTATGCTGATGTCTTGTGTATATAGTTCAATTTTTGATTTTTTTTTTTTTGTGTTTCATGAAGCCATTGTACATGAATTTGCCTGGTTTGAAAAACAAAGTGTCCCCAAATTTCAAGTTTATCTGTAGTTTTAATGTTTTAATTTATCTGCAGTTTGGTAATTATTAGAGTTAATATTGAGTTATTTCCATTTCGGGAAATAATTCAGATGTCAGTTAAGCCGTTAGCTCAACGACTTTCTATTTTCAACATTTTTCGTTAGTTTATTTGTAATCCCTTTTAAACTGTATTTAGCTAGTGTCAATTGTACCATTAATCACAATTAGCACACACGACTCAACTACATATATATATATATATATATATATATATATATATATATATATATATCACACAAACACACACAACACAATCACTTTGAGATTTCTGTATTCAAATTCAACTTTTGTAACTTCCCTCTCAAGCTTTCGGTTTATTCCTCATTTTACAAATCGTTAAGCGGTAATTAATGAACTTTTGATTCTTTGTTGTTTAATCATGCTACATTGCGATCAAAATCGAATTTGGAATTATACCAGTAATTTAAGAATAAATTGCGAGGAATTGGCCATATAAGCGAATATTCATAACTTGTAACATGCATATGTCTCCAATTTGGGAATTGGTACAAATCAATGGAACAAATAAACAATTAGGAGATAACTTGGAGAATAACGACACTACTATATTATTATTTGCTATTCGGCTTAACAAAGATACTATAGTTCATGTTACACGACAAAAAAACTAGGTACCAATCTTGCGAAATGTAATTTTCATTTTTGTGCTCGTCTTATCTTAATAATTCAAAAAATGCCAAAGATTAATTAATTGTATAGTATGTTTCTGGTGAGACATCTTTGTCCGCCAATAAATATTGCATGTCATAGAAATCCTCTTTAAAGGTTATGTTTCATAATTGTTAGGAATAATTTAGACTCAAAAGACTGCACGCGAGATTAAACTGTTAACATTCATGAAGGAAGCTATAATCTTGCAAGACAAAGGAAAATATTACAAAAGAATGAACGTTGAAGTGCCTAGGTTTACAAGAGAAAATGAGAAATAGTATGTATACAAGACAACTAAAAGACTAAACTACCCTTAAGACAAGTAATATACAAATATAATAATATGCTAACACCCACCCTCAAACTCGAGAATGTGCTGCAATAAATAACGAGAGTTTGCCAACAAAGAAGTTGTGTCGCTTCGTAAAGAAGTCAACCAACTGCATCGAAGACGAGATAAACGGTAGAGAGATAACACCATGCTGAAAATGATGTCGAGTCACATAACAATCGATCTCAACATGTTTGGTGCGCTCATGAAAAACAAAGTTATGAGCAATCTGAACAGCACTTTTGTTATCACAATACATGGGTGTGGGGGATGATAACAACACCCCCATATCACCTAACAACCGTCGTAACCAAACAAGTTCAGTTGTGGTGGAAGCCATAACACAATAATCTGCCTCGGTAGAAGAGCGAGAAACAATATCTTATTTCTTGCTTTTCCAAGAGATGAGAGAATCACCTAGAAAAATACAGTGTCCAGTGGTAGATTTTTGATCGGATGGATCACTAGCCCAGTCTGCATCAGTATATGCTCGAAGTTCTAAAGAAGAACTCGAAGAAAACAATAGACTCTGATAAATAGTACCACGAAGATAACAAAGAATGCGAGTAACAACAGCCCAATGATTAGAGGTAGGTGCAACAACAAACTAACTAACAACATGGACCACATCAGCAATATCCGGTCGGGTAATAGTCACGTATACCAAACTACCAACAATAGACCTGTACAAAGTGGGATCCGAAAGAAGTGTGCCGTCAGTAGGAGTATAACGAACATTTACCTCTAAAAGAGTAGCAGCAACACGAGTGTCTGTATGCCGAGCTCGTTCTAAAATATCTGAAGTATACTTCGACTAAGACAAAAGATAACCCTTTGGAGATGAGGCGACTTCAATATCTAAAAAGTAACGAAGAGGACCCAAATCCTTCATATCAAACAAACAAGATAAGGTGTATTTCAACACCTTGATACCCTCAACATCGTCACCTGTAATATTCATATCATCAACATACAGTAAAATCATTATGCGACCAGCAAAACTGCATTTAACAAATAAGGCTGAATCATTAGGACTAGAGGAGAAGCCAAGAGAACAAATAGATGTAGAAAACTTCTCAAACCAAGTTGTTGGAGCTTGCTTAAGCCCATCTACACACCTGCCCCTTTTCACGAGGAACACCCGGAGGAGGTGTCATGTACACTTTCTCATGTAAATCACCATTCAAGAATGCATTTTTCACATCCATCTATGAAATATACGAGTGTCGTACTGATGCAACTGCAATAAGAACCCTGACAGATGTCATCTTAGCAACATGAGCAAAGGTCTACTCATAACCCATGCCATATTGTTAAGCAAATTCTTTTGCCACTAGACGAGCCTTATATCGCTCAACTGAACCATCAATTTTGGTTTTAATTTTATCGACCCATCGAGAACCAATTGACTTTTTCCCTACTGAAAGAGGAACCAAGTCCCAAGTGTGATTTTTGTTCAAAGCCGATATTTCCTCAGCCATAACCTCTTGCCAAACAATATCTTGTGCAGCCTCAGAATAAGAGGTAGGCTCACAAAGAGGCCAAACATATGCCAAAAAGGAAACAAAAGTTGAGAATAACAAGAGTAAATGAAATCAGGCTGTTGAGTAGACTTACGAGTACGCCTGGGATACCGCTCCTGAGCTGGATCCGAAATCGTAAGAGAAGGAAAATGAGGGCGTAACTCTTCAACATCACCCAAGTCATCCCCATCACCAACACCAATATTGGCATCCCCAACAACATCACCAATACCAATATTCTCACCAGTTGGATCATTAGTTCCAATATCAGAACCATCAAGAGTAAATGGGTCAATGTGAACAATATCAGACCATGTCACATTATGGGAGTTCTCGGAATGGAAAAATATGGAATATGCTCAATAAAGTGAACATGGGGAGAAACATAACATTTTCTAGCAACTGGATCATAACACCGATAACCCTTCTGACCATTTCCATATTCCAAAAAGACACATATTGCAACACGTGACGATAACTTAGTTCGCTCAACATGTGGACGAAGAACAAAACATATGGACCCAAAAACTCGCAAATGAGAATAATCAGGAGTTTGACCAAATAACTCAGCATATGGAGAGAGACCTGCGTTCTTAGGAGTTGGAACTCTATTTATGATATAAACAGCAGTGAGAACTGCTTCTCCCCAATACTCACTAGGTACACTAGCAGACAAAAGCATATAACGTGCAGTTTCAACAATATGCCTATGTTTTCTTTCAGCCACACCATTTTGCTGAGATGTGTCTGTACAAGAGGATTGATGCACAATACCATCACTAAGAAGAATGTCAGAGAGTGTCTTACTCGTATATTCCCCACCCAAATCAGATCTAAAATATTTTATGACTTTAAAGTGTTGAGTTTTCACATATACAACAAAGTGAGAATAAACGTCAATGAATTCAGAATGGTTTTTCATCAAGTAAACCCAACAATAACGAGTATAGTCATCAATGAAAGAAACATAATATCGTGCCCCCCTTGTAGGAACAGGGACAGATCCCCAAACATCAGAATGAATCAAATCAAATGGTGCAAAAGAAGTGGATGTAGAATGTACTGTGATTAAATGATTTTGCAGAAAACTTCCCAAGTTTACATCCACTACAATTAGAAATATCCTGAGACTGCAAGTCTCTAAAAACAACACTATTACATAAAAACCTTAGACAATATCCAAATACATGACCTAGTCTAAAGTGCCATATGTAAAACTTCTAAGAAGAAGAATTCAAGTGAAATGTAGATAGATCAATACTCGTAGCTGCAAACTGACCATCAACCTTCATGCCATCCAAAATATAAAGTTCCCCCTCTCTACTTCCAATCCCAAGTATTCTCTTTGATTTCGGATCCTGCACATGACAAGACCACGATCACACAGTTAACTAACATAAATAAGATTCATAACCAATTTAGGAATACAATAAACATTAGGTAGTGAGAGATTTTCTATTTGAATTGTACTAACGCCTACTACTGGCATAGGAATGCTATCAGCAGTCATAACAGATGCAGATGGTAACACATGACACATAGATACGAAGGAGTTGCGATCAGGAGACATGTGATGAGATTCTCCAGAATCCAACACCCATAAGGACGAGTTCTATCTGATGTGGATGGAGCAGACATAGCATATGGTGGAGACTGGTTTTTGTTTGCCTGAAGAAGGTTCTGGAATAGATTAACCAAATATGCGTTATCTAACAAAGATGACTCGACAGAAGCTTGATCCAATGTAGGCATGACAACAACTGTATTAGGCTCCCTCCAACACGAAGATTTTGTGAATTTGAAGGTTTGTCACTTGGCTTTTTTCCATATTCCTGTTGTGGTTTGCCTTTCTGGTGCAATAAAGGACATTGATTCTTCTAATGACCCTTTTCATGACAATAACAACACTCATCTTTATCATAACTCTTTTGTTTAGATATGTTATGACTAGGTTGAGTAACCAAAATAGAACAAACATGAGTGGACTTCTCAATTTGAGTCTTGAGGCGGGTTTCTTCAACCAACAATTCATGAACAACTGAATCAACTGAGGGCAAAGGAGTATGGTGCGAATTGATCCACATATGCCTTCATACTCAGAGTGGATAGTAATGAAGGCATATGTGGATCAATTCTGAACCACATATGTGGAACAACAATTGAAGTAACATGATACAAGCTTGTTATAAGATTTAATCTTCCTAATTCGAGTTTAGGAGAACTCCAAGAAAAGAGATGAGAATTTAGAAGAAACTAAAAATTATACTTCATTTAACTTGTCGATAATGGATACAAGTGCATGCAATTAAATAAGAAAAAGATATGACCAAGTCTCCCACTAATCCACTACAAACCTGCTGTAACAACCGAATTAATAATGCAATGCAACATAACATAAAACTTACCCACTAACATGTTTACTGGAATGAAAAAGACTCCACTAACCCACTAACATACTTAATGGAATGAAAAAGAGTAAAAGTAGGATGACTCACGTAATAAACTAACCAACTCTTGACTAACATTTGAAAGTAGATAATTAATTAATATGACTAATAATTAAATAAATAATTAGCATGGACTCGGTCCATAACAATGCCACCCGCTGAAGATTGGACTTGCCCTCAAGGCCCCAAGTTAAGTTGGCTTCATCGCATAAGGTGATGGCGCTTCTTCGTAGACAATTTCATCACCTAGTTCAACATCAATTTTATCTCCAGTAACTTCGTCACTTGCAATAAGAGTGAAATATTGTGCACCTTTACATTTATGCCCCAGCCCAAATTTTTCGTCGCAATTAAAACATAAACCTTTGGCTCGTCGTGCCTGCATTTCTGTAGGAGTCAATCGTTTTATGGGAAGTTGGTTCACCACACGAGGTGCTTGTAACGCCAAATGAGGTGTTGGTAATACGGGTTGTGCAGCGACACGTTGCTCCATTTTCGAATAATTTGTTGTATCTGTCAACTTGTCCTCCATTAGGTAAGCCTGCTCAATAGCCTGTTGGATACTTGCTGGTTTCAGAATTGCAAGCTCCTGCTGGATGTCGTGTCGTAATCCTGAAATGTAACAATTACGTACAGCTTCTGCAGTAAGCCCTGTCACAAAATTGGAAATCTGTTCAAATCTTTCTGTATAGTCACAAACCGAACCCGTTTGTCTCAACTTGAACAACGTTGCTTGGTGATTCACATATGACGATGGTCCAAAACGTATGGACAAGTCGTGTGCAAACGCATCCCATGTGTGTAGCTGGTAGTTGGTATGCATCCATTTGTACCAACAAAGAGCTTTTCCTTTCATTCGTACAGAAACAAGAGGGAGTCGTTGTTCCGACGGAATATTGTAAAATGAAAAGAATTGCTCGGCTTGAAACAACCAATCAAGTGGCTCTGTACCGTCAAATGTGGGAAGTTCCATACGGTAAGACTTAGGATTTTGGAACAAGGGGTTGTGTGTGGTTTGTTGGGCGTATGGATCTGATATATTGGGGTTGTCTATGTGGTATGGTGGTGGTGCCGCGGCGGGAAACGAGGTGTTGGAAGTGTTGGGTGCACTAGTTTCCGGAGTTGTGTTGTTGTGCATTAATTTCAAATCCGCCATGAATTTTGCCAACGTTTCAGCATGTTGCTGATTTTGTTTTGCCATCATTTCTTCATGTCGTCGGGCTTGTTTTGCAAAGGTTTCGGCCTGTTGGTGTTTAAACTCGGCAAATTCCGCTTGTAGTGCAAGAAGTTCAGTCGTGTGCGATGCGTCGGAAGTTGAGTGAGATTGTGGTTTTGGAGGCATGATTGTGAGGGAGGCTTTTAAGAGAGCAAGATGAAAGCACCAATGATACAAGCTTGTTATAAGATTTAATCTTCCTAATTCGAGTTTAGGAGAACTCCAAGAAAAGAGATGAGAATTTAGAAGAAACTAAAAATTATACTTCATTTAACTTGTCGATAATGGATACAAGTGCATGCAATTAAATAAGAAAAAGATATGACCAAGTCTCCCACTAATCCACTACAAACCTGCTGTAACAACCGAATTAATAATGCAATGCAACATAACATAAAACTTACCCACTAACATGTTTACTGGAATGAAAAAGACTCCACTAACCCACTAACATACTTAATGGAATGAAAAAGAGTAAAAGTAGGATGACTCACGTAATAAACTAACCAACTCTTGACTAACATTTGAAAGTAGATAATTAATTAATATGACTAATAATTAAATAAATAATTAGCATGGACTCGGTCCATAACATAACAACTATGGTTAGTAATGTTCGAAGTGTTTGGTATAGGATAACTGAATACGAGATACTTGTAGATTTTGCTAAATAAATCTTAGTAGATGGGATGAGACTCATTCTAACTATATCTTAAGTGTAATGTTGTCGTGGAGGGTTGGTTAAAATTCCGACCCGACCAATAATCAAACGATTTTGCTCTTAATATGAACACGCGATATTATAATTGGAGTAGGCCAATCGTGTGATCATGGCTTTTCTAATTGCTTCCTTACACATGGGCCGATTAATCTGGCCTCTAGCTCATCCCACGAAGTACACATTTATACATCGGCGCGGGTGGTGACGTCGGTATTGCAGTGTTAGCCCGGGGCTAGATGAAACTAGCGCAAAGCCAGCCCGCGTGGGCGCCGGGGCTGCGGAGCGTGGTGGAATGTTATGATCCTAATTGCAAGGTATGGGACTTGGATCCCACATTGATATTGTAAGATATTAGTGTGGGGTTTATATGGACTTGGGCTCTTCCACCTTAACAGCTAGCTTTTGAGGTTGGGTTCTCCTAAGTCCATATCATTTTATCCTTTTAATTTTAATCAACCCGAAAATATGCTAAACCTTGTCACGAAGCAAAACTCTTTATAAACCGAAGTAAAGATTTCGGGGTTAAAGATCATCGTACAAGATATTTAAGTGATTATACTCGAAAATCTTAAGGTATAATTTACGATTCAGTGTAACCAAGTGATACAATTGAGTCAAAGTTGGCATGTGCTAGATTGTGACTTCTTATGAGACATTCAATCCGATCGCAACTATTGATGGGCCAGTCGTTTGATCTGGACTAGGTCTGGCGATTGCCTCGTACTTTACACATTAACAAAACATGAACCTTTCACAACTTATCTCGCGCCAAATATGGCAAATCAAAGTGAATATAAATGCTAAAACATTATTTTAAAAGAAAAAACCACATGAAGAATTATCTGTACTAAACCTAGAGCTAAAAGACATCAAACGTGGAACTTAAAAGAAAAACAAAACGGTTGAAATTTCCAACGTAAATGTAAAACTTTACTACAAAAGTTGAAACCGACACTTTTAGCGACGGAGTAATAATAGGAGGAGAGGTGTCTCTTTATTACACCTCTACGCAATATCCGCTTCAGATAGTAAAAGTATCTTCATTTTCATTTCGCTTTCTTCTAATTTACTATTTCATCATATACATACAAAAACTGTCGGGAAAATCTTTTTTGTTGACCCTATTATTGTGGTTGAAAATCCTTTCAGCACTGTTCATACACTATTATGTTGTGATTAATCGAAAGTTGGTTCCTTTTTAGCACTAATAGAAGAATAGTGATAAACTAGTTAAAATAGCAGTTGGGTTTTTTTGGGTTTTGTAACGGATACTGTGTTTTTGTGATTTGGGGGAAACTTTGGAAATTAGGGTTTTGTGATTTTTGGAATTTTGTGGAAAGATGGGGCTAATTTCGGGAATGTTTATGGGGATGGTGTTTGGGATCGCGGTGATGGCGGGTTGGAAGCACATGATGCAGTACCGGAGCAATAAGCGTGTTGCTAAGGTTTTATTTCTTTTTTTCTTTTTTGGGATTTTTCTTCTTTCTATAATTTGTTTGGTGTGCTGTGTTGGTTTGATATTTGTGTTAAAGTTTTGATTTTTGGTCCTTTTTGGTGATGTTGGGGTGGTTTTTTAGGCGGCGGATATTAAACTGATGAGTGCACTGAACAAGGAGGACTTGCAGAAAATGTGTGGTGCGAATTGCCCGGAATGGATATCGTTTCCGGCTTTTCAGCAGGTTGGTTTTTTCCTGATTGTTTTTGGGAGCTTTGGAAGTAAACACAGTTGGTCAAGAATCTATTGAATGGATAGAATCTGTTTGTTTAGTCCTCATCTTATGTTGCGCTTTCGTTTCTCGTGTTCTAGTTGACGAAACGTGGTTCTTCATTGATACTCCTTTTTGTGTTGTTTCACTTACTTTTTCCAGGTGAAATGGCTGAACAAACAACTCGGCAAGCTATGGCCTTTTGTTGCAGATGTAAGTATCTGTTTGCATTGTGCACTCGGTATTATTGAGCACTGTGCCTGTATACATGTGTGTGAAGTCACAACAAAAAAAAAAAGATTTTTTGCTCGTAAAGTAAGGTAGCTTTCAGTAATTTATTGTGCTCTTGTGTACTTAAGACAAGCTTGTAAACATTGTTCAGAATGGTTCTTCGGTTTCTTTCATTTCATATCTTTTTTGAAGAGGAGAACGAAACTGCTATGATAGTATGAGCATCAGATGTATGTCTACTTTCAGATTAGATGTCTGGTTGATACCATGAATTTGGTTTATGTTTCTGAACTAATATTCTCATCATATTATGTGCTCTGTTACTACATGTGAATTTTGTTTTTCAATACTCAGATATGATAAAACAAGAGCAATATGTTGCATAGTACTGTACTGGGATTCATGCAGTGGAATCAGTACCATTTTTATGACATTTACATATCTTTTGATTCAGGCTCCTTTGATCTTTAGTTGTTGGTCCTAATAATTTCTGAAGCCTATTATTTGTCTCATAAATGAATGGGGATATGTATCAATTTTTCAAAGCAGATCAGGTATAGGACTTAACTAAGTTATTTATCAGTAGGCATGCTGTTGTAGGTAGAATGATATAAACTGATCAGTTCATATAAGGCTCCGTGCTCATAATGCAATATTTGTATTGTTGAACAGTTGCTCATGGTTCTGATATTAGCCAAGCACTCTGCAAGCCCCATTAGTTAGCCTTTTCAATTTTTCATTTTTCAGGCAGCCGAGGCGGTCATAAGAGATTCTGTTGAACCTTTGTTGGAAGATTATCGGCCTCCAGGCATTACTTCATTGAAATTCAGCAAATTGTCTCTTGGAACTGTGGCTCCTAAAATTGAAGGTTGCAATCCATAGATCGTGCAAATATTAGTTTCATTTTATCTGGACTTTTGCACTCTTTTTTCATCCTTTATTTTTGTACCTTCATCAATATGAGCGCACAAAGTATTTCGTTTCATTTGTCTTCTGGATGTTCTTATCTGTCCTATTGTGTAATTTCTGCCGGTTACATCCATAGATATTAGAACTCTTGAACTCCATGAGATAAAACCTGTTGTGGATATTGATGGCACGTACCTACTCGATATATCTTGTATATCTGTGTTCATATTAGAATTTATTACTAGAACTCTTGAATTTCATGAAATAAAAGCGGTTGTGGATATTAATGGCACCTCAACATATCTACTTGGTATATATCGTATGTATTTATGTTAATACTTTCTACCTATTGTCATTTATTTATGCTTTTGTTTACACAATTACTCAATCCATGTAGGAATTCGAGTTCAGAGTCTCAAGGAAGGCCAAATCACAATGGATATTGACCTTCGATACGGTGGTGATCCAAGTATCATTCTAGCCGTCGAGGCTGCAATGGTCGCTTCTATACCCATTCAGGTAGGGGCATCAACTATTTTATCTCTAGTTGGAATTCGTGTATGCTTTCAAGTGCTATTGTTATAATTAGTGCTACTATTGTACTTTGTATTTTTTTTTTTACCTGTGTTCTTATGTTAATAATCTTGGTGGGAAATTGGCAATTTTGTGTTTGTTACAGTTGAAAGATCTTCAAATCTTCACTGTAGTCCGTGCTATTTTCCAACTCACGGACGAAATTCCTTGTATCTCTGCAGTTGTTGTTGCTCTTCTTGCTGAGGTACATTCTTGAACTCAGATATTAAGTTTTTGATATTTGAGTTTTACCTAGCATTAAAATCTGTTTTTTTAGCAAGGTTTCTTCTCTTTTTTGTTCATATGATATTATAAATAGTGTTAGCAGCTGCGGCAGTACTAATGATGTTATTTGTGTTTTTCCATGTCATTCAGCCAAAGCCACGAATCGATTATACTCTGAAAGCTG
The DNA here is from genome assembly GCA_948329865.1 of Linaria vulgaris. Classification (NCBI taxonomy): domain Eukaryota; kingdom Viridiplantae; phylum Streptophyta; class Magnoliopsida; order Lamiales; family Plantaginaceae; genus Linaria; species Linaria vulgaris. Next base: position 84,989,310 of record OX415254.1, on the reverse strand, counting down.
TTGGTGGTAGTTTAACAGCTCTTCCTGGGCTTTCTGATATGATTGATGTAAGTTTGTGATATTTTTTCCATCTTAGTATAATGAATTTCTTGTTTATGTGCACTGACTATGTTTCTTTTTCTTTCGGAAAGGATACTGTTAACTCAATCGTAACAGATATGCTACAATGGCCCCACAGAATTGTTGTTCCTATTGGAGCTAATGCAGATACGAGGTGACTCCACTTTTCAACCATTTGATGATCCTTGCACTTTTGCAATACATTGAAGTATTATTGTTTGATAATTTTGTATCAAAATCTTGCACATCGTTCTTACTCATGGTTATTGACAATAAATTAAAAGATACTAAGCTTGTATGATCAGGGAAAGGTGAGTTTCTGTCCATCGTGAGACAGCGGTCCAATCATGTACTTACAAACTTGCTCTAGATGAATTGGTTTTTTGTTGCATCTATTTGTATTGGTTCTGTTTTCATTCATTTGGTATTCAGAATAGGTTGTCACTGTATTTTCCGGTGGTGGACTCTTTACCATTTATTTGGAAATTTTGCAGTGAGTTGGAGCTTAAGCCTGTGGGAAAGGTTACAGTTACAGTTGTGAAGGCAACCGATCTGAAAAACAAGGAGATGATAGGAAAATCTGATCCATATGTTGCTTTGCATATTCGCCCTTTGTTTAAAGTCAAAACCAAGGTGGTGGATAACAATTTGAATCCTGTCTGGAATCAAACGTTTGAATTAATAGCAGAAGACAAGGAGACACAATCAATAATTTTTGAGGTTCAAATCTATCTACTTCACGTTTCTTTCCTTGTACCTTTTCGATTTAGTTATTTCTCGGTGAATGTTTTTGATGAAAATCAAATTCCTAAATATCTCGTACTATGGAAAACAGGTGTTTGATGAAGACATTGGACAGGACAAGCGATTAGGTGTCGCAAAGTTACCTCTGATTGAGTTGGAAGCTGACAAATCGAAAGAAATCGATCTAAGGCTGCTCCCAGCCTTCGATATGCTTAGAATTAAAGATAAGAAGGATAGAGGAAATCTAACCGTTCAGGTACATAATTTGTGCTTGTGAACATTCAAAGGGTTATTTTAACCACAAAATTGAGGGAACATTTCCCTGAATGGCATGTTCTCCAAGTTGCTTGTTACACGTTCACCTCAGATTGACTTTCAATGGGTGATAATCTGCCCACTTCCTTCTTTAACCTTGAAATTTTGCTTGGTTCCAGGTGTTGTACCACGAATTCAACAAAGAAGAGCAAATGGCCGCCCTTGAAGAAGAGAAGAGGGTCCTTGAGGAGAGGAAGAAACTTAAAGAGGCCGGAGTGATTGGAAGCACCATGGATGCTCTCGACGGTGCAGCCTCGGTAGTTGGTTCTGGAGTAGGTATGGTCGGGACTGGTATTGGTGCGGGTGTCGGCATTGTTGGCAGCGGTTTTGGAGCCGTTGGTAGCGGTCTATCCAAAGCCGGGAAGTTCATGGGTCGGACCGTAACGGGTACTAGCGCCTCCAGGAGGAGTGGTTCCTCCACGCCGGTGAATACGGTTCAAGAAAATGGAGGTGCAAAACCACTGTGAATGGTATCCAGAGTTTAGTCGTTTGTGATTAATATACTGTTTGACATTTTCTTTGGTTTCAGCAATAATTTGTGTGAAAGTTGGATTCGTCAGTTTCATTGAGTGTAATTTTTAACCTTCAATGGGTTTGAATATAGTTTATGCAAATTCCACTTGTGAACCATGTTCATCTAGTTTTCTTATAATTATGAGATTCGAATTCAGTTTTGCTAAACAATATGCTGTCTACAGTCTACTCAAGTAGCTAATGTTTGGTGAAGTTTGTTTAAGAAGCTCTTCGGCATGTTTCGTAAATTGAAAAAGCAATCGTTGTAATTAATTAACGCGAAAAAGTTCTATTTATTTCCTTTCCACGTGTATTTCAAAACGAAGGCTGACGGCTGACCCATGATTCATGAGTTGAACGTTGATCCATCAAATCAAAAAAAAAAAAAAATCGATTTGACTTTTGTCTTCATGATGAGTCACAACTTAGGGTCTTCTGAATTTGACACGTAACTGGATGACACATTGATTTCAAGGTAGACGCACCAACTCGACTTAAGCCTAATTAATTCAATTAGTAAAACTAATAATATCCTTTAGTTAAACCAGGGGTTAAAAAAATTCTCAATATTTTGTATGATAAAACAACGATTTCGAAATAGCAGTGTTTCCTTCTATTTCGACAAAAAGTGACCTAATATTGTGTTGTAAATTTCTCCACGTAAAACTCAAGTGATGATACAAGTATACGTTAGAGGGTGTAGATATAACGTAATGATGCCTTTCCGACTATTACGTGAGTCGTAATTAAATTTTACGACTGAATTTTTCGTGTTCAAAGTTAATCAAGAAGATGATGTCTAGCTTACTCAAAAGGTCACATTGTTACTTTTAAAACTTTAAAAAATCAAGTAAAAACACATTTAATTAAGAGGTATAATGAATAATAATAAAATAAAATAAAAGGCAATTCACAAATTAGGAAACAGTCTCCTCATTTTTCTCAACTTCACACTCAAGTTCAACAATTTTTAAATCACTAAAGAAACCTAATTAGGATAATAACTAATCTCCCTGAAATGGTGTTAACACCATTGAACACCTAAACTCAAGCACAACCAACAACATTCCCTCACCTAACAAAACATTAAAAATCAGCAAATACTCATTTTTATTTATTTAGCTCCAAATTCCATAACTCAAAATTCTCAATTTTCCATAACTCAAAATAAAATAAAATAAAAATGTCGAAATTCGATCCGTACGAACACCTGGGCGTGGCGCGTAACTCCGACGGCACACTGACACGCTACATCAAGCTCCCCACCACCGCCGCCACCGGCGAAAACCCCCAAATCCCCGGCCAATCCGTCGTCAGCAAGGACGTCACCCTCAATTCCGACAAAAAAACATGGATGCGGATCTACCGCCCCGCTAAGCTCCCCTCAAACGACGCCATTGTGGCTCGTTTACCGATTATTCTCTACTTTAAACCCGGCGGATGGATCCAGCTGAGCGTTGCGGATAGTATTGTTCACGAGCAGAGTAATCGGATCTCCGGCGAGGTTCCGGCGATTCTCGTGGCGGTGGAGTACCGCCTCGCGCCGGAGCATCGGTTGCCGGCGCAGTATGAGGACGCGATGGATGCGTTTGTTTGGGTGAGGAATCAGGCGAGCGTGGACGGTGATCCGTGGATTAGGGATTACGGGGATTTGTCGAGGTGCTGGTGCTGCTATACTGTGATATTGAATTGTCGTCTCATCTAAAATTAATTAAATTAGATAGTAATTAATTTAATTATGAGGTCGAGATTGGATTAAAGTAATATTAGTGGCTGCATTTTAGAAAGTATCGATCATCGACAAATTTTCCACGTGTTCGGAGCTATTGAGCTAATGAATTGACGTGTCATGTTAAAATTCGAAGTTGCACGAAGACGTGGTACATACAATTTAGCATTGGTGTAGATCAAATCGTAGTTTCCACGTGTTTTGAGTGAGTGAGCTAATGAAATAACATTTCATCTAGAAAACTTTCATATTGCATGAGGACATGGTGCATACAGTTTTAACATAGGTGTCAAATGTGCGGAGAAGTTATTTGTTACGATTCATGAAATATTATGCATTTCAATCATTTGTTGATTGCATCACATCACTAGGTTAATGGCTTCGTTGGGCAGTTGGGCTTAACAAGTGACATTTCTATAAGAGAATGTAGGTAGGATTAGAGTAGGAGAACCTTCTTTTGGATCTAAGTTCTAATTGCTAAATTGCATCTATGGTCTCATCGTCTAAAATCTTTAACTTGTCGATCAAATTGACATTTTGTTGATTTATATGTATTCTGGATCAGGTGCTACTTATACGGATCCAGCTGCGGCGCGAACATTGCGTTCAACGCGGCTCTACGCATGCCTGAGCTGAAACTCGAACCAATGAAAGTGGCCGGGACGATAATGAACCAGCCATTTTTTGGCGGGAAACAGCGGACAAAGCGAGAGCTAAAGCTCGCGACGGATCAGTATTTTCCACTGCCGGTTATTGATTTGCTTTGGGAGCTTGCATTGCCGTTGGGGACGGATCGCGACCATCGGTACTGTAATCCGTTTGTGGACGGTCCGATGAAGGACAAGGTCAAGAATTTGGGGAGATGCTTGGTGATAGGGTTTGGAGGGGATCCGTTGATAGATCGGCAACAGGAGTTTGTTCAGATGATGGTGAAACAGGGTGTGCTGGTGGAGGCAAGGTTTGATGATGTTGGGTTCCATAATATTGATTTGATTGATCCGAGGAGGGCCACTGCTATTCTTAATTTCATCAAAGAGTTTGTCTGAATTTCCTCCTTTTTTTTTCTTTTTTTCTTTTTTGGATTGCGTGACTTGATCATAGGAAGATACTATCGTCATGCTTAGGTAATTTAGTCTTGTTTTTCTTTTATTTCTAGAAATTGGTAATTTAGTGTTTCAAACAATGGAACATGGTTAATCATTTACCCAATTTTGATGTTTCTTCTCATTATTCTTTTTTTTTTTGGTTATGAGCTAATTTTCCATGTTTAGAAAGTTGCAGACGCACCGGTCTCGCACTAGCGATTTCAGTGCCCGTGCTTCGCACTAAGACGTTTTACAGATTCTTAGTTCTCGCACTAAGATTTCTTAGTTCTATGTTAAAATTTAATGAATAATCATAGAAAATTGGTAGGAGACATACAAAAAAGTGACATTAAAGAAAAATTGGATCAAGAGGAGAACAAAACTACGTCAAAAATTAAATAATTACAAAAAAATAGAAGTGATTTAAGACATATTTGTCTTCCACCATAATAATTTAGAAAATATTGTACAAAATTAATAACAATTAAAAGTTATGTTTTTTTATTATTATTATTATAATCTATTTATTTGTGTGAGAATTCTATACATACTATTATCTTATTATCTTATGTGTTTATAATATACTAATTTAGGTAATAACTGTTTATTTTAATATATGAGTTATCTTTGTTTTTTTAAAAAAGTGCATTATAGTGGCGCACTAAGACTGTAATTTTTTAAAATTGTCGTACTCGCGCACCTGCACCGGCACTCGAACCCCCACCCGCATTCGCCTTAGGTGACTTAAGTTATGAGTTTAATACTTTAATATAATCTATTCTTCTAGAGTTGGTGATGATATAAGTTGGTCATATGTGTTATACCATAATTTGGTGTGATTCCCTTAGTGGGCCTATCAAAACACTCTTGTCCTACAAGTGTATTGGCCCAAAAGGCCCATTCACGAGCCAGATCGGCCCAAATAAATTGTCCCGACAAAGGGGCTCAAAAGCCCATTATGCCAACCCGATATACCATATAAGGGCTTGGCCCATCAACAAAGGCCCATACCTGCTACTACAATCAAGGAGGCTGATCATCTATAAATACCAGACTCCTTCTCATTTACAAGGGACTTTTCACAATCACTCTCATATGACATATTGCATATGACATATCACATATGAGTTATTTCCATATGAGATATAACATATGACATATAGCATATAGCTTTTCCATATGAGATATAGCATATGACATATCACGTATGAGTTATCTTTCCATATGAGATATAGTATATGACATATCACATATGAGTTATCTTTCCATATGAGATATAATATATGACATATCACATATGAGTTATCTTTCCATATGAGATATAATATATGACATATCACATATGAGTTATTTCCATATGAGATATAACATATGACATATAGCATATAGCTTTTCCATATGAGATATAGCATATAACATATCACGTATGAGTTATCTTTCCATATGAGATATAACATATGACATATCACGTATGAGTTATCTTTTTATATGAGATATAGTATATGACATATCACATATGAGTTATCTTTCCATATGAGATATAATATGTGACATATTACATATGAGTTATCTTTCCATATGAGATATAATATATGACATATCACATATGAGTTATCTTTCCATATGAGATATAATATATGACATATCACGTATGAGTTATCCCACATAACTTATAGCATATGACATATCACCTATGAGTTATCCCATATGATTTATAGCATATGACATATCAAGAACAACATATCGAGATTACTCTACAAGACTTATAACATGCTTATAGGCTCGTCCCTCAAACGGAAAGTCGCGCAATACTGAGCCTACAACTTCTGTTCTATGTGCAAATGCTCGACCTCAGAAGCCCGCTCTTCACCTCCAACCACGATCGGCAGCTACAAAGAAACAATGAACTACGTTCGGCTTGATTCCCTACACGGGATACGTAGGCAGCTTGGCTTAACCCAAGTTCAGTCCGAAATCTATAAACTCTCCAATCCACATCAGTGACTTCTAGCCTGACCTAGACGTGATCTACGAGCACCAACTAACTCAGCATCAAATCGCCTACTCTAGGTCAACCCCAACATAGTTCACGTGCCGTGTTTTTCAATGCAGGTTTCTCGAACTCAAAACTAACTCGGGACCAATCAGGAGCTCGGGTTAGTCTGACGCAGAGTGACAAGTCAGCAGACGAAATTACCCCGCTTCAGCAGCGCCGTCTGTGGGAAACCACTCAAAGCATTGTAGAAGAAACACACGTGTTCATCACCATGGCTTCCACCAGCAATCAAAGGGCCAACGCCATTAATACTTATCAAAATACGGACGAGTCCTGCAATCGGACTCTCTTTGAGGGAGCTCTTCTGGCATGAACTGATTTTTCATGCAAAATCCGTGCTTTGAATGAGCTGTTGCAAAAACCTGAAATAAGACGAAGAACAAACACCCATTTTGCGTCAAAGTCTACAACAATTCACAACTCGAGGCACCATTTATGTGTTCATCGACTCAAAAAAAGCATATTCATCATCTAGGTACACGAACTGAGGTTACACCCGAACTAATCCACTCGCAACCTCTTCACTCGAAACGAACAACGGTGCAAGAAAACTCCTGCAACGCGCAATCTCCACTGTCGAATAGATTTACAACGTACGAAATCCTCGCTGCGACTCAAACTAAACACCACGCATGAAGTGAACGTATCATAATCTCGCCATTGACCTCTTTGCACGACCTCTTCATAGGCGAGCAGCTTTGCAACGATCTCCCTCCCGCGACAGACCGCATACCTGCTGCCTGAATTTCTTCATGAAAACAGAGCTCCCCACGTCCAAACTCCTTGTGTAGACGAATAGAGCTTTCAACGTCTGAACTTCGAGCAACTCCGACGGATTCCTGCAGCGTAAACTCAACCACCAAAATCTCAGCATCGGCGAACTCCTGCCACGCCATGTCCGATTGATTTGAACGTGTAAAATCCATCACACGAACTCCGGCACTTACGCCGCCATGAATGAGTTGTTATCACAACATCACAAACTCTACCTCTCGCTCGAGCTCACGAATTCGACCAATCTTCTCCATGTGCACAAATTCTTCACCGACGAACACCTTTGCAACAAACAGCTTGCACCAATGAAACTCTTGTTCCACGAAAGGATCTACAACTCCGAGCACCTTCACAGAACTCTACCAGCGAACGAACTACTCGTCCCATGCGAACTGGTCAGCTTCCCTCTCTCGCGCGAGATCTCTCTCTCTCTCTCTCGAACGGGGTGGAACGATAGACGCAACTGTTGTTTTATAAAAAAAGGAGAAGAAGGTGCAGTGGTTATTTGCAAAATAGCCCCTCAAGTCCCGACTTATGGTGGAAGAGACCAAGTCAACCCTAATTGAGATTAAAAACTACCAAAAAGCCAAAGGACCATATCAAGTCTAATTGGCGCGGGAAATTAACGTGTTCTAGACACGAGCCAAAGGCTCAATTGATTGTGAAAGAAATCATGGAAAAAGGCTTCGAGAAATTAGTGGAGTAAAATATTTTCATCATATGATCCGACATAAAGCCCAAATTCTTCCACAAAACTGCTCCGATTGAGAAAGTTTTAGAAGGCGTGCCATATACACTATTTCAAAATTTGTCAAGTTAAAGTTATGATGCTCAAGAATAGCTTCAGGAAGATTGCATGTAACCCCACATCGTACGCACATTAAGATTGAAAGTAACCCCAAAAAGGTACGCACCACTCAAGATTAATTGCAACCTCAAAGAGGGTAAGCACCATTAAGGATTGGATGCGACTCCAAGAAAATGTGCACAATGAAGATTGAACTCAACCTTAGAGAGGATACGTAGAGTAAAAATTAAATGCAGCCCAAGAAGGTTTGTGAAGCAAAGAAGTGGGGGATGTTACCAGTACATCGTGATTGCTGCATGTCGATGGATTAACTACCTCCATGAATGAAAAGGTTGGATCAACTACATCAAACTACAAACAAATATCTCTTATCAAACTGCAAAAAGAGCTTCATAAAGAGTCAAACTGCATTAGGACCTTTGCATCAAACTACTAAGAGCGCTTCATGAAGTTACGCATCAACAATGCTTCATTAAGCAACCTGCGCCAAAAATAACGCTTCATTAAGAGACTTAACATCAGCAATGCTACATTAAGTAACTTAAGGAATGACGCTTCATAAAGTGACTAACTCCTCTTAAGGCATTGAACACCTCTCAAGGCACTAAACGCCTCCCACGGTACTAAACACCTCTCAAGAGAATAATTCGACTCATCGATTGTTCAAGAAAAGAAGCCAATGATCAGAACACACAATCTCGCAACAATCAATAGGTGTTCCACTACCTCGTCGCTCTACACAACGTGGTAGAGCGTAGTCACATTCACTGCACAAGGCACAACATGGACCACCCGACCCTTACAAAGGAATGGCGGATGAAAATCTCCCACAAACTGTAGAGATGATAATGTTCTGACACTCCCATCATTGTCAGCTCAACTGCAATATGAAACTGGGGGACTTTCTATATGATTGAAACAACTGGCACAATTTGTTGTAGCTATGCAAGTGATGATGATAACACATGCAACAAACTTTGTCAAGCATCACAACAACTATTTCAAATATCCAGTCACCACACTCAACAATGACAAAAGAACAATTCTATGCCAATATTTCAGTCGTTGCTCACCTACAAAGGGGCATGGTGGAAAAGAGAAACAAGGCATGGTTGACAGAAAATTTTAGGCTACAAGTTCCATAATTGGAGTCCTACGCACTCGAAAAACACAACAAGCAATGAGCAAAAATGCACAAATGCTAAAACTCTTCTGCAAACAAAGCTACATTGATGATCGCTAGCTTATCAGAACAAAGCATCGGCAATGAAATTAAGGCAAGGCCCATACAAGTGAAGACACAAAAACCACACAAGATGATGAAAATAAACTAGGTGAAGAGCCTATTGGGTGAATATCCCATAAAGCAGACATTATCGTAAGCCCTACCGAAATAAACTAGGTGAAGAGCCTATTGGGTAAATATCCCATAAAGTAGGCCATTATCGTAAGCCCTACCGAAATAAACTAGGTGAAGAGCCTATTGGGTGAATATCCCATAAAGTAGGCCATTATCGTAAGCCCTACCGAAATAAACTAGGTGAAGAGCCTATTGGGTGAATATCCCATAAAGTAGGCCATTATCGTAAGCCCTACCGAAATAAACTAGGTGAAGAGCCTATTGGGTGAATATCCCATAAAGTAGGCCATTATCGTAAGCCCTACCGAAATAAACTAGGTGAAGAGCCTATTGGGTGAATATCCCATAAAGTAGGCCATTATCGTAAGCCCTACCGAAATAAACTAGGTGAAGAGCCTATTGGGTGAATATCCCATAAAGTAGGCCATTATTGTAAGCCCTACCAAACTAAACTTGGTGAAGAGCCTATTGGGCGAATATCCCGTAAAGTAGGTGAGCTACAACAACCATACCAAATTAAGCTAGGTGAAGAGCCTATTGGGTGAAAATCTCATAAAGTAGGCGAGTTGCAAAAGCCGTGCCGAATTAAACAAGCTAAAGCGCCTACATGAACTCTTATGCAAATTGAAGAACAAAAACAAGGAAGAGAAGAAAGAAACAAGAACTCTTCATTGACAAAAGCAAAGATCCAGAAGAACATATGTCTACCAAAGCAAAGTACCAAGCATAAACAAAACCATACTTATTCCAGAAAATACAAGAAAGAAATATCAAATATACTAGAAGTTGAAGAGCAACAGCATAATAACCGCCTGACCAGCTATGGCAGCGACATCATACCTTATCTTATCTCTCCACGCACACATGTTCCTCAGCAGTGAAGCTATATAGGCAACAACATGATGGGCAACATAGTCCGGTCCCACAACTTCAGTGGGAGGAAGGGTGACGTCAGCAACAATATCGTCATGATCATACTCCTCTCCCTGATCCCAAAGATATAAACAGATGCGGTATCACACGCAAAATAGACAACAAGTTATAAATCAAAAAGACAAACACAACTGTCAAAAATTCAAAAGAAGACAAAGGTCCATCAAAGGCAAGGCACAAGAAAATGTACAAAAGGTAGAGAAAGGGATAAGCGCCTAAATAAAATCAACAAGAGCCACATCTCCAACAGATTTCTCTTTAAAAACAAAAATCCCAGCTGTAAGCAGTTAATGGCTATTGCGCCACTTTTCAAGCGTATCGTCATAACTCTAACAAGGCCCAGTCATGGCCGCCTAACCATGCGTCACAAAATTGATCTTTACTTGTGCTTTTGCGACATCCACTGCTACCCTCTTCTGGCCTCTCACAAAAGCCTCTAAGAATAGCCCATTCTGCTCCTCGAGTGCCCTTTATGCAAGAAGCTTTGCCTCTTCAACATAGAGAGATTGTTTGACATCAAGACTAACAATAGTGTTTTAACTGGGATGGTTTAGAAACGCAAATTATGGCTTTTTGACTGTATATAAGTTTGCAAGGCGCCCGTCTGCTACGACCACCTTACAAACTGGGGGACTTATGTTATACCATAATTTGGTGTGATTTCCTTAGTGGGCCTATCAAAACACTCTTGTCCTACAAGTGTATTGGCCCAAAAGGCCCATTCACGAGCCAGATCGGCCCAAATAAATTGTCCCGACAAAGGGGCTCAAAAGCCCATTATGCCAACCCGATATACCATATAAGGGCTTGGCCCATCAACAAAGGCCCATACCTGCTACTACAATCAAGGAGGCTGATCATCTATAAATACCAGACTCCTTCTCATTTACAAGGGACTTTTCACAATCACTCTCATATGACATATTGCATATGACATATCACATATGAGTTATTTCCATATGAGATATAACATATGACATATAGCATATAGCTTTTCCATATGAGATATAGCATATGACATATCACGTATGAGTTATCTTTCCATATGAGATATAGTATATGCCATATCACATATGAGTTATCTTTCCATATGAGATATAATATATGACATATCATATATGAGTTATCTTTCCATATGAGATATAATATATGACATATCACATATGAGTTATTTCCATATGAGATATAACATATGACATATAGCATATAGCTTTTCCATATGAGATATAGCATATAACATATCACGTATGAGTTATCTTTCCATATGAGATATAACATATGACATATCACGTATGAGTTATCTTTTTATATGAGATATAGTATATGACATATCACATATGAGTTATCTTTCCATATGAGATATAATATGTGACATATTACATATGAGTTATCTTTCCATATGAGATATAATATATGACATATCACATATGAGATATAATATATGACATATCACGTATGAGTTATCCCACATGACTTATAGCATATGACATATCACCTATGAGTTATCCCATATGATTTATAGCATATGACATATCAAGAACAACATATCGAGATTACTCTACAAGACTTATAACATGCTTATAGGCTCGTCCCTCAAACGGAAAGTCGCGCAATACTGAGCCTACAACTTCTGTTCTATGTGCAAATGCTCGACCTCAGAAGCCCGCTCTTCACCTCCAACCACGATCGGCAGCTACAAAGAAACAATGAACTACGTTCGGCTTGATTCCCTACATGGGATACGTAGGCAGCTTGGCTTAACCCAAGTTCAGTCCGAAATCTATAAACTCTCCAATCCACATCAGTGACTTCTAGCCTGACCTAGACGTGATCCACGAGCACCAACTAACTCAGCATCAAATCGCCTACTCTAGGTCAACCCCAACATAGTTCACGTGCCGTGTTTTTCAATGCAGGTTTCTCGAACTCAAAACTAACTCGGGACCAATCAGGAGCTCGGGTTAGTCTGACGCGGAGTGACAAGTCAGCAGACGAAATTACCCCGCTTCAATATGCAATTTTCGAGCATCGACTTCTTACTCATATATATATATGATGAAAACATACCAACTTTTGAATTTTGATTCATTTTATAGACCTCAAAGTTGCTCAAATTCACCTACTTCATACAACATACAAGTAAGTAAATGAATCGTGTGAACTGCGACAATACCAGAGCTCAACGCCATGCAAGGAAATGGGTCTTTTTATTTCCCACACTATCTCTAGAATTTTTATAATTAACATTTACTCATAAAAAAAGAGTATAATTAACAGTTACACGTATTCTCCAGTCCACTAATCATAATATATCACATCAATTTCATTATCACAACAAATGATTCCCTCATAATAAGACAACGGAATCCGTTACACTTTTTCTGTATATAAAAATATAAATATGAATAAACACAACCCGGCCCGATAATTCTTCTCGACTCACTAGCTCACACACAGTGACAGAGAGCCGAATCCATCAATGGCCACCACCACACCCCACCAAATCAAACCCGAAATCCTCGTACTGGGCCCCCCAATGACCTTCACCACTTTCCAAAACGAATTCTCCTCAAAATTCCGAATCATAAACCCCTATCAATCCCCATTACCCAGCTTGCCTCAATTCCTCGAATCCGAGGCGCGAACCGCCACCGCCGCCATCTGTTCCGGCGGATTTAAGCTCACCGCCTCCGTGCTCGGCCTTCTCCCGTCGCTCCGCCTCGTGGTCACCAGCAGCGCCGGCATTAATCAAATCGACGTCGCCGAGTGCCGCCGGAGGGGAATTGCTATCGCTAACGCCTGCGAGATATTTTCGGCTGACGCGGCGGATATGGCGGTGGGGCTGTTGATTGATGTGTTGAGGAGGATTAGCAGTGGACATCGGTTTGTGAAGAGTGGGGATTGGGGTAAAAATGTAATTAATTACCCTCTTGGCTCTAAGGTATATTTTAATATTATATTATGTTTTATTTATTGGGATTTGTTATTAAAAAAAAAGAATCCTGAAAAATAAATTCATGTTTAATAGTCAAATTAGTTGTAAACAGGAATGAATAGTAAAATTATCTATGAGAAAACCAAAGGAATTACGTCGTGAGGTACGTTAAATAGGCACATTACTTTGTGTTGTGTTACGTTAAATAGGCATTTTATCCTGAACATGAGAAAAATAAATAGGCATAGAGTCATTAACATGTTGTAGTTATTGGTAAGCCTCTGCTTGTTTGATAGATGTGTACCAAGAGCTGAAGTGAAGGCAAATATAGGATTGATTTTAAATAAATTCACTTCACTTAATGAATGATTGTGTTTTCATTATCATGGTGCTTGGTGAAAGATAATTTGTTCTCCTGTAATGATTGTTTATGTTACTGTAGTTAGGAGGCAAGCATGTCGGAATTGTGGGACTAGGAAGCATTGGCCTACAAGTAGCTAAGAGACTCGAAGCATTCGGCTGCACCATTTCATACCTATCGCGGAAGAAAAAACCATCCGTTTCGTACTCATTCTACTCTGACATTCACGAGCTCGCTACTATATCAGATGTTATAGTTCTATGTTGCGCGTTGAACAAGGAGACACACCATATGATCAACCGAGAAGTTCTGTTGGCTCTCGGAAAGGATGGAGTGCTCGTCAACGTTGCACGGGGGGCTGTAGTAGACGAGAAGGAACTAATACAGTGCTTGCAGCAAGGAGACATTGCGGGTGCAGGGCTGGACGTGTACGAACACGAGCCTCGTGTGCCTCGAGAGTTTTTTGATCTAGATAACATTGTCTTGACGCCACATGCTGCTGTCTTCACGGAGGAGTCGTTCAGGGACTCGTATGAACTCATGGTGGGGAATTTAGAGGCGTTCTTTTCTGGTAAACCATTGCTCTCCCTGGTTTCCGATGAGTGAATTAGACCAAGTTCTGTAAACGGCGTTGTTGATTATGCATAATGCAAGATATGCATCAATTAGTCCAATAATCCATCATCTAATGTTATGGTTTTTGTTAATGACATGCAAATTGATAAAAAGGCCATGCCTATAACTATTTTCAATAAGATACAAGCCAATTTTATTATGAGAATTCTTCAGATAAAAACCAGCAGTATCCTAATTCTTCTTGTTTATTCCGTAAATACCCAAACCATATATGTGTAATACTACTTATTATCCAGTTTATCACCATTTTCCTCTTTCCTTCTTCAACACTGTGATCACCAGAATGATCGTAGCCGTTCCTCAGTTGAATCCACTTTACGAACGCTTCGAGCGTTTTGAAGTCGCTATGATAATGATTCAGCATGATCCTTCCACTTGAAATCTGGAAATATTATTGGATTCGCTCCAGGCACCAGCTCTTTCGGAGTCCTCACAATTCTATTGACATTAACAGTCGTTTGTCTTGCAACTCTACTGTTCACCAATGTTCTGTGCACGCAACTCTTGTATGCTCCATAACAGAAAGCCTGTTATAAATATTTACCCATGCACATTATACCCAAATTGAGTGTATTCTTCTCCCATTAACTCCACAATGTAGCATACAAGATCCTTAAATTCATCACGACCATCAACATATCGTAACGACAACGTCTCTTTCCATGGGAGCTTTGAAGTAAATCTACCAACAAAGCTAGCCACGTGGATCACCATGTTTTCTTCCCTGGCTTTTTTTCCTCTTCAAGTAGCAAACCGAGAAAGAACTCCATACCCTTATGAACTTCCACTACCAACTTCATGTCGATCCCGTGGTTCTCGTCCACAAAAAAAAACGTGTATCTGACACAAATATTTAAATAAGACGACAACTTAATATAATATCGCTACGTGACAAAAGTGTTCCAGCACTAGCTGTTTAAAGCAAAATAAAAAGATTATCTCATGTCACTGCTACATAATGACATGGTGTATATATGAAATTTGCTCTACTTGCTTGAGCTTGTAGATGAGACGGCAACTTATAATATCGTGTACTCAAGTTGAGAAGAGGTCTCGTGTTATGTTGGACAACATCTATGGAAGTATAAATGTTCAATTTCATTACAAGTATGAATTCTGAGATAAGAAGATAGTTTAATAACCTGGTCAACTATACGCGTGGCATTTGCCACCGCCGTTGGATCTCCAGCTAGAAATCCTCCCAAGTCAATTGGCGGCAGGTCGAGCACTGGTGCACCCTGGCAAACTGCCCTCTTGACCAAATGAACTCTTTTGGTATGTTGGACTGATGTAGAAGGATTGAAGCATCAAACATTATGAGGTTTTGTTCGCATTCCATTGTGCCTTGTACAAATGTAATTAAATATATTTTTATTGAGTAAAATTCTTGTGAGTTAGGCTGCTTTTTATAGCTGGTTATAAAGTAGTAGCATCGTTAGCTAGTGATGTTCTTTTTATTTGCGAATATATGGTTACATTAAGTTGAAGGAAAAAATTCATTCAGTTTAATTTACTTTTGGACTTAGATTGACGGAAAAGGCCGTTGCGAATTGATGTTGATCCTAACGGGTGTAAATCAGAAAATAAAACAGTATTTAAAGTCGAGGTAAGAGTTAACTCTTTCTCTTTAAAACGATATTTGCCCCGCTCGGTGCTTACGGTTTGATCGCCAATTCAGTTCCCAAGATGCAACGATTACCTCTTAATATAGCAGCACTTCAAATAATAAGAACGGCGAAACAAAAGAAAGTTTTGAACTCTCGGCACAAAACAGAAAGTAAGAAAGAATGTATTTGATTGTGTGTAAAATGAAGAGAATGAGGCTGCCTTTTATAGATGGACGGACATATACTTTCCACGTCAGAACTTTTCCGCCAGAATCTCCACCATTTCGACTGACTATGCACCTATTCATTCGAATGAAAGATGGCATGGTTTCTGCTGACGGGGTGTGTTGGTGACTATTTGTTGACTGGACTTTTTCGTCAGATTTTCAGCCACTGGACACACTCATTTGATCGTCTTTAGACACCTAATCACGTTAATTAATTCTTTAATTTGTTTGCTAATTAATTTTTCATACTATTAATTAATTACTTAATTAATTTTTTGTCCAAAAAGATTAATATTATAGGAAAACCCAAGCCTAAGCCCAAGTACATGCCCGCGGTCCGTGACCCACGACCCAGACCACGACCCTGGCCTAGGCCCGAGTCCTGGTCCTGGTCCGATCGGACAGCAGCGGCGCGTGCACGTGGGCTTGAATTGAAGTATATCACATCTAAGTCTTCTCTCCTTCAAAGACGCGTAGCCCAAACCCCTATCACAACCAAGCAACAAATAAGGTGCAAAAGTTAGCTAACTTCTTTCCATGTGGGATGATGACTTTTCACCTTCTCACTCATTTCCTTTTCTTCCATCAATATAACGTATCTCAACTAGCTCAGTTTATTATTTAATTTCTTATTATCCCAAATTAGTTTTGAACAATTAAATATACTAGGTTCATCTACACAAATGGTAGATTTCATTAAGTTAAAGAAATTCCAATTTCATAAAGAGGAATCAATTAAAATAATTTATTGAAAATTGGTGAAACACCAATTTTTCTAACAATTGATGTGTAGTAAATTTATATGACTTTATTCACATTGGTATGAGGATAGCTGTGGAAAATCGAATTTTGCTTTGATATAGGGGATCACCTTTTTATACAAAAATAAAATTAGCACAAATACTCACAACATGCGGAAATAATTTGTGCTATTTTAATGCACGCGTTGGTGAATAATTAGAGAACCAAGTATCTAAATCTTTTTAGACACCAACTTAAATTTGATTCTGGTACAAACCATAGACACAATCTTGATATTTGGTAAAGCGAAGCAAGGTTGCGATACAATGGACATCTCCACTCTTTCAAAAAACCTAGTATGAGTCATATCATGAGGACACTATGAGCCCTACCACTCCAGAGAAATAAAGGAATACTACGACAGCCACATGTGACCTCTGAAGCATATAATTGCAGTGAAAAATAAAGAACTTTCTCAAATCTCAACAATATTACGCATTCCTGCTTCATTTCCAGTAACTGAACTGAGAGGGCGGTCGTTCTTGACTTGTGTCCAGATTTCCAGGCGGGATGGGTGAGACGAAGAAAGGCCCCCTCTATATAGTTGAGCTTTCAAAGACAAACCAGACTGGTAATCGTTTCATAGAAACTAAGCATTATAATTTTTGGGATAATTTCATCAAATTCTCTGAACTATAACGACTTTTGGACACCACCTCTAAACTTTGTAAATAAGTACTTTGCCCCCAAACCTTTGCTAACCTGTTCGAGTTGCCCCTTGACAATTTTTCGACCCAAAAATCGCGGCGGCGTAGTGGACTCAATATTCTCCTCGTCGAAAAGGTTCCATTAGTGGTGACGATGTCGAAAAATTCAAAGCCATTACACGGAGAATTTAGTTTTAATTCGTCGAATTTCTGGAAAATGTGATGAACACCTTCAAGTGTTCTTCATATTTTCTGAAAATTCAACGAATTAAAGCTAAATTTCCCGTGTAATAACTTTGAATTTTGCGATACCGTCACCTCTACCGGAACTGTCTCGACGAGGAGAAGATTCTGAAAAAAAAAAAAATAAAAAAAAATGACGACTTTTCTGTCAGAAAATTGTCATTGGGCAACTCGAACAGGTTGACAAAGGTTAGGGGGCAAAGTGCTTATTTATAAAGTTTAGGAGGTATTGTCCAAAAGTCGCAATAGTTCAGGGGTTGATGAAATTATCCCTAATTTTTTTTACTGAATGTGCTAATTATCAGACGCGGTTATCAGTATTGTACGGATTGCATTTAGCTCATTGTTGTTGTTGTGATTCAAATAATGCTTGATAAAAGATGCTTTAATGGTGGTGTGTGTGTGTGTGATTGTAGTTAGGAGGCAAGCATGTTGGAATCGTGGGATTCAGAAGATTTTGCCTACGATTAGCTAAGAGACTCGAAGCATTCGGCTGCATGATTTCATATCTGTCGGGGAAGAAGAACCCGTCCGTTTCCCACACGTTTTGCTCTGATATTCACCAACTCGCGACTGTATCCGATGTACTAGTACTCTGTTGTTGGTTGAACGAGGAAACTCGTCACATCATCAACCAAGAAGTTATGTTGGCTCTGGGGAAGGACGGGGTGCTTGTTAACGTCACAAGAGGGGAATTAGTTGACGAGAAGGAGTTAATAGGATGCTTGCAGCGAGGAGACATTGCGGGTCCAGGCCTAGACGTGTACGAACACGGGCCTCGTGTACCTCGAGAGTGTTTCGGTCTTGATAACGTTGTCTTGACGGATCATGTTGTTGCCTTCACCCAAGGAATCGTTCAGGGACTGGTATGAACTCATGGTGGGGAATTTGGAGGCGTTCTTTTCTGGTAAACCGTTGTTGTCCCTGGTTGCCAAATAGTGAATTCGACTGTGTTCTGTAAATGGTGTTGTTGATTATGCACAAATGCAAGATTTGGAGATAGGAACTTGTTTTGAAATAGGTCAGTACCACTAGCTTGTTGTCTTCTTTACAATGATTAACAACTATTACATGTGAAACTTCTTTTGTTAATGAGAATTCTACTAATACATACAAGTACCACTACGCTTATCATCCTATTTCTTCTTTCTTATTCAATATTTATAGGTCAATACAACTTCTGCTTATCCATTTTCCCCATAAGTTTCTTATTTACCTTCTTCAACACTGTGATCACTAGAATGATCGAGGCCGTTCTTCTGTTGAATCCACTTCACAAACGCTTCGAGCGTTTTAAAGTCGCTACGGTAATGATTCAGCGTGAAATCGTGCAGTTCCTTCCACGTGAAATCTGGGAATGTTCTTGGATTCTCTTCAGACACCAGCTCTTTTGGAGGTCTCACGATTTTATTGACATTAGGTGATAGGAAAAACGCAATTGTTTTTCTAGGGACTTTAGTGTTCACTAATGCTCTGTGCACGCAACTCTTGTATATTCCATTAGATAAAGCCTGCGTTATTTTATTTTTATGTAAGGAGTACAAAATGATCATATATGTAACATTTTTATCGAACTTACTGCGAAAGTGTCGCCAATGTTGAGGACAAAAGCATCGGGGTTGGCAGGGATGGAGTACCATTTACCGTCTGTAAACACTTCCAGGCCGCCAACGGTGTCCTGATGGAGGATGGCTAGTGAAACGGGGTCGCGATGCGGGCCGGTGCCGAGAGCTAGGTCAGGTCTTTGACAAGGAGGGTAATAGTTTAGCCTCATAATTGAGTCATTCTCTTTGAAGAATTCTTTGAAATGAGTTGGTCCAACACCAAGGCTCGTGCCTAATAGCTCCATGATGTTAAGAGCCAGGATGTCCATTGCTTCACCGTACCTTTGGACCAATTCTCTATACAAATAAATAAATTAGAACTGTGCGCACGAATTAATATTGAAAATGGTTTTTGGCCAACTACCTTCATGTGTGATGTTAAATTTACATATACCTTTACATATACCTTATTGTGATTTCATAATTTGTATATTTAGCATAACATAAGGAGATCATTTGCCGAAAACCCTATTCGAAAAGATAAATAAAATAACGAGGGATATATATACATATAATATATATAGTATGTTTTTCGTGTACTTTTCTATTATCTTGTGGGGTAGCCACTACTTCTAGACCTAGTGACTTGCACGCGGTAGCTACCATAATAGCTTTACTACTAACTAAGTGGTAAATACCTCTTTAAAAAAAAAAAAAAAAAAAAGATGCTTCTGTTGAGGTCTGAGTTAAATTAGATTCTAGTGAGCAAAAATATGTAGATCAGATTTCAATGACTATAAAACCATTCATATATATTTCATACCCAAATTGAGTGTACTCTTCTCCCATTAACTCCACAATATAGCTCACAAGATCCTTAAATTCACCACGACCCTCAACATATTGAAACGACAGCGTCTCCTTCCATGGAAGTTTTGAAGTAAATCTACCAACAAAGCTACTTGCATAGCCACGTGGATCACCATGTTTTCTCCATGCCTTTCTTTTCTCCTCAAGTGGCAAACTGAAAAAGAACTCCATACCCTTATTCATTCGGTTCACTAACTGAAAAAGAACTCCTCAATTGTTGCGACGCCTAATAATAGTCGAAAGATGAAAGTACCTCGAATTTGCGTCTCCATGTTTGAGCCACTCTTCCTTTGCTCTCTGTCTCCATCGGGTTTCCTCCATGTGAAGGAGGTCATCCAATCGAGATTTTAGACTTTCTTCCATACCCTTATTAGTTAGTTTGAAAGAGAATCTTTTGAAAAATTCATTCGGTTCACTAACTTTTGAGCTTAGATTCAGGGAAAATGCCATCGGCGGATTGAGATGAAATAAATTTCTTTTGCAGTTTTTAAAATTGGTACGGGCATAGCTCTGGAGAAAATGGATTTTTCTTTAATTTGGAGGTTTAACTTTTTATAGAAAAGAGTAAAATCAGCACAATTATTTTCGACCACTTTTCTATCAGTGTCGATTCACACCATTTGGAAACGTGTGGTTACCAATGTCAATTTACAACATTTGGACACGAGCGGTATTTTGACTACATGGAGATAGAAACTTTAGAAAAAATAAGCAATTCAACCTTTCATTTTAATTATCATTATTTTTTACTATTGTCTTCTTTGATCGTAATATGAAACATCGCATTAGATTCGGTCAGTTTTCCACTAAACAGAATTTTTTTTTTACGTCAGATTCGTTGTGTGGGCTCTTGCAATATCAATGTGCTAAATAAAACTGTTAATTTTGAAGATAAAAAATAATATGTATCAGCCATTGTTACACATTCATTGACAAATATAAGCACGGTAAAGCACGCCGTAAAGATCCCTATCGAATAATGCGTCTCACTTTATATCTACTCTAAAGTTTCAAAAATAACAATGTGCCCCTAAGGTATGTTAAATACCCCAGAGTGAATCCTACGAAGAAAAGTGCAAACACGTACCCAAAATGAAAGATTGAGGGGTATTCGACCTACTTTAAGGGTATATGGGATATATTGCTACTTTTGAAACCTTAGGGAAAAAGTGAAAAACAAAATATATGTTACGGGGGTTTAACGTGATTCACCGGAGTACCCGATAACTTTCTATAATGATACTTATTATTTTTGTGCACAAAATATTAAGTTGCCTATTGAGAAAAAGCTTACAGATTGATGTAAGTTCATCATATGAAAACAAGACACAATAATGCAGCTCTCACAGATAAAACTATGCTCTTTAATTTTCTTCCTGAGTGAGTGAGTGTACTAATTAACACCACAATTCTCAAAAAATCTGACAGGCAAATAATGCTGGATTTGTGGCACGTTCTCGCACTTTAAAATGAATAAATCCCTCACGTTAAGAACCAGACATGTAGGTATAGCGCGTCTGGGCTCCAACGAGCAGTTCAACAAGTTTCTCTGCACATAAACGGATAATATGTTGAGGTTTGAAAGAATGTTATACTGTTGCCTAAAATGTATAAAATTAGAAGCGAAAGAGGAGTTAACAAAAATTACCAGTAAGAAGACCAATAATGGGAATTGGTTCTAATAGCTTCTGAGTACTATCAAGTTTTTGCCTGTGGAAATATCACACATTAACACAGTCTAGACAGATGACGGAAAGAGAAAAAACGTCCACATAGTAATAAAAGATTTACCCGGTGTATTTGGTGAAAAATGGATCTCTCATTAGGTAAAGTGCCCATAAAAGCTTCCGTCTTTTTAACTGCAGTAGGAAGAAACCAGTTAGCAATAAATTGTTTAGGTAGAAAGTGTAACATACAAAAAAATAAGATGCTAAAACTTTAATAGAACACAAGTAAGACTTTTCAAGAGAAGGTTTAACCTCATTCTTCTCGAGGTTCGAAAGATGAAAGTCCTTGCTATTGTGTCGTAAATTCGAGACAAGTGAAATGATTCCATTCCCAACAAGGTCCACGGCCAATGAAGTAAGCCACGGGAACCAAGACCTTACTCCATATCTTCTTATTAACAACACATATATGAGTGGTCTTAATATAAACATAACCTCCCCTGTCAAAAATAATCCTCCAGGAATACCCTTCTCAGACAAGAAAGTTGAGAGGCTAGGTGTCGGTACTACTCTCCCTGTCCAAAAAATTGAAACATAAATTTCAGAAAAACGAGCGGCATAAATATCGTATGATGCCAAAAGCTAATGAGTTAAGGAATCCTACTAGGAGGGTCTATGATTGCCTGCTGATGTTGAACCCTGCGTAGCCATGTGGGCTCGGAAACCGTCCGGGCATTTTGACCAAACCTACTCAAGGCAGACACGGCTCTCCCTTCAAGATTCCATGGAATCCCGTGTTGGCCAGGCTTTGGTAATAGACTACTTCCTTGAAGATCAAGAGTATCAGAGTCGTTTGTGTCATTTGCACTCTCCCCACCGTGTAATAGCATTTTATATCCATTGTTTTTTAATATTGCCAATCTAAGTAATACCCTGAAATTAGCCATCCAAAAAGTTTATTAAAGGCTGTAAATATTGTCTCAAAATGTTCTAACACCGAAGATACATACTTGATGGCTTCTGTTATGGCCATGAAATTCCATTTTTTGTCTTCACCATAATATTGCTGCGCAACAACTTCAACAAGAGTTTCCAAGTCCTTCAGTACAGTTATGCATAACGAGAGTGGAAAGGAAGAAGGCTCTACGTGTCCTTCACGTGGTTGTGCCGGAGTAGTCTCAAGTATATGTTCGTTTACGGCAGTGATGATACCCAAAATTGATGTTACTGCACAAAATTTATATCAGATTTGATGGTTAGCATAAGAACCATCAACGGAAAAAAAGACGTAAAAGGTTGTTTGAAAATGCTGTAATATGTGTTTTCACTATTTCTACTTCTCCTATGACTTCCGCTAGGTACATCTAATGAGAAAAGTTAACATTCGCGAACTTGACTTGTGGATTTTGAAAGAGCAGAAAGATACGTAAGGGACAAATTCACATATTTACATCTATATAAGTAACAAGAAGAAGCCATTGTTACCAAAATTCTACAAAACCTGCTTCGGGTCCTATTTCTGACTCGGAAAAGCGCTCTGGTAGAAGCCATGTTAACCCCTGAAAAATACAATTTCAAGATCACACCAAGGGTTTTTTTATTGGAGCAGAATACGTAAGAGGAGAAAGAGAACTGAAAGGAACATCACTCAACAATTGTACATTAACAATGATAAACAACTCTCGGACGTTAGTACTGGCCATCGAATCTATAGTTCTAAATCATCATGACGACATATTCGAATTTAGTCACATTTCTTAAAACACGTATGGAGATAGCTTAGAGTATCTAAATCTTTCCTTGCTATTCTGTCCGGGACAGCCCGTTTCGTGCTCCATGAAGAGGGAAAAATTATTAGGATAAAATCCCTATACCTCAAACTATAAGGCCCACGAAATACCGCAAACTTGTTAGGCTTTCCAACTATCGATCAGATCAAGCTAATCATCTCTCAGTTCACACACACTGAGCTCTTCTAAATAGCGTAACTAACTAAGTTAAAGAAATAAATGAAAACATCAATGCAAACTCCGTTCACAAGCATTATCTCATCATATCAAATCCCATATACTCAATCAGTACAGCAACACAACTAGGCAAAACGCCTTTTCACAGCCCAAAAGCTCAACAACTAAAGCATAAAAAAAAATTAAAAGGTTGATTTTAGCAGCCTTACATTAGCTAAAGATTCGAGGGAGTGCACATAATCTTTATTGGTTCGAACCCATCTCTTGTAAGCTTCCATGGATTCCAAAGATTCAATCTTTATCAACAAAACAAACTAATTTGAGCTGTGCCTCATGGGGTTCAATCGTACAAGAGATTGGAACCCTAAGCTACTAAAAACAATTGGGATCTTGCACGAATTTGGAATGAAAAGCAATAGAGGGAGGGGAATGAGTGTTGACCCTTTTGGAAAGTGGGGTTTTTTATTCTTGATTTGTGTGCTTGCAGCTCTCTCTTTCAATATGCTGAAACACGAATTTCTGGAAAAAAAAATGGATATTTAATTATTTATTTGTGGAAGGAGCTTGGATATTATTTATATATATATATATATATGTTGTTTATTTCTTGTTACAAAGTAAAAGGAAAATGATATTCTGGTAATTATAAAACTCCCCCGGCGAACAATTGGTAGTCTCCTGTAAATACCGAGAGGCGAATAAAGATTCACCCAACTCGTAGTCTCCTGTAAATACCGAGAGGCGAATAATTTTGCTGACAAGTAGGCTCGACAAAGATCTAGTTAGGCACGGTCCGACAGAGCCACTCTTCTACGTTATTTTGGTCTTATTTTGTCACGATAATAGAACACAGTAAAATGATACAATTGAGATATAAATAACCAAAATAATGCTATCCAACTTTATTATCGGACTAGCTTGGTCCGGAACACTTATTACAAGCTTACTAGGTTGAATAAACTAATTACAAGATAAATGTAGCTTGTCGAATCCTAAGCGTTCGATGCTGACGTGTCGAATGCCTTGTTCAATATGAGATGTATAACAAGGGTTCGATGTTGAACTCAATGGTATCGAATTCTATAGATTTGATGTCACAACCGTATCGAATTCGATGCGTGCTTCGTCGTATCTAATGAAGTGAACTCGGTCCAATAACGTGTCGAATGGAAACCGTTCGATCCAATACGTCTCGAATGAACAGTGATTCGATGCCGACTGTGCTGAAGTGATTCTCCAATTAAAACGTACATGAATTACAAGGGGACGGGCTATATAGAGCAACCGTCCCGTGGATCCCAATGCCAGATGCGAAAAGTGCATCGAATCATACCGATTCGATGCGGTTATGGGCCAGCCCAATATACAATGTTAACCCTAAAAAATAAATAAGGGATTATGCAAGAGATTAACCCTTAAATTAAGGATTAATCCCAAGGGCGATACTATCGTTACAAACACTCTCGTATGTCACATACCTTACTATGGTATGACGTGGCACCCGAAGAGGTAATAGAATCCCTCGGAATTCACATATCCTACCAGGGTACGACGTGACACCCGAATGGACATCTAAGCGTCCCTTGGAAAGTCAAGATGAATAAAAATAAGATATCAACGTGGCATCGGAAAAAGAGTAAACCCCGATGGATCCTCGCGACTCGGATATCCATCACTGCGCCAAGAGGGACCACTATACGAAAATACTTCCTTGCTGATTACTCCCAAAGCCCTCGGAATCACTATCCCGAAGGCCAAAATTCACAAAACAATGTTCTACTCAAAAGCACCAACCACTAAACTCCCTTACTCTGAAGGCACCAACCAAGGAGGTCATTCAACAAAGGCCAAAAAGCCCTCGGAGAATGATTCCCGAAGGAGCCACTACTCTCACGATAGCAGGAAACGCTCGGAATCCCTACTACGGGAATCCATACGCAAGAATACCGCCTTACATACACATTGATGCCCTTGGAGCCCGCCTTACAAGCCTGGCGAGACAAATCTGCCCCTCGGAAAATCTTACCAAAAAAGTCAATGAAGAAATAGCTGTGCCCGGAACAGAAAACTCCTCGGACACCCACTTCACTTCAACTAGTGAACCTCCTCGTGAAATTCAGCCCCTCGGAGAAAAGAAAACAGAAGATTCCGCCTATCAAAGGGAAGAAAACAGAGGAAGTAACCCCTCGGAACTCCCCGTAGCCCTCGGACAAGATAATGATCAGCCTAGTCAGCACCTTGTCAACAAGATATACCTTATCTTATAGAAGGACACTTGTAATACATGCAACATTACACTTGTACCACATGCATAGTGACACATACTCCCCCCCTATACCTATATAAGGGAAAAGGAGAAAAAAGAGAAAAGGAGGGGGGATCCGGAAGAAAAAGCATAAGATCATACTTGTGCTCCTCAGAGTAAGAAATTCAGTGAATAAAGGAAGGATATTTTCGTAATTTTCTCCAAATAGTCATTTACTTTCTTTGAACCACGGATAACGGTGTTCCGAACCTCTAAATAAATCTGTTAATCGGGTATTATTCCAAGCCTGTTAACAAAATGGCGCCGTCTGTGGGAACACCATAGAAGTTGTCCTCGAGCGTGTTCAAGAAAGCAAATCCACTATGGAAAATTTATTTTACAGTGAAAATTACTTGCCCTATGCGGACAATTCGGAGGAAACTGTAGCGAATCGCCGTTCCGACGAAAGGGACTTCATCAATGTCCCCCGATCTGTTTATGAAAGATTAGTGGAAGTTACCACTCGAGTTAATCACCGAGAACTCGAATCTCCTCTGGAAACCGCCCCAGGATCTCTGAACCCAGGAAATCACCCCTCGGAACAAGGCGAGGTTTATGCAAGAAGGGCACAATGTCCTACGCCCATCTCGTGGTACCAAGAAACTCCTCGGAGGACGCCAAGGCGTTATGATCATCTGGAAACTCCGAGGATAATCCAGAGGGAAGAGAGGTCTCTCCCCGTATATCGTCCCCCTCCTATTATCACCCCCAACGGAGAACCAACCTTATGGGGAATCCTTGAAGATCTACGAAAGGAAGTAGGAGATCTCAAGAGGACCGTAGGGCCCAAGGAAGAGCCAACGTTTAAGATATCTCCCTTCATTCCTGAAATAGCATCTGCTCCGATTCCTTCGGGAATGCGGCCTCTTAACGTACCATTATATACAGGAGAAGCTGATGGGAGAGACCCGCAAGATCACATACATCAATATTTGGCAGGAATGGACCTATCGTCCGCCCCGGACTATGTCCTATGCCGAGTGTTCCCTGTTACCCTCGGAGGACGAGCCCAATCTTGGTTTACCCATCTCCCTCCTAATTCAGTGGCCAGCTTTGACCGGTTGGCTCACCTGTTTATCCGCCACTTCGCCTGTAATCGCAGGTATCCTAAATCGGCCACTCATCTTTTTACTGTTAAACAACGAAAGGATGAATCCCTTCGGGAATATATAAAACGCTTCACGGACGAAGCATTGGATGTTCCGAATGTCAGCCCAACCATTATGGCCGATATTCTGACACAAGGGCTTCGAGCGGGAGAATTCTTCCGATATCTGATGGGGAATCATGTCACGGACATGAATGAACTTATGCAACAAGCGGAAACTCATATTCTTATGGAGGAAGCCGACCATACAAAGAGAGGGCTAGAGAAGGATGACAATGAACGTCACGAGCAGACGGAAAAGGAAACTAAAACCAAAGAAAAGAGCAAAGACGGAAAAGCGCCCCCTCGGAAGGACGATGGGGAGACAGTCAAGAAATTCCTTAAACCTGTGCCCCTTCCTCCGATGACCCTAGCTCCCGTGGAAGTACTTAACGTGATGCGGGGCAACGAAGAAGTGCGCTGGCCCCGGCCCACCAAATTTCCCAACAAGGATAAAGATACGGGTAAGTACTGTAAATTCCATAAAACCTATGGACATACCACCGAGGAATGTACTACCCTGCGAAGAGAAATACTTCGCCTTCTGGAGGCAGGATATCTGCATAACTACCTAAAAAGAAACAATCCCGAAGAGCCCAAAGCACATGTATGGAAAAGGCCCCGAGAAGGACCTGAGGAGGAAGAGGATACTCCGCACCGGCAATCACGAGAACAAACCGCGGAACATCGGCGGAAGTCCCCAGAAAAGAATAGAAAGCGTCAAAGATCCCCCCGAGAAAGAACCGCTGTGTTTCCACGGCGGTCACGGGAAAGGACCGCAGGGTATCGGAACCTACCTCCCCCTCCCGATACGTATGAAGTCAATCCCTCCTCGGGACGAACGATCAACATGATAGAGGGAGGAGACATTTCCAGAATACCCCAGGGTAAGAAGACAAAATATCTCAAAGAAGCTAGACGAGTGGGACAAGGGCTCCCAGTATGCTCCGCCCAAGGGGCTAGATTACCCAATATCACCTTCGGGTCCGAAGACCTGAAAGGTGTAGTCTACCCCCACGAAGACCCTTTGGTAATTGAAGCTACCATCTATGGATTTGAGATCCAGCGTATCCTCATAGATACGGGAAGCTCCGTGGATGTCTTGTTTTTTCCCACCTATCTAGCCATGGGATTGAAGAAGGAACAAATGGAAGTGGCTGAAGTCCCTCTAGTAGGCTTCTCTGGCGAAGCCTGTAACACCCTCGGAACTGTGACCCTGCCAATGTCATGGGGAGAAGGAGCCCTACGAAGAACGGAACACACCAAATTCTGGGTGGTGGAAGCTTCATCTAGGACATACAACGCTATATGCGGAAGACCCTCCATTCGGTCATTCGAAGCGATCCCCTCTACTCTCCACCTTAAGGTAAAATTTCCTACCTTGGCAGGTATCGGGGAAGTCCGGGGCAATCAAGCTAGAGCCAGAGAATGCCGAATGAATGCCCTACTCCCCGAAGAAGACGAAAACCCCTCGGATAGTGGTAAAAAACGGAAGGTAGAAGAAACCCGAGTCCAACCCATTGAAGAGCTTAAGATGGTAGAACTCGTGGAAGGAAATTCCGCTAGAGCGATCAAGATGGGCACTAATATGGAATCTGAATTGGAAACCCAATTGGTATCTGTTTTAAAGGAATTTTGTCATCTTTTCGCATGGGAAGGAGGCCCCCCCGGACGAATCAGTAATAAGGTATGCCAACATTTTCTTAATGTAAAGCCAGGGGCCAAACCCATTCAACAAAAGAAGAGAAGAATGGGACCCGAACGCAACAAGATTATCCGGTCAGAAATTCAACGGCTTCTCAGCCTACGGCAAATCCGAGAAGTCGTGTATCCTGAGTGGCTGGCCAACGTGGTCCTGGTCCCTAAGTCAGGAGGAAGATGGAGGATGTGCGTTGACTTTACCGATCTCAATGATGCTTGCCCAAAGGACTGCTATCCCTTGCCAAGCATAGACCAATTGGTCGACTCAACCGCTGGTTGCGCACTCCTGTCGACTCTAGATGGGGACCAAGGATACAACCAGATCCCGATGGCATTCCCGGACCAGGACAAAACCAGCTTCATTACGGACGCAGGTACTTTTTGTTATCTAGTTATGCCCTTCGGACTTAAGAACGCAGGAGCTACATACCAACGACTGGTGAATCTCATGTTTGCGGGACTCATCGGAAAAACTGTGGAAGTATATGTAGACGACACAGTCGTCAAAAGTCGTGCCGCGAAAGATCATCCCGAAGACTTGCGAAAAACCTTGGCTATTATGGATCGCTTTGGGATGAAGGTAAACCCTCGGAAATGCTCCTTTGGCATCCGAGGAGGCAAATTTTTGGGATTCATGGTCACCGAGAAAGGAATAGAAGTTAACCCCGAGAAAGCTGAAGCCATTATTGGGTTGCCAACCCCGAAATCCATAAAGGACGTGCAGAAACTGACTGGGCGAATGGCCTCCCTCAGCCGATTTGTCTCCAAATCAGCAGAGAAAGGACTCCCGTTCTTTAAAACTCTTCGGAATATCAAAGAATTCCAGTGGACCCCACGATGTGAAGAAGCTCTCCAGGAATTGAAAAACTACATGGTGAGACCACCCCTGCTGGTCAAACCGTCACCCCAGGAAGAGCTCTTTGTGTACCTGTCCGTAGGAGAGGAGGCTATCGGAGCGGTATTGGTCAAAGAACACGATGGGGAACATCATCCGGTCTACTACGTTAGCAAAACTCTCCTCGGAGCAGAAACCAGGTACACTCTGATAGAAAAACTTGTACTCACTTTGGTTACCACGGCGCGTAGATTGCGCCCATATTTTCTCTCCCACCCGATCACTGTCCTGACTAAGCACCCTCTACGAGCAATTCTCAATAAACCTGAGACCTCGGGGAGGTTGATAAGATGGGCCGTCGAATTAACAGAGTATGATATCTCCTATGCCCCGAGACCTTCCATTAAAGCCCAGGTCTTGACAGACTTTGTAGTAGAACTTGCGGGAATCGGAGTAGAAAGGAAGGAACCTCTGTGGTACGTCTATGTAGACGGTTCCTCCGTAAATACGCATGGCGGAGCCGGGGTAATCTTGATCAACACGGAAGCCGAAGAGGAGGCGCTACACTTCGCGATTAGAATTGATTACCCCGTATCCAACAACGATGCCGAATATGAAGCTCTCCTCATTGGAATGAGGCTCGCTCGGGAAGGCGGAATGCGAAAAGTTCGCCTGCATAGCGACTCTCAGTTAATTGTCCAGCAAGTTCAGGGCACATATGAAGCCAAAGAAGAGAGGATGCAGAGTTATCTTCGAGTAGTCCATCGGGCCAAAGCATGGTTCGATGAATATCAGTTAGTGCAGATTCCCCGAGGGGATAACCAGGCAGCTGATGCCTTGTCCAAAATGGCTACACAGTTGACCATTATTCGTACTCGGAAAATCACTCTGCTACACATGAGCGAATCCGAGAGGACTGAATATGAAGAGGTAAGTGTCAACATGACAAATCCTCCGATAGGCTGGATAACACCCATTAAAGCATACCTACAAGATCCTGAAAGATACTCCGAGGACAAATCCGTCCGACGAATGATGTCCAAAAAGACCATCCGATATTTCCTCAAAGACGGAATACTATTCCGAAGGACGTACTCCTACCCTCATGCTCGATGTTTAAATGAAGAAGAGGCGCAACTTGTCCTGGCAGAAACTCACGAAGGGGTGTGTGGCAGTCATACCAGTGGTGGAAGCATGGTCGGACGGATAATCCGACAGGGTTATTATTGGCCCACGATGGTTAAAGATTGCAAAGACCACGCGGAAAAGTGTAAATCGTGCCAAGCTTATGCCCCTCGGATTTATCAACCGGCGGCTCCGTGGGAACCCCATCTGACCGCGTGTCCTTTCGCTAAATGGGGAATAGACATAGTCGGTCCACTTATTCCCGATGCTGGTCAAAAGAAGTTTTTACTCGTAGCAGTAGACTACTTTACCAAATGGGTAGAGGCGGAGCCCCTGGCGCGAATAACTGCAGGGGCGGTCATTAATTTTCTGTGGAGAAACATTTTGTGCCGTTTTGGGGTCCCTCGGAGCCTAGTAAGTGACAACGGTCTACAGTTCGCTGACCAAGGACTAGAAAAGTGGTGTGATCATTGGGAAATTAAACACCGCTTTGCTTCGGTGGGATACCCTCAAGCCAACGGACAAGTGGAGAGAACTAATCGCACTCTCCTGAAAAATATGAAGGCTCGACTCGACTGGCACAAAGCCAAATGGGTTGAAGAAATACCCGGCATATTATGGGCCTATCGGACCACACCAAATACCACCATGGGTGAAACCCCATTCAGCCTATCTTATGGTTGTGAAGCAGTCGTACCCTCCGAAGTCTCAATTGAGAGTTGGCGGGTCAAGGAGTACGAAGAAGTGGCCAACAGTGCTAACTTAGCTCTGGCCCTTGATCTTTTAGAAGAAAGAAGAATCCGAGCAGCCATTCGGGCCGAGGAATACAAAACTCGGATGGCACGACACTATAATACCAAGGTAAAGCTTCGAACTTTTCAAGTGGGTGATTTAGTACTAAAACGGGTTGGAGCCTCTAAAAGCGTAGGCAAGCTTGAACCCCGATGGGAAGGACCCTACAAGATAGCGGGAATTGTCGGACCCGCAACTTATCTACTTGCCAATCCCGAAGGCGCCACTCTTCGTAATACATGGAATTCCTTCAACCTTAGAAGATACTATGCTTAATGTAACATCTTTATTGTTACATAAATAAAATTGCTTGTTCATAAGTGGATGGTTATGATACATTCGAATCCGACAGGGAACATAGGGTTGCAAAACAAAAGTGATAACCTTACATAGGAAATCATTACAAGCAACCTAATCCCTAGGAGCCATCTACTATAGACAAACAGCCATCGGACCCCAAAAGACCACCTACCCTAAATTAAATACTACTTACTACAAACTACTCCTCTCGTAAAGGACGCTTCCCTTCTCGGATAAGGCGACGACGCTGCTCCTCGGACAAGGTTAGTGGATCCGCCAATGAAACGCCCTCGGAAACCACGGGACCATCTTCGGGAAAGATGGGATGAAGACTAAGCTCGGGAATAACTAAGTTCCCAGGGCATTCTAGCAATGATTGAACTGCATCCGTACCAAGTCGATACCCGATGCGGACTAGATCGCGCATCTCCTTTTGCAAGGACTCCCTCAAAACTGAAGGACCCGCGATATCCAGAACAGCTTGGACCCGAGCCACCACCAAAGCAACATCGTGAGCGCGAGTAACCTCTAGCACCCGATGAGTGGCCGCATCCCGTTCCCGAATCATCTGTAACAATTGCTCATCGGAGTGACGAAGTTGACTCTTCAACTCCTCCAAACTCGCTTGAAAACTCGTCACTCGGGTCCTCTCTAGCATTAACTGACGCTCCACCTCCCAAGACTTATCCCTCTCAATTTGAAGAACCATCTCGTGAATCGTTTTAGCAGCTTCATGCTCCTCCTGTAAACGGGAAATTTCCGTCTGAGCTTCCAACAAACCATGCTCTAACTCATCCCGTCGACGATATACCAGGCCAGGATCTGAAGAGGAACACCCCCGAGATCCGATGGCGTCTAGCACCATGTAAATCTGGGTGCAGATGAATGGATCACTACTGGGAAAGCAAAAGGTAAGTAACCAAAATTAACAAATAAAATGAGTATCTACCTCACATAGGTTTTTGCAAACCAAGTCCTGAAGACGAGAGGAAGGAAGGGTCCTCATGAGTTCACAATCCGTAACATTCAAAAGACCACTAAGAAAATTTCGGCAAAACCCCGATACTTCCCCGAGGGGAGAAAACCCCGGGTTCGCGCCCGCGGGAGGAGAGCCCACGAGAGGAGGATTCCCTCCGGATAGCGACGTGGGTACGCGCTCGGGACTTCCTTCTACAATATTTACGATATCGGAAATCCGAGGAAAGGGTCGTGACACCAAGGGAAGCATTGGATAGTCTATCGGGGAAAGTGCCGTAGTTGAATTTTCTGCCCTTAGAGGAACCACAAAGCTCACTGGGGGGGCTGCCACGGGCGAACCCCCCGATTCCTGCCTCTCCGAGGAGGAGTTAGCCCTCGTAACCGCCACAAAGGTATCGGAAAGGCCTTCTGACGCCCGCCGCATACCATGTAGAGCTCGCCCTAGAAAAACACCATTAAAGGGATCTATGGAAAAGGCCGCCATCTCCGCACCTATAAGATAAATATAGAGTATGTGATGATCCCGAGGGCGCATAACTTGATAAAAGAGAAATAGACAGATCTTCAGACTTACGGAAATAGAAATTGCCATGAAGAGGAGGAATTGGCAAATTCTCTCTCCTTATTCCCTCTTGAAGACCTGCCAGAATAAGAGCCTCAGGACACGCAAGCAGACCGGCAATATCGTACGAGCCAGAAAATAGCCCGGAATGACTCAGTTCCTCCCATTCCCGCCCTAACGTCTCGGATATGGGCGAAACATATCCCAAGCCCCATCGGATAGGCACTCCCCACGATTGGGCCGAATGACCTTTCGAACGGACAAAGAAATACCTCCGCCTCCAGTCCCCCCTGCGGGGGCGAGGACTGGATGTACCAGTGAAGGCTTTTTCGACGTCCCGATAGGCCAGGCTGAAAAGGGGGACTCCATCCGAGCAAGGCTGAAGGATAAAAATTGCCCCCACCCGATACGGTGACAAGGGAAGGTTAAGGAGCTCGCAGCATAAAACGTATCCCACTAAAAGGCGATACGAATTGGGTGTTAACTGGCTCGGACAGATTTGCCAATACTGGAAGAGCGATCGAAGAAAAGGATGAAAAAACACCCGTAATCCACAGTGCATTTGGTCACAATAGACAGTTAGGAATCCAGGAGGAGGATCGTATGCTCTCTGGTCCGGGGAGGGCACAATTACATCAAAATCATCGAAATTCAGGTTGAATTCCGTAAAAAGAGTTGCTAGAGACTCTCCGTATACAATACTAACGGCGGAACCTACCTGTCCCCGACCTATCAACCGGGAGGGACTCAAAGGTATTAAGTTGAAAACAGAACGCTCATCAGCAAGAGAATACGGTTCTCTACCTAGGAACACATCCCTTATATGGTCTATCCTTCGAGAATCCGTGTACGATGACCTACTCCCCACCCTTGAAGACGAACTTGTCCTAATGATCATTTGATTCTCAACCAACCTATTACGCTGTCCCGGGGAAGAACTCTCCGAGGAAGCACTATAAACCTGGGACCCAGGGCCGATTCGGGCACGACTCCGAGAAGAACTACTTGATGATGTGGACCCCCCATGCCTGCGATGTGGCGGCATCATCTTTAATAGTAAGTTTTCCGTTTACTCTCATACGTAAGTCGAAAATAAAGTCTTAAGTACAATTACGAGAGCAAGAACCAAGTCTTATGAAGGTGGATTTCTAAAAGGAGAAAGTAAAATGATTTATCTGCTGGAGCAGGATAACTTTTAACAATGAGTATAAATACCATTGTTAGCATATTATATGAATTAATCATATGGAAAGAAGCTGGAGCTGTCCCCCTCACTCTTGGGAGTATGACACGTGCTAATGAGTGTCCTTAATTAGGATAAATAACTCTTAAGCATGCGTGTAATTTGACACGACCTGCTAAGTTATGTACTTAGTCAGCAGATAAAAGGTTTTGTCTTTAGCCTGTCTTCTTGAAAAAGAGAAAAAAAAAAAAAGAATAAGTTTTATATGCAAGCATGCTAATAATTTATTAATATCTCATACTAATGGACAAATAAGACAAAATAGAAAGGCAGGAATAGGACAAATTGTTCATAAATCCGAGAAACTCTCGGAAAAGTTTACAAAAGCATAAGAAAAGGAAAAAATAATAAAAAAGAGATCCTATTCTAAGTCCCTGTGCTCGATGGAGGTGGAGGAGGAGGTGAAATGCCACTTGAACCAGTAGCCCCAAGATTTGACGCGGTCGGAAGAGGAGCCGGAGATCCCCTAGGTGTCATCACTGCGTCATACATCTCAAGAAGATGTTGAACCTGCTCAGGAGACGGCTTAGCAAGCTTCTTGACGTCGAAAAGACTACCAAAGCTTACCCCCGAGGGCATTACTCCACGGGCTACGGTAGCACACTCTAACCATCCCCATAGCATATGCCCAAGGGAATCCCGAGCGGACAAAGAAGCACTTTGGCGCTCCGCTTCCACTGCCGCGTATCGAACAGCCTCGTCAATTCGGGCTTGCACCTCCTCCTGGGGCACCATCTTGGCTATTTTTAGATCCACTAACTCCTTGACCCGAGATTGAAGCTCCTGTTCTCGCTCCAACCACCCCAACTTCTCTTTCTCTAGAGCGTTCACCCGAGCACGGAGAAGCTCCTCGGATTCCCTCTTCTCCTTCTCCAGAAGAGTCAGTTGGACTCGAACAGCTCCTTCAGACGTTTCCAGCTTGTCGAAAGCCGACTGCATCCTCTGCAAAGTGAGCCGCATCACCTCCTTGGCTCTCTGATCTTCCCTCCAAACGAAGTCGCTGGCCTCCAACTTCGTTTGGAAAACATCTCTCATTGACTCGGCCTCATAGAGTTGGGCCCGGAGAGAAGTCACCTGCCCTCGGAGAAATCCTAGTTCAGCCACCTCCTTCGAATGGCGCTGCTCTACTGCAGTGATAACCTCCCGAGTCTTCTTGGACTACATGGCAAGAAGTGAAGCATAAGGAAAAATACAGGAAAATCATTTAAAAATAAAGTGGCTAGAAGACTAATACTTACTATCGTTTCCATCCAGACCATGCTAGCCCGCAAAAACTGATAACTTTCCGCGGGCGCGGCAAGAGAAGATCCAAAGAAATGGAGGATCTCATGATATGCCTCCCCTACCGTCGGAGGCTCCTTCTCGGACACTGGAGATGAAAAATTCCCCTCGGAAGCTGACCTCCGCAGGGGAACCCTCTTCGGGAGATCTCCTATCGGAGAAGAAAGGGTAGTAGTAGGAGTCGTAGCCACTGCTTCCGTCGGGGTCGCTTCCGGAACCTTGGCAGTGGTCGAGGGACCCTCTCCCCGGAGCAGGGTATCCCACACCTCCTTCTTCGCCTCAAAATCCTTAGGTAGATCCGTAGAACCTTGGTCGATCCCCTCGGATGACTTCTCCGAGTCCGGTTGAAGTAACTGAGCGAACAGATCCGCGCCCGGAAACATAGGGGCCTTCCCCTTATCAACCCCTACAAAAGCAAGGAAAGCAGTTAAATAATGAAAACAAAATTTGACTAATAAATCAATGTAAATAAGGTATTAAAGTTAAGAAAACAAAGAAGGATAAGAAACTTACGAGGGCGAAGGGGAGAAGGATCCGGAATAGTAGGCGAAGGATCCCGAGAGGAGACCAAGATGACATTTGGCCCCGGAGATGAAAATTCTTCCTCCTCGGCTATCGGAGATTGCACCCCCTGCGAACTCCTCGGAAGATTGCTAGTATTGGACTCGGAAGAAGGCATCAAGACCATTGCCGACCTAGGGTCTACCTGTCGCAATGGAGCAACATCCAGACATATGCCCTCGGCATATAGAGAGGGACGAGGGATATTCTCATGTACACCCTCGGCCCCCGCGTCCATTCCTGTTTCCTCGGATTGACTTTTCCCTTCATGGTCTCCCCCCTCGTGACCTTCCCTCTCGTGATCTCCTCTCTCGGAAGCTCCGCTATGACTACTTGGAGCCACTTCTTCAGAACCAGGTACTAAATAGTACCTCGCCAGAACCTCCTCTGTGTCACCCC
The DNA here is from genome assembly GCA_948329865.1 of Linaria vulgaris. Lineage (NCBI taxonomy): Eukaryota > Viridiplantae > Streptophyta > Magnoliopsida > Lamiales > Plantaginaceae > Linaria > Linaria vulgaris. Next base: position 84,952,199 of record OX415254.1, on the reverse strand, counting down.
AAAATGTCTTAGAACGAGTAATGAAAGAGTACGAAAACTGCTCGAAAAGAGTAGATATAGAACAAAAGAGCATACGAGCAACAGGAGGAAAACTTACTGAAAGCCGTCATGTACAGGCTCGAAACAGAAAGCGGCTTCTTCATGTTGTCATTAACCCCTATCACGAAATGAAGTCCAGACTTAGCAAATAGCCACCGAAAATCTTCTGACTCCATTAGCGCATGCTGGGCAACCACTGGGGAAAGCACCATATCTTCAGCCAAAGTGTGAATTGGGGTCACACCCTCCCCCCACTTGAAGGGCACGTCCCACTTCCCTCGGATGGGCTTCACATAAAAGTACTTGTCCTTCCAGACACCGTGTGAACTTATCGTCGCACCCAGAATCCTCTTCGTAGAGTTGGCCGAGTGATCTCGGTGGTGAACGTGATAAAAGGGATATCCCCCAGGTGACACTCCCACATCGAAAATAGACAAAAAATGGTCCACATTACACTCGTACCCTTTGACCATACACCAAAACACGTAGATGCAGAGGGCAGCATAGCCATTGGGGACCAACTGACTCGGACAAATCCTACAAGTCTTGAAGACTTCGCAGAAAAAAGAGGGCATAAACGCGCGCCACCCGTAATTCACCTGCGCGAAATACACCGTGAGCATACCCTTAGGAGGATAGCACGCCCTCTGATCCTCCGAAGGAATGTGAACGGTCACATTCGCCATCGTAGTTCCCGTAGCTTCAAACAAATCCATGACCTGTTCATAAGTAACCACGGATTGAACATTTTCAATCTTGGAGAAGTCACGGAGAGGGAGTTTCTTTGATTTCGAAACCCTAGCCTTTTTCGTGGCGGCGACGCCACTCCCTTCGGTAACGGCAGCCCTTTTCTTGCGAGTAGTGGCAGCAGGACCCACGAGGGGAACGGTAGTTGCAACAGGAACAGGAGCATCAACGGGAGCGGCAGCAGCGGAGGACGTGTTGACAGAGGAAGCCATCTATTTTTCGGACGAAAAGAGATTTTTGCGAGTCGGGTAAGTGAGAATAAAAACTAAGAAGAACTAAAGTCACTCTTAAGAAAGATTGGAGAAGATTGAAGATTTGGAAGCTTGAAGATTGAAAGATCTTGCAAGAAGAATGGGGAAAAAGAGTACGGACGGGTATATTTATAAGTAGACCGCCATTAAAAGACGTGCCCTGTTTCCCACGCCCCACGTCTCCACTCAGGACGCGACGTGTCAATCCACGCGCTAGCCGTTACTGCAGATTAACGCACGGATGAGTGAATGTCATTTAAGACATCCAACGGCTAAAAAGAGCCGTTATAAAAGTGATTCTTCATCTGGACCGCTGCTTCCCAAGACCATAACGGTAATTTTATTTCATGGTATTTTAAGTATATATTTATATACATATAATACCCCCGTAAATCATAAAAAAGAATGGAGAAAATCCTAAGCCCTCGGAAAAATTACCAAAAAAAAAAAATAAAGAAAAAGCCCCTTTTGCCTTATTAAGGCCACAAAATAAAATTTCACTCGTCTCTACGAGAACGATTGAAATTTGGGGGGGCTAGTGTTAACCCTAAAAAATAAATAAGGGATTATGCAAGAGATTAACCCTTAAATTAAGGATTAATCCCAAGGGCGATACTATCGTTACAAACACTCTCGTATGTCACATACCTTACTATGGTATGACGTGGCACCCGAAGAGGTAATAGAATCCCTCGGAATTCACATATCCTACCAGGGTACGACGTGACACCCGAATGGACATCTAAGCGTCCCTTGGAAAGTCAAGATGAATAAAAATAAGATATCAACGTGGCATCGGAAAAAGAGTAAACCCCGATGGATCCTCGCGACTCGGATATCCATCACTGCGCCAAGAGGGACCACTATACGAAAATACTTCCTTGCTGATTACTCCCAAAGCCCTCGGAATCACTATCCCGAAGGCCAAAATTCACAAAACAATGTTCTACTCAAAAGCACCAACCACTAAACTCCCTTACTCTGAAGGCACCAACCAAGGAGGTCATTCAACAAAGGCCAAAAAGCCCTCGGAGAATGATTCCCGAAGGAGCCACTACTCTCACGATAGCAGGAAACGCTCGGAATCCCTACTACGGGAATCCATACGCAAGAATACCGCCTTACATACACATTGATGCCCTCGGAGCCCGCCTTACAAGCCTGGCGAGACAAATCTGCCCCTCGGAAAATCTTACCAAAAAAGTCAATGAAGAAATAGCTGTGCCCGGAACAGAAAACTCCTCGGACACCCACTTCACTTCAACTAGTGAACCTCCTCGTGAAATTCAGCCCCTCGGAGAAAAGAAAACAGAAGATTCCGCCTATCAAAGGGAAGAAAACAGAGGAAGTAACCCCTCGGAACTCCCCGTAGCCCTCGGACAAGATAATGATCAGCCTAGTCAGCACCTTGTCAACAAGATATACCTTATCTTATAGAAGGACACTTGTAATACATGCAACATTACACTTGTACCACATGCATAGTGACACATACTCCCCCCCTATACCTATATAAGGGAAAAGGAGAAAAAAGAGAAAAGGAGGGGGGATCCGGAAGAAAAAGCATAAGATCATACTTGTGCTCCTCAGAGTAAGAAATTCAGTGAATAAAGGAAGGATATTTTCGTAATTTTCTCCAAATAGTCATTTACTTTCTTTGAACCACGGATAACGGTGTTCCGAACCTCTAAATAAATCTGTTAATCGGGTATTATTCCAAGCCTGTTAACATACAAGTATTGGGTCAATCATAAAATATACCCATCACATAGTCCCCCCAGTTTGGGAGACGATGTCAATTTGAGATCGATTTCCAAACTTAAATAATAAACTGTAGATTGATGAATGGTCGACGTTGTACCACCTCGATGAGGCTTATTTACCTGATACCAACCAATCATTTTTCACTGGTTAGGGATATTCTTAATCATTCGTTACTTCGGAACAGATTTTGAATGTCCGCAATTGATATCCGATTATTAAAGAAACGCATCGAATCGGAATATATTCGATGCATTTGTATCACCGCATCGAATAGAATATATTCGATGCATTTGTATTGTCGCATCGAATAGAACGCATTCAATGCGCTGATTCGATGCGCTTATGATATGGGCCTAGTGGGCCAACCGCTGCCTATATAAGGGATGGACTGCGGTGGAGGATTCATTCTGCTCCTTGCGCGTTTTGTTTTCGAGGTAAAGCGCATCGAACAGATGCAATTCGATGCGGCCTGCATCGAACAACATAGATTCGATGCCCTTGGCATTGAACCGTGAGTGTTCGATGTGGTGCCTTGGCCTTTTTTAAAGGCCTATCATGCGATATTTATGATGTTTATCTCTGTTTTTTAATATTTTGCATTTTGTCGTTGTTTTATCAGATCAATTAACCAAGCAAAAGCTTCTCCCCTGGAAATTCATTTAAAGTAAAAAGATATGCCCTTATTTATTAGATTTTATCTTTTCAATAAGTTAATTTTATGCATGTTTGAGAAATATGTGAGAGACTAGAGTGATGTGTTCGTCCTTAGTCAGCCTCCGTTTCTTTTTAATTTATTTCAGTTCGCTCTCGTCAAAGATGGTGAGCAGTGAGTCAACGTCTGAGAGTGAGTCGAGTAGTGGCTCGAGCTCCAGTTCGATTAATATGGTGAACCCACCTAATGCTCCAGCGGGTTTGAGCACAGTCGCAGTAGATGAAGTTGGGTTACTAGATATAGAAACTATTGGTTCACCCGCGGGTAACAATCCCGACGCAAACAATGAACAAACAACGCCTGAGTTTGAAAGTGATAACTCGCCAGTGTCATCCTACCGGGATAATCGTGCTCCCAGCGAGGGCGAAGAAGACGTAGATTATATTAATTATGGAGTTTGATGATCATGTTGAGGTCCCAGGAATGGCCTATGACATGTACGTTTCCCGCCTCCAACATAGTCGTAATGGGCTCCGCAAAAAATTCGACATACCTGATATGTATAAAATCGTCCTCCCCGGGCCAAATGATATGATGCATACCCCCACCACCCGGTCATATTACTGTGTTTGTCGGTCAACTCCTCAATGGTCTTCGCTTTCCAATCTCCTTCGAATTAAGATGGCTTCTGAGGAAGATTAATCTTGTACCCGCCCAACTCACGCCAAATTCTTATGGGAACTTGATTGGCTTCATCATTGTCATGAAGGCGTTGCGCCAACCACAAAGTCCCAATGAATTCTACGCACTATTCCAGATTACGAGGTGAGATGAGGGGTTTTATCATATCAAAGCACAAACGCATCGTAAGTTCTTGAATGGTGGGGCGACCGAATACGGGAAAGATTGGAAGAGACGATATTTTTATATCGAGGAGAGTTATGAAGGCGAGTTTAGGCAGTACCGTTGTGAATGGTATAATTGTGCAAGGGTAACGATAGCTGCGGGCATATCTACGACATCATGGGATTGCGAGTTTATCCCAAATTTAGTTCGAGAACATCAATTTGATATCAAAAAATTAGTTGAAAGTCGAGTCCTCTCGTTAGCTGGCTTATCCCCAGTGAAATATAACGGGAGGATGACCCTTGGTATAATTGCGTAACTCTTTTGATATTTTTGATTTACATATATTGAATATTCTATTGATATAATTTTCTTGCAGTCAATTATATTATAGAACGCCATGCGAGGATAAACTGAGCTATTGCTGCTAATCATGCCAGCTCACAGACCAACACGGCTACTGATATTCCTCCCCCACGAAAAAGAAAGAGTAATGGCAAGAAAAACCTTGTCGGACTTTCAACTGTTGTTGCTGCCGATTCAGCAGTCGACCCTTTCGATGATATATTGGGGGAAATCGTGACGTTGTTCAAGGTGGTGCTGAAGCTTCAGAGAGCCTGGCAGCTGGTCTAGGCGACAATATCGAAGGCGCCGTCCAGACCAAGAAGAGAAAAATGCCTCAAACCCGGTCACAAACCGGAGGGGCTGTTCCACCTGCCACCCGAACAGGTAGGCCAAGTGCTGCCAACGCCCCTACCCATGCGACTGGACCAAATGCAGGGATTGGGGCTAGCCAAGGCCCTCGTGCTCGGGCTGGTGGATACACAATTTCAGAGGCCGAAGCTATCGACCACCTGAAGTCTCTCTTGCCTGGTCTAGTTGTTCCTCTTCCAGTATCTGCCGAAGAGAGGAGGATGGTGGAGCGGAATACGCTTCATTTGTTGACAACGGTAATTATTTCTTCTCTTTGAGCTAATTTTTGTTTGAGCTGAATTTTAAATATTGATCTGATTGCTCATTAATTGTTAGGCGGGCGGTTTCGTGGATACTATGTTCGCGGCGCTGATGGAAGTCCGGGAAACGGCCGCTGGTGGTGATACTGCTGCCTTTAAAGCTGCCATTGATGAAAATGAAAAGGCATTGCAAAAGGTCAATGATTATGCTGCGAGGGCGCATGCCGATAGGGAGGCAGCAAAACAGGCGCGGAAGGAGGCTGATCAGCTTAAAGAAGAGCTGACCAAACAAATCACCGAGCTCAAACAGAAAGTGGCGATAGCTAGAGAGGAAGCTTACAATGCCGACAACGCTGGATATCAGCGCGGCCTTGGCGAGGTAAAATATTCCCAACTCTAGTGTTTTGCGTTCCTTCTATATTTTGTCGTATTAATAACCTTCGTGCCCCTATAGGTTTCTGCTCAGCAGAAAGTGGAGATCGCCGAAGAATTTCTTTGGAGCAACACCTTCCGAGAAATTTGCACTCGCCGAGGCGATCTCGAAGCTCGCAAGGCATAAGTTTTGACTGTTCGTCAGTTTTATGCGACACAGTACGTCCGTGACGATTTTAAGCCAGATTGGTTGAGCCTGTCTTTGGGGCCCAATCGAGAACCTCTGCCGCCTCGAACAACTTCTGAGCCTGCAGATCCTGACGAGTTCGCCTCTCTGCTGGAAAATGACAATCTTGTCCTACATGGACTCTCATCACCACCTCCGATGCCCGAGCCGTATCCCTCCTCTGAGGATGAGGAAGAAAATTGAGGCTGCAGCCCTAGGGCCTTTCTTTTTGTTTATGCTTATGAACAATTTTTAATTTAGTTTTATCCATGGTGCTGCGTCGCTTTTATGTGTTTAAACAATTTGACGACTAGCAGTATTACGTTTTTGAATTCTTGTCTTGAATTGCTTAATTATCTAAGCTCATATTTGTTGCCTTTTATTTTAATTTTATGTGTTGGTTATTTACTTTATTTTGACAACATGTCGGTTCTTTATTGTTCATTCTGCGATGAAGAGTTGAATAAGGTTTTTTCCTACGGGATTATAATCATCCTACTTGTTATTATTTCATCTAGGAAAAGGTTTTGTTTGTCGTTTTAGACATAGTACTTTCTTTTCTTATATTTTCGTTCAGTCGTTGTTATTCGTCTCTTGAGAGTGTCGTTCATGTTCTTTCGAACTGTGGGTTTTAAATAGCACTTACAGTTTTATATGTAGTGTATGTTCCTTGCTAATTTCTCCAAGCAGTCATGGTAATAGTTGCCACTTCGGAGAGAACCGTTCGTCCCTCCTCGTCATTTGTGTGAGATTCTGAGTGTCTTATGGTACAATAAATAAAATCTTCGTCCCTCCTAGTATCCTTTGGGAATTGCGGTATCTCGTATCACATTGGGTAGAGTCTCCGTCCTTCTTGATTGTCTTTCAGGGAATTGCGGTATCTCGTGCCACGATGGACAAAGTCTCCGTCCCTTTCGTTGCCTCTAGCTTTCTACGGTATCTCGTGCCACGATGGACACAGTTTCCGTTCTTCTCGTTCCTCTAGGGATTTTCGGTATCTCGTGCCACGATGGACAGAGTCTCCGTCCCTTTCGTTGCCTCTAGCTTTTTACGGTATCTCGTGCCACGATGGACAGAGTTTCCGTTCTTCTCGTTCCTCTAGGGATTTTCGGTATCTCGTGCCACGATGGACAGAGTCTCCGTCCCTTTCGTTACCTATGGCTTTTTTTCGGTATCTCGTGCCACGATGGACAGAGTTTCCGTTCTTCTCGTTCCTCTAGGGATTTTTGGCATCTCGTGCCACGATGGACAGAGTCTCCGTCCCTTTTGTTGCCTCTGGATTTTTTCGATATCTCGTGCCACGATGGACAAAGTTTCCGTTCTTCTCATTCCTCTAGGTATTTTTGGTATCTCCTGCCACGATGAACAGAGTTTCCGTTCTTCTCATTGCCTCTTGGACATTATGTCCTGCACACAGTTTTATCATGCATATTAGATGAATTTTACATAAATCGATTGATTAAGAGGAATCTTTTTGAAAGAACCAAATCTGATTATGTGAGCAGATCGGAGCTTGAGTTACAGCTCGTTCACCCTGATTTCCTATATCGCCTTCCAGACTCACGTTCTGGGTGTCCTTGTTTCAAGTTTATACATGTTTGCCCCTCATGCTTGTCATAACATATGGGACAAATAAATGTTGTTCAAAATATTCAAAATACTAAGGACTCTTATTAGCTGAAGTGAAAATTTTTAATCAATGTGCTCCATTTGCCCAGGAGTCAATGCCCTTGCTGCGTCTTCTTCATGTTGTGGCTGCATTCGGAGCGAAGTTACATAGCACTTCCAGCCTTCGATATGATCTGCTATGACTTCGCCTGTACCGACAGGGGTTGGAAATTTTACCATTTGATGATAAGTTGACGGTAACACTCGAATGCATTCAGCGCCGGTCATCCTATGATCCCGTTGTATGCGAAATGCATGTCAACGATCGCATAGTTCTCCGGAATTGTCTTTCTCTGTGGCGATGTACCCAATGATGTTGGGAGCTTAAGCATTCCTAGTGGTACTATCTCTGGACCTCCAAATCCATGAAGAGGTGTTCTCACTGGTTCCAGTATCTGGTTATTCAATCCCATTTTAACCAATGTAGAACTGAACAGCATGTTTACAGAGCTTCCGTGGTCCACTAACATCTTGGTGACTCCATAAATAGTTATATCCACAGTTATTACCAATGGGCAATTTAGATTTGACATTTGTATAGCATGTGCGCTCAGTTTTCGTAGGTCTGTTGTAGAGAATGTGACTTGCTCATGTGGCATCTCTTCAATTCTTAGTATAATGGCCATATTGACAAAGTTATCTGACTCTATCAGCCTTGTGATCCTTCTCCGCCCGTTGGTGGAATCCGCTCCCCCCGGTCCTCCTAATATCATAGGGATCATTCATTTCCTTGCGTTTCCATCTTCAATCTGAGGATACTCGAATAGATGTGGTTCGTCGACCATCCTTTGCTTATCCTTTCTGGGGGATGGAGTTCTCTTTCTATTGAAATTGTTTTCTTGTTCTTGAACCTTTTTAACAAACTCCACAAGTTTGTCATCATTTACTAATCGTTCAATTTCATCCTTCAAGTTTATGCACTCTTTAGTATCGTGGCCCTTCTGATTGTGATACTTACAAAATTGATTTGAATACCTTGTAGCTTTGGATTCCTTCATTGGTCTAGGATATTTTAACCAACCTTTTCTCTTTGCTGCCCCAAAGACTGTCATGATGTGAGCATTTAGTGGCGTGTATCGTCTAGGTGAACTCTCCCGGTGTTTGTAATTCTTGCTCTTGTTGTTGTAGTTATTACGGTCGTGATCTTTTCTGCCTCTTTCTCTCTCTTTCACGGGCGCAATAATAGGTACTTTAGTTGCCATCATTTCTTCAAAATGAACCACATCTTGTGCTATTCTATTAATTTCTTCGATGTTGGTGGGCTTGCGTCTGAGTAAGTCCCCACTGAACATTGTGTTGGTGGTTGCTCGGAATAGTATGCTCACGACCATTTCTACAGACGGGCTATCAATCCTTAGCAGCTCCGTATTGAAATGTTTCATAAAGTCTTTCAGACTTTCATTGGTTTCTTGTTTCATCGTATAGAGATGGGAGTGATTTAAAACCAATCTAGCTTGACTTGAGAATTGATCTTCAAACATCTTTCTCAATTGGTTGTAGCTTTTGATCAGTCCTAGAGAAATCTGATTAAACCAATCCACAGCTACTCCTGATAGAGTTGTTGCAAACATCCTGGATTGGATATTGTCTTTAAAGCCGTAAAGGGACAGTTTCCTATCCAATTGAAAAAGATGATCTCGGGGATCAGATTTACCATCGTAAGTTTTCAGGTCCGGGATCTTTTTCCCTTGTCCCAATATCTATGATTCTATCGCTTGAGAAAATGGACTTGGGTTAGAAGTATTGTCACCTGAACCATCTGACCTTCGACTGTTGCTTTCTCTTTCTCCAGCCTTGCTATTTTCCTAGCCATTTTATCACGCTCGCTCCGTGAGTCATGACCGTCCATATGTCTTCTGTCATCTCTATCTTTTCTCCTTCTCAGTTCTTCTCTTTGGTTTTCTTCCTCGTCATGTTCCCTTCTAAAGTCATGACTCTCTGAACGTCTTCTATCTTCTTTTCTTCTCAATTTAGTAATTCGGTCTTCCTCCTTTTTCTTTCTCTCTCCTCTCACGGTGTCTTTTTGACTGTACCTCGAACGACACTAACTTCTTTCACTAATCATCACGGGTAGATTTTCCCTTACTTTTCATTTCCTCCGATGCATGTTTACTTCTTCTATCATTCTGTCGGGATTTTTCTTTCTCCTTTCCTTTCAGTATTTGGGCCACGGAACCTTGTTCCCTTAATACCTCTAGATGTCCAATAGGTGGTGGTGTCAATACGGGCGATGCTAGAGTTAGTACTTCAGCCAACGCGGCCTTTACCATCGCCATGAGTTCATTTTTCATATTGTCTGGAATCAAAACACTCGACGCTGTTGCCCCAGTCGCACCTGCTTCAGTGTCCGGCGCCGCCACACCTTGAAGTCCTTGAATTTCCCTTCTTGCAGGTGTTGGTACTGTCGCAGGTACTGCTGACGGTCCCGACTTATCCGGCGTTATCTGTTCATGCGTTATTCGTTCAGCCTCTCCCATAGTTCCCTCTAGAGCTCTACTGCGGGATCGGGTAACTCTAGACATGATGCCTAATAAACTAATAAAACTTAGTGTTCCCACAGACGGCGCCAATATTTTGGTCTTATTTCGTCACGGTAATAGAACACGTAAAATGATACAATTGAGATATAAATAACCAAAATAATGCTATCCAACTTTATTATCAGACTAGCTTGGTCCAGAACACTTATTACAAGCTTACTAGGTTGAATAAACTAATTACAAGATAACTGTAGCGTGTCAAATCCTAGGCGTTCGATGCTGACGTGTCGAATGCCTTGTTCGATATGAGATGTATAACAAGGGTTCGAAACTGAACTCAAGGATATCGAATTCTATAGATTCGATGTCACAACCGTATCGAATTCGATGCGTGCTTCGTCGTATCGAATGAAGTGAATTCGGTCCAATAACTTGTCGAATAGAAATCGTTCGATCCAATACGTCTCGAATGAACAGTGATTCGATGTCGACTGTGCTGAAGTGATTCTCCAATTAAAACGTACACGAATTACAAGAGGACGGACTATATATAGCAACCGTCATTTGGGTCCCAATGCTAGATGCGGAAAGCGAATCGAATCATACTGATTCGATGCGTGATTTAATGCGTGCATCAAATCATACTTATTCGATGCAGTTATGGGCCGGCCCAATATACAAGTATTGGGCCGATTATAAAATATACCCATCATACGCAACTTGGACTTGTTGCCCGCGAGAAATAGAAAGTCTTGCCCAAAGTGATATTGGTCGTACATATTTGCGACTAAAGCGTTATTCCAACCTCCCACCTCTTTGTATATAACGTGCCTTCAGTCTACAGAACTAAATAATTGTTTGTTGTTAAAAAAATGTCATAAAAACTAAATATCGAGGTTGTCAAGGAGTATTTTAAATTTGAATGTTAAATAATAGCTGGCCGGTATTACTTTATAGTTTATAGTTTATACGATAGCATCATAGCACATAAAAGTTGACTATCAAAGCCAATTTAAATGCAATAGAATGACTTTGATAGTTTGATTAGTATTCTTTAATGAGTTTAAATTGAGTGATCTACCAGTCTGTCTCAAACTCGTTTTTACTTTTATATCCTTTCCAACAATCAAAGAAACAGGTAAAACAATCATACCTTGCACAAATTAGCATAAATATCTTCACTTGGTAGTTGGAAAGGACAATAGATTATTAAAGTTTGGCAGAACCTTTGTACTCCAAACCGCACATGCACCATTTAGATTTTCAATCAGAAATTATAAACTATGACAAAAAAAAAGGAAATAACCAAAAAATAAGAGGACCAAGAAACGCCTTTTATCCCCTCATTTGGCCCCACTTTAGATTTTTAAGTATACGTGCACAACTTATTTTAAAATTATTGCGTTATAATTATTTTTCAATGAAAAATCAAAATATAAGACGATAATTATTGTGAATTTCAAGACAAAGCGGCTTCGGCACAACATTCCGTAAGATACTATCTTCCTATCTGTATCTATACACGCATATACATACATATATATATATATATATATGTATTCATTTATCATGTAAAAGCTTCCCTTTGCTAGTTTGCTTCTCTTTCGATTATCATATTCAGGTACTAAATTTGAGCTTTCCTTTTATCGTTGAGTTTTGCTTTTAGCTATGTATAATTTCGTAAATTAGTTTTATTAGTTCGTTGAGATTATTTTTTACTTGAACAGTTCATTTGATTCCTTTCAGGCTTATTTTCTAAGCATAATTGAATCCTTACTGGTTCTGTTGTTGAACTGAACTATTTGTAAATTCTTGTCTCGTTTAAAAGTTCAAGCTCGTAAAGAATTGACCATAATTATATTCTCATTGAGATTATTTTTTACTTGAACAGTTCATTTGATTCCTTTCAGGCTATTTTCTAAGCATAATTGAATCCTTACTGGTTCTGTTGTTGAACTGAACTATTTGTAAATTCTTGTCTCGTTTAAAAGTTCAAGCTCGTAAAGAATTGACCATAATTATATTCTCATAAGTAAATTAACATGTCACTTATGTTAAGGGTGGAAAGTAACATTATATTGTGGTATTCGATCTCAGGACATGTTCGTCGATTTGAGCTCTGATAACATATTAAATTGTTGGTGTCATCTAAACCTCAAAAGTATAGAGAAACAACCTGATTTTTGTTAACCTATAGATCGACCATCACGTATCTAATTGTGTTAAAAGTATTTTCCATATAGTATTCTGTTAATAATGTAACTAAACATGTGTTTATATGTTTGCTTTCTAGGTTATTTTTAGATAAAACATGAGTACATTGGATGTTGCAAGAGCTGAGCTTGCTCTTGCTGTTCTGTACCTTAACAAAGCCGAAGCCAGGGATAAGATATGCAGGGCAATACAATACGGTTCGAAATTCGTGAGTAATGGACAGCCAGGTACAGCTCAAAATGTCGACAAATCAACTAGCTTGGCTCGGAAAGTTTTCCGTTTGTTCAAGGTCAGTTTTTTTGATTATTCATTAAGGAATCTTTTCTATCTCGTTCGATAAGTACAGTTTAATGTACCGGGAGATTAGTTTTGAAGTTATAAGTCTGTACTCTGTAATAAGAGATAAATTGGTGATCCCTCTGGTAGATAATATCTGAGGCATTTGCGGTATGAACGGATGCTTCATTTTAGTATTTGCCACTCTTGACTGAGTATGTACGTATGTCGCTTTGTTTGTACAGTTTGTCAATGATCTGCATGGACTCATTAGCCCAACTGCTCCAGGGACTCCACTTCCTTTGATTTTGTTGGGAAAGGTAATAGCTTTGTAAGTACAAGGTTTTCCGTCTTATGCATGGTTGGTCGGTTATCTTACCTTTTAGTTGATGTATGTCGCAGTCTAAAAACGCTCTCTTGTCCACTTTCTTGTTTCTCGATCAAATCGTGTGGTTGGGTAGGTCCGGCATATATAAGGTACGTTCTCAAAACTTCTCTAATTCGAGCATAATATGGGAGGAGTCGTGGAGATTAGGAGGTTTCTGATGCAGAACAAAGAGCGCACGGAACTGATTGGAAGGATCTCGCTTTTCTGCTGGTTGGGCTCATCGGTCTGCACCACCCTGGTCGAGGTACGTATCCAACTGGCATAAATATTAACATTACTAGTTATGAAATCCATATAATTACGAACATACATGACACTCTAGTTTGTTCCTCCAGGTTGGAGAGATCGGAAGGCTTTCAGCTTCCCTGAAGAAATTAGAGAAGGAATTGAAGGATAGTAACAAAAACAAGGTTTCACACTCAGTACCACTTATTAGCAAAACTTGCACGTTTCACCGAATTCACACAACTTTTACTTCTGCTTATTATTTGTCGCTTTGTCATTCCAGAACGAACAGTACCTGAGTAAGCTTAAGAAATCAAACGAGCGGTCTTTAGCGCTTGTTAAAGCAGCAATGGATATAGTGGTTGCTGTCGGCTTGCTTCAACTGGCACCCAAGAAAGTCACTCCCCGTGTAACTGGTGCATTTGGATTCGTGACCTCTCTTATCTCTTGTTACCAGGTACGTCTTTCTCACTTCATTATGTATGAACATTACGGCGTTAATAACGAAAAATCTTGTCAGATTGTTTACTAATAACATGCTCCGTTCGTGCAGTTGCTTCCTTCTCCTCCGCCAAAGGCTAAAACGCCTTGAAATGGGACATAACCGGTGAGCGGGTCTTTTGCTCAAGTCTAATCGTTAAAACTTCGCCTTGTTCAATCTCTGTCGTCGTTTATCGTTCTATTCAACGACCTTGTAACAATAATGTATGAAGCTTTCTTATTTTAGATTCTTATTTAAATCAAAGAAACATGGAGGTCCGTCTTTATGTAATATATACTAGAAATCATAGCACTGAATATATTTTTAATTTGTACAGGGAAGAAAATAACTTAATAACTTAATGAGAAAAGACTATATATATAAGGATATATAATTTAGGGATAATTCTATCAAACCCTCCAAACTATGGGGTCATTTACCGCACAGGGTCAGAACTTTAGTTTTAGCGGCAGTGCCCCCTAAAATTTGGTCGTTTGTGCGATTTACTTTTGTGCGTGTTCCGATCATATTTTTGCCGGAACAGTAAGACACGTGCACAACACATGTTAAAGTTTAAGAGCATTTTTGTCCAAAAAAATATTCGCCAAACTTTCAAACCCCCCAAACTATACTCTTTTTTGACTTTCCCCCCTTAACGATCAAGTGTGCGATTTGCCCCCTGAACTATGGTATGATTTGGAGGACTGCCCCTTGAACTATTTTTTTAATTTTTGGATTGCCCCCTGAATTTTTATGAATATTTTTAGAAGTAAAGGGGCATTTTCCTTAGGTTTATAATTCGCCATTTTTGAAGATTTTGAAGCTTTTATTTTAATGGGGTTTTGCAGAAGCAGAGAGAAAATAGCTGAAAGTCCTTAACAAAGTTCCTTAACAAATAGCATTTCCTTAATTACCATTCAACAATCATAGAGAGATCGAGCACTCAATTCAACAATCGAATTCCAAAAAACAAATCTAACAATAACATAAAACAAAAAGATGCAAAATCCATAAACTTTCATTTCTTTCCATATTCATCAAACTTCAAAACAGATAACAGCAAGGTCTTCTTCTTCCTCTTCTTGGCGCCACCTCGGACTCGGAGTAGGAAAACCAAGAGGAGAGTCGCGAGTTCGCGGCGGAGAGGTGGTGCAGCGGTGGATTTGTAATCGGCTAAGGTGCGGCCATCCTCGAGCTGTTTTCCGGCGAAAATCAACGACGTGGTTGCGCGGCGGAGAGGTGGTGCAGCGGTGGAGTCGTGGAGTCGTGTAGCCTCCTCCACCGCTGCCTCCGTAACCGCCGCCGCCTCCGACGTAACTACGGCCTCCACCACGGCAGTTTTGAACAACGACATACCTATCGTTTAAGAAAGCAATGGTGAGAGCCGTCATTAATGCAGCAACAATCGCCAGCGGCTTCCGTATAAACCCCAATCCTGAAATCCACAAGCATAATTATAACAACCAGCAAACAATTAACATCTAAGCACATGCTAAACCATCGCACATTTGGAATAGGAACGCGGAAAAGTGAATCGAGAGAAGAATTCCGATAACGGATGAGGAGGAGACGACCAGTCGACTTCACGGAGGGCTTCGATCAGATCATCGGCCGTCACGTTACTCCAATCCATTTGTTGTTGTTGTTGTTCAATTGATTGATTTAATAAATAAATAAATCGATTGATTGATTGAAATAACAAACCCTAGAATCAGTACAAATTAACAATCGGAGAAGAGATTGAAAAACGATGAAGGAAGGAGATATTGCGAATTGTTGATTGGGGGAGTTGTATGTATGTATATGTATCTGAAAGTAATCGATTGTAAGAACCCTAAAATCGCCCGTCAGTTTGGTAAGTGTAGAAAGATGTAACTGAGTGTTACATTTTGCCCCCTGAACTTTAGGGTTTTTTTTAATTAGTTTTTTAATGTTTTATGTGACAGGTCTATTTTACCCCTTACGGGTCACGTGAGTCGGACACGTGAGGAAATATTCTAAGAATATTCCGGTAAAATGTGACTGGAACACGCACTAAAACCAACACGCACAAACGACCAAAGTTTAGGAGGCACTGCCGCTAAAACTAAAGTTCTGACCCTGTGCGGTAAATGACCCCATAGTTTGGGGGGTTTGATAGAATTATCCCTATAATTTATATAGAAAGATTCTAATTTTGAGAAACTAAATCACCCATCACCATAATTATTATAGTTAATAATTTTACTTAAATTAAAAAGCTAAATTAGGAACTTAATAATAAATTTCTTGTTCACTAAAATTATAAGGCTAAAACTAGAAATCAAAATTATAAGGCTAAAACTAAAAATAAAAAGTTTAGTGTCTATACGTTATACAGTCACACAACATTTGTCAAACAGAGAAGCGTATTGCATTTGCATTAAGTATATAAAAGTCATTTCAATAACTGCCAACGCATATTAAGAAGATTTTTTGTTTGCTGTTTTGATGATTGGTCTGTTGATAAACTAAGAAATATAATTCATCAATCGTTCATCTGTTCCTATTAATTACGACTAACCAATAGTCAGAGTGTATCCCTTAACATTAAACATACAAGAATATTAAACAAGGAATTCAGCAGCTAAAACTATTCGTTCAAACAGGGAATTTAGGAGCTAATTCTGCAGGTTATACACGATTCGAAATAAATCAACATAAATTAATATCTAACACAAAATTATCTAAAAATCAAATTCCTAATGGTCAGATACACTGCCAAAGACAAGCTGTTGCAGTCTATCTGAAAGAATTAAAATCATTCTTCTATTTCTTGTCGAGCAGACTTCACTAGACCAAGGCAATCGGGAAACTTGAACGGTAGGCTCAATGGTGCAGCATAGTTCTCACCTCTCATTGCTTTCCCCAGGCAATAACCTAAAGGGATGGAAGCCGAGAAAGAAACCGCGTTTCCGATTTGCATGTACCTACAAAGAACGGAAAACATATGCTTAGCATCTAGGTGTGATATTAATAGGAAACACAAACGAATATGCTATTAGTATATATGTTCGAGATATTAGACATCAAAATACATGCTAGAGCATAAGACAAAGTAAGCTTGTTACAAAGACATGCGACTAGATGGACAACATTTTTTCCACTACATAAAGGGATGGATCAGCAAAACTCTTATGAAGAATATTTGATACTTATGTTATACCTCTCTTTTATTGATCCGAAAAGCTTATAGCAATCTGGAAATCCTTGTAATCTCGCATTTTCGCGAACAGAAAGTACTCTATCTTGGTCCGGGTGCAAGACAACCTGTTAGGCAAAAGATAAATTACTCTTCTCGAACAAAAGGCAATTCTTATTGTTACAACTATTTCACACCTGATTATGGGGTTCGGCCCTCGTAACCACAGTGGATATAACGTCATCCATTCCCAACCTACCAAATGGCCTGCAATGTTTTTCATATTAGAGATAAGTATTTGAAAAACTATAACCAAATCTTCCATAAAAGCAAAGAGAAAAAACGAAGGCGTTACTTGGTAGACTTCCCATTTTTAAACGATATAGCATAATCAGGTACCTACACATATTAGCATAAAAACTTAGCCATGGTTTTAAAGGGTAAAAGAAAAAAAAGATTAGATCTATTTTGCATGGCACCTACCAAAGGTTTCCCAGATTTGCAGAAAACTCGTTGCACAGATGGGTCTAATTTTGCAACTTTGCCTTCAACTATTACACCAGGCAAATCCCTAAAGTTAGCTCCCTGCAGAAAAGCAACCAATACGACAATATGAAGAATCAGAAGAGTGAGGAGTTTAAAAAAAAGTATGATATCAGATTCTGGGACTTTAGTCAGTGGTCAGTTCTCATACCTTCACTTTAGGAATTAAACAAACCCTCTCGTAATCATCTTCATTCAACTGCAGAGGGCGGTGGTCATACAATAAGGAATTATGCGGGTCCTTCCCTTTAGCATCTTTGTATCCAAAAATTTCTGCAAAAAGGGGAAAGATGAGTTACTACTTACTCATTATGTTATCTATCGAGTAATAATTAATTAATTGAATTAGTTCAACTCACCATGCCTCTTCAATCTAATAAATTTCTGAAACGGCGTTTTATATGTTCCACCATAAGGCATTTCATCTTGGTCAGCATAATTTGTAACCTGATAACATAAAGTAGGAAAGAAGCAATGATTAAAAAACAAATTGAAATAAAAGATTTCACTTAACAATTAAACATTTCTCATTCATCAAAAAAAGAAAAGAAAACATCTCTTGTAAGTAGGTATTACCTGAGGAAAATCAGATATCGCCTCGCCGAGCAGAACAGCTTTAAGCAAGTTATTTTTTTCATTGTCTTGTCCAACAATAAGTTCCTACATTCAAGTTACAAGTTAGTCAAAACTACAATCATCGGATGAGAGAAGCGGCTGCAGTCATGTAAGTCCCCACCTTAAATTCATTTGTAACAACACCTTTCTTCAAAAATTCATGTGTAGGCAAGGGAAATTGAGGTAAACTCTGAAAGGTCAAGCAAATCATTAGCAATAACAATACAATGACGATGAACTGCATAGTAAAGCTCTGATGAAGGTCTACCTCATTAGGTCCAGCGCCCCAAAGGAAGAAACGCATCCGGCATTGTGGGACTCCATATGAACCCGCAGCCATAATACCCAGCCTAGCTTGGTAATTCATTGAGACAAGTCGTCCAACTGCATAACTCCCCAACAGTCCTTCGGCAAATTTTAATATATCAGTGACATTCTCCATCAACACATATCTTGGTTTAAGGAAATCCACAATATTCATGAATGTAACAAGTTGGCGGTTCTTCGGGTCCTTTAGAGGATCACAGGATTCTCTAAATCTATTATAGCCGCTGATTCCTTGACAAGGAGGACCGCCGCATATAACATCAACATCACCCTAAGCAGAATTAAAGAATACAAAGCAACTCAGTAGTTTTTAAGGCGTATATACCCAAAGAAAGTTCAGCCAAGAGAGTTGTAATCAAAAGTAAAATGCTAAAATAATCATATATTGACACGGTAAGATCCTTCCTCAACAAATGGAATGATATGACTACAGAGAACTTACAGGAAGAGGTAACATTCTAGTTCTATGGCCCTTCGCCACAAACTCCTGTATCTTTTCTTCGCAGTTACTATACATATAGCAAAACCAAAAGAAACAATATACATTAGCTACATAAAAAAAAAAAAAAAAATAAATAAAGAGTCTAGCCAGAAAAGACTAATTAAGATTCAAGAAAAAGAATGTATACCTTAGGCCATCAATAGGCTCCCAAGTATCATCTGCACTGCCATAGCCCTTCCACCGTACCTGAATTTCAGAACAATATTATTCTAAAAAGTATCAACAAATCTTAACATTTACATTTATTCAAGCGGAAAAAGACACAAATAACTAATGAATAAAAAGTTCCAACTTTGCAACGAAAAATATTCCTAGAAAAATCCTCTAAAGTAAAACAATGACATCTCTTATAAGTTAACAAACCTTAAAATACAGATCACGCTTCTTGAGTTCTTTTGGATCACCATAACATACTGCAATCAATTTTTCCACTTCATACTCGCCAGGTGAATTCACCGTACCATCAACAACATCAGAGGCATCACTGTCTGAATCCTTAGGCTCAAAATCGATTTCAGTGGATCCTAACAGATTGAACTTTTTGCAAAGATTTTGCCATTCCTTCAGCAGAACAAAAAAATCTTCTGCATCTTCATTTCTCACCTAAAAGCTCTTTGTCAGTGAAACTCTTTGCCAAAAGCTCTTAATCATTGAGTAATTTTGCAGAGAGAAAATTGTGTCTATTACTAATATATGAGGAGTCACCTGTGTGTTGGGGTGGTTGAATCTCAAACTTTCACAAGCATAGGAGTTGAAATCAACAGCCCACCTCTGTTTTCCCAAAAAAAATAACGATAATATGAATACTTTACTTTATGAAAGAAAAAGCACTGGAAACTGAAACATAAGATGACTTCTTATATTTCTTACTGTGACTACATTCTCTCCTGTCAATAAGGCCCCGATACTGAGTCCAGAAGACATTGCACCACAACCAGAATATAAATCCAATAAGGTTGTTTCTGATCGCTGCGTATAGGGCAGAGTCTTTGCACCATCAGAAACTTCCATCTTCCCAGACTCAGCTGAAGGTGTTTGAGTATCTGTTTTAGCTGCTTCAAAGTTAGCGGCAAGTAAATCAGTAAATCAGTAGATTCATGAATTTGACATGGTAAGGGCAAAAACAATTCATAGTAGCTCACCTATATAATTGGTGAAAGCAGGAGGAAATGTGTACATCATGTCAACGTACAAATCAAAGGACTCCAAGATTTTTTCTTTTTCAGCACTATCCATCTGTTCAAAAGTTGGTCTCTTAAATATTTTCAACATAAGAAGTTGCAGTACAAAAATGACTTCTACAAACAAAAGATCGTTACATTCGGTGCAAGTTCAGCAATTTTGACTTTTGACATGATGCAAGACAAAGGATTGTCATCTTGGACCTCCGAAACAAAGACTCTTTTTTTATGAATAAGATTGTCTTGATCTTTTATAACCTGAAACCATCCAAACAACTGAAATAACATTTCACAAGTAACAACAACACTGATAACAACCAATCTATTTCAAAAAAGATCATCTGACCGTATCTTTAGCTCGATAAAACCAACGCACACAAACGTAAGCTTCTTTATTCACGTTCTCATACATCTCCACGACTTTCCCAATGTAATCTGGTTCAGTGTCCGAAGCCTACAAGTTTTTCAAGGCATTGATTATTTCAACGTAAGTCTACATTCAGTTTATAGTACTAAACTCTCTAAGCAACCATATCCCCAGACTAACAGCAATGAGGAGACAATGAAAATTACCTTAACATACACATCGTCAAATAAATTGTACTCGATGCCATCAACAATAGCTTTTTCATAGTGGCATTTAGCCTGAAAGAATTCTTTATCCCTAAAACAATAATCAACACCGTTACCAATAAAAAGATACAACATTTTCAGAATACGTAACAAATCGAACAAAATAGAATCGAGCTTACTCGGTAGTTCCGTCGGACAATGTAATCGTAACCTTCGCGGTCTCTTTCTGCGTATACATACAAAAACAGAGAATCAGCGTACTGTGTGTGATTGATTGAAGAATAAACAAACATAATGAAAGTAAGTAATTGAAAAGCGGAAATTGAACCTTGGATTGGTATCGGTGAGGCCATTTCGATTGAGCTAGGTCAGCGGGAACTGGATCGCCGAGGAATTTGTCGTCGGCGTTGGCGTTGGCGTCGGCAGTTGGTGGTGGTGGTGGCGATTTGGTTTGCTTTTTGGGTGGTGGTGGAGACGATAACGGTGTCGTTTCACCTCGTTTCTTGCCTCTTGCCATTCTCCTCAACTCTCTCTGTATGCGCTTCTGTGTGTGTGTGTGTGTGTGAGAGAGAGAGAGAGAGAGAGAGAGAGAGAGAGAAGAAAGAGGGATTTAGGGTTTGGGAAGAGAGAGAAATATGATTCGATTGAAATTTTTGAAAATGGAGAAAGGCGCTTGTGATGGGCGGGAAAATTGGATTTCATTTCATTAATTTACGTAATTTCACATAATTTAATTGCCTTTGTTAGAATAATTAATTGGTCAAAGCTAATTTTCTATGTTTATTTAACTTATTACTATCAAAATTCATGAATGTTACCATTACGCTAACATGATATTGAGGACCTTGACAAAAAAATTACCTTAATTTGGAGGGAAATGGAGAGAGAGGGAAGAAAAAAATTGAGGGGAAATGAAGAAAAATGAGGATTCTTGAAAAACTAGATGGACTTTGAATTTTACGGAACACAACAATTGTAATTCAAATTGGTTATTGATTTTCAACAGATGTATTGATAACAAATGGACTTTCTTGATTAGTAAATTTTAGAATTATATATGGAGATTTTATATAAATTGTTTTATTCAGGTTGTGATACGCGTGTGTAGGGTTGTGCATTTGGATCGAATCGGATCAAATTGACACTAGTAATCGATTTCGATCCTGACAAACGAAGATCGAAATCAGATCAATTTAAAACAATCTGATTCGATCCAAAATCATTCGATTTCGATCATTTGATTTTCTTTTTTTCTTTTGTCTTTTTTAATATTAAAGAACAAAAATTGTATAAATTTCTATTTTGCATCTAAAATTAAGGAAAACTTCAATAAACATGAACACAATGATAATTTATAACAAATTTAAATATATTTGTGGGTTCCTCATTACAAAATTTTAATCCAATGTTCAAAATAGGAACCCCAAAGTAGAAAACAAGCCATAGTTAATACGTAGTAATTAGTAGGTTACAATTCAAAATTATACATATATACCACTATTGAAGTACATTTGTGGCTTAGCAGGTTTAGCTGATTCACTTTTAAATTCAAACACCTTCAAAAATTAATAATCATCTATTCTAATCTTGCTCCTTAAATTCTTGTTTGAAAAATAAATACTCAGTACATAGCACCACATGTTGATTTCTCTTTTTCTTAATAATATTCTTGTTACACTTTATTGATATCTATTAATAAATTTTATTGAAAAAACTTCTAAAAGTTGCATTTTGCAAATGACTTTTTTTTCTCTCTCCTAAAAACACACACTAAGGTGCGAATTAGGTGCGATTCTGGATATGGGCCAAATCCCTTCGCCTGCAATGGCGAAGAAGCGATCTCACGAAATCAAAGATGAGCAACAAGAACAAAGAGAGTGAAACGATGATGCAACTCAGGAAAAACGATATTGAAGAAATCAAATATGAGTCGGATAATGAAGAGGAATCAAATCTAGGTTTGACAATTTGGAGAAAAATTAGAGGCCACAATTTCTGAATGTTTTCCCAGATTTAAAGGGAACAAGACATGGGTAAGATTCCGTCGAGGGCCACGAAGCACTGGAACAAACTTTTTGGCGGAAATCAAAAATCGGAGAACGGCTGCCGAATTCCTTACATTAAACCAGATGACAGAGAGACACTGAATTTTCAGCGGAGGATGTGCAAGAGAAAATGGACTTCTGGAGGCACGCACTTATGGGCACTGTTTTGGGAATGCGCTTACCTTTTGAAGCCACGAGAGGGTATGTTGAGGCCAGATGGCCCCCACAAGCCCATGATTCATGGGGGGGGGGGGGAGAAGGGGATGTATGTATTTCGGTTTGAGACTGAAGAGCATATGATGGAGGTCCATGGAGGGGGCATATGGTGAAAGGGAATTTCCTATTAATGATGAAGAGATAGGAGCCAAACCTAGACCCCTCAACACTGCAAGATTACCCTACTTGGGTAAAGTTGCCAGGACTGTACCTTCAGTTATGGTCCCCTGCCATGCTAGGTAAAATAGCTAGCCTCATAGGTAGACCTTGGTTGATAAAATGACTACTAGTAAAGGTAGGTTGGCTTATGTTAGGATCATGGTTGAATTACAGTCATGAGAGAAACTGATAGACAAAATCACTATGAAAGGTCTCTTAGGAGAAGTTTATGAACAAAAAGTGATATACGAGGGTAAACCATTTCAATGTTTTAACTGTCTGAAGTTTGGGCACGGAGCTAGGAATTGTAGCCATATAAAAGAATGGATAGCTAAAAAACCTGAAGGGAAAGAGGTAGGAGAAGTTGAACAGAACATAACATCACCTATAAGATAGGAGTTTAATGTTATATAGATAGAAACTAGAAATAAGAAACATATGCAAAATACTGAATATACTAACAAACCTATAGAGGTTGGTAAATGAATCAACATAACAATTGAACTTGACATAGAAAACAAGCAGAAAAGGAAATGATATAGGGAGTAACAAGTTAACCACACCAGAGAAGGAGGTTATAAGGGATAACATAGTGAGTAAGTATAGTATGAAGGATAACATAGAAGAAACTATCTTGGGAGCGGGGGACTATAAATGTGGAGAAAATGAAGTCAAAACATAAAGAAAAACAACAAGGATACACCTAATGAAAACTGGAACAAGGTGAGCACTAAGAAATCAAAATGAATATGCAGACAATAGTGGAAGGCCACCCTAAGGTGGGAAGAGGGGAGGATCCAACAAGGTTCTAAGCCTAGTGGATAATCTTAATTTATGTGGTAGGAACTTGAGATGGGTGAATGACCCTCTCAAGTAAGGGGCTTGGAGGCAAGCCCTGAAGGAGAATAATTGCTCTTTTGGAGCTATATTGGAAACTAGGCTGAAGACTGAACTTATGATAAATCCACAAAAAAATATGGTAACATATGGGAGTATGGAGAGTAATATAGACAATAACGAGAACTGTAGAATAGTAGTGGTATTAGAAGAGGATAAGGTGAACATTACTACTGAGAAGAAGACAGAACAACCGATTCATTGCAAAGTCAGAACCAGGGACAACAAGTGTGAGTTTTGTTGTACTTTTATTTATGCTCACAACAATGTTGAGGAGAGAAAACACTTGGGGAAGGATTTGGAGAGTCAGGGTAAGAGTATTCATACTATATAGATACTCATTGGGGACTGGAATGTGGTGCTCAGTCAGGAGGAGAACTGGCATGAAGAGAGGGGGAAATGCAAGTTGGAGATGAACTTCAGAAGGTTATAACTAGCACTAAATTGAAGGATCATAAGTATTGTGGCCCAAAGTATACATGGACTAATGGCCATACGTATTGCAAATTAGACAGAGTCATGGTCAATCAATAATGGATGATGGCAAGCTTTGAGTCTAGTGTTACACTCATTTCCTCCAAGGATATCTAATCATGCAATGGGGTATGTGAGGATGTGCAAAAGCAACAACAAGATGAACATCCCTTTCAGATTCAAGAACTTGTGGACTAAGGATGTTGACTACCTTCCACTAGTGCAAATAGCTTGGATCCCTGTGGACCATGGTTGTGAGATGTTCAAATTGGTGAAGAAGATCCAGAGAGTGAAAGGGGAGATGAAGAATCTAAACCAAAGACAGTTTATGCACCTTGAGGAAACAGTAGAACAATGTCTTCATGAGCTTAAAGACAGACAAGGAAAGGTAATGCATAATCCAAGTGATAGAGAAGGCCAAAAAAGGATCAGTGAATTGTAGAGGTTATATGAGAGTCACAAGAGGGACCTGATGGAACAAGTGGCACAAGCAGCCAAACTGGACTGGATCAATGATGGAGATAGCTGCACAAAACTTTTCTTCAATAGTGTGAAATCTAGGATAAAGAACAACTGTAAATGTATGGACCGGGATTGATACCCTTTTGTTATGATTCACACACTGTGTGTACACTGAGTGTTGTGCCAACACTGATTGTATTTGGTGTTGTCCCAACACTCGTTGTAGAGTATTTAACCAGCAGAATAGAGAACACAGTGAGTTGAATTTTAAACAGGTTATAGGAATATAACTTGCCGAGCCTTACGGCCAAATAATCACTAAACATTAATTCAATGATTTTACTGAATACAACTGAGTAGGAACCCAATTCTAACACTAACTAACCTACGAGCTATAATTTAGCTAAGATAAAACTCAGTATAAAAGGACCAACAAAATACAAGAATTACTTCTACGCTTTCAGAACTTAATTATAGTCTTGTTGTTGTTCTTGATGTCGAGCACGCCTCTTTCTAGAATTTGATCGTCCGTGACCAATGGCGTGATAGACACGAGTTGTTGATTGCTCTCTTATTACTTTGATAATTCTGAGATATTCTTCAGCATTGTTTTCATAAGATCTTAAACTCTTATTTTCAAGATATTTTATGAATCTTTGGCTTTTATCCCTTTGTTCCTTACCAATGTTCTGCACGTTCCTTGATACTCTGAAATATTCACAGATAACTACAATTGTGGAACTAGGTGAGTTTACGAATAAAAGTAAAACAATATATTTAATATAATTAAATCGAACCGAACACTGTTGAGTTCAGTGTTGTGCCAACACCTCTTTCCAGAGTGTTGGACCAACACTTCCTGTCAACAATTGCACTTTCAATCTCCCATTTTTTGCATTTCTTCACAAAACTCCACCTGCAACCAATTTCCTTTAAGTACATGTTATCCATAGCATAAGAACTACTACTTATTCTAATTTGCTCCCCCTTAATATATAAATGAGTATTGCAGTGTTGAGCCAACACAATTAACTTATGTGTTGTCCCAACATTTTTATCTGTCATTTCAACACTTGTAGTTAGTTCAACAATGCAAAATCCAGGCAAACTTAGATTAATAGTAATGTGCCGAATATTGTTCAAATTACATCCCAGAAACAAAACCAAAACAGAGAACATGCTTTCTGTGCAAAAAAAAAAAAACATTGTTCAAAAAAACTTAAAGTACAGAAACGAAAATTGGTGGCTAATCTCGCCCTTTTCGTGAGGAAAGCACCACCAACCGGTGCTTCTTGATGGTGTCCAGCTCCTTGATCTCCTCCTCTCTATCAACAATCTCCCTTCTCATGTCAGCTACCATCATGTTACACCACTCCACCTTCTCTTCAATTAAGGCAGTGTTGATGGCCACAGAAAGGGGTAGAAGCATTCTTAGCAGCTGAGGCAGTGGTGAAGTTGTGTGCCTTCTTCTTCCCCTGCTCAGCTCCACTACTTTCTGGAGCATTGATGTCTTTCCATGGGAGATTAATAATTTTGTCTCCTCCAAAGTAGTTCTTGGTGATGGGCAGCTTACCAGCCTTGTCTAAAAAGGTCTCATTATTCCCTTTCTTGAAACCTTGGTCAGTGAAAATCTTGTAGATTAAGGAAGGGAAGGGAAAGATTGCATCCTTCTCGTGTTCATCCTCTACAAGTGATATATGAGGGTATCCAGTTATATGAGGCAACTTTACACAAGACAGCAGTGAGGGAGGTGAGTCTAGTCACCTTCTATTTATTCTTCCATTTCTTCTCCAGTCACCATGTCAGTTCCTTCATCATGTTGTCATCATCAATCTCAACCCCTGTCTCTTGTCCTCCAGGCATCCCCCAAGCTTTGTTTATAACTAAGGGATTGAACTTGTAGAACTTGTCCCTCACATATACTCTTCCATACTTGGGGGACCCCTTAGCATGCACAAACTGGGATAAATTACAGTAAAATTCCCTAACAAACACCTTGTAATTTGTAAAGTCATCATTCACAATGTTCCTTTCTGCCCAAATTTTCCTTGCATTCATAATATCATAGTTATCACTCGCAGTTTTGGTCAAGAAGTACCTATTATGATGCTCAGTGGGAAAATCGGCCTCAAATGCTTCTGGTGGCTCTGGCTCAGACTCCTCATCAGACTCCAGTATTGCATCCGCATCAGCCTCATCTGGTGTTGGATCAACACTCCTGTCAGCTGATGTTGGCAAAACATCAAGCTGAGTCTTTTCCTCGACATCCACCTCCGATCCTTCCTCGTCTTCCTCGTCTTCTTCCTCAGACCCTTCATCTATATCCTCATCTGCAGAGTCATCTTCTTCAGAGGATGAGGATTCCTCTTCTTCAGCAACATTCTCATCTTCTTATGTTGTTTCTTCCTCAGCAACATTCTCCTCAGTAGCTTCCTCTTCATCTTGCATCTGCTCTTCTTCCTTCTCCCTCTCAATTTCAGAAGGAGGAGCAGGAGTTTGACCTCATCGGGTTGTTCCTCCTCTAGAATCACTTGTTCGTCGGTCAGGGGGCCCTCCTTAGAGATAGTAGGCGGTACAGTCTCATGTGTGGTATCAACATCCTCGGGTAGTAATGTTGTGACCACATCCATGGGTTCGTGTGCTGGCGCATCATCCTCAGGAACTGGTGTTGGCGCCGCACTGGTAGATGCACCCTTCTTGGACTTAACATTCCTCATGGAGTAAACAGGGGCCTTTCTTTTTGGTGGTTCAGTGGTTACCACCAAGTTGCAAGAGCGGGTGCTTCTTCGTGGTTGGACTCCCTCTGCATCGGACGACATGGCAGCAGCGACGTTGGCAAGATTAGTAATTGTGGATTTCTTTCCCATTGTAGCTTGCCAGTAAATAGAGTGTGAGGAGAGAAATTATGATTTAATAAAATTTGCAGAAATTAAGCTCAGGTAAGAAGAATGCAAAAAGGAAAGTGGAAGTTAATAAAGAGTAGTGGGCGGGTAAATGATGTGATCGTGTGCCATTCCCGCCATGTTGAGTCAACACGTGCTGAACGTGAACGTGTTGGCATGACACGTGACCAAAGCAGTTATTGTGTATAACTTATGAGTCACAATGTTGAGATGAGTGTTGAGACAACATTCTCTGATCCAGCGTAGGCTCAACATTCGAACTCCAGCTTCTCAACATATAGTACTGAACCAAGTGTATGTGTGGTCAGGGTCTTACCAAGGTTTTCTTCACATGTTGGCATGAACAGAATCTAAGCAACATAACTGGAACCTGTTGAGTTAGAATGAACCATACAAAACAGTAGCTTGCCTTAGATCTGAAAAACTAGTGGGAGTTAGATAACAGAAAAACACACAAGAGAATAGTAAGTGGATTAACATCACATAGATAATTAAGCTCCTATAGTTCAATGAGAAACATACTTGCGTGTTGCTGGCAGCTAATAACCCAGGAGATATGCCTTTGTATATGACATTCATGAATCTGAAGAAAACCAAGAGATACTCCTCCTTAAGATCATGACAACACAGTAGGATAAGCAAGCATAGAAAAACCAAAGCGAAGAAGAATGTTAGTCCAACATTTATGAGCCCAGTGTTGTCCCAACACTACATATCAGCAGTCACAGACATAAACTCTTTACTTATTCAATTTTTAGATCTGATTAACAAAAATAACTTTCAAGCTTTAGCATGATGAGGCAGAAAGGGTCATTTCTTCACTGAATGTAGGCAATAACAGGGCCCCTAATGTGACGGTCGCGCCCCCATGAGTCGTGTTCCGATCCGAGTTGGTTCAGCGTTGGCCAGACACTTTACCCATCTCAGAGTAAAACACGTCTCGTAGGAAGGGGTGCCACTGTCCAGGATCAACCATACACATAATGATAAAAATTGACTTTAATATCCACATCGGAAGTCTGGAAAATATAAATAATTTGACACTTTAATAATTATGTACTGATGATTAATCATTTTCAATTGCATGAATATTCCAAAAGGCAAGATTGTCAAAATTATTCATGTGATCCATGATGCCACGTCGATCTTATCCTGAGGAATGGACAGACAGGAAAAAGCGAGGAATAAGTCTTTGATGACTTAGTGAGATTCATACAAAACAAGTGGCAATGCAAGAATTAACAGTGATTCAATTGATATATTTCTAGAAGTGATCTTATCGATAGAAACAATTTAACAAGATAATTTGATGTAACAATGGTACCAGAATATTCTGAAAATAGTTTATGAACATGTGCGTTAACAGTAAAACAATCCAACCTTATACTTCCAAATACTACCATTTACCTCCCAACGAGGAGCGACCTCGCAAACAAAACAGGCGACATGCTCGAGTACATGCCGATCTAGCACGCAGGTTACAGCCAACTCCTGACTGCAAGCGGCGCCTAGATAAATGGGTATCAAGCAAAATTACTTAAATCGACAACTTTCCAAAGGCGTCCCAATGGGTGATAACCAAATAAGCTAGTAAACCGGATAATATATGTTCCTCTTTGCACAGTTCAAGAACCAGTATACGAGATAATGACGAATTACCATGATTATGAATTAATATGTGATAAATAATTAATGGTTGAGTACGATTTAACGATGAGTAAGAAAATCATGTTATGAGACGAGATAAGACGCAAAAATAGGAATACGGTGAATAATAGGTTGTTCGTGATTTGGTAACGGGGTAATGTCTTTTTTGTCCAAGTTCCTCAGGCCGGATGTCAAACTGGGTCAGAACAAAATTAGAAATCGAACCTCACCTTTATTTGTACGGATAATCTTGCGCGTCGTTGATTAATTTGTCAAACCTTTAATATCATTAAGATAATATCAGTTAATTGAATAATCATAACTTACCAATATATACATATGTACTATTCAACTTTCGTGTTGATGAAATTTGAGGATACTAATTTAAGTAAATAACACATATCATTGATGAAAATCTTACGCGATAAACTTTGATGTCGTAAGGTTAAGTTAAATATCAGATATACATTGTATAAGTAATTTATATCTCAAGATTTATCTTAAGCAACCATATATTTATAATTATAATTGTAGGTATAATTTTTCTAATGTTAGAAAATAATTTCAAATGGTAAGTATACAATAATATCAAGTA
Organism: Linaria vulgaris; assembly: GCA_948329865.1. NCBI lineage: Eukaryota > Viridiplantae > Streptophyta > Magnoliopsida > Lamiales > Plantaginaceae > Linaria > Linaria vulgaris. Next base: position 84,922,318 of record OX415254.1, on the reverse strand, counting down.
TAGTTTGATAAACTATTTAATTTGATGCATAATAAATCTGCAAAATATATTACTTAACTCATTTATGGAACATTATTCTTTAAGTCTCTAGTACATCCAAAATTCCAGGAATCATGACATCTAACAATTACCTTATGAAGCAAACCAGTAAATTGTATAACTTAGTTAATATTATTTTGTTTCAAGATTATCTTAAATTACATAACATTGTATTTATAACTTATAAAAATATTAATACGTAAATCTAATCAAGTAAATAATCAAAGAATATTTAAGTTATGATACATAATCATATAAGAGGATTAGACCTCAAAAGTACATATGATAATCTTGTTAAACTTATGTAAAGACTTGTTAAACATGATAAATACACTATTTATATACGATTGAAAAATATCAAAAATATTAATTCGTGAATAAAAATCATATTTATATGATTCTAATGATTGCTATATCTTATAAGAGTCGCGTGTCAGTGATCAATCATGGAATTATGATGATTATTTTCAATCATAAACAAAGAACTTAAAGTATGTAAAATAAGCTGAAAAATCGTCGTAGTTTCGAGTTTACCTTTGATCGGATATCCAAATGAACTTTATTTTCAAATATTCTTTGTGATCCCTAACATCACTAGGAACATGTGTACCCAAATGGGAAGGAATATCCAAAGGTTTTCTATGATAAATAATTCTTGAAAATATAGAACCTATTTTCGGATTTTTAGACAACAGTTTACAGTTTCGGAATTTTGATCTTCTACATCACATTATTTGAAAAATATTTCTTCATATAAAAGTTAGAGGACATCATGAGAAGTATTCAACCATTGGCCTTGATTAAAAAAGGATTTTTCTACAATTAATTATGATTTTTCTAAGGTGCAGGGCCGAATGGATGATTTATGCACAATAAATGTTTTGGGGTATTTCCGGGTAGAAAATGATGAAATAAGAAATTGTGATGGATTTTTCCTGAAAGTAGACTTACTAACTTAGAGATTCATATGAAGAAAGAATGAAAAATCTAAATGATTTTGGGCGTGAAAATTGTTGGAAGAAAGCCTACTATTTATAGCCAAAAAATCAAATTTAAATACTTTTGATTAATGTCCCACTTTAATTTCTTTATCCTTGGCCAACTAATGAAGACTCTAATCTGATAATAGAGAGATGTGGCTGATTTTTCTTCCATAACTTAAAATATGATATGTCTAATTCAAACAAAATACATATAAATACATATTTATTTATTTATACATGTTAAAACAATTTAACTAAGGTCCCACCTTACTTTCTTTAACAACTAATCACCAAAATTTGATTTCAATTGTCATAAGGGTGATGTGGCTGATTTCAAAACCATTCACCTATGATGTGATATTATTCTTGTTGTTTATAATAAAAAACAGGAATAATTAGATATTTTTACACATATTTTACTTATGTAAGTTTTTCTAGGTAAAAAAAACTCCAATATCAATATGTACATGTAAAATATATTTCGTAAAGATATTTGAAGCATATAATATAATAAAAAATGGTTAATTTTCGTTCAAGGACTAAAATACAAATTTTCTCAAACGTTTGGGGTCAAAAATGTTATTTCCAAAAGTTTGAGAACTAAACTGTAAATTTATATTTTTGTTCAAATCTCAGCGGCGTTACACCTAACACCCCATTGTTAACATAATCAATGCAGATGCATAGGCAATTACATAGGGTTGAATGCAGGCAACTCATGACCCCTACACCCGAGTTACCTAGCACATACTTGTTTACTGAGCATCATTAAGAAGGTTTTAACACAACTGAGTAAATACACTGCATGAAAGGCAGTACAGGACCCCAGTCACCCCAACATACAAGTTCACCATAATATGCCCCTTCTGCAAGCAAAACAACATAAATAAGTCACAACTGAATACATCATAACTGTCAACTATGTGCACCCCAACTTCTTTATATTATTTTGTGTGTCTTTCACTTGAATAGGACACAACTGAATACAACATAGATGTCATCTGTGTGTACCCTAGATTTTCCAAGGAAAGACATTACCTCAAAGCTAAGAAAGTTTTAACAAAGAAATCAACACGCATTTGTAAAGAGTAAGCTATATAATCATGATGACACGTAAGAGAGACTCCACATGGGTCAAGAATGTAGACAAACAAGCATGAGATAACAAGAAGATCACAAGAACTAACCAAACAAACAAGAGAACAATCTGGTTACATCACAATCAGTCATCGATGTTAGCTTGTGATGTTAAGGCAACACCTGTATGTTCAGTGTGTTCACAACACGCTCATGCCGAGAGCCTTCCTCAAACTGAAGAATCTCTCAGTGTCTAGTGGTTTAGTGAACATGTCAGCCAGTTGGTTGTTGGTTTCAATGTGTTCAATTGTGACTGTTTTATCTTCAACCAAATCTATTAAGAAGTGATGTCTAATATCAATGTGTTTGGTTCTAGAATGCTGCACAAGATTTTTAGAAATACTAATAGCACTCAAATTATCACGGAACATCAGCAGATTATTACTAGTTAACCCATAATCACAAAGCATATGTTTCAACCATATCAGTTGGGTTACACAGCTGCCAACTGCAATATACTCTGACTCAGCAGTAGACAAAGAGACACAATTTTGTTTCTTACTGTACCAGGAAACTAAATTATTTCCAAGATAAAAACACCCCCAGTGGTGGATTTTCTATCATCTAACTCCCCTGCCCAGTCACTATCACTAAAGCCAACCAAGTTTGAATTTGTATCATGAGAGTACCAGATTCCTAACTCAACAGTTCTAGAGATGTATCTTAATATTATTTTTACTGCAGTTAAGTGAGATACCTTTGGCGCTGCCTGATACTTGGCACAGACACACACAAAGTACATTATGTCTCGTTTGGTGGCTGATAAGTACATGAGACTTCCAATCATTGATTTGTAAAGTGTTGAGTCAACATCTTCACCAGATTCATCCCTTTCAATCTTCACTGTAGTGGACATTGGTGTCTTGCATGGTTTGGATTCCAACAATCCAAATCTCTTCACCAAATTCTTGGCATACTTCTCTTGAGATAGGAACATCCCTGTTTCCTTTTGCTTCACTTGTAGTCCTAGGAAGAAGGTGAGCTCCCCTATCATGCCCATTTCAAATGTACATGTCATAGTATTCACAAACTTGTCCAAGGTGGACTAGTTAGAGGAGCCAAATACTATATCATCAACATAAATTTGGGCAATACAGACTTTCTTATTATTTTTCATGATAAACTCACCCCTAGTAAAACCAAAACATAGTAAGGTCGACCTCTCATACCAAGCTCTGGGAGCTTGTTTCAATCCATATAAGGCTTTTTCAAGTTTGTATACATAGTCAGGGTGATGGGGGTCAGTTAATCCCTTAGGTTGCTCAACAAAGGCTTTTTTGTCTATATACCCATTCAAAAATGCGCCCTTAACATCCATTTGGTATAATTTGATTTTTAAGAAACATGCAATTGCAATAAGTAGTCTAATAGATTCTATGGCCACATGAGCAAATGATTCGCTAAAATCAATCCCTTCTACTTGTGTATACCCTTGGGCTACTAATCTGCCCTTGTTTTTCACTATCACTCCATTCTCATCACTTTCATTTTTAAATATCCACCTAGTTCCAATTATATTAGCATGAGAAGGCCTATGAACTAGTTTCCACACTTTATTTTTAGAGAATTGTATGAGTTCTTCCTGCATAACATTTATCTAGTGAGATTCTTTAAGTGCCCCATTAACATTCTTATGTTCTATAGTAGAGACAAAGTAAGTAACATAGTTGCACACAAATGACATACAAACACTAAGTTTAGCCATATTCTTATTGTTTACTCGTTCTTTGTTTCTGGTTCTTACTCCTTCAATAAGATTTCCTATAACTTGAGAAGTAGGATGATCTTTTAGTATTCTGGCAGGAGTGTCCCTTCTAACTCTTTCTCCAACAAAGTCTTCAGTGTCAGAATCTGTGAGTTCTGGTATTAGTCCAGCATCAGCATCTTCTGGTGTTGGCTCAACATCATATTTCCCAGTGTCTTCTGTGTCAATCTCAGGTGTTGAGTCCACATTGTCTCCTACTGGTGTTGGCACCACATCGCCAATATGTGGCAATCTTATTTGACCTTTAGTGATACCTGGACATGAAAGTTTAGGTATGCCTCTCATAGCTTCTAACTTGACGATCTTCTCCAGATTCCTATAGTGGACATGGACTAACCTTTTGTGCCATACTACTGATTCATCAACCTTCACATGTAAGCATTGAGCATCCCCATCCACCAAGTAGCAGTTGTCTTTTGACATTTTTCCTTACATAACACAGTTGTTAGAATCTTCAAACACATCACATGAATACTTGTTAAATTTCATAATTAAATCATCATCACATAGCTGATTGATGCTGATGAGATTAGCCTTTAGACCATCCACCAACAAAACCTCAGTAAGGTGAGGGAAACCATCCACATTGAGAACCCCTTTCCCTATAATATTTCTTTTGCTTCCTCCACCATATGTAACAGTACTAGTGAACACATGTACAAGTTCCATAAGATTTTCCTTGTTACTTGTCATATGTATAGAACAACCACTGTCAAAGTACCAGTCACCAGTAAGAGTATGAGTAGCTGAGAACACAACATTACAAAAAAAAAAAAAAAATTCGAGACCAAAGTCTATTCTTTTGAAAACAGTTATTTTGTTCCCTGGTATTGCTTTGGAATGTTAAGCGAACATTAGAGTGTCCTAGTGTTGTCCCAACACCCGATGCGACACTGCTAGTGTAGTTATATTTTTCACAAAACTTCATGTACTTATGGCAGTATGGTTTTAAGTGACCAGGCTGGAAACAATATTGACACATGTAAGTTACCTTTTTAAACTGTTTAGTGTGACCACTATTTCTGTTAGAACCAACCCTTACAAAGCCAAGAATGACATTCTCATGTGTTTCTGACCTTTCATGGTATCTTAAACCTGTAGTCCCATCATTCTTAATGTTCAGTGCTTCATCTAGCCTGCTTGTGCTAGAGTTCCACTTGGCAATGGTCCTCTCTGTCTCTTCAAGCTTTATCTCCATCTTTTCAATTTGGCACTCCTTTCTGATGAGGTTCTTCTCCAGTTCAGTTATAGTTTCAATCAAGAAACTATTCTCCTTGATGAGTTCCTTTTCTCTTTTTTATGAATTTCTTTACCTCATCAAGCAGTTCTCTATAGACAACTTCCAGCCCATCTACTACCTTGTATTGATCCATTTCCTCTTCAAGGAAGTATTTTTCACTCAAATCTACAGATCCACCAAAACAAACAAAGTTAGAGTGTTCCTCATATTCATTTTTTTCTTCAGAAATAAGACATTGAGGGTAAGCAATATAGTCATCATCCTCCCAATTGTCAAAATATTCTTTTTGGTTCTCTGGTTCTGTCTGAGTGTTGTGCCAACATCCATTTGACCTGGTGTTGTCCTGACACTCGGTCCAGTTGACTTGGGGAGACAAGGATGTTGTGTGAACTTCAGACACCTATTATTCTGGTAGTTCCTCCAAACCTGTCTCATCATCAATATCATCTATGCATACCCAGTTAGAGCTACCTTTGGTTCTCAAGGTGTTAGCACACTCATATGACATATGTCCAAAGCCTTTATATTCAAAACATTGAAGTTCTTTCAATTTCTTAGTGTCACTCTCAGTTGGCTTTTGAAGGAATACTTGATCAGTTTACGAGGAAAACTTCTTCTTAGATTATGAGGCACATTCTTTCCTTTTTTGACTTTATCATTTAGAGCAATTTTATTGAACTTATTTACTACATAACCTAGATTAGCACTTATTTCAGTTTCATCATCTACTTCTTCTTCAGTGGCTTGTAGTTGGTTCTGAGTTCATTTCAAATTCTTGAAGTACATTCAGAAGATGTGAAAGTTAAGTGATAACATGTGTCTGACTTCTTGCATAGCAATCTGATTGACCTCAAACCTAGGGGACAGAGTTCTCATAGCTTTGTAAACAAGTTGTTTATTAGTTAGAGGATCACATAGACTTTGACATTCATTCGATAAATCCATTAGTTTTGCAAAGTATGAAGTAACAGACTCATCATCACCCATCATAATGCTTTCAAATTTTTTGGAGCAATTTGAAGTCAAGCTTCTTTAACACTGGCATCTCCGTCACAATGAGTTTGTAGGAGCAACTAGGCTTGCTTGGAAGTTGTACACAATTGTACTAACCTGAACATATGAGGATCAATCCAGCTGAAGATGGCATTCAATGCTTTCTCATTGTTGATTGCTTCACTGACTTCTGCTTGAGTCCAGTCAGCTTCAGGTTTCAGGAGTACATCATTGTCATCATCTCTGGTCATCATTGGTGGAGTGTGGCCATCAATGATTGATTTCCACGCCATGAGATCCGAGGATTTGATGTACTATCTGAGCCTGGTCTTCCAGTAAGCATAATTTGTCCCATCCAACACTTGTGACCTAGTATTGGGGTTCGCATTATTCATGGTATGGTACCAAATCCAAACACCAATGAATTAGGTGCTTGGCTCTGATGTCAATTGTAAATGTATGGACCGGGATTGGTACCATTTTGTTATGATTCACACACTGTGTGTACACTGAGTGTTGTGCCAACACTGATTGTATTCGGTGTTGTCCCAACACTCGTTGTAAAGTATTAAGCAGCGAAATAGAGAACACAATGAATTGAATTTTAAGCAGGTTATATGAATATAACATGCCGAGCCTTACGGCCAAATAATCACTAAACGTTAATTCAGTGATTTTACCAAATACAACTGAGTAGGAACCCAATCCTGACACCAACTAACCTATGAGATGTAGTTTAGCTAGGTAAAACTCAGTAAAACAAGACTAACAAAATACAAGAATTACTTCTACACTTTCAGAACTTAATTCTAGTCTTGTTGTTGTTCTTGATGTCGAGCACGCCTCTTTATAGGATTTGATCGCATGTGACCAATGGCGTGATAGACACGAGTTGTTGATTGCTCTTTTATCACTAGTTCAGAGATCTTCTTCAGCATTATCTTCATAAGATCTTCAACTCTTATCCTCAAGATCTTTTATGAATCTTTGGCTTTTATCCCTTTCGTTCCTTAGCAATGTTCTGCACTTTCCTTGATACTCTGAAATATTCACGGATAACTACAACTGTAGAACTAGGTGAGTTTACGAATAAAGGCAAACATTTAATATAATTAAATCGGACCAAACAATGTTGAGTTCAGTGTTGTGCCCAGTGTTATTAAAATTGTACCGGATCGGCCGGTCGAACTGGTTCAACCGGTCGTCGGCCATTGCTCCGATTCTGTTACTCTTCAAACCAGTGCCTCCTATTGGACCGTTCTAGACCGGTGAAAATCGGCCCATAACCACCGCCTGGTGAACCAGTGGATCGGACCGGTCCACTATTGAACCAAAAAAATGCCTTCTGTTAAAAAAAAAACTCAATATACTTTTTTTTTATATATATAACTTAATAAGTAAAGGAAGTGAAAAGGAGAAGAAAAACATGTTACATAAATTGGAAGTTTGAGAAAAGAAAAACTAATTTGAAGGAGAATCAATAAACCCACCCAATATTCTTGCTCAAAAGATTGAAAGAGAAAGTGATTTCAAATTATAAAGTTTGTGTCACAGTAACTTGTGTCTTTGTGATTTCAAAATCTTTTGAACTTTTTTATTATTTATTTAGATATGTATCTTTTTGGAAATGAAATATTCATTTACCTTTTATACACACCAATTATATTGACTAATTTACCTTGTATAATTATGAATATAATTATAAGGATTAAAAGATAATTAAACTTTTTTTTTATTATTTCTTCCATCTTCAGTTTCCGTAATTTTAAAATTGTAAGAGATAGCAAAAGTTGTTTCTTGAGTCTTGACAAATATGTTGTCTTTTTTATTTTCTCTTTCCTTATATTGGCTTAATTAAGTAAAGCTAACAGATTTGAGGACTTGATTGGATGTGTAATTCAGTAAGTACCTTTTCTAAAAAAAGTTTGCGTGTTTGATATTTTATACATATATAGTTAGCTTACTTTATCCTCTTAATTGGAATTAGTTCAACTTCGTGGAGGAAACAAATAACAAATCCTAAATCACAATTATGAATTTATGATATATTGTTAAAATCTTGATTTGTAAAATCGATTTAGTTGCATCTTTAAAATATTGCTTATCTTGAGTTACGACTCCCTATCCTGCTAAAATATTCATGGAATATACATGAAATATAATATTATAACTATAGAAATTACGTTTTTAGCAAAAACTTAGTTATGATAAATTTATAGATTATAATTATAAAGAATTAACACTATACCGGTTGGGCCAGTGGTTCGACCGATCGAACTAGTAAAATCGGTAACCAATAAGGTTACCGGTTCGGTGTCCGATCCGGTTCTGAAAACACTGGTTGTGCCAACACCTCTTTCCAGAGTATTGGACCAACTTCCTGTTAACACGTGCACTTTCAACAACAACACCCTCACCATTCATGACACTTATGGGAAAATCCCCAATAACAAGCAAGATATTGTGCTACACATTCTGGGAAGGAGCTTGATATAAAAGTTATTGATGAAGGGCCGAAGGTCAACAGTGAGATGAATGATAGACTTAGACAACAATGGAGCAGTGAAGAGATAATGCATGCAGTATTTCAGATGAGTGATACCAAAAGTTCTGGACATGATGGCATGAACTCAGGCTTCTTCAAGTCTAGCTGGAGCATAAATGGGGATCTAGTTTGTGTTGTTATCAAGGAAGTTAAGAGAGAATGGAAGTTTCTCAAAAAAATTAACACTATTGTTGTTTGCTTAATTCCCAAACCCCTCTAAGATTATTGAGTTTTCTTGCTCAATAGTTGGTTAGAGGTTATGGTAGGAAGAACATTTCACCTAGAGGCATGTTAAAGATTGATATACAAAAAGCTTGCTTATGATACTGTTAATTGGAAGTTTTTGGAAGAAGTCCTTAGACACTATGGCTTTGATGAGAACTTTGTTAATATCATTATGTTGTGTGTTACTTGCCATATGTACTCTTTGTGTGTTAATGATAGTTCAGAGGGCAACATGAAGGGCAAAGAGGGCCTCAGACAAGGAGACCCCTTATCTCCCTATCTTTCTGTTCTACATAGATTACTTAGCTAGTCTCATTGAGAACAAAATAGATAGCAATATAAACTTTAACTATCATCCTAAGTGTGGGAAAATTAAACTCTGCCACATGACTTTTGCTGATGATTTGCTCTTATTTTGCAGGGGATACAATATCAATGACCATACTTAAGGATACCATCAAAGAGTTCTCAGAAATGGCTGGTTTAAAAGGATACCATCAAAGAGTTCTCAGAAATGGCTGGTTTAAAAGTAAAGGATGGGAAGAGTAACATTTTCTTGGCAGTGGTAAATCATGAGGAGAGAGATAGATTGAATCAAGTTTGGGGTTTTAGAGAATGCTCTTTTTCTATCAGATACTTGGGCATACCTCTCAGCCCAAGAACTTTAAAGATTGCTGATTATGAGCCTCTGATCTAGAAGATGATAGAATACAAGGGTGGCAAGCAAATAATATAAGTTATGCATGCAGACTACAATTGATCAAAGCAGTGCTAGTCAGCATACAAAACTTCTGGAGCCATGTGTTTATTTTTTGTATTGGTGTTATAGATAGAATACATAGAGCCTGCTGCAAACTACCTCTGGTCAGGCAATGATGGAGGGAAAAAGAGTGTGGTAGCACGAGAGAAGATCTGCCACGAATATAAAAGTGGTAGTCTCCAGATAAATGAGGTTCTTGGAGTGAACAAGACCATACAGACCCTACATATGTTAAGAATAAGCAACTTAGATGGACCACTAACAAATTGGCAGGCTTGGGTCCAACAGTACAAAATGAAAGACATTTGCACATGGGATGTTAAAAAGAAGGTGAGTGACTCACCTTGGTGGAGGAATCTCCTTGATATGAGAGATGAGATTGAAGCACTGATCCCATCAGTGAGACAAGTAGGAGGCCACAGAACCAGAGCAAAACTCACACAAAAAATGCATGCATGCTTTGTTCCAGAAAAACCAGAGGTGCATTGGTGGAGGCAGGTATGGAATACTTACTCTCTCCCAAAGTTTAACTTCATACATTGGTTGGCAGTACAACAGAGGTTGGCCATCAAAGACAGAATTGGCAGGTTTGTAAGTATAACTGAACCCAAATGTGAACTGTGTGATTACCCCACTAAGTCACATAATCATATTTTCTTTAAATGCAACTGGTCCTTTGATGTTATGTCTTAAGTGATGAATAGTACATGTATTAGAAGGAGCTCAGACAACATGGAAGACTGGATCAGTACGTTCAACAATTCCCAAGCCAAAGGAACCAATATATTTCAAATAAGAGCATCTATCTTAGGAGAAATGGTGGCTATAGTGTGGAAAGCAAGAAACAAAAAAAAATCTTTGAAGGGAAAATCATTCCAGCTCACCAAGCCAGCAAAGACATAGCACACAATGGTAAGCAAGATTAAGGATAGAAGTAAGAAAAAGAATAGAATAATTAAGGCCATTTGTACTAAACTGAACCAATTATAGTATGCTGCTGAGATATCTTGATCTAATCACCTCTGGTCCAGAGGATTTCTAACTGTTTGCAGGCACAAAGCTGCTGGATTTCAGAATTTACCAAGGTAGGTAAATAATTTCTATCAGTGGCCCTCCATCCCCCAAAGGAGAAGGGCATCAAGGAAAGCAATCCATCCATGAAAGGCTAAAGCAGTACCACACTAGGAGAGCTGGTGAATGTCAACAGTCCTAGACTGGAGCAAGTGAGTAGTGGGTTCTCTTAGCCATTGTATGCTTGTTATGATTTTGGACATTCTGATTAGGGTGATAGAATTTTGTGGTATTGTAGGAGTTACTTAGAGTCATAGACATGGCCTAGGCCTCTAGTATTCCTTAGTCGGCTAGATTTGATCAGTTTGATAATATGTTGAGTTTGCTTTCACATTAGGGTATGCCCCTCTTATCCTGTAAAACTCTACTTTGGTTTTGGTCTATTTAACTTTCGGCGGGAAAAAAAACCTTTATTGATATATCTATTAATAAAAGGGAAGGATTTTTACGAGACAAAATGGAGGTTATTTGTGTAGTGTTTTTTTTTACCAAACTATCCTCAACTTTTTTTTACCAGAGCAAATACTATTGTTACACTTCATGCATGTAGTATTAAAAACAAAATGCATTTGCATTGGTTATCCACCTCTATGATTCTCAACCCATGAACTGCTCGAAAAGTTGCTATATATATATATATATATATATTTTATGGTCGGTCAATAAATAGTATTGCACATCTCACACGCTTATTTTATGAATTAAGAATTAAAAGGTCATCAATCTTTCATCTGTTTCTCTTAAATAACGACCAACCAATAGTCAAATACAGATACATGCCTTTTTATGTATATACATAATTACATGTACAAATACAACATATTTGCACGCTAATTATTATATATAAATGTGTGCTGTTTGATTGCTGACTTTCTGTAATCCTAACTAATCTTTTTAACTTTAAATAATTGAACAGCAGTCGGTTTCATAATGTGGATAGCCCCATTGGCCCAAGAAGAATCGCTATGAGATTCAACTGGTTGCATATAATATTTTTAACAAAAATCCCAATGATTCTCTATCTATGGATATAATGCCCCAGACACGAAATCTAAATAATATATCAAACTGATTGAACGGTTTTCCAAAACAATGGCATTTTTGTCTTGTTTGCAACTTGATCGAAATAAGTTGTACTCAAAAAGAGTAAAGCCTATGATCATACAGTGAAATTTGGACCTATGGGTCAAGATTGTTGGGGCACAATAAAATGAACCAAAATTATAAAACGCAAAAGCAAAAAAAAATGCTACTATTTGTTTACTCAATTCCCCATTGAATATGTCTAGACACACAATGAAGCCACGATCAGTAAAATTCAAATTACATATAAAAAGTTTTGGCGAATTGTGTGGGATTCATTCTATTTTGTAGTGCACGTCCTAAGCTTACCATAAGGGTTGGTCAGAGGCATGGTCAAAAGTTTGGACGATTGTTTCCTGCAATTGATGTATGGTAACATGGTAACAGAAGATCATGATTCAACGGTCAATCCAATAATTGCTTCGTAACCTATCGATTGTTTGATCGTGATATATTTATTAAGAATTAGTCATCTTTTTTAATTGAAGACCACTTAACACATTCCACGTGTCAAAGTTCAAATGTAGCACACTAGAGTCCATTGTCAAAAGTGCCAAATTTATTCAAAACAAAATCAAATAAGGACAACCATTATATATATTCGAGAAAATCCCACCAACTAAAAAATGCCCTTTTTAAAGAGTGTCTCCAACCATGAGTCATGGATCAACATGCATTATATTTCTTTCTCATGTACACAAATTATAAAATTGTACATTTCTATTTGCTGACGGTAGAATACGTGTAATTTGGATTGGATTGGAAATTGGAATCCATTTGTGGCTTACCAGGTTTAGCTGACTCACCTCCACATACGTTTTCAATTATGGATGTCTTGTCTCCTCCTAATACCTTAATTAGATTAATTATAAAGTTAAGGGCCGGGCCATTATTAGTTAACCCCTAGCTAGCATTTTATAATTCTAAAGCAACCACCACATATAGTTTTACATTAGTAAATGTACACTTTTGTTGCTTTACATTTGTTTAACGATCTAATGTGTCATTTAGAGCTATGATTAAAGAAGAAAGCAGTTGTTTAGGGGTCAATTTATTAGTGGTCTATTGTTAGCACTTTTTTTTTGTGCGAGAGGAAAAAGTGCAGTGGAAAGTGAAAAAATGGAACATTTGTTCATGGGAGGACCCCTAAATTGTAATAGCGTGGATAAGGAATTTAATAGTGATCCGAATTTTTGACGTATTTGTGTTTTCTTCTATTAGTTTTTTTTTTCTAGGCATTTAATTTAATGATTTTGTGTGATGGAAATTGATTTATGTAGGGCACCAGTTCATCTTAAAAACAAAAATGTATCACCCATTTGTCCACTAGGATACATGGATTTACACGTAGGTATTTACTGATATTAAATTCATATTTTAATAGTGTGGATAAGAAAAAGCATCCAATAATACAATTGAGTTAGAATTATCCAACTCAATTAAAGAAAAAAAAACACACACATAACGGTGGTGGAAATTAAATATTATAGAATATCCCTAGATGTAATTTAAATAAATATGTCTTCATATTGAAGTTTGAGGTAAAAAAGATCGACGAATTTGGGTCCCTCAATTATCAGATACACAAAATAAAATACTCAACTAACTATGACAAGTATGATGTATGTTTGTTTATATATATTGAGTGATGGGATTATTTTTTGACAAATTAGATATATGAATCAACAGTACCATTATCCAAAAACATTAATTATAGTTTAATCCAACTGGTTGGCAAGTGGATTATGGCAAATCAATTGATTCATATGTCGGAGCTTTGAGCCAAGGACTACAATAAGAGCGTGTAAACTGTATGGCAACAAGTGCAAATTCTTTATTATTATAATTTGGAAAAAAATCGTAAATGCTAAATTACAAGCTAAGGTGCCTGGTGTGTTAGAGTTATTTTGATATTATTTCGTTCGAGTTACAATACACGAGAGATAATTACAAATCGGTTTGACAATGCCAAAATAATGCTAATCCAATATAATAAACGAACTAACTTGGTCTGAAACAACTACTGTCTATTACAAGTATTGAATTGCTCTAGATATCATAATAAGACAAATAATCGCATAGATCGAATAAAGGGCGTTCGATGTGTGCATCGAACGTGGCCGGTTCGATGTTGTTGTAAGTCGAACTCGATTGGTTCGAGAGTGTTGTCGGTCGAATTGATGATGTGCCGAACCATCATGTTTCGATGTTGGTGTGTCGAACTAAGCCGAATCGAAGCAGTAGAAACTCGAATGGGAACCGATTCAATCTTAGTCAACGTAAGTTGGGTTTAAGTCGAACAATAAAGTATATATTGAACCCTTGTGTTCGATGTGGTAGTGTGTGTTGTGCGTGTCTCTAATAAATCATCAGAAGATTAAGGGGTTTATAGACCCCGTCCCGTGGGACTCTTCAAGCATCGGAGAGTAAGCGTCGAACATGCGTGGTTCGATGCTGAATCTGCATCGAACCTCCTCCGTTCGATGCGCCCGTTTCTCCGGGCCTTCACTACTGGGCCGGCCAATGTCAAATTTAGGCATATCCTAAATAATCCCCATCACATAGTCCCCCCCAGTTTGGGAGACAGTGTCGATTAAGGAGCGGCTTCCGAACTTAAGAAATCATGCGCCTCGCTCTTATATGCTTGAAATTCATGCCCCCGATTGGGAGACGGTCTCGATTAAAGATCGGGGTCCAATTTTGGATGACTTATGGCTTTTCTTTGAAGATCATGCCCCCGATTGGGAGATGATTTTGATAAAAAAAAAATGGACTCCAATATTGGAGGACTTGATCTCATTAATCTCTTAAAATTTAATGGTAAATTTTGGGTACATTGAACTCTGTCCGCTTGATGTACTCTGGTGACATCATCGAATTTGAGAAATTCGATGCGTGTGCATTGAACAGGGTCCGTTCGATGCTATTGCATCGAATCGGGAAAGAGAGGCGATGGTGGGTCTATAAAAGGAGTCAATTTCGACCTCATTTTTATTTTTCTTTCCAGGGGAGGTTTTTTGTTGCTTTCCAGATCACATCGAACCGTGGGCGTTCGACCTTCCCATCCACATCAAATTCTGAGGATTCGATGCTTATATAATTTTTTTCTTTTTTTGATTAATCCATATATTTTTTTATAATCAACTTAAAATGGAGAGGAAAAATTCTGAAAGTCGGAGTAAACCTGTAGTGTCACCCGAGAATATATATGGTGCTCAGACCGGGAGCGAGGAGACAAACACATCAGATGTGGGCCCATCATTTGCGAGTGTTTCGTCGGATGGTTCCCCGGAAGATGGCGCGAGGACTCAAACTGCAGTTAGGGCCCCCGGAGCTTTGTCTGATAATTGGGATGCAGGTCATTCCACTCCTCCACCGGTTGATCGTTCTACGATGAGGCTTGGTGGCGTACGTGCTGGTATCCGGGTGCCTGTTGTGAGTGACTTCGAGCGTCATGAGGATTTTGTGCCGCAAAGATTGGTGATGACTCCAACTGCCACTGGTGGTCGCGTTAAGGTTGGGACTAATTCTCAAATCCAAGTGATGGAAGAAATTGACACGGAAGATGAAAAGATTGTTGTTAATTTGGCTAGATTCAATGCAAGTAATCCCACGTTTCGGAACGCGCGAGGGCCCGATGAAGAGGGTTCTTCCAGGTTAGGAGGTGAGCATTGGTACGCTGCTGCCAAGAGGAAATTAACTGAAGATGAGTATGCTCGAGAGGCTCAATACATCCCACCGCCTCCACTTAGGCGACCTCGACCTTCAGGTAATCCAATACCATCCCCTCATGGGAGCCTCGTTGAGTATGATTTTCTTAATGATGAGAACTCAGAATCTTTGAGCATTACTCTGGGTGGATATCGATTGAGGGAAGAACAGTTAACAGAGATTATGCGGTGCCTATGGCCTCAACTCGATTGTCAAGTCGTAATTGATAGGCTAGGATACCGTGATCTGGCGCACTTTGGTCGTTTGTTTTTTGCTGCTATTACTATAGGAGTGTATCGACTGTGCTAGGATTACAGTGGTCTGATTGAGGTACATGGTCAACATTATTCCATTGTTGACAGGTTGCGCGCAAGTATTCATAGTGATGATAATAGTCGATGCAATGCGCTGAAATGCGCCAAAGAATCTGAGAAGGTGGCTGCTAAGGATGTTCGTGATGCTCACGATGCTGGAATAACGGCCAAGAAAACCGAGGAGAATGATGTCGCATTGCGTGTAGAAATAGCTGCATTGAAGAGAGAGAATGACTCTTTGAAGTGTGAGAATTCTTCTCGTAAAGCGTCGAATGATGATGCCGACAAGGTCTTTGCTGAATTGGGATACCGGGTTCGGTATTTGGAATCCGAATATTACAGGTGTTCTATTGCTAAATCCTTCATGCAGAGTAGTGTTTACAAATTGCTAGAGTTGCTCCATGGTGCTGCAGACATGAAGTATGGCATGGAACTTGCCGTTGATCAAGCTGGATATCTCGGATATCTTATGGAGGGTTCCCGAAATGACATGTTGGATACTAGCCGTGGTCCGAGGATGGAGATCCCAGAGCCCAGCAGCAAAAACGAAGAGGACCATCAGGCCCCTAGACCCGGTGATCCGTTATACGCCGTATGGCGTGACCGCAAGGGTAAGAATGTCCTTGGTTCCAGTTCTTTAAATCCGGGTCCGTCTTCAATGCCTGAGGGAACGGGTCTTGGTTATCTTAAATGTGTTTTAAGTGAATCAGAGATAGTCAAGAAAGCCATCGATGCCGCTTTTGGTCATAGTGATGATGAAGATGAAGGGTGTCCGAAAAATACTGCTCCTCGAGCCGCGTCTAGGTCTACCATATTCCTCTTGAGTCCTCCCAAGACATCATGGTCTCAACCTTTGCCTTCAGTGACTCTAGACAAAGGGAAGAAAGTTGTGCTCGTTTCTTCTACTTCTGGTTCAACTATGACTTTTTCGACTGGAATTTATCTTCGTCGCAGTTCTGGAACTTCCTTAACCGAGGTTGTTGTGCCAAAACCAAGAGTTGGTATCTTCTAGTAGATATCAGCTTGAGAGTATCCCCGAAAGAGAGGTTGTTAATATGCCCAAAGATTGGTCACATGCAAATGAGCTGGTGCTCACGGAGGATCAAATTCAGGAAAATTGTACCAATTATGCATGTTCCGTGGGTGTGATCCTTCGTCCGGAGTCCCCCCAGTCTTCTGCTGAGTAGCGAATTTTAGTTCATATCGTTTGATGATATTAAGCTTTTTTGTTCTTGGAACAATTTTTTTTGCATTTCACTTGCAACAGTTCTTGAATGAGACCGATTTTGTAGCTTGATATCATAATTTTCCGATTTATACTCTATTTGTATAATTCATTCTCTTTTTAACCAAGTTCAATACACGTTTAATTGCACTTTGTCCGTTGTCAATTTCATAATTGTGTTATGCCTTATAATCATTATCGATCTCGCGTTGCATCTCTGTCATGACACTCGTGTCGTGCATGAGGGGTTCAACCACTTTGGGCCATTTATACCGCCGTCATGATGTTCGTGTCGTGAATAAGGAGTTCAACCACTTTGGGCCATTTATATCGTCGTCATGATGCTCGTGTCGTGCATGAGGGGTTCGACCACTTTGGTCCATTTATACCGCCGTCATGACGCTCGTGTCGTGCATGAGGGGTTCGACCACTTTAGGCCATTTAGACCGCCGTCATGACGCTCGTGTCGTGCATGAGGAGTTTGACCACTTTGGGCCATTTATACCGCCATCATGACGCTCGTGTCGTGTATGAGGGCTTCAACCACTTTGGGCCATTTATACCGATGAGACTCCACCTGCGCAATTTGATGGATATAAAATATAATTAGTTATTTGAAATGGGCTGAGCTCGATTCTTACCGAGGTGTCTACGTTTCCCAGTTTGCATGGGACTCAAACCTTCGGGGTTCATACAATTATTTGACTGTCGGGTGGTATTATTTCAATTCCTATGCATAGTAGCGTCTAAGATGTTGCACATTCCACGGACGCTTCTGTTGAACACCCTGCATAGTTTCCAAGTAATAGTATCCTCTCAAACTTACTCGTATGACTTTGAAAGGCCACTCCCATTTTGGTTCGAGCTTCTCGATGTGTTGTTTTGCCGCAATGCTTCTTAGGACCAAATCACCTACTTTGGAGTTTCGGAACTGGACCCTTTTATCATAGCTTTTGGCCATTGCTGACTTAAAAGCTACTGTGCGTTGATACACATCTTCCCTTGTCGAACCTATCATATCCAGATCCATTTATCTTAAACGGGCCGATTGTTCAGGGTCGTAATCGTTAATCCTGCGCGTCAGCATACCTATTTCTGCAGGCAGAACAACCTTGGTGCCATAGACAAGAACAAATGGAGTCTCCCTTGTCGATGTTTTTGGAGTTGTTCTATATGCCCACAATATTCTTTGAAGCTCTTCTGGCCATGTTTTTCATGTGCTTCTCACCCTCATTTCAAGATAATCCTTCGATATTTTGTTGGTGGATTCCGTTTGACCATTTCACTGGGGATGATAGACTAAGGTCAAATTATGAGATATCTTTAACTCCGCGAACCATGATTTAATCTCCCTTCCGTTGAATTGCGTTCCATTATCACATATAATATACCTCGGAATTCCAAAATTGCATACGATGTATTTTCAGATAAACTCAATCATATTCTTCTCAACTTGGTGTAGTACTCAACTGCCACCACCAAATATCTCTTTTAACCTTTAGCCGGGGGAAAAGGTCCTACGATGTCGATTCCCGATTGATCAAATAGACATGCCACATCGATGGGTTGTAGCGGTTGTGCAGGTCTATGAATGAGATGAGCGTGGTACTGACAGCTATCACATCGCCTCGAAAAAGCTATTGCATCTTTTAATAGAGTTGGCCAATAATATCCATAGCGTAAAATTCGCGGAGCCAAAGCTCTTCCCCCAAAATGATTTCCACAGCACCCTACATGAATTTCCTTCATTACGTATTCAGCCTGGGTTGGAGTCAAGCATCTCATAAGTGGTCCTTTGAAAGATCTTTTGTAAAGCTTTCCATTGTGGATAGTAAACGTGTAGGCCTTATATCGCATTCTGCGCTGTGCATTCGGATCTGTCGGGAGGATACCCTCCCGAAGATAAATCATAATTTCGTCCTTCCAAGTCAGGTCTTCTTGTATTGCCATTATAAATCCCACCCGCACCTCCGTAGCGTTATATTTTGATATCCCGGTCGAGGGCTTGTCGGCAGCCATAAGTGTTACTCTCTTCTTTACCAAAATCTCCGAAGAACTTGCAAATTTAGAGAGCGCATCGACTTTGCATTGTCTTCCCTCGGGATCTGAGTAATATCAAAGAATTTAAAACTCCTTGCCAATTCTTTTACCTTTGCGGCATATAATTTTATCGTCTCCTCTCTCGTCTCGTATTTTCTCGAAAAATGATTTGCCACTAAGAGCGAATCGGTAAATATGTCCAAATGTTCAATGTTGAGTTTGAGAGCCATTTTGACACCAGCAATAACTGCTTCGTACTCGACTTTGTTGTTCGTCACCATGTAGTTTAGACTGATAGCGAATTCAAATTCTCTTCGCTATGGGGGACAGAAAATGAATTTCAATCCCTCCTCCATGAGTGGTTATGGACCCGTCCGTGTGTAGTATCCATGTTGTGGTTGCTCTGCTTGGTTCCGGCTTGGTCTGATATAGAAAAGATACAGTTTGCAGTTTCGGCTACACTATTACCCAATGTCTCAACCATGAAATCCGCCAAGGCCTGCACTTTAATTGCAGTTCGCGGCTTGAACTCCAATTCGAATTCACTGAGCTCAATCGCCCATTTAACCAATTTACCGGAAGTTTTGGGCCTCGCCAGCACTTGTTTCAAAGGTTTATCCGTCACCACCATGATTGGGTGAGATTCAAAGTATGGTCTCAATTTCCATGCGGTGGCCACGATTGCCAGTGCGAACAACTCTATCTCCAAGTAGTTCATTTTTGCCCCCTGCGGAACTCTACTCACATAGTGAATGGGTAAGTGCTAGGTTCCCTTTTGCTTGACTAGTACCGTGCTAATGGCGTGCGAGGATATAGCTAGGTATAGATACAACATTTTATTTTCCTCCGGTTTAGCTAACAGTGGCGGGCTCACCAAAAAAAATTCATTTACCGAAAAGCTTCCTCACACTCCGGCGTCCATACAAAATTCTTGCTTCGCCTCATAACTTTAAAGAAAATGAGGTTCTTTTCGGCAGAAGTCGATATGAACCTTCCCAAGGCAGTCAATCGGCCCACCAGACACTGCACATTCCTCACCGTCTTTGGTGATGGTAGATCCAACATCGCCTTTATCTTATCTGGATTGGCTTCGATTCCTATTTCGTTCACCACATAGCCTAGGAACTTCCCCGCTGTTACCCCAAAAGTGCACTTCTTAGGGTTCAACTTCATTCTGTAGGTTCTCATGATGGCGAAAGCCTCATCTAAATGACGCACATAC
This sequence comes from Linaria vulgaris, assembly GCA_948329865.1. Taxonomy (NCBI): domain Eukaryota; kingdom Viridiplantae; phylum Streptophyta; class Magnoliopsida; order Lamiales; family Plantaginaceae; genus Linaria; species Linaria vulgaris. The sequence continues at coordinate 84,901,965 of OX415254.1, read as the reverse complement.
TCCTCAGCCTTGAGACTTTTCACGAGCATGTCGTCGATATACACTTCCATCGACTTCCCAATTTGGTGGAAAAAATGTTTTGCCACCAGTCTTTGAAATGTCGCTCCTGCGTTCTTCAACCCGAAGGGCATTACCCTGTAACAATACACTCATGTATTCGTGACAAATGTTGTTTTGCTCTGATCTAATACCGCATGAATATCTGGTGAAATCCACTTTTCGCATCCATCATGCTCAACAGCGCACAACCTGCAGTCGAATCAACCAGTAGGTCTATCCTAGGCAATGAAAAAGGATCCCCAGGACAATGCTTGTTCAAGTCCGTATAATCCATGCACATTCTCCATGTCGCTTCTTTTTTCATAACCAATACGACATTTCTCAACCATTCTGAAAACCTTAGTGCATAAATGTGTCACGCCACTAAGAGTTCTTGTACCTCTTTTTCAGCGGCTTCATTATTCTCCTTGCTAAAATTTCGCTTCTTCTGTCTTATCAATTTTGCACTCTTATTTACATTCAACCGATGTACTATGATTCTGGAGTCTATTCCGTGCAAGTCGGAATCGGACTAGGCAAATATATCTGAATTACGCCTGAGACAGTCCACCAAGGCTACATCTATCATTTGCTTCATTCCTGCACCAATCTTTATTATTTTTTCAGCGCTCTCCCTGAATAGCTGCACAATCTTGAATTCTCCTAAGGGTTCAATTTTACATTCTTGTCATTGTTTCAATAACTGATTTTCTACTTTCTCCCATCCCTGCTTCTTAGACTCGGACCGCTTTTCATTTTCGTCTGTTACCACTATGGTCTTATTTCTTGTTTTCTTTGTTTCACTTGATCGCGCACGATGTCTCTTTGTCATTCTAGCTACTTATATCTGAAAATAATGTAATCGGTGTTCCCACAGACGGTGCCAATATATTGGTCTTATTTTGTCTAGGTTACAATACACCAGAGATAATTACAAATGAGCCTAACAATGCCAATATAATAAACGGACTAACTTAGTCCGGAACACCTACTGTCTATTACAAGTATTGAATTGCTCTATATATCCTAATAAGACAAATAATCGCGTAGATCGAATAGAGGGAATTCGATGTGCGCATCAAACGTGGCCGGTTTGATGTTGTTGTAAGTCGAACTCGATTGGTTCGAGAGTGTTATCGGTCGAATTAGTGATGTGTCGAACCGTCCTGTTTCAATGTTGGTGTGTCGAACTGAGCCGAATCGATGCAGTAGAAACTCGAATGGGAACCGGTTCGATCTTAGTCAACGTAAGCTGGGTTTAAGTCGAACAATAAAGTATATCGAACCCTTGTGTTCGATGTGGTAGTGTGTATTGTGCGTGTATCTAATAAATCGTCAGAAGGTTAAGGGGCGTGATGTTTATAGACCCGTCCCGTGGGACCCTTCAAGCGTCGAAGAGTAAGCGTCGAACAGGCGTGGTTCGATGCTGAATCCACATCGAACCTCCTCCGTTCAATGCGCCCGTTTCCCCGGGCCTTCGCTACTGGGCCAGCCCAATGTCGAATTTGTGCCTATTCTAAATAATCCTCATCACAATAGTTTAAATAATAACATGTATTTAGTCGGCAAAAATAGAAGACATAAACATATAACCTTAAAGCTCTTATTTTAATGCAACTTCAATACTATTTAAAGTCGTTTTGTAGTATTGAGGTTGCATTGAAATAAGAGCTTTAACTATTTTCAAGTCGTTTTGTAAATAGTTATAAAAAAAAGTCGATTTGTAAATATGTACGGTTAGATTTTTAGTATTTACGGGCATAATTATTTCAATACCTCATTTGCCAAATAAGATAGGCGTTTCAAGGAGTTTTACTATGACTAAGATTTAGATAAATTATGTATATTTCGTCGTAACATATTGAGCATTCGGATTATATTAGTCCAATGTATTTACAATAGTACTATCAAACTGTTGGTTCCGATGTTTAATTAAACAATATTCTAACGACAATGTTTTCAGAATTTAACATCAATAAGAATAATTTTCATTAACAAGATATCATATACATGACATGAATCAAATTACAATGAAAATAATAACTAACGTAATAAATCGACCTTTAGAACAATGTAGTGCAATTTGTTTGGATGAGTCGGAAGTGTGACCTCCTCAGTCCTCCCCCTTAAGATCACTATGTCGCGACTACTGCTTCAAGCCCTCGTGCAGCACTGACCTTCTAAGGTACAACGTCCTTTCCCGAACAGCCTCGTGAAGCTCGAAACTGCTCATTTCGAACATAAAGATATTTGCAGAACTCTAAGAAAATGTGTGCTATGCAATGTATGAAAAATCTAATGATTTTGGATGATTTTTCACAAGAGTGGAGGCCTCCTTTTATAGTGAGAAAAAAGATGCAACCACCAATACATTTAAGGGGAAAATTCATTCTTACAATCGAAGACATTCAAATGCTTTTGACCACCATAAATATGTGATTTAATGTTCAAATAAAATTTAAATATTTATTCTTGAATATTATTTAATAAAATAAATAATATCCCACATGCTTCTCATTAAGCAATATAATTCACATACTAATATTTGGACTCAATTCTAAATATTTCCAACATAAACATCATGCATGAATGGACATTATAGCTAGAATAAGACTCATTTATATGAGGCTATTATGTGTCCTACGACTAAAACGACTCTTTCTTTACTATTTATTAAAAAATCATGTTATGAATAAAAAGAATACAAGAATTTATCGATAAGTGATAATTGGATCTGATGTTTTATTGGATGAACTACCTTATCATCGTCATTTAGTCACCTTATCAAGTTGTTTGAGCCCAAAGCTACCATGGATGACGATCGTACCATCCATTTTACACTGGATATATATAAGAGTTGCATGAAAACACACAGTGCTCCCACTCCTCTACTGTAATAGTTTATACGGTTCCCTTCGTAATACTACCACCTGAATCACACGGATCCGGCATGCTCTCGTTTTCAGCTAATCACACCCATCACGTTAAATGTATTTTATATTTTAAAAATGCAATAATCGTACTTTGACTTGAAGGTTTTAATGCACCACTTGTGTAAGGTTTTAATAAAATTTCTTATAATTAATATTATCTTTTCATATTGTGTTAAAATCGCGTTTGTAATTAGCGTTTTTAGTTATTCTAACGAAACACACATTTTGGTTGGTTAGCGGTTGAGCTACAGGCACCAGTTCAGTTCTCTGTCGTCGAATCTGTTTTATTAATTCTAATCTGGATCGTTGAATCATTTTATCCATTAGTTTAAATAGCTCCTCTAACGGCCGGATTCTAGACTATGCTAAACCTTTTCTTTATCATTGCTATTGACAATACTTATTTCGACGTTTGTGAGTTGTGATTCCGCTTTCCTGCCTTGGATTGAGCTTTCACTCCTGCCTTAATCCACGGAATGGCATTTCAGGAAGAAGTTAAATTGGTACCTAACCGGTTCTTCTTTTGCCTCCCGGTGGCCCTAAGCAATCAAACCAACCCTTGTGATGCTACTGAAAAAAGTACTAGAGCAGTAAAACAATATTCGTAACAGAATTTTGGAGAAGAGAGAGAAATGAGAAGAACGCTCCAATCTTTCGATTCATTCATTCATCTTTTAGTCAATAGTATTTGCGTTCATTTCACGATTCTAACAAAATTTAATCGAATCGAAGAATCAGGTTCATAATTGTTACGATCATGATATAGACTGACATTGATGTATAGCGTATTCAACAATAAAAACATTGATGCATAGCGTTATTAAGTATAATTTCACTGCGATCAATCTAATTTCAAAAATGCACTAAGTTTGTAGTATTGCTTAAAACCCTCGCTCAAGGTCCCATAGTTGCAAGCCCCGCATCCAAATCAGGATTGCCGCATTCTTAGACGCGTTTTAGACCCAACGACGATTAGCCTAACTGACAAACAGGTTTTTAGTTATGACGTTTGTTGCGCAACAGCTAACATACTGAACATAGATAATGGCAATACTAATCACGAACGGAGTAATTTACAACATGCACGAGAAGTGATAAAAAATGAAAGAGCTCAAAACACAATCTATTCACCCAGTTCGTATATAATTACCCCTTGGGAGATCCAAGCAAGGATCTCCTCTATGATGATGATGAGTACAAATAAGATACAACATATGTCTCTCGCATATTAAGAATAATCACACATATGCATTCTCTCTTATTTTAATCTCTCCCTCACATCTCTATCATGGTGGCCACAAGGCCACACATCATAGGTTATTAAATTACATCGCCACATTAGATTACATGACCTAAAAGTCTCTTAAATAGTTGCTGAAACGTGTAGACGAAGATGGACTGAAACTGGGTCGGGACCCGCGCGACACGTCGTGTAGCGCAGCACCCACGCGACTTGTCGTTCAGCGCAACTCGTAGCGCGACACCTCGTGACCGCGCCTTGGGCGGCGTGGCCAACGCCATTCCCTGGACAACCCGCGCGACCAGCGCTACCACTTGCCTGCACATCGTGTTATGCTCTTTGTCTTCATCGTTCAACACCCTCTCTTCATTGTGCATGCTCCACAATCCTAACAATGTTTTCTCCTCGAACGTTACTCCTTATCTCGTATGGAGTTATGCATCACACGATCTTAACTGGAGACCAACCAAGTTTATGAGACTTGTTTATATATAGTCTGCTTTTTCTCAAACGTGTTGAAAATTCCTTTACTCGAGTGCTAATTGAACTATTCCTAGCACAATGCGCTGTTTGGACATAGTATAAGGAAATTATTTAAATTAGACAATTAATTGATATATTGCAACAAAAAAGGCACCATCAAGAAAGATCATCCTTGATAAACAAGAATCATTCCTGCGCAAATCTAGTCGATGAAAATATCATAAAATTAATAACACGAAATCATAATGCGTTTCTCGAAAAGTATCAAATATTTTGATTTTTAACTCTATCAAAACAAAACATACATATATTTTTTATGTTCATTACGACTACAATATTCCCGAATTATTTGAAACGTGTCAAAAAATGTCAAAAAATTCTGGAAACGTTTCTACATTTGAGCGGACTAAACTATTTTTAAAACCAAAATTTCTATCCATGCGAGATACACGACGAATAAATTATTCCTATGTAAAATTCACATTATAATAAGAATAATTAAAGTAAGAGAATAAGTTGAAACACGCTATTCCACTTTTTGCCCAATTACATTTCCATTTCCATTTCCCTCTCTCCATTCTCCAATAATAATAATAATAATAATAATAATAAAAAAAGTATTCCTTCATTGACTTATAAATAAACCCCCACTTCATAAATTCGCTCACTTTTTCCTCTCTTTACTTCTCAACATTTCATCAGAATCCAATTCGTCACAAATGGGTGCGAACTCATCGTCTCTTCCGGATAACTCCGACGGGTCGGGTCCCATGACCCGGCCCAGACTCGACGACATACCCGAATCCTGCATGGCTTTGGTCCTATCCAACCTGGACCCGCCCGAGATCGCCAAGCTGGCCCGGCTCAACCGGGCTTTTCGAGCCGCTTCGTCAGCTGATTTCATCTGGATTCCGAAATTACCCTCGACGTATGAGTATATTCTCGGAAAATTGCCTGATGGAGGTGTGGGGGAGAAGGGCAAGATGGATATTTACTCTAGGTTGTGCAGGCCTGTTCCCTTTGATGGTGGCACACAGGTGTGTGTGAAAATTTGTTGTTTTGTTTTTGTGAGATTTTGCTGAAGTTGTGAATTTTGAAGATTTTGTTATGTGGGGTTTTTATATTTTTATAAAAAAAGTGATTTTTTTTTTGTGAGATTTTACTGAAGTTGTGATTTTTTGAAGATTTTGTTATGTGGGTTTTTTAAGTTTTTATAAAAAAAGTGTTTTTTGGTGAGATTTTGCTAAAGTTGTGATTTTTTTTTTAATTGGGACAGGAAGTGTGGATTGATAAGAGGACAGGGGGTGTTTGTTTGGCGATGAGCTGGAAGGCGATGGCGATAACCGGAATCGATGATCGGCGGTATTGGAATCAGATTCCAACTGATGAATCCAGGTGGGTTTATCTCTAATTGATGAAAGATTGTGCCATCGATTTTGAAGTTACTTTCTTGATGAGTTGGTAGAGTTAATCATTATGTGTTTGTTGGTTTTATGACAAAATTTTAGCTTGGATTACTACAAGAACTTGAAGTAATGTGATCAAGAGCATGATGTTTGGTGCAATTTGACAAAAAATTAGGTGCATCATAAGTGGAGATCTGACACGAGTGGAGTGTTGTTTGGTTGCTTGTAATAGTTTCCATTATTTTCCGGGTTGCAAAATTTTGAGGTATATGTTACATTGGAAAGATTCAAGAAGATGGTGTTTGGTGTAAGTTTGATCACAATTTAGCTGAATTAAAAGCTTAGGATTGGAGATCTGACTTGGGTCTAGTGTTGCTTGGTTGACTGTAATAATTTTGGTTACTTCTCCGATTTCGAACAAATTCGTTAAGCATATTCATATATGGAGAATTGATTCTTATCTAAAATTCTGGATGGAAAACAGGACACGATGCTATGTTAAAGATAAACCTCCAATTTGCAGAGTTTTTTAAAGCTCCAAAAGAGGTCTCTTTGTAATTACTGAAACTTAAGGGAGTTGCCTTTTCGTAATTAGATTAAACTTCAGGTGGTGTAGATGTAATTGTCCCTTGTATTGTTAGTTGCTTAGTTGAGAATGACAGGGCAACAAATATCCCAACTTATCAAAGTTTTATTTCACTTTTTCCTCTTATTTCTTGTCTTGTGGTGGATGCATTTGGTTTCTTGTAATTGAAGGGTAACTAAATGATTCTCTTCCATTCGTGTAGATTCCAAACAGTGGCATACCTTCAACAAGTCTGGTGGCTTGAAGTAGACGGTGACCTGGAGTTTCAACTCCCCAAAGGAACCTACAGTCTATTCTTCAAACTACAGCTTGGAAGGGTCGGCAAAAGAACGGGGCGTCGTACAAGTACTTCCGACAATGTACATGGCTGGGACGTAAGGCCCGCCCAATTCAAGCTGACAACTCAAGACGGGCAAAGTGCCGTATCCCGTTTCATGTTGGATAATCTGGGAAACTGGGCTCACTACCACGTGGGCGACTTTGCTGTCCAAGATGACAGTATATTGACAAAGATAAAGTATTCTTTGACGCAAATCGACTGTACACACACCAAAGGTGGGCTTTGTGTAGATTCAGTTTTGATATGCCCGCGTAGTTTAGGAAAAACGATACTCTCTGTAGATTGTGAAATGTGTAAAAAGCTTTAGGAAGTTCTTTGTAGGTGTAGGGGCAGTCTGTTTTTTATTGTTTGTCTCAGTTTTTGTCTAATAGTTTCTGAGATTTGATTGCTTCAGAGTGTTTTTTGGTAGTAGTTCCATAGATGAATCTTGTACATAATTTCAGGAATTCAATCTGATTGAGAAATGTAAATTGTTGTTCTATGGTTTCTTCTTTCTTTAATGTTTTTTCTTCGTACAGTTTTTTTTTGTTTTTTTTTTTTTTTTTTTTATATGGACATTGTCAAAAGTTAGGTTCTGGTCTATGTTCCTAAAGTACACTTAGTGCATGCATTCGTAATATGTCTTTGGTCATACAATATTTAGTTGATTTTTTTCCCCAAAAGCTTGTGCTTAGGCAAGCTTTTAAGGATTGTTTAGGATCTATGGATATGTCATCTCATACAAAATTTCAAGTCCGTCATACCATATTACATTATTGTTTCACCTAAAACCTAAGCTTTTAATTAAACAATATACTCGCTTCCATGTTACTATTTTACTAATGTAGTGGCTGGTCGACTGACCAGTATGGATCATTTTTCTTCTCATGACATTCCCTTTTTAACTGTCCTTGAACCCCTTGCTCCCTACTTGCTTTTCACACTGTAGGTGGTAGTAGTCTTCGAACGATATATATATATATATATATAGATATATATATATATATATATATTATGACGTGGGAATTCTAGCCGCTACTCTTCGGTTGCGCACTAGATAAACCCACAGGTGAACGAAATAGCATGCAAACCTCGCATACCGGATAAATCACACTAGGCTAACCACGTGTGACATGCAATGATCTAGAAGGCATAGAATCGATTCACTCTCACTGAGAATCAAACACGAGACCGAAGAGAGGAGAGCCCTCCTCTTTAACCACTAGACAAACCCCAAGGGGTTTCTTCGAACAATATTTAAATTCGATGTTGGTAAAAATTTGACACATGTCAAATGATTTAATTTTTATTTGTTTTTGTTTTATGTTTTGTCTTCTAGTCACAAATTGCCACGAGTATAGTTAACTTTCACTTGAGGAAAAGGCAAAAATGTGTTCAGTGATCAATGTTTCCTCCATTTCCCTTTTCAAAATTTTACTTTTTGCCCTAACCTCTTCTTCCTCAAACACTTTTATACGAATATATATAAAAAAAAGGAACCTGCCTGTTAACAGGTTTGGAATTATTCCCTATTTAACGGAAGATATTTATTTGGGTCGAAACGTCCTGTCCGTGATTCAAAGGCAACGCGAGATGGACACACTGAGATTAATTGCAAGAATATTCCCCTCCTTTATTCACTGAACATTTCCTCCTCTTTTTATCTTATGTATCTGAGTGATAGATTGTAGTAAGTAAGCTTAATTGTTTCAGCTTTCCTCCCCCCCTTTTATTCTACTGATCACCTCCCTTTATATAGACTTTGGTAGGGGTAGGTGTCATTGTGCATGTGTTTTGATAAGGACAGGTGTTGTTGTTACCTTGATACAGGTGTAAAAATTAGGATAATGTTTATCGTTTATCTACTAAGTGCTGACTAGATTAGCTTTTGTGTCTTCTGATATCTCCGAGGGCTTCTGATGTAGACTGTTTTTGATAGAGCTATTCTTCCGAGGGCTTTTGTTTTTCCTTCTTGATTCGGGTATTTTCTTCAACAGTCAGGAGTGATCTCTGAGAGTGGAAACATGGTCTCCGAGGACTTGGTATGACTTCCGAGGACTGTGATCTTGTGTCCGAGGGCTGTTTTTGCTTTACTGAGAGTGAAATTTCTTCACCAGAGTGCTCGGACTGTATTCACTGGGTGTTCCTGTATTGACTTCTTCCAAAATTGTGTTCTCGGATAAGTCCGAGTGTTGCTTTTTCCGAGGAGTGTTCAGCAAGGAAGTTTTCTTGTAAGTTCATAGGACTCGGGGTCCCTCTTGGTCCCTCTTGGCGCATTTGGTGGATATCGGAGTCATACGGGTCCATCGGGGTTTGCTCTTTTTCCGATGCCGTGTTGATATCTGTTTTTCATTCACCGTTTGACTTTCCAAGGGACGCTTGCGTTTCTCCTCGGATGCTTTTATAAACCTTTTCGGGTCAGTGACCGAGAGGTAGGGCAATTCTCCGAGGGGTTTTCTTTATAGGTACATCTCATTGGATGTACTCGTGACAATAGTATTGTCCATATATCCTCCGAGGGGTTTTCTTTATAGGTACATCTCATTGGATGTACTCGTGACAATAGTATTGTCCATATATCCTCCGAGGGGTTTTCTTTATAGGTACATCTCATTGGACGTACTCGTGACAATAGTATTGTCCATATATTATTTTTCCCGAGTAGGAGTGATCTCCTCTATTTTATTTTTTAGGGTTAACACTAGCCCCCCCAAATTTCGATTGTCCTCGTAGAGACAAGCGGAATTTTAAATCATCGTCCTAAGTGAGGTGAGGGGTTATTTTTGACTTAGTGTCCCTATATTTATTTTTTTCTTTTTTGATATTTATCCAATACGTATATATATTTAGAATTTATAAGGATTTTACCTGAATACCCTTAGGGTATCGTTATTAAGCACGCGGAGATCTCGGGGCGCAGGTGGCGGACTGTTGTTGACCAGCTTGGAGATTTGAACTATCTGACCGTTGGCAACGGTCAGAATGGGGACGGCGTGGCACAATCAGGTGGCGGTTACGTGGAGCTTTAAATAAGTTCCACGTTTTCAAAATTCTTGACCGTTGTCACCTTCGGTTATAAATAGGACACTGTTGCTTCTTTTTTCTTCATTCACTCAATCCGTCTTTGTGGTCATCTCCTCTCAGAGCAAAAAAGAAATCTCTTTCCTTGATCTTTATTCTTCATCTTTTGCAATTCAAATTCCTAGCAGACTTACCCGTTCCTCTTCTCTCTTTCAAAAACATTCCTCTTTTATTGTATCCATGGCTTCTTCCGCCAACACTGACTCTATTGCCGCCGCTATCTCCTCGGAAGTCACTGCTCCGATTAATTCTTCTACGAGTGTGAGAGGTATTCCAATGGGAGTGATTACTCGCAAGCGTAAGGGAGAAATTGCTGCTGCTGCTGAGGGCGGCGCCACTTCCTCGAAAAAAGCTAGGGTTCCCAAATCAAAGGAACCGCCTCTTCGAACTTTCGCTAAGGTGGAAAAAACGAAGAATATTGCTACTCGTAAGCAGGTAGCAGATCTGTTGACCTCAACCGGAGTCCTTCAGAAGAACATGGTCTTCCGAATCCCGACGAAGGATGAGAGGGCGTGCTATCCTCCTCCGGGTATGTTGACAGTATTCTTTGCTCAGGTGAAGTATGGGTGGCGCTCGTTTATGTCCCCTTTTTTCTGTGCGCTCTTTAAAGCTTGTAATATTAGCCCAAGTCAGATGGTACCAAATGGATTTGCTGCTATCTGTATTTATGTATTTTGGTGCCACGTGAATGGGCTAGAGTGTTCGGTGGAGCACTTTCTTTCAATCTTTGACGTGGCGGTATCACCCGGGGGGTATCCTTTCTATAACGTTCGTCATCGGGACAACTCGGGGGATTCCACGAAGAGAATCTTGGGGGCTGCTATTACCTCACATAGCGTCTGGAAGAACAGGTACTTCTTCGTGGGCCCTGTCAACGGCGAGTGGGATGTGCCCTTTGATTGGCGAGAGGGTACTACTCCCGTGCATGCTCTGGATCAGGAGGCAGTGCTATCTCCTATAATTTCTCAGCACAAATTGATGGAGTCGGAGGATTTCACGATGTTATATGAGACCTCTGGGCTTCATCATGTAGTTTTCACTGATGCCGCCGTGGAGAGGCCCTTGTCCCTGCCTCCCGTTGCGAGGAGTCTCTTTCGTAAGTCTCTTTATTCGCTCTTTTATCCTTTTATTCTCTTTCCGAGCATAGTGGTAAATTGTACTTATACACGTTATTGATGGGATGATACAGGGGATGTCATGGCGAATTACTATCTGCAGTCGAGTCCGAGGGAGCCTACTCCTAGTGGTGTCTCGGAGATACCAGAGGAGGGAGATCACGAGGAGGAGGAGGTTAATGCTCCCGAGAGTAAGCATATGGATTCAGAGAAGAGTGGATTCCACGAAGACCATTCTCTTCTATGCATGGATGCGATGGGGATCGTTAGGAGCGCGGTTCCCCTACGTCAAGTTGCACCTTGGGATTTGGCTTTAGTGCCCGTTTCCAAATCGGAGTCAGGGAATATTCCTGCTTCCGAATCTAATATGGGAATATCTCCGAGAGGTTCCGAGGAGGGTATCTTTCCGAGTGGTGCGGAGGATGAATCTGCTCGGAAGGATACTGAAGTAATAGACCTGTCTTCTGAGGATCCTTCTCCTAGGCTTCCGACAGTTCCTGAATCTGCTCCTCGGGGTAAGTTTTCACGAGTTTTTAATGAGATTTTCATATCTTTATCTGCAATATTTGATTATGTGTTGACACCTTTTCTTTTGATGTAGTGGCTATGGATAAAGGGAAAGCTCCGATGGTAGAAGAGTCTTCATTATATGGTGAGTATTCGTCATTTACCTTTTTTCCATAATTTTTTCTAATTTCATTCTTTTAATCACTGACAGTTCGTATCTGTTGCAGAGGAGGATTTTCTGGCCCAATTTAGCATTCCCGAGCAAGAAGATTTACGAGGGGACTCCGAAGACACCCAAGGGGAGTTTGATCCTTCTTCAGAGGACCGAGATTTGAAGGAAGGAATTCTGCAATCACTATTAGGAAAGACCAGCCCCTCCACAACAGTAGGTGGTTCACGGGCCATTTTTACAAATTCCGAAGTGACGACTCCGGTAAAGGATACGACTCCTCCGAGGGGACATGTCCCGGTGACCTTGTCTCCGAGGGGTCATACATTTCAGGAACCTATTCCTCCCAGCGGATCCGGGGGGGAATTTTCATCTCGTTCAGTGGGGGAGGCTTATCAAGATATCCTCCGATTTTTCGCCTCCTCCAGTTCAGCACCCGCCGAGGGGTATCAATTTTTGTACACCAGTCTTAACTGGTTGGGGCTTATGGTAAGCTCCTCTGCCTTAGTCTTCTGAAATTACACAATGCATCTCTGTTAAATTTTTTATTGTTGACTTTTCTGTAGATTGGAAAGACTCGAGAGGCAGTTACTGCCGTTGAAGAGCGCGGTCGGAAAGATGTAGAGGACTTAGAAGCACTCCGGGCGCAATTGGCACCTCTCTTATTCCGGGATAAAGAGAGTCAAACTAGGGAGGACCTTCTTCAAACAAAAATTTCCGACTACGAGTTTGCTCTCAATGAATCAGAGAAGGCGAGGGCAAATTTACAAGGTAGTTTAAGTGCTGCTGAATCCGCTTGCAAGAAGATGGAGAAGGAAAGAAAAGACTCCGAGGAGGTCTTTACCGCTCGTATTGCAGCTCTCGAGAAGGCGGTGGCGGATGGGAATGAGAGAGAGAGAGTTCTCCAAGAGACTTTGGGCCAAGTTACTGATAGGGCAGAGTCAGCCGAGGGGAAGTTGACAAATTTTCTTTCTCCCGAGGACGTGCAGGCTAAGGTGGATGCAGCTGTTCAGTTTGCTCAGCGAGAGATCTCACGGCAGCAATCAGTAGCATCCGAGGAGCCTTCTCATGAGCTCTTGATGGGCCATCTTTTGTGGGGTTATTTGGAGTGTGCAAAGGTGGCAAAATCTTTGATAAGGTCGGATGTTAACTTCTCCAAGTCTTTCGATCTTCGGAAATTAAAGAAGCCAACTCCCGATGACTGCCATTATTTCGTGGGGAGGTTTGGGGGTTTGCTATCCTCTCGGGATTCTCCGACACCATCTCCAATGCGCTCCGCCACGAGTCCGAGTCCAAGGGCTAGCGGTTCTGGGGGGGTATTTTCTCCAATCTCTCGTCTTGCTCCATTGGGTACTTCCGCAGAAGAGACAACTTCTTCTCTCCCTCCTTCCACGGGAGCTTAGTCTAGTTTTTTGTAATTTTTACTTTGAAAATAAACGCTCTTTGTACTTATTGTTCCTTCCGAGGGCTATCCGTTTTAAATAAATATTTTTGTTCAACCTTCCTATTCTATATCTTATCTCCACTGTTTAATTAAGATGGATAATGATAATTCTCAAAAAGTTGCTGACTAAGTAAACTTCCTAAGTAGGAGGTGTTACTTTGCATGGTTAAATAGGATACGTGTCCTCCTTAATCAAAAAGTTTTCCAACACGTGTCCCTTAGTTAACGTACTAAGAGTTTAAACTTCTACTTTTAACTCTAATATAAAGAGTATATATGCACGTAGGTCCTTATCAATTATGCACTTATCTCCTAATCCTTATTAGTCTTTGATTTTCTTTTATAAGTGCAAGTACAAAGATAATACTTACTTGATACGATGATGCCTCCTTATTATAGAAGATTTGGCTCGACTTCATCTGGCGGTTCTTCTCAGGATACCGCTCGGGGTCCTTCTGGATCATCAAGGGTTCCTCCGAGGGGCAATCCATCCGAGAATCAAACGACACTTAGTGCTAGTTCCTCTCTTGGAGTGGTTCGTAGGACTCCATCTACAAATTCACGTAGAGTCAATCATATCAGGGAGATATTCATGAGTAGGGAGCCATATCCTTTGGCGGATGAGTCTTCAGAATTCGATTTACTTCCTCTTAATCCATCAAGATTGATAGGCAGAGGACGTGTAGGATCCACAATGAGTGCAGAATGTGAGAACTCGGTAAGATCTCTTTTTAATGGTTATAACTTGGAGTTCGAAGATTATGATATAATAGTGCCTTCCTCGGGCCAAAGGGCTTACGCACCCCCTTCAGGTTATATGACCGTTTATACCGAACAGATGCGTTGTGGTTTACGTACCTTTTTCCATCCCTTTTTCCAAATACTCTTTCGGTATTGGCAGGTGTGTCCGAGTCAGTTAACACCAAGTTCCTATAGTCATTTGGTGGGATATGTCCTTCGTAGTGAGCTTTTAAACCTTCCGATGTCCCCTTATCGGGTGGGGACAATATTTACCCTTCAACCTTGCTCAGAGGGGACTCCCTTTTTTAGCTTGACCTATCGGGACAAGGAAAATATCTTCACTCGTGTATCCAGTTCCCACTCTAGTAGAGGGGATTGGAGGCGGAGATTTTTCTTTATCCGTCCGAGAGGTCAGTCAGCCAGATCGTGGGGTGTACCCATCCGATGGGGTTTGGGATATATCGCACCCAACACCGAAACACGAGGACAAGTGAGGGAGATATTGCTTCACTCGGGACTTTTCTCTGGTTCTTATGATATATCTGGGCTGTTGAATTTCCCCGAGGCTCTGATTTTGGCAGGTTTACAAGAGAGAGTAGAAGGATGCACTCCTGCTTCTCGTCCTCTTCACAGTAATTTTCACTTTCGTAAGTTCTACTAACCATTCTTTAGTTTATAAACTTTATTGGTGTCCTCGGATCATTTTCTTACTGACATCTTTTATAGGAGCGGAGATGGGAGCTTTTTCTCTCGGCTCTTCTAACGACGTTTTCCTGGGGAGGGCATTGCATGGTATTCCTGGGATGACGAAGGTTGGCGATTCTCCTCCTCTCATAAGTGAGGCAATGGTGGAAATCTCCTCGGAGGAGGAGGAGCCCGTTGCAGCCCCCCCAGTCAGTTATATAATTCCTTCTGGATCGTCGGATCTGATAGCAACTCTTTCTCAAACGGATTGTCACATGAGTCCCATAGTATCACAGCCCATTCCTCACAATTCTACCGTAGTAAATGTGTTAGAGGAGTATCTTCACTCTTCTAGTGCAGAGGATATGCAGCCCCAGCAAGATATCCCTGGTCGTATTCCCGCACCACCGCCCGAGGAGCACCCTTCCCTCGGGAGAACTCTTCCCCCCGAGGGTAATCAGGATGTTTCTCCTCTCGGATCAGCAGTGGGATTTTGCCGAAACTTTCTTAGTGGGTTATTAAACGTAACAGATTGTGAACTGATAAAAACCCTTTCGGTACCCGTTCTCCAAGATTTAGCCTGCAAAGACCTGTGTGAGGTATCTATTCATTTTATTTAATACTAACCTGTCTTCTGATCTGATGCCATTCGTTTTTTGAGCAGATTTATATGGTGTTGGACGCCCTCGGGTCTTACGGGAGTTCTTCCTCAGATCCGGGTTTAGTATACCGTCGTCGGGATGAGTTAGAGCGAGGTCTCTTAGAAGCTCAAGTGGAGATAGCCCATTTGAAGGAAGTTCATGAGTCTTCTCAGGATACTCATATTCATATGTTACAATCCGAGAAGGATAAGGCGTGGGAATTGGAACGCCAATTATCACTTGAAAAGACACGTGTCTTGAGCTTAGACAGGAGAATTGAGGAGTTACGTGGCCATATGCGGTCCTCGGAGGAGCAGTTAACACAGGCTACACTGGAAAGAGACGTCTTGAGTCAGCAACTGCTAGGGATAACTCGTTCTCATGCGATAGAGGTGGTCATGGCCCAAGTCCAAGCTGTGTTGGAGGTGGTGGGTCCATCCAGTCTTCGTGAATCTCTTCGGGGAGAGATGCGTGACTTAGTGCATATAGGCTATAAATTGTGCCAAGATGCCGTACAAGCTTTGCCAGAGTTCCCCTCGGGATTGCTCCTTCCTGAACTCAACATTCGTCAAGTCTCCGAGGAACTTTCCCCTTCACCTATTAGAGATTTTGCAGTCGGAACTGTGTTCTTGGATGATCCAGTCTCTCTTTCTGAGGAGCAGCGCCGAAGACTTATCCGAGAGGGGAAACGTCCCATGGGAGGGACTTAGCTTGTAAATGAGTTTAGTTCATAATACAGAGGGTTCTTAGTGTTATCGGATTGTCCTGATGTCTCGTATATAGAGCCATCATTTTGTTGGACAATTCTATTGTCTTTTGTACTATATCCCCTCGTATATGAACACTCTTTTTATTCATATATAACTATTACATTAAGCATAATACTTTCTAAGATTGCTTGCGTTCCACGTGTTGCGAAGTATTGCCTCCTCGGAGTTAGCAAGCCGATAAGTCGCCGGTCCCACGATTTCCACTATCTTGTAAGGTCCTTCCCACCGTGGATCTAGTTTACCCACATTCTTGGAGGCCCCTACTCGTTTCATCACTAAATCTCCAACTTGAAAGGTTCGGAGTTTTACCTTGGTATTATAATATCGTGACATCCGAGCCTTGTACTCTTCCATTCGGAGGGCTGCTCGGGTCCTTTTTTCCTCGAGGAGGTCAAGGGCAAGGGCTAGATTTGAGCTATTGGCCACTTCTTCATATTCTTTGACTCGCCAGCTTTCTAGGGAGACCTCCGAGGGCAACACAGCCTCACATCCGTAGGATAGACTAAAAGGGGTTTCACCCGTAGCAACACTCTGCGTGGTCCGATAGGCCCACAATATCCCGGGTATCTCCTCAACCCACTTAGCTTTATGCCAATCAAGCCGGGCCTTCATGTTCTTCAGGAGGGTTCTGTTGGTTCTTTCTACTTGGCCATTTGCTTGAGGGTATCCCACGGAGGCAAAGCGATGTTTTATCTCCCAATGATCACACCACTTTTGCAATCCTTGATCAGTAAACTGCAAACCGTTATCACTTACCAGGCTCCGAGGGACACCAAAGCGACAAATAATATTTCTCCAGAGAAAATTGATAACAGCCCCCGCGGTTACCCTAGCTAGGGGTTCCGCTTCCACCCATTTGGTGAAGTAGTCAACGGCTACTAGCAGAAATTTCTTTTGGCCGGCATCAGGGACGAGGGGTCCAAGTATGTCAATACCCCACTTAGAGAATGGGCAGGGGTTCAGAGAGGGTTCCCAAGGGGCTGCTGGTAGATGGGTCCGAGGGGCGTAAGCCTGGCATGGTTTGCATCTTTCGGCATGGCTTTTGCTATCTTTGGCCATCGTGGGCCAATAGTAGCCCTGTCGGATCAAGCGTCCCACCATGCTTTCGCCACCAGTATGGCTCCCACATACCCCCTCGTGAGTTTCTGCTAAGGCTAGCTGGGCCTCTTCTTCATTAAGGCATCGAGCGTGGGGACATAAATATGTCCTTCGGAAGAGTATCCCGTCTTTGAGGAAGTATCGGAGGGTTTTTCTGAACATCATTCGCTGAATATTCTTGTCCGAGGAGTATCCCTCGGGATTCTGCAAATAGGCTTTGATAGGAGTCACCCAGCTAGATGAAGGATCTGAAACTGTGTTCACTTCTCGGCCTTCACCCTTTTCAGATTCATTGACATGTAGTAGAGTAATCTTCCGAGTATGTATTACAGCTGTTTGTGTAGCCATTTTGGACAAAGCGTCCGCCTCTTGATTTTCTTTACGAGGAATTTGAACTATATCATATTCTTCAAACCATTCGGACCTCTGACGAACAACTCGGAGGTACTCTTGCATTCTTTCTTCTTTGGCCTCATATGACCCCTTAACTTGCAGAACAATCAGCTGGGAATCACTATGAAGGAGTACTCTTTTCATTCCCCCTTCTCTAGCTAACCTCATACCAATAAGGAGAGCTTCATACTCGGCCTCATTGTTAGAGAGGGGATAATCTATTCTAACTGCAAAATGGAGCCTTTCCTCCTCTCCTTCTTGATTTACCAAGACTATTCCGGCCCCCCCATGGGTACTCACTGAGGATCCATCTACATATACGTGCCATCGTGGCTCCTTTTCCTCGGATCCAACGCCCGCGAGTTCTGTTACAAAGTCCGCCAAAACTTGCGCTTTGATTGACGGTCTCGGAGCGTAGGAAATATCGTACTCAGTAAGCTCTACAGCCCATTTTATCATTCTCCCTGATGACTCCGGCTTATTAAGAATTGCTCTCAGGGGATGCTTAGTAAGCACAGTAATTGGGTGGGATAAAAAGTAGGGGCGTAGCTTACGAGCCGTAGTAACCAATGCTAGAACGAGTTTCTCAGTTAGGGTATATCGAGTTTCGGCTCCGAGGAGAGTTTTGCTAACGTAATATACCGGGTGATGTTCTCCATCTTGTTCTTTGACTAGGACAGCGCTAATAGCCTCTTCTCCAATCGATAAATACAAAAACAACTCTTCTTGGGGTACCGGTTTTACCAGCAAAGGTGGTTTCAACATGTACCTTTTTAAGTCTCCGAGAGCTTCCTCACATTGGGAGGTCCACTGAAATTCCTTGATATTCCGAAGTACCTTGAAGAAGGGAAGCCCTTTTTCTGCGGACTTGGAGACAAACCGACTCAACGAGGCCATTCTTCCAGTCAGCTTTTGGACATCTTTTACCGTCCTCGGAGTAGGTAATCCCATGATAGCTTCTGCTTTTTCGGGATTTACTTCAATTCCCTTCTCCGTAACCATGAATCCCAAAAATTTTCCTCCTCGGATACCAAAAGAACACTTCCGAGGGTTGACCTTCATGCCAAAGTTGTTCATAATGACCAACGCTTTTCGTAGGTCCTCAGGATGTTCTTCAGCAGTGTTACTTTTAACTACAGTATCATCTACATAAACCTCTACTGATTTCCCAATAAGTCCTGAAAACATAAGGCTTACTAACCGTTGATAGGTAGCTCCAGCATTCTTTAATCCAAAGGGCATGACTAGATAACAAAAGGTGCCTGCATCCGTGATAAAGCTGGTCTTATCTTGATCAATAGCCGCCATCGGGATTTGGTTGTACCCTTGATCTCCATCTAAAGTTGATAGTAGCGCACATCCTGCGGTAGAATCAACTAGCTGATCTATGCTCGGTAAAGGGTAACAATCCTTGGGGCATGCTTCATTGAGGTTAGTAAAGTCAACACACATTCGCCATCTTCCTCCGTGCTTGGGAACTAGCACGACATTAGCCAACCACTCGGGGTAAATAACTTCTCGTATTTGCTTTAATTGAAGAAGGCGTTGTATTTCCGAGCGGATGATCTTATTGCGCTCGGGGCCCATTTTCCTCTTTTTCTGTTGGACAGGTTTAGCTCCAGGCTTCACATTAAGGAAATGTTGACATACCTTGTTGCTGATTCGTCCGGGTGGTCCCCCTTCCCATGCAAAGAGGTGATGAAATTGTTTGAGAAGAGAAATCAATTGGCCTTCTATGATTGGAGTCATATGGGTGCCCATTTTGATTACTTTCTCGGGGCTTCCTTCTACTAACTCCACCATTTTTAATTCTTCCACAGGCCGGACTCGTGTTTCCTCGGTTCTACACTTTTTGTTATTTCCAAGTGAAGGTCCGTCCTCTTCTGAGGGGATGGCATTCATGCAGCATTCTCTAGCTTTTGACTGACTTCCTCGAACTTCTCCGATTCCCGAGGAGGTGGGGAATTTCACTTTAAGATGCAAAGTAGAAGGAATTGCCTCAAAGGCCCGAATAGATGGTCTTCCGCAGATCACATTATACGCTCGCGAAGAAGCCTCCACTACCCAAAACTTAATAGATTCCGTTCTTCGAAGGGCTCCTTTCCCCCATGACATTGGGAGAGTAATAGTTCCGAGGGTTTGGCATGCTTCCCCGGTGAATCCTACTAAGGGGACCTCCGCGGTTTCCAACGTTTCTTGTTTCAATCTCATAGCGAGATAGGTCGGTAGGAATAGTACATCCACAGAGCTGCCCGTATCTATGAGGATACGTTGGATTTCATACCCGTAGATGACGGCAGATATAACCAAGGGATCTTCATGAGGGTATATTACATCTGTAAGGTCCTCGGGTCCGAAAGTGATACTAGGCAGTTGTGACCCTTGAATGGAGCAGACAGCTAATCCTTGCTCTGCTCGTCGGGCTTCTTTCAAATATTTCTTCTTTTTGCCCTGAGGTGCCATGGAGATTTCACCCCCTTCTATCATATTGATGGTTCTCCCTGTTGGGGGATTGTCTTTGTAAGAGTTAGGTGGAGGAGGCAAACTCTGATACCCTGCCGTTTTCTCTCTCGAACTTCGCCGGCGGTCCTTACTTCTCTCTCGGAGTCGGAGGCGTCTAGTGGTCCCCTCTCGTGACTTCCGGCTAGGCGTCCTTTCTTCCCTTTCTTGCTCTTCCTCTTCCCTTCGTGATCTCTTCCAAACATTGGCCTTGGGCTCTTCAGGGTTATTTTCCTTAAGGTAGTTCTTCAAGTACCCTATCTCCAATAGGCGAAGCACCTCTAAACGAAGGGTAGTACATTCTTCCGTAATGTGCCCGTAAGTTTTATGGTACTTACAATACTTTCCAGTATCCTTGTCTCGGTTAGGAAATTTAGTCGGTCTGGGCCAGTGCAACTCGTTGCTACCCCTCATTATGTTGAGCACTTCTGGTGGAGTAACAGTCATCGGAGGTAAGTGTACGGGTCGGAGGAATTTCTTAACCACTCCCCCTTCATCTTTGCGTTGAGGAGGTTTTCCTTCCTTACTTTTTTCTTTGACCTTTGCTTCTTTCTCAGCACGCTCTAAGTGTTCACTATCCTCCTGCTCCATCTGCTTCTTTGTTCCCTCGGCTTCTTCCATCAAAATATGTACTTCCGCCTTTTGCATTAACTCATTCATATCCGTAATACGATTTCCCATAAGGTATCTAAAGAAATCCCCCGCTCGGAGTCCCTGAGTTAATATGTCTGCCATAATGGTCGGGCTAACATTTGGAACATCGAGTGCTTCATCCGTGAAGCGCTTTATATATTCTCGTAAGGATTCGTCCTTCTTCTGTTTGATAGTAAAAAGATGCGTAGCAGATTTAGGGTACCTTCGGTTGCAGGCGAATTGTCGTACAAACAAATGAGCTAATCGGTCAAAGCTCGTGATGGAACAAGGTGGAAGATGAGTAAACCAGGCTTGAGCCCGCCCTCCAAGGGTAACAGGGAATACGCGGCATAACACCTGATCAGGAGCGGAAGAGAGGTCCATTCCTGCCAGGTATTGATGGACGTGATCTTGTGGGTCCCTTCCATCAGCTTCCCCGGTATATAGCGAGATATTAACAGGTCGCATCCCCGAGGGGATAGAAGCTGAAGCAATCTCGGGAATGAAAGGAGAGGTCTTGAACGTAGGATCTTCCTCGGGAGCCATGGCTTTCTTGAGATCACCTAACTCTTTTCGTAAATCATCCATCATTCCCCATAAGGAACGTTCAACCTCTCCTCGATACTCTGAAGGGCGAGAAATTCCTACCGGACCCCTCACAGGAGTCCTTTCACGACATACATGTCTTCGAGGACTTTGTCGGGGTGTCTGTCGCCAAGGATTCCAATTTGGGTTCCATGTCCTCGGAGGTCCATCTTCTTCCGAGGGGAGATCTTCGTTCTCGGATAGAACAGGGGACGTACGTACGGGGGGATCATCCCTCCAGGGTGTTCTTTCAGCATATATAAGTCTTTCATAAACAGATCGGGGAATACTAATAAAATCTCTTGTACCTGATTCATAATTGGACAAAGTTTCTTCTGAGTCATTGTTCGGGACAGGAAGGTTGTCATTTTCGAAAAGACCATCCATCCTAGCTGACGTGTGCCTGAATTCTCTCGAAGACAGATGCTGTGACGTTCCCACAGACGGCGCCACTTTGTTAACAGGTTTGGAATTATTCCCTATTTAACGGAAGATATTTATTTGGGTCGAAACGTCCTGTCCGTGATTCAAAGGCAACGCGAGATGGACACACTGAGATTAATTGCAAGAATATTCCCCTCCTTTATTCACTGAACATTTCCTCCTCTTTTTATCTTATGTATCTGAGTGATAGATTGTAGTAAGTAAGCTTAATTGTTTCAGCTTTCCTCCCCCCCTTTTATTCTACTGATCACCTCCCTTTATATAGACTTTGGTAGGGGTAGGTGTCATTGTGCATGTGTTTTGATAAGGACAGGTGTTGTTGTTACCTTGATACAGGTGTAAAAATTAGGATAATGTTTATCGTTTATCTACTAAGTGCTGACTAGATTAGCTTTTGTGTCTTCTGATATCTCCGAGGGCTTCTGATGTAGACTGTTTTTGATAGAGCTATTCTTCCGAGGGCTTTTGTTTTTCCTTCTTGATTCGGGTATTTTCTTCAACAGTCAGGAGTGATCTCTGAGAGTGGAAACATGGTCTCCGAGGACTTGGTATGACTTCCGAGGACTGTGATCTTGTGTCCGAGGGCTGTTTTTGCTTTACTGAGAGTGAAATTTCTTCACCAGAGTGCTCGGACTGTATTCACTGGGTGTTCCTGTATTGACTTCTTCCAAAATTGTGTTCTCGGATAAGTCCGAGTGTTGCTTTTTCCGAGGAGTGTTCAGCAAGGAAGTTTTCTTGTAAGTTCATAGGACTCGGGGTCCCTCTTGGTCCCTCTTGGCGCATTTGGTGGATATCGGAGTCATACGGGTCCATCGGGGTTTGCTCTTTTTCCGATGCCGTGTTGATATCTGTTTTTCATTCACCGTTTGACTTTCCAAGGGACGCTTGCGTTTCTCCTCGGATGCTTTTATAAACCTTTTCGGGTCAGTGACCGAGAGGTAGGGCAATTCTCCGAGGGGTTTTCTTTATAGGTACATCTCATTGGATGTACTCGTGACAATAGTATTGTCCATATATCCTCCGAGGGGTTTTCTTTATAGGTACATCTCATTGGATGTACTCGTGACAATAGTATTGTCCATATATCCTCCGAGGGGTTTTCTTTATAGGTACATCTCATTGGACGTACTCGTGACAATAGTATTGTCCATATATTATTTTTCCCGAGTAGGAGTGATCTCCTCTATTTTATTTTTTAGGGTTAACACTGCCATACATTTGTTTCACCGCCGATCAGCTGTCAAAAGTATTGTGAGTTCTTCTGCAAATGCACTTTTTGTTTGGCTGAAAAAATATGAATTTTCTTTATGAAATTTGTAGTACTCAATAATCTTTATTAAAATAAAAATTTAAATATAATCTCTCTTAGCTCTTAATTAATCTATGTTAAAAATGAAAAATGACAAAAAGAACATTTATCTCTATTTTCATACTAAAGTTCCATAGAATTTTGTATGAATTGAAACACAAATTTTTGTGGGAGTATTAATGCATCCCAACTTAATATACTTCACACCTAATATATAAGAAGCTATCTTTCAAATATTTAGTTTGTAGTTGTAGAATTCTTGTAGACAAAGCATCAAATAATCAGAGTACTATGATTTTTAGGTGCATTTTTTTCCTTTGCTTTGTATACAACTTTTCATTGCATAAGAGAATGCAGTAAGTGTATTTTTCTCCAAGCAATTAGAAGCATGACCAAATGATCTGTTAGAAACAATGGAGATAACGAACAGTATATAAATTGACACGCAAATAAATAAAATAAATAGTAACGCAGAAACTGAAAATAACCGTAGTAATTGGTCGAGTCCTTCTCGGTTTCCTTAAAGTAGTTTAGTCCTCTCCACGTGCTGAGATCGTTGGACTAACTCTTCCCAGGATAAAACGACCTTTCGAATTGGCTGCTAGCACTCGCAGAACAATCCCGGCGAACTCGAACAGTAACAGACTACCACCACCACACAATGATTAAAACAGTTTTCGTGTATGCAAAAGTGTATTTTTTCTCATCATTAACCCTATGGGGAGCGACCCCTTATATAGACTAGGTCAGAGAGAAAGTTGGAATACTTAGCCACCAAGAAACGTGGTTAGGATAATTACGAATCTGGTAATTAAGATAATTACAGATCTCGCAAAGATCTCGGATGAATGTAGACACGTTTCAGTTATAAAAAATTGATAGGTAAATCTTATGGAAAGATTTCCTAAGATAATTAATTATCTCTTTGATGCTTATTATTTTCCGTATATAAAATATAGCAGAAAATTACATAATTCTATTTACGTAAAATAGAAATATTAAATATTGATATACAATATTTCCGACTTTAATTAGTCAACGTTGAGCATCAATTTTCTCATTCACCCATGTACCAAACTCGACCTAAAGTCGATTGTACAAAAACCCGGTTCCTTGAACCAATTTTCCAACAATCCCCCACATGAATGAAATTGACTGATCATGCATACATCATGTGGTGGTGGAGTACTACGGACTATGCCTGCATAGGATAGGTAGGACACGCCCTTGAACCTTCCCTCATGAGAAATACTTTCTTTGCTAGCCGATAGTGTGACTTGACGTCATTGAACTATCCGCCGTTTGTGCAAACGTTCCATAAATCTCACACAGGTATAATTTCTTTTACCGTTGCGGTTCTCATGGTTTATGTCCATTTTGGCCCTGAACATACGCCTGGTTCTGCAAGAGTTTTCCAGAAAATTAAGCCCCCACAATTTTCCTCAGAGGCGGCCCATCCTCTCTCTCACATAGGTGATTTCTTATCTAAGAGTAACCCGTATTACTCCGCTCGGATTTCCGACGCGTAAGAATCATTAAAAGCACAATGCTTAACCTTTTTCATTACGGGTGTCACTGTTTCATCTAGGAATGGACAAGGGTTGACCCCCACAATGACCGTGCAAAGTTCTTACAATTAGGTTGTCCCATTGAACCAAGATCTTGGGATCTCCAGTCAAACATGGTTGGGTTTTCCTTCATAAGAACCTTATTATTCAATAGGCTTAAGTCCCATTCCCTTCTATGTCTTTTCAACTTGATCTCTATTTAACCATTTGGTTAGCGGATCCGCAATGTTATCTTTTGACTTCGCGTAGTCAAGGATGATAACCCCAGTCGAGATCAGTTGTCTAACGGTATTATGTCGTCGACGTATATGTCTAGACTTACCGTTGTACAGAACATTATATGCTCTTTCAATCATAGATTGATTATCGCAATTTATGCATATTGTTGGCACAGATTTGGGCCACTCAGGAATATCTTCTAAGATGTTAAGGAGCCTTTCGGCTTCTTCACTGCATTTGTCTAATGCCACAAACTCAGATTCCATCGTGAATCTGGTTATAACCATTTATCTTGAAGATTTCCATGCACATTTGCACCTCCTAAAGTGAATACATGTTCACTTGTTGCGTTGGAGTCTTTTATAACATATATCCAACTTGCTTTGGTAAAATCTTCAAACAACATTTGGATCTCTGGTATAATGTAACCCATCGTCACGAGTATAACGTAAGTACCCCAGTACTTTCACAATTGCTTTCCATTGCTCTTGCCATGGATTACTCGTGAATCTACTCAACGTGCCAATTGTATAGGTAATGTCTTGTCGTGTACAACTCATTATGTACATCAGACTTTCTATCATTCTAGCATATTCCACTTGATCAACACTTTCTATCTTATTCTAAGATAAGTGTTGACTCGTATCTATTGGAGTTCTGGCTACACCAGAATCACCATTGCTGAATTTTCCAAGAATCTTGTCCACATAGTGTGACTGAGTTAATATAAGACCCACCGACGATCTCTTAATCTTAATTCCTAAGATTACATCGACCAGTCTCATGTCTTTCATATTGAATCTTAAATTCAGCAAACATTTAATGGACTTCACCATTAGGTCGTTGCTTTCCACAATGAGTATATCGTTAACATACATACAGAGAACCAAATACCATTCTTCTGTAGTTTTGACGTAGACGCATTTGTCGCACTCATTGATTCTGTGACCATTTGACATCATGACGTTGTCAAATTTCTCATACACTATTTTTGGTGTTGATTTAAGTCCACACAAGGACTTCACCAATTTATAGACTTTATTTTCTTTTCTAGAAGCTACATAACCCTCGGGTTATTCCACGTAGAGTTCTTAATCAAGAACCTCCATTTAAGAAAAATAATCTTTACATCCATTTGATGTACTTACAGTTTTTGGAGAATGACAATCGCCAACGTCATTCTTATTAAATTTATTCTCGTCACATGAGAATAAGTATCAAAGTAATAATGGCTTTCTTGTTACTTGTATCCTTCAATCACAAGTCTAGCCTTATATTTTTCATTGTTCCATCTGTTTTGATTTTTCGTTTGAAAATCCACTTAGAACTCAATGGTTTACATCCCGAAGGAAGGTCAACCAATTCTCAAGTGTGACCGTTTTAGATGGAATCAATCTCCCATTTATGGTTTTTAATAGAGCTTATAGCTTCTAAAACGTTCTAGGCTCAACCTCTATCATATAAGTTAGAAAATAAATTTTCTGTCCTTACTCTTTTGCTTCGTTTTGGCTTTTCATGGACCTCGCCAGTTTCTTCAATTTCGTTTGATCTTGACTATTGTCAATATCATCTAAGATTCGTTTTGAATAACTTTGTCCAGCCACAACGGATTTATAAGGAAATATGTGTTCAAAAGAATGCATTCCCTAATTCCATTATCGTGTTTCTATGAATCTCAGGGTTTTAGACTCATATACAAAAGAACCGATAACCAATGTTATTATGTGCATAGCCATGAAAATATAGTCCAACGCTTTGGATCTATTACCATTTTCTTTGGCACGAGTGATGCCACCTTAGCACGACACGCCCCCACATTTTAGAGTATTATAAGAAAGTTGTACTTTTCTATAACTCATCGGGAGTGTTTACTTTTTGGGGTATCTTATTTAAAAGATAGTAAGCCAACAAAATAGCTTCACCCCACTTGTCTTGCAATAACACATATTTTATTGCATCAATGTCATTCTCTCTAAAAGTAGAAGAATCTCATGTCAAGAATCTCGCAAGATTCAAACATGGTGAGATAAGTAGCATTATTTGCTACATGTTTTCGAAAAACACATCAGTGCAATTCTTCGTTTTTCACTATAGTTCATGAGAACCATAGAATCTCCTAGACCAACTGGATCAATCAAACCCGTCATCCTCAAAGGATTGGTTTTTTCAAGATTGAACCCATGTCTCGGTTATTGACGGATTGGTATCAGTAATAGCCATACTCTTTTCTTCTTTAATATTTCATACCTTGAGCTTCTATAGTATAAATAATGATAAAAAAATTTGAATGTCGGACTAATTTTCATCAACAATATAAGAAATATTGCCGATTTTATATCCATGCTTCCAACATTTGTGAATGAAAGGCAATATACATCTAAAGTTCCAATATTGTCATTGTAGCAAACAGAGAGAATGAACCGAGAGGAAGAATGAGAGGAGAGAGAGTGATATGTGATCCGTGGACCCCTCATTTATTTGTTTTAAATTATATATATATATATATATATATATATATATATATTAGTTTTTTGTGTTTTGGATTAAAGAAAATTAAAAGACGTGAAAAATGGGAAACATAAAAGGAAATACCATATCTGAAAGTGGATGACGCATGACGCTACGAAGTGCTGACTGGGTAGATTTCGACGACTCGTGGCACCCATGGGCAATAATTGTCACCGATGCCAAGTTAGTGGACCAAAATTATTGTGTGTCAAATTAGTGGGCCGAAATTGAAAATAGTGTCAAGTTAGTGGATTAAAACTATTGCTTGTCAAAGTAGTGGGGTAAAACTGAAAATGATGCCAAGTTAGTGGACCAAAATTATTGCGTGCCAAATTAATGGGCTAAAACTCAAATAGAGCCAAATTAGTGTTGGCACCAACTCACGCTTCTGCCATATCAGACGTGTTTTAACTTCGTGGAGGCCAAATTGGGGGCAAGGCATTTTTAGTAGGATTTTGAAACGTTACAAGACAAAAAAAATGGATAAAAAAGTTGCAGGGCAAAAAGTAGAGTAAACAAAAGTTATCAGACATTTTTGAGAATTTTGCCTGTAATATAACACAATTACTTACTAATGCATATATATTGAAAATAATTAGATGTGAATGAAAAATTACACCCCCACTCTAATCATGTAATAACATTCAACTCGTAAATTTGAAGATATCCATTTGCAATTGAAGTATAAAAGATTTAGCATGGTATATTAGGCATATAATTTTAAAACAAAATATTCTCATCAACAAATTATCTAAACATATTTATCGTAATTTTTATCCTTCTCATTTATTTACTATTAGAAGCTTATAATAATAAAAATGTGCGGATAAAGCGGGTGGCGGAAGGTAAACCCGCCAACCGACCAACGATCGGCGAAATTGCCACAAAAGCAACCCGCCTACATGTGCAAAATAATAAAACTATGGCAGGTGCGGACGGGTCGAGTGGATGAGCGGGTTTTTGAACACCCCTGTAACAACACAAAAAAGAAAACTGATCAAGTCTTTAATAGTGTGCATTAGGAATATAATTACAATAATAGTTAACAGTTAACACCAAATCAATATATAAAAGAAAAAGAAATCTAACGGGCCCAAGTCCCATTATAACCGGTGCCCAACCCAAATACTTTTTGGCGTAAACAGCACGTGCGAAGCCCGTGCCAATCTCACACTTCTCCACACACACACAAACAGCACTCGACACCATGAGACAAAGCATTTGAACGAAACTCCGCAATACGACGTCGTTAACCCAACAATGGAAACTGAAGAGAACGGCACCGGAGCAATGATCGATGACGACGACGAGATCCTAATCAACGGAGGCGCCGAACCGCAGCGCCACCGTCCGATCATAAGCGGCGAGCAGCTCGACGTGGAGGCGTACGCGGCGCTGTACACCGGCCGCACGAAGATCGGTCGCCTCCTCTTCATAGCCGACAAATGCGGCGTCGCATCGATGGAACTGGAAGCCTTGCGAATGGCGTACGATGCGATTAAGAAAGGAGAGAACACGCAGCTCTTCCGAGAGGTCACGGCGAAAATCGACGGAAAATTGGGCCCTAATTACGGTCCGGATAATGCCTGGGCCGACGCCGTGGACCGTCGAGCCGAGTTTAAGAAGGAGAAGCTGGAAAATGAGCTCAATGCCTATAGGGTAAATCAATTGTTAGCATTATTATTGTTCTAGGGTTTACTTTTAGGTTTATCAGTTTACTATCAGCTAATTGGATAGTTTTATTATTTCGCGCAGACGAATTTGATCAAGGAGAGTATTAGAATGGGATACAACGATTACGGAGATTTTTACTATGCACATGGTTTGCTAGGGGAGGCGTTTAAGAATTACGTTCGCACGCGTGACTATTGCACTACGTCGAGACATATTGTCCATATGTGTCTGAATGCGATCTTGGTGAGCATCGAGATGGGCCAGTTCACGCATGTTACGAGCTATGTTAGCAAGGCTGAGCAATGTCAGGATGCGCTTGATCCGGTTACCATTGCAAAACTGCGTGCTGCTGCTGGTTTGGCTCACTTGGAGGGGAAAAAGTATAAGTTTGCTGCTCGAAAGGTTAGCGTGTGATGCTTTCTTCTCTTACTTACTTGAAAAAGTTTGTGCTGTAAGAGAGTCGCATATGTTTAGCATCTGATACCCTGGAGACTGTGCTGGCTACCGGTTTTTGCTAATAATGTGTTGGTTTAACGCTTGGCTGCTATATTTGGTATGATTAGATGTGTTTTCGTTTAGAGAGAAATGATGCTAGACGGTGGTGGTCTAAGTTTTAGCTCCAAATACGGAAAATATCTAAATTAATCACTAGGGTTGATAAATGCATGCAATGGAAAAGGAGAGGATATGTTCGAATATGCTAAGAATTGTTATTGAGACGTAACTTTTTGTGATTCTTATTTTTAATGAAGTATTCTTTTTCACCACTTCTTTCTCTGTCCTGACATAATATTTAGTTGTTGGACTCACCTTTTCGGTAAGAAATAAATAATACTTTTGAAGAGTCTTACGGTTCATGGAATTGTAGCATTAATACGGGTCCTGAGGTTTTTTGAAACTAATGTCGAGAGGGAGACCTTGCGGTAAGCACTTTACGAATGCTTTTACTGAGAGCAAAGAGAATGACAGGGTTTCTCCCTAGAGAAGAGGGACTCCACTGTCTAGTATTCTATCAGTTTACCGTAGGGTGTTTGAATCAATAGAAAAACCTCACTTAGTCATGTGAGCTGGTGATCAGCTGCTAGTTACAATCTTAGACTTTCAAATTTCAAATGTGCTAACTGTTATTTGTTAAACGCATTTGCATTTTTTTTTTGTTTATCTGCCTGACATTGCAATTGGTATTTGCAGTTCCTAGAAACTGGCCATGAGCTGGGGAACAACTACAATGATGTAATTGCCCCCCAAGATATAGCAACCTATGGTGGTCTATGTGCACTTGCAAGTTTTGACCGTTCAGAACTGAAGGCAATTTTTCATACTTGACTGTTTTTTTTATGGCAAATACTGGCGCCGCATGAAAATTCTTACCGTTAATTTGTTTCCCTGTTTGGCAGAGCAAAGTCATTGATAACGTTAACTTCAGGAATTTCTTGGAATTGGTACCTGAAATGAGGGAGCTAATCAATGATTTCTATGCCAGGTAACTCAACTTTGTTACTTCAAGAAGATAGTATAGTAGATTCGAACACATGCTAGCTAAATGAATGCATTATGACCTCTTCCAGCCTCTGTAGTGTAACTGTATCAGGTCTGAAGAAATATAAGCCACCTTCAGAAACTTTAGTTTCTTGTTTAACTCAGTACGTATTCCTTTGTTTTCTTCCTTGCAGCCACTATGCTTCCTGTCTAGAGTACCTAGGAAATCTCAAAGCAAACTTGTTGCTCGACATCCATTTACACGATCACCTGGAGACTCTGTATGAACAAATACGCAACAAAGCTCTCATCCAATACACTCTACCGTTCGTCTCTGTTGATCTGCATATGATGGCAAATGCTTTCAAAACTACCATTGGCGGCCTGCAGAAGGAGCTTGAAACTTTGATTACTAACGACCAAATACAGGTACTTAATGTTGTTCCAGGATATCCATCTATATAGAACTGGTTCCATCTCTTACTTGCCTTAAACTTTTGCAAATGGGTGTTCAAGAATCACCCCGTTGTCTTAGATATATGTCTTCTAATGATCACAACTGGCATTCTTCTGCAGGCACGAATCGACTCCCACAACAAAATCCTCTATGCTCGACATGCGGACCAGAGGAACGGCACATTCCAACGTGTGCTTCAGACTGGTAGCGAGTTTGACAGGGATGTGAAGGCTGTGCTCTTACGAGCAAATCTTGTTAAGCATGAATTTTATAACACCAAGGGAGCGCGGAAGCATTGAATTTGTAAAGCTTACCGGATTTTATGATAATTAGAGCTATTTTGGTACGAGGTTGGACAATCAATTTCTCTGCTGGTATTGCATGTTGTGAAAGGAAAAGCTCATCTAATGTCGGGTGTTTTTTAAGTTTGTGCTTGTTTTGGTAGATTCATTTTGCGCCTAATTTATAATCATGTTGAAAACCACCGCTCTGCTTTTTTATTTTAGAGACTCAAAACAAAACGAAACATAAATGTATATTTGGCACTCGTTTCAAAAGCAAATTTATAAATATTTCGAAACTTTTTAAAAGATGTTAAGAGTAACTGGTAACTGGTCAGATTGCTCAACAATTGTTTGTACCGGCCAAAGGGGCAACGTTGTCTTTTTGTAATTGCCACCAAAAAGTTTGTTGTGCCGTTGACAAATGGGGGACAAGACATTATTTATTTGGTCTTTGTATACGTATCTTTCATGCTAACTAAATAAAAACCCTGAGGCTAAAGATAGTAAAAAAACATTAAAATAGAGCAGGGAGTACTAATTTTGCTATAACTAAAACGAAGAAGACAAAACAATACTGCAAAAAGAAAAAAAACACTAATAAATTAAAATAAATGATGTAAAGAAATAATAAACAAACTATAGAAAGTGACAATAACGCCTTGATCGTCGGATTAAATGAATATTTTCTGTAATCCACTTTATTAAGTTGTAGACTTTCTCAAATAGAATCTTCCTCTTCCAATAATCAAAGAGTCGTCTTGCAACTTGCAAGTTGCAATTACTAATTTTTTTAATAATATATATATATATATATATATATATATATATATATAACTTGCAATTAATTAACCAGCATAATTTATACATTTGTACGTTGAGCTTCACGAATTGCACTTCTCCTCTCTCTCCTAATTCCCACTGTAACTTTTCCATTTTTTTTTACCGCCATCACTATCCTTTATTACAGTTGCCATCGCCATATTCTTTTCTCTTAATCACAAAAAGAATCAATCCACTGCAAGTCACCTCAAATTCCTCCTCCTTCTTCTTCTTCTTCTTCTTCTTCTTCTTCACACTCCACCTGCAACTAAAATTCCCCAATTCAAAAAAGAAAAAGAAAAAAGAAAAGATAAAATAAAATAACTGAAATCACTTACTTACCTATTACATATAGCTGCTTGCTTCAGATCTTCAATTCTTCACCATAATGAGATCTTGAAGTGCTGACTCGTCACTCACACACCAACAATGGGCCACCTAAATCTCCCTTCCTCAAAGCAGCGCCACAACCGCCAATGGCGACTCCTCGACATCATCACCTTCGCGTTTTTCGGAGCAGTTATCATCTTCTTCGTGTTAGTATTCACTCCGCTGGGGGATTCGTTGGCAGCCTCGGGTCGGGAGACGCTGCTAAGGTCTTCGGGTTCGGATCCGGTGCAGCGCGGCCGGATGGTGGCGCAGGTGGAGCTAGGGCGCCAGGGGATCGATGCGTGTCCGGCGGATATGGTGGATCACATGCCGTGTGAGGATCCGAGGATTAACAGTCAGTTGAGTCGGGAGATGAATTATTATAGGGAGAGGCATTGTCCGCCTGCCGAGGAGACGCCGTTGTGTTTGGTGCCTCCGCCGGTCGGGTATAGAGTTCCGGTTCAGTGGCCGGAGAGTTTGCATAAGGTGTGGTTTGTTGCTTGATTGATTTGCTTTTGACTTTGAGTTTACTTAGTAGTTTGACTAGTGTGTGAAATTGGAAATCTGGTCTAATCTAATAGAATGGCCTTGTGTTCGACACCTCGAGTGTACTTATTAGCTAGTTTATTTGGTGATCAGGATATCTGGTAAGTGTTTTGGAATTAGGTGTGTTGTATCGACACTCAGGCTAGGAATGTTTGGAAGTTGGAGTAGTAGTAACTTAAGAGGGTGTTTGTTAGCTGAGACAGGAGGATTAAGGTAGCTAGAGATTATAGTATAGATTGCCGAGAGAAGTCGACTATGTTACTTATGTAGTGCAGGGGCAATCCGACAGACGCGTTAATATGATAGACTTACTGAACTGCACTTGTAGTATGCTATCCAGGGTTACCTACCCTCTGATACTACGGGTGTGGTGGGTGCTATGTGACGCTCCCTCACAGTTTTAATTATATACTTTAAGAACCAGAGCTTGGACCTTCTACGGGAGTTAACATTTGAATCTTTGTAAATATTGGTTGCTTGACACTGAATTGGTATATTGCGTTTGTTGTTTTTCTTTATATTGCATGTATGTGTTGGTTGCTTCAATGGTAAGTATCATGAGTATATGCTTTGTAGATTGCTGTTTGTCTTTGTTGTATGCCATATGTGCTCGAATTTGATGTGTTTTTTTTTTTCTGACAATATTAGTTTTTTGTGGAGCTTATCAGTACGTTTAATTCTCTCTTAGTTACTGCATAGCTGAACCTCTTTATAACATAAATCAGCAGATGCTGAGTATTAGGTCCGTCTAGTCGTTTTAGAATCAGACTTTATGGTTTTCTGCTAGCCATATCCATGGCAAAGACAGAAAGGAAATTAAATATAAGCAGTATAGAAAGATAAAGGGTTTCAAAGTGGCAACTTCTTTTGGCAATACAGGAAGTTGAAGTTTAAAGAAGTACACCGAGTGGACACTGAATAACAGTTTTAGAAAATTTCAATGGCAACCAAACTCATGAAACATATATTTGATCAAGCAAGATCTGTTGAAGGTGTTGTCTTTTGCAAGTTTTACTTTCTTGGCATTAACTTAACGCAATGGAATACTAAAATTTGAGATAACTTCTCCCAAGCCATAGTTTTCTTTCTCCACTATCATTTATTTGCTCACAATTTGTCATTCAGGGAATTGGTCGTTCTGTTTGTTCAAATTCAGTATTTCTGATGTATACAGAGAGGAGATATAAATGACTTAATTCCAGAAGGACTCTATTGGAGAAGTTTTGTACTGCATTACGTTTACATTTCATCAGCTCTAATAAAGCAGTCATGTTTTATTTTGCCCTTTTCTTCAATTATTTTTTATTTTCTGTGCAGATATGGCACGATAACATGCCTTACAATAAAATAGCGGATAGGAAAGGCCATCAGGGATGGATGAAAAGGGAAGGTCCACATTTCTTATTCCCTGGTGGTGGCACAATGTTCCCTGATGGAGCATTACAATATATTGAAAAACTTAAACAATATATCCCTATTGCCGGTGGATCTCTAAGAACAGCTCTTGACATGGGATGTGGAGTAAGAACTTCCCATTTGTCTCCTTTTGATTGGTTCCGCCGAATGTGGCTATTAATATGATAATTTGTGTGATAGGTTGCTAGTTTTGGTGGGTACATGCTTGCTGAAGAAATCCTGACTCTCTCATTTGCTCCAAGAGATTCACACAAATCCCAGATACAGTTTGCTCTGGAGAGAGGAATACCGGCATTTGTAGCAATGCTGGGCACTCTCAGACTTCCCTTTCCTGGTTTCTCTTTTGATTTGGTGCACTGTTCTCGATGTTTGATTCCTTTCACTGCATATAGTGAGTACATTTCTTCCTAATGGTTTAATCAGAATTTGTTCAGACTTTTTTATATTTTACCGCTTCAGTTCATAACAAGAGAGAAACTTCAATATGGCAGATGCAACATATTTTGTTGAAGTTGATAGGTTACTTCGCCCTGGTGGCTATCTAGTCATCTCTGGCCCACCTGTTCAGTGGGCTAAACAAGACAAGGAATGGGCCGATCTGCAAGCAGTGGCCCGTTCATTGTGTTATGAACTCATTGTTGTGGAAAGTAACACCGCCATCTGGAAAAAGCCCATTGGGGATCTATGTCTGCCGAATCAGAATGAATTTGGGCTAGACTCGTGCCAAGAATCCGATGATCCAAATTTTGCATGGTAATGGTCAAAGTCTTGGATTGTCATGGCTGAGTCATTAGCATGAACATTATGAGCAACATTCTTGTACAAGCTTGCTGCAAATACAACTTCTCTTCAATAAACTATGTTGATTTGCAGGTCCGTTAAGTTGAAGACATGCGTGAGTCGGACATCCTCTTCAAAGGGAGAATATGCCGTCGGGAATATTCCGAAATGGCCCGAGAGAGTAAAAAAAGCTCCTTCAAGGGCAAGTGTTATTAAAAACGGAATTGACGTTTTTGAAGCTGACAATAGGAGATGGGCGAGGAGGGTTGCTTACTACAAGAATTCATTAAATATTAAGCTAGGAACTCCGTCAATACGAAATGTCATGGACATGAATGCATTCTTTGGAGGTTTTGCCGCAGCAATAGTGTCTGATCCCGTTTGGGTGATGAATGTTGTCCCGGCTCGAAAGTCTTCCACTCTTGATGTTATTTATGACCGCGGACTTATAGGGGTTTACCATGATTGGTGAGTTAGCAACTGTTTTAGATATGGATTGCTCTATGTCTTATTTTAAGAAAGTAATGTCCATTTTGCTCAGTTTTTTGGGTATTACACAGAAAGATTCTGTAATGCTTCTTCGCGAGTGATGTTGGATATCCTTGACCTTGTTATCATGTTTGTGTCTTATGCTTGCAGGTGTGAGCCTTTCTCCACTTATCCTCGTACATATGATCTAATTCATGTATCTGCTATAGAATCTCTTATCAAAGATCATAACTCTGGAAAGAGCAGGTATGTTGTTTCTTTTTGTAGTTCCGTATTTCTATGGGATAATATTAATAACATATTGACACCCTAGTCTATTTGTGGAAACCTTCTCTGCTGATTGTATCCCGCGACATTTTTGGGATGACATTCTGCAAGCTGTACATTTTAGAAAACAATCATGACGAGCTTTTGTATTAATCCCCTTTGTAAAAACACATTTTTTGTCTGTCGTGTCATTCCGACCTATTGTACTCGACTGCAGGTGTAACCTCGTAGACTTGATGGTGGAGATCGATAGAATGTTGCGACCTGAAGGCACGGTTGTGCTTAGAGATTCACCCGAAGTGATTGAAAAAGTAGAACGCATTTCTCGTGGCATGAGATGGACAGCTTCTATACACGATAAAGAAGCGGAATCACATGGAAGGGAGAGAATTCTCGTGGCCACCAAGAAGTTGTGGAAGCTATAACTTAAACAAACTCCTCTTCCCTTTGTAATCTAGGTAACCAAATATACCTCACTCAAAGTGTCCAAATCTTTTTGTTTATTGTAATCTTGTAATATGGTCACAATTTTAAGTTCCAATATTGTGTAGTATTAGACATATTCAAATGTATTATGATCAAATTTAATATTTTTCTATTCAATGATATACCTAACTGTTTATGGCGTTATTCAAAAACTTCTCTTATGTTAATGACGAAAATATTTTATGACAATGATGGTTCAGAAAAAGATATTATTCAACTGGAAAATTGTTGTCGGTTTTGGACGTGGTTGTGCTAGGACCACACTCGCAACTAAACCCGGTCACTAGCGTAGAATTGGTTAATATTTATTATATTTTAAGACAAGTAGATTAATCACGTAAAAGATGCATTGTCGGCCATTTTAACTTTATGGCTGATTTACACTCATCATTAATCTATGATATACAAATTTCACAATCTTGTGCGTGGCGTGGCGCAAGATAACTGCTCATGGAAGACGAAAACTATAACAATTTACCATATACTGAATCAAGTTATAATTGATTATTGTAGTTTTGCGATAAACAATGCAAATGATGGAGATAAACAAAACAAATGATGGTATACATGGGTGAATACAAAAATAATGTAATAAAAATAAATAACACCAACCAAGACTACAATCTCAATCATTTGTACAAATTATGTGAGAATTATACCGAATAGAACTCATTACAATTTTTATCTATACCATTTTTTTTCAGTCTTTTTCATATTCCTTTTGTTTGCTCTAGATCGAGATTTCTGTAACCATAATGCATAAGACTTTCGTTTCCAAGGACCGAATCATCGCAAACGATTGCTTAAATTTCTCGTCGATCAGTATTACACTTAATTTGTTGCTAATGTATTTTACTTTTTATATTGCCTCTTCTTGCATAACAACAAAGACAAAATTGGATCCAATCCAACTAGATTTTTCTTCATCAAATTACACAGAGACAGACAGAGATGATGCCAAAAACCTCACTATTTTCTAAGAGTCACGTGTAATTTTTTAATCTCTTAAAAGTGACACCGCGAGAATAACGTGATTTGATGGGAAAAGAAGTTCAAATTAAATTACTAGACTTATTTTATTTTTCTTCTTCCTCAAGCATAGACCAAACAATACAAAATAATAAAAATACAAAATGACGAATTCATTTTTAATATTTAATTAATAAATAACAAATCACCCGATAATTTCAACATTCTCTCTCACACACAAAAAAACACGCACTAAATCCTCAACTCTCAACCGTCCGATGCCGACGACGACGAACAGCGACACCCCCAGCCCCTCCGCCGATACGGAGCCGTTGCTCGACGATCAACAACAGAACGGCGGCGTTTCTCGGTCCAGCTCCCGATTGAGCCTCCGCGGCGCGGCTCGGTTCCTCAGCCGCGCCACCAGTCGTACCGGCGCGATGCGCGAGCCGTCCGTGCGCGTGCGCGAAGCCGCCGCCGAGCAAATCGAGGAGCGGCAGAGCGATTGGGCGTACTCGAAGCCGATAGTGATTTTGGACCTTATCTGGAACCTCGCCTTCATAATCGCCTCGATTACGGTGATGGTGATTAGCCGCAACGAGACGCCGTCGATGCCCCTGAGGATGTGGATTGTCGGTTATGCGTTGCAGTGTGTTCTGCATATGGTGTGTGTGTACGTTGAGTATAGGAAGAGGCATTCGAGTAGGAGTTTGGAAGAAGGGGAGAGTGGTGGGGCTAGGTCTGGTCGGAGTTACTCGAGTTTGAGCTCCGGTAGTGAAGGCGTGGAGGCCGGAGCTCGCGTTGCCGATGGACAGCAAAATGATCACGAAACGAGGTATATAGGATTGTTAATTGATTATGTGTGTGAGTTTTAGAATGCTGAAATGAAATGTGTTTTGCTCTAGTGTTCGTGTTGAGGTTAATGCGAATCGATGTTTGTTCGTGATCATATCGTTGAATTCGAGATGAAAAGTATGTGGATTCGAGAGTAGAGTTTATTCTATGTTTGCTCGTGATCATGTCGTTGAATTCGAGATGAAAAAAGTATGTTGATTCGAGAGTAGAGTTTATTAATTTATTCTGGTCATTAGAGATGAGAGATGCGTGCAACGCAGACTTTTCCACAATGGCATCGAGTAACTGATAATCTGATAAAGTAGATTTTATCTGGTATTCAAAAGTTTTGTCTGAAAAATTGACCAATTTAAGTCTTTAGGTGTTTCTTTTAGTCTTTTTATTGAACTCTGACTCGTATTTCATGGATCTGAAGTAGATAAAATATATACGAGGTTGATGTCTTGTTTTTTCTTCCAGCAGTGTGGCTAAGCATCTGGAGTCTGCAAACACTATGTTCTCATTTATATGGTGGATAATTGGGTTCTACTGGGTATCTGCTGGCACCGAAACTTTACCTAATGAGTCGCCTCTGCTTTACTGGTTTGTTATATATGCACTCTTCTGATACTTTTACAGTTATATAGCTAGTTTTATCATTTGCAATATCGGTTATTTGTTTCCTTTTCAGGCTGTCTATTACATTTCTGGCGTTTGACGTCTTTTTCGTTGTCATATGTGTTGCTTTGGCCTGTATCATCGGGATTGCTGTTTGCTGCTGTCTACCATGTATTATTGCAATCTTGTATGCGGTAGCAGAGCAGGTAAAACATGTTACTTCATTTTATGCATATGTATGTGTGTGTGTGTGTGTGTTATTCACTTTCTTGCTTATTGTTTTACATTTTAACTTGACATTATGGCCACAGGAAGGAGCTAGTGAGGAGGTTATCAAGAAACTACCTACATATAAATTCCAGATACTTGGGGATTATGAGAAGCAAAATGGTGATATTCAAGTGTCATTTGGAGGAGTAATGACCGAGTGTGACACTGACTCACCCACCGAGCATGTTCTTACTCTAGAAGATGCTGTACGTTTTTGCAACACCATTTATTCATATGCAAATTACCTTAGCTTTCTATAAATAATTCTACACTGCCAGATAATCAATGTTACGGGAAACTTGGTTTGGTTCTACAGTAACATCATATGCTGCCTTAGCTATGTTGTTCTTTAGGATCTTTTGAATTAAGACATTTCTTAATTTAACTTGTTACTGGTTAGTGGATCTTTAACTTGTAACACCTGTGTATTTTTACGTATCCATGAGATGTTAGCATTTATGCACCTGGAATCTATTGCACAACTTTCTACAATGCTTGTAAATGTTTGTATTTTTTTGTTCATAGGAATGCTGCATCTGCCTTTGTGCCTACGAAGATGGAGCTGAACTGCGAGAACTTCCCTGTCGCCATCATTTTCATTCAGGTTGCATAGACAAGTGGCTGCACATAAACGCCACCTGCCCTCTGTGTAAGTTGAATATACTAAAATGTAGCGGCCAAAGTGGAAGTGAAGAGGCATAACCAAGTGACATGGAACAATGACCAGGCATGATACTTGTGCATTCTTGATACTGGTTGGTTCCATTGGACCAAAAGACTGTCTGCACCGAGTTCAATCGCAATGGCTGCTTGATCGTGCGCCTATTGCAGTCCGTTTGTGCTTTTCATGTACTAAATTATTAGTTTCATTAGGTTTTTGAAAGCATATTATATGCTGATTGTAAAGCTGGTTTGCGATGTTAAAAGACAGTAGTGAAACTTCTATTTACTTTACATTTTCCAATACACAACATGCTCGACGCTTGCATCGATCCATAGACTCATACGTCGTGCTCAACAAGATGAAATCACGGCGCAAAGGATGATGAGATTGTTCCTTTGAGACGGGGTTGGATGGAAACAGAGTGCTCTAAGTTATCATGTTTGACAATAAAAAAAGACAGATTATGATGACAGCTTCTATTGTTTAATTAATTGTCAAATATTCCTGTAATTTCATAGTGACAGCAGAGAGCAAAACTTAGTTCACGTTATGGCACTTCATCCATGGTTCAAAGTTTCTAATCATTTACGTTTTGTGAATATCCAACAACATTAAAAATTTTGTTCACAGTAAGAATAATTTCTACCAATTTTTTGGCGATCATTAAGCTTTTTCACTAAGGGTGTGTTTGGTTGCATTGATGAGGTGAGATGAGGATGTTTAACCCACCTAAAAACTTGTTTGGTTTGCATGTTAAAAAAAGGGGCATGGTGAAATAATAGCTTAAGCCCGCCTTTTAACTGATTTTATAGGCTAAATTAATCACTACCCCCTTGATATTATTTTATAGCCGTTATTTGGCTTCCAACTGGACGAGGG
The DNA here is from genome assembly GCA_948329865.1 of Linaria vulgaris. Taxonomy (NCBI): domain Eukaryota; kingdom Viridiplantae; phylum Streptophyta; class Magnoliopsida; order Lamiales; family Plantaginaceae; genus Linaria; species Linaria vulgaris. Next base: position 84,861,251 of record OX415254.1, on the reverse strand, counting down.
AAATTATGAATTTGCCGTTGCTTTTTAGCTGAAAGTTCCAGCAACTACCGTTCTCATTTCTCCACCAAAACTCTCAGCTCACACATTCATTTCCCCTCCAAAATCAGAGCCACAACCCTAGCAGCCACATCATACTCATCAAAAAATCTGTGAGCTAAGGTAACACTCTCTTTTCATCGTATTCATCAATTTTCTCGAATCATCCTCGTATTCTTCGAACTATTGTTGTAATAAAGTCGATTCTCTCTGCCAAATCCAAGTTTAATTTTTTGTTGTGGGTATAGCCTCAAATCTTTTTTTTTTGTTTTTTACCCGTTATTTCACTGTGTAGCATTCCCTTTTTACGTTGTTGTAAAAAACTGTCTATTTCGATTAGGGGTTTCTGAATAATCTAGGGATTCGATCTTAAAAATCAATTCTGTTGTTGTTTTAGTTCGGTTATTAGTACAACATTGGCAATACTTGTATTTCTCTTTGATTTTTGATTTTTACATCATGAATTTTTGATTTCAGTTTCAATAAGTTGTTGATAAATTGATTTTTTTGCAGTTTTTAGACTGATTGCATTTGCAACAAGGAGTACTATCACTGCAAGAGGTATGAGTTTTCAAACTACTGAAGTTACTTTTTTGTGCATGACTTAAAGCTTGTGCAGCTTGAGTATTTTTGTGTTGTTTTGAAGTGTTTCTGTGTTGCTATTTGGAAGAATGTGTTGAGTATTACTTTGACAGTGCATGAATGTTTCTACCATGACAACTTGAGTATTATTGTGTTGCTATCTTATTTGATGCATGAATGTGTTTTATGGACTGTTTATACCATGAAATTGTTTATACAATGACATTGTTTTGAAGCGCATATGCTTTGTACCATGGCAATTCCTTAGGTTTTGGATTTTATTAGAGTAGCAAGTTTTTTATGAGATTTTTATCTATCAATCATCTGTGTATCAGAAAGAAAAATCTTGTTTTACTACTATTACAATTTCTTGCATTGAGGGCAAACATATTCATGTTCTTGGTGGTGATGCACAACCATGAAAGGAAAGTTAGGCTAGCTCGACAGCGAAAGCTTATCAGATTCAGTCTTTTATCAAATATGGATGATATTCATGTACACATGCAAAACCTAACAACCCTTAGTGACGTAGACTGCATGTCCAATCTAAGAATTGATACCAATTGCTTTATGCGGCTGTGTTGGCTCCTGAAGGAAGTTGGGGGGCTTCGAGACGAGAAATTCGTTAGCTTAAGTGAACAAGTGTCTCTATTTATTAAAGTATTGGCCCACCATGACAGCAATCTTACAATTGGTTTCTATTGGAATCGATCGAGTCAAACGGTAAGTCGATACTTCAGAAGAATATTGGATGCCTTCTTGAAAACCAGTGAGCTTATTTTGGTGGCCCCTAATCCTGTCTCCGAGGAGAACGATAACTGTGCGGAGCCATGGAAACATTTTAAGGTATATTATTCAAGTGATATATAAAGTTCCCTTGCAATGTCTGTGTGGTTGATTTTTTTGTCTTAATTTGTTATTTACCTATATATACAGGGTTGTCTAGGAGCACTTGATGGAACCCTCATTGACGTAACTGCACCGATCGCCCTTCAACCAAGGTACATATCAAGGAAGAGACGTGTATCGGTAAACGTGTTAGGTGTTTGCGACATAGAGATGAACTTTGTGTACATGTTATGTGGCTGGGAAGGGTCGGCGGCTAACGGTAGAGTTCTGCGCGATGCACTTTATAGACCCCGTATTCATGGATTTCGGGTCCCGCAAGGTAAATATTGCAGCAGTTTATAGTGTGATTTGCTTAAGGTTTTGCCTACTGTTATACACTATTATAATGTTAGTTTTTTGTTTACAAGGAAACTACTACTTGGTCGATGCAGGATATGCAAACTGTTCGAGATTTCTAGCACCTTATAGAGGGCGACGATATCATTTGAAAGAATGGGGTGATGGCAGCGTGGTGCCACAAGATAAAGAAGAAATGTTCAATATGAAGCATGCACGTGCCAGAAGTATAATTGAGAAAGTATTTGCTAAGTTGAAGAATCGATGGAAGATCCTTAAGCGACCATCCTACTACCCTCTCAAGATCCAGGACCGATGCATAATGGCAGTTGGTCTCCTCAACAACTTCATAAAGCAACAAATGCCAACCTACCCTTTTCGATGACTCATCTGATAGCTCTTCGTCCGACGACAATGCTCCTACTGATTTTGTCGAATGACTCGAGAGTACCCCTTCTTGATCTAACTACATGGACCAAATTGCCAAAAAAATGTGGAACGATTGGCGTGAAAGTCGTTGTCGCCACCGCTGAAGCTTTATAAACTAATTTGCTTTGACTGGATTGTAATCTGACTATTTAGGAATTCCTGTTGAGACTTTGAGTCTTTGCAATCTAGACAATATTGCAAACTATTTTTATTTTTCAAAATTGAACTTTGTGGTGTGTTTCTTGTGTGAACATCTGTTTCTATGAATAGCCTCGGAGGGCTAACTTTGTTGGTTTGAATTTTGTGACCTCATGGGTTTAATTATGTTGATGCACTTTATTGTCATGTTGCATTGCTTCTTGACTTGGTTGTAATATGGTATATTTGTTTGTATTCTTGTGTGAAACATCTGTACATAATTTTCTGTTACTATAACTTTAGAATATATGGTATTGTAGACATGGCTGGTTCCAGTTCTAATTCAATGCATATCGACTCTGAGCCTAAGGGAAAGAAGTCACGTCTTGTGTGGACAAAGACATAGGAGGCTGCATTGATTCATGCTCTTAGGGAAGTGAAGGGAATATGACTGAAGATTGACAATGCCTTTAGGGCAGGCTACCTGATTCAGATTGAGAAAGCACTCAAGAACATGCTCCCTGATAGCACACTCCGTTACGATCCTCAGATCAAGTCAAAAATGACACAATGGAAGAAGATATATGGCAACCTCTACTCTATACTTGATATGACACGTGGTGGAGCTACACTGTGTCCCATCACCCACACTATCATGGTTGTCACTGAACAACGGTGGACTGAATATGTCCAGGTATAAAGATTAAACTTTCAGATGAATAATAATTTTTTAAATTTCAGTGTTTTAGTTCCTACATTTAGTATTTTTGACCTTATGATAATCTGGTATGTGTAAATTACAAGCTCATCCTTGTATCGATGGATATCGTGGTAGAACATTTTCTTACTTTGAGGACTGGGCCGAGTTCTTCGACAAGGATCGCGCGACTGGAGGAGGAGCATAGGATATAAGTGTTGCGGTGTAGGACGTGATTAACAACCACAACATTGGTGGTTCATCTGGAGGTGGTACTGGAGGTGGTTCTGAAAGTGGTACCGAAGGGTGCGGTGTGACTACACTGGATGATACCATCATCCTTGATGATGAAGAGGGAGGTGGTGACATTCAAGTGCCTTTGCCACAGCACACCTCGAAGATGAATCCCAATGAGCTGCTCCGGAGAATCAAAAAAGAGAAAGGACTTAAGAGAAAGAGGAACGATGCACCAGTGGAGGTGAACACTATCGAGATACCGCCCTATGTTGATGAGTTCATGAAGAAGATCAATGAAACGATGGAGAGGATCACTGATGGTTGTTGAGCCAAAGGAGGTTCCCGAGGACCCATCCACGACACAGAGGAAAGGTTTGTATGCTGCTCTGTCGGATAATGAGGAACTTGGAGAGGATGGCAGGATTTCTGTTCTTCACAAACTGGCGCATTCGAAAGAGGACACTGATGTGTTTTTTGCACTGCCTCAGGCATCCAGGATGAGGTACCTCAGTGTTGTCTTGATGAAGAAGGGTTCTTAGTAGACTGGGATGGCGGTCGTGATGTTAAGACTTTATGTTTTTTAGTTTTTTTTGTAATCCGCTGAACAACATACCTGTTTTTTTGATATCGTTAGGGTATATCTCCGACGACATTTTGATGATTGCGTTACGTATGATATGGCTACTTTTGTTGGTCTAAAACTATCGTGGTCGATGTGCCGAACCTCATATGCACTCCATTGTTGGATGTTTAATTTAAGTTTGCTGGATTATTTGAGTTTAAATTGTGTTGATGTTCTCTTACATTTTGGCGCTTATTGTTTTTCGATTCGTTTTTGGCAAATCCTATTGTGTTGCATTGGGTGTCATATTTACTACATGGGATAGGTTGTTGAATGAGACATTCAATGTCACTTATTTATTTTCAATATTCTGCAACATGTGGCTAATATATTCATCATTGCTTCAAGGATACAGTGTGAATGATATACCTCAAAACATGCATTTATATAGGTTCATCTTTATTGAAACATGTTGCTGGTCTTATGGTCTGTATCATGGTTCTTAGATTCTGGCATCTAGATAAAATTGATGATTATTGTACCTATTTTTCCCATTTGAACATTAGCTTCTTGTTCTCTTTTGTTATTTTTTGTTTTTTGTGATACAAGAACAAATCACATACATATTATTCAGCCCAAGCATTTCATCTTCAGCTAAAAGCTTGGCTAATTCAGAAAATGCAAGTAAGATGACACCTAAGATATTCGACGAACATTTGATTAGAAACAACGATACTGGAATTTGAAATTTAACGATGGAGGTACACAATTTAAACTAAAAAAAAGTGTGACTCAACTAGGCGGATAACATAAGTGACAAAATCGCATAAATAAAATACGACATAGAGCAAGGAATTTAAGATGAAAGGTAACACATCTTCACTCGATGCTTGATGGCTTAAAGGAAATGCCTAGACATACATTACATCTAGAAATCCTGTGATTTTGCAGAACACGATGCTATAGATGTCGTAGGCTCGACGGGGTAATCGGTAATTTCACGCGGTGGTTTCTTCCCTGGAGTGGTTAATGTTTTGGCGATGCCATCAGTGTTGGACGCCTGATCTTGGATGGTAGAGGTCTTTGTTCTTAAACTTGAAGCCCGGACTCCTAGGTGAACCTTGAAAACAACAAGAATCGTATTAATAGACACACAATAGTTCAAATGTTTGAATAAATGTAGGAAATCTAAATAGCAATCCTATAAAAAAATGATCATACGTGCGACTGCTACAATCTCTTCAGTGGTACGCATACGATAACGATGCTCTGGTGGTGTCCTTATTTTTGCCTTCATCGTTACAGCTTTCAAAAAGCATTTGCAAGTCACTCCACGTAAACTCGACGTGCTCCGTGTAAGCCTTACACATTGGGTACTCTTGCTGTCATGGAATGAGACTCATTTAGCTTTCTATATTTTATTTTTTGAAGCGAATAACAGTGTAAGAAATAGACTACAAGCTGAATTTATTAAATATAGAACGTACCTCGTCCAGAACTGCCCACTCATCTGGGCTTGACAACCTGTTTGTTTCCAAATCCCATCGCGAGCCAGCGCATGCCAAAACCTTACGAAAGCAGAAATGTCGCTTAGCAAGCCTTTCGAATCTGAACAGTATATCATTGGGACTGAAGTTCGTATCATTCTTCTCATTGATCAAGTCGGCAGCTTTGTCCACAATCGTCTCCAAGAACTTTGAGTTTTTCAGCGGAACACACCCCTGCTCCGAGACACACTTATCCTTAAGAACCTCAATTAGGCATTCATCGAGCTTCTCAGTCGAACCATCGTCATACATAACTTCCTTTTGATATTCCGTCGCCTTTAGGTTCAACATGGTGCTGTTTTTAAGATGTTTGTGAGGTGTATATTATTTCTGGATAGGATTATATTGTGACTATGGTTGTTACTTGAACCATTGTGGATGAGGAGTGTTATATAGGAGAACATCAATGGCTTTATGAGGTGAATGGCACTTAAAATATTCGGTTCACATGGTTTGAGATTTGTTGGGCAAAATACTTATGTCATTGGCATGTGAAAATCAATATTGGTCCAAAGTTTGTTTAATTTTTCATTCTTGTGAAAACTGACAAAAGAAAAAGTAGCATGTCATGCAATACCATTTCATTTGGACAACAACTATTACCCAATCAAAACATTTCAAAAAGGATCCTTGTACCCAAAAAACATTCAAAGGTGATACATGCAAATTACATCATTGTACAATATATCACACTATCCCATGCCATATCTGATATGAAGTACAATTATTTGTGTAGAGAGCTAGTATAATGCATAATTATAATTATACAAAACATGACTTACAGTTAATTAGACGCCCGACCACAAGTAGTTAGCTAAACGATTGTCGAACAGAACCTACTTATACTTGTCTATCTCGACCAGTTATTAGGCGACGCATTAATATCACCTTCTCAATCATCTGATCAATGCATGAAAAGCTTTCATTTCTTGTCCCTATAGTCGGCGCCGAATTGCTATCAGCCTTGTATTTGAGTTAACGGCTTCCTGGACACAGAATTGACAAACAAGGGGGAATATATAGACAAAAATAAGCACATGACATGATAAATAAAGAGGAATTAAATTGATAGATTCTTATATTCCTTAATCATATGCCGCAATAGGTTTTAACAAATAGTAGCCATGACGTTACACATAAGCAAACCAACAAAATAACCACGACTACAAACATCAACACGAGCCACGATAGAAAACAATAACCAACTGCTACTCTAGTGACATTGGATTACTGGAGTTATGTGATTACTGATTCAACAACCCTATATATTGTTGAACTTGATTGAATTTGGTTTATCTTGTTACATAGTGGAGAAGAAGAGTGATCAACGGCCGATGACCCCGACTGAGAGTTAACAACATTCTTGTTTTGCAGAAGTTCATCTCTAGTGGACATGGGAGTTGACTCAGTTTTACTATAGTCCGAAGAAGCTCCATTTGTGTACGGTGGATATCGCTTGATATTGTTGTAACAAGGAGAGTGCAATTCATCTTCCCATATGAACCAATCCTTGTGACTCAAGCGGAAGGGACATATGTAATAAAATTGACCCGGATTTTTGGTCGTAATGTTAGCCTTTGGGTAGCACATATGCCCCCGATTACACGGACACTGGACGATACAATGTCCAACCATCTACAATGTAGTTAAAATCAGTTCTGGAGCAACAAATTCAAACATGCAATAGTGCAACACAATTTGGAATTAAAAGAATTTGACATATATTGCAACATTTTTTTTTCATGCTTCATTTTTTAAAATTATGCAATCAGGAATTAACACACATGCTCAATCAAAACAAGGAAGATTTTAATAAGAATTGCATGTAATACAATGAGGTAGTGTAAATCCTCAGCTCGAATTAGGTATTACTAACGAACAAGTAATGAACACGCATCAAAACCTTGTACAATACCATAAGTCCCGTAGAATCACACGACCTCGACCCAGGCTACGAATGCAACCCCGAAACCAGTTTTTTTTTAAAAAAAGAAGAATTCTAAACGAAGTAGAGTTTGAACAATTTTAACTATTAACAATTGGGCTCGAATTGTAAGAACCTTACCTTGAATTGATTCGGATTTGCCTTTCGATTTGAGGAGAACACAATTTTGAGGTAAGGGTTTTTCGAATGTTGAATTTTGAGGAAAAAGGGTGCTGAATTGCTGAATTTGATTTTGTGTGAGAATTGGGGATAGTACCAAGTGGCAACGGATATAACAGGGGTAAAATGGGAAAAGGACAAGTTTAATTACTTAAAAAATTTGTTGGATAACTAGCCAAACACGTTATTACAAAAGGAGCTTAAACAATAACTCTTGCTAACTAAGGAACCAAACACGGTTATTAAAAAGTAAGATATAAATAACTAAGTAATAATACCAAAATAGTATAACCATATACATGGATTAAAATTTCGGTCCGGCATTATGTTTCGGTGTACCAAATATTGGAAACGTTTCGAAAAATTTCGAAAATGTTTCATAAACAATAGGTGGAAAAAAAACACGATATGATATAAAAATCATTAAAATATTCAAAAAAAGAAAAGAAAAACTAAGACATTAAATCCAGAAAATAATAATGCAGTAATACATATTTGATTTTGTAAGAAAAAATAAAGTTTCTTATTTGCAACCACTCAAATTTTTATTGTATAACAAATAACATCACATATAATAATAGTGAAAATAAAGTTTTATATTGCTATTTGTATAAGATAAAAACTGCATGAAAGGACAATATAAACATTAAACCATAGAATTCTTAACACCAATATATATATATATATATATATATATATATATGAATTAACAGAAGTGCATTAAATGCGTATATAAATTATAAACAATTTGATATTAGAATAACTAATCACGGGCAAATACTATGGTTGCAGACTGGTCATTAATTAAACAATACCAATTAAATAACAAATAACCAAGTGGAGTTTCGAAATTGCAGTTGCGAATCGTTTCTACAATTCATTAAACCGAAAAATCTCGGTCGTTTCGTACGAAACGGCCCAAAATTTTGAACCATGACCATGTATAAAGCATTTCAAGTAACCAAACAAACCCTAACTTGTTTGTAACTGCTAGTCTAAAATTAGAAAAAGAAAAAAAAACCAAAAAAGGGAAAAGTAAGATATAAATAACTAAGTAATAATACCAAAATAGTATAACCATGAAAAAAGCATTTCAAGGAACCAAACAAACCCTAACTTGTTTGTAATTGCTAGTCTAAAATTAGAAAAAGAAAAAAAAACCAAAAAAGGGAAAGCTCAGCAGCGTCTCAAATTTTCATCCGAGAGCAGATGTAAGGGAAAAGTAAGATATAAATAACTAAGTAATAATACCAAAATAGTATAACCATGAAAAAAGCATTTCAAGGAACCAAACAAACCCTAACTTGTTTGTAATTGCTAGTCTAAAATTAGAAAAAGAAAAAAAACCAAAAAAGGGAAAGCTCAGCAGCGTCTCAAATTTTCATCCGAGAGCAGATGTAAGGGAAAAGTAAGATATAAATAACTAAGTAATAATACCAAAATAGTATAACCATGAAAAAAGCATTTCAAGGAACCAAACAAACCCTAACTTGTTTGTAATTGCTAGTCTAAAATTAGAAAAAGAAAAAAAAACCAAAAAAGGGAAAGCTCAGCAGCGTCTCAAATTTTCATCCGAGAGCAGATGTAAGCAACAGACCCAACCGTTGCATCGACGCAGGTATCAATCATCGCAATCCCATAGTTTGCACCAGCCGGGAATCGAACCCGGGTCTGTACCGTGGCAGGGTACTATTCTACCACTAGACCACTGGTGCTTCTTGTTAGGGCACTTATATAGTATAGTAAAATTTAGTTAATTTAATCATTGCAAATAATTACATTAGATCAATAGGGACAACTTTTGCGAGGGAATGTAGACTTATGAAAAGTCTGGTTCTTGTTTTCAAATGATCACTCTTTCTACTGACAATGAAATGTTGAGCCATGTACTAAGTTCGCGATACAACGGTATTGCTTTAAAAAAGCATTAATGAAAGAAATTACACAATTTTGTGTTTTGTGATCTTCGTGGTAGAATAGAATTTTACTCAACTTCACATCAACGATAAGTTAATGAAATTTTCACAAGCCAATTTTTATGTTGAAAGAGAACAATCACATGTATCATGTATGGAATTTGACTTACATATCTTTTTCAATGTATAAGCGTGTAGTTTAACTTATCTTTTTATGACGTGAGAATATGCAGTCGCTACTATTTTTACTACTTTGACTTATTTAATTTGTGATTGAGATATTATACATCTCTTTTTCATATATGTTTCCATTTATTAAATTTAGCTATGTGATATACAATAATAATAGTCCTAAAAATATTGACGACACGTAATTTTTTTTTAATACCGTGTCGACATACTCTTGCCGTGTCCGTATTTTCATGCAATATAGGTAAGAAAAGAACAAAAATAATTTAAACCAAACTGTAATTTTGCAATTTAGTGCCCACCAAAAATTAATAATTATCCAAAAAAGGAGAAAAGAAAAAGCAATAGATCTTTAGTTTGCACTTCACACAGCAACTGCTGCTCTATCTCAGATCTGGTACAGCAATTATTTTCCTTAAATTTTGAAGTAAAATATTAGATTTATTTGTAAATGAAATGTTTGATGTATTAAATTAATTGCAGTTGAAAGAGTGATAATTAAACAGTGATGGCTGCTAGAAGAACTGGTTGTATTGCTCTGTTTGATGTTGATGGAACACTCACAGCTCCTCGTAAGGTGAAGAATTCCATTGTTTGATTTTTTCATAAATTTCAATGGTTTAAATATAATTTAAGTGGTAATTTACATGCATGCAGAACAAATTATCTTATGTATATACTGTTGATTCGTCGTCTCATCTAAAAGCTCGAGATTTATATAGAGATCAGGCATTTTCTTTTTTGTATTTTTTCAAACATTTATTTGCCGCAACAATTTTATAACGCCTGAGGTGTAGATCGAAAGATTCGTGGTAATGTACAGTTTCAATTTGGTAAGTTGGTAGCTTTTGAAATTTATTAGGATTCTGAATATTACACATGTTTGTTGTTTTATTTTAAATGTTTACTTACATTTTGTTAATTGCGGTAGGTGGCCACTCCTGAGATGTTAGAATTCATGAGGGAACTTAGGAAGGTACTTAATTTATGTTAATGTCATTATTTCCATGTCTTAAATGATCTCAAGTGTCAAGTAATCGGGTGAGCATTGTTTTTTAAGGAAGGAAAGAAACTCGCAGAAAGGTCAATTAAATTAGTGCGTACTTTTCGCAGATTGTTACTGTTGGTGTTGTTGGAGGTTCTGATCTTGTTAAGATATCTGAGCAGCTCGGTAAAACAGGTCATGGGAATTGGCATTTGTCTGATTTCATTGTAGAAGTCATTTTTTTTTGTTTGATTTCTCTGCTGGCATTTATCTTACATGATGAGTTATCTACACGCGTTTCCAGAGTTATACTCCTTTCATGTCATAGAAGAAGTATTCATCTTTAATTTTTCGTGTTCACTTCTTCTTTCACGTGTTTGCTTCCCTTTGTTTCTTGTGTCTGAGATTGATTGATGTATTCTATTATCCGAGAGTTGTCAATTTCGTGTTGCTTCACTGTATGCCAATACAATTTGTTGTTTTGCATCTTGCAGTTACTAATGACTATGATTACATGTTTTCTGAGAATGGCCTCGTGGCGTACAAGGATGGATCGTTAATTGGGATACAGGTATCATATCCAATATATCAAATCCTATTACAGAGTTCGAGAAATATGAATGCATTAACGAGAATTATTCGAAGGATTCGGACATGTTAGGTTCTAGGTACTCACATGCAGTAGTAAAAATTACTGAATTCAGATACGCGCCTCCTTAGTGTTTTTTCTTGTCATTTCGAATTAAAAGCACTTCTTATGAGAGAAATTGCTAGCGTCCTAGTCATGGGCCGTTATCTAGTCTGACTACGGATTGTCTCTGCAGAGCTTGAAGTCATTTCTTGGAGAAGACAAGCTCAAGGTTAGTACAAGTCGAGTTCTTTTTTTAAATTGCTGGATTTGGTAATGCAAAAAAAATGTGTTAGAACATGCTTATGTCCTATTAGTTGTGCTCATAGGCGTTGTGCTTATTGGCACTGCGACAGAAATCATTGGTTAGAGGATTGAAACAGAAAAGGAGCGAGTGAAATGGAGAGTTGTTATTACTGTAGTTCTATTATCAACTTGACCTTATATCATTCGCTTATTGCAAACTAAACAAACTTAGCTCACAGAAGAGAAAAAGCGCTGTCTGTTGGCTTTGTGAAGAATCATACTGCTGTTTGATCAAACTGTGATAATTTTTACTTATGTGCGGAATTAATGGTGCAGGAGTTCATTAACTTTACTCTGCATTACATTGCCGACTTGGATATCCCTATTAAAAGGTGAGTAAATCCAAAGTAGAAACAGTTGCTCCTCTCCTTTTTTTCATTGACTTCTCAGATTTTTGCTTTTTTTGCATTGTAGGGGTACGTTTATCGAATTTCGGAGTGGGATGCTGAATGTATCTCCAATTGGAAGAAACTGTAGTCAGGACGAGCGTGATGAGTTTGAAAAGTATGACAAGGTATTATAAGACCTGCCGTGCAATGAATTTTATGGGGAAAAGAAAAGTCGAGGGGCCAACTATACACTCGTATGGCCTGGATTTTTCGTAAAAAGTTGGGTTCCTTTCTGATAAAGAGTTTGTAAACGTAATCAGGTACACAACATTCGGCCAACGATGGTATCAGTGCTCCGAGAGAAGTTTGCTCACTTTAACCTAACCTTTTCCGTTGGCGGCCAAATCAGTTTTGATGTAAGTACTTATCTACGTTTATCGTAGTTCTTAGTCGTGGTCTGAATTTGTCTCAAGAAAATGTCGCTTGGACAGGTTTTTCCCCAAGGCTGGGACAAGACATATTGCTTGAGATACTTGGATGAATTTCATGAAATTCACTTCTTTGGAGACAAGACTTACAAGGTAATCGAGCCATTTTTCAGATAATGTCCCCAAACGTTACTCTTGCTAAGCGATGGTCTCCCAACTTTTGTTTCGTTTTTACTTGAATAGGGCGGAAATGATTTTGAAATATACGAGTCTGACAGAACAAACGGTCACACAGGTAAGCTATGTCTCTTACCATATCATTAGCAGAGTATTTGTTTTCTACTGCTATTTGTCTGATGAGGTGCTTTTACAGTAAGCAGCCCAATGGACACGGTAAACCAGTGCACTGCTCTCTTCTTGAACAAGAACCAGTGATGTACATGATCCTTGATTTACTTTTGATGATCATTTGTATGTCATTTTATGTTTGTACACATCTAATAGAACTATACAACCAACTCGCGGTTGCATGTAGCAAATCATCATTGTACATCGTTTTCGTTGTGAAAGACAATAAAGATACAAACCTTTAAACTTTTGATTTCATCGTGGCGTTTGTTTAACAAGTATTTAGAGCCAATGGTTCAAGACAAAATTCTGGATGCCCGTTAAGTTCATAATTTACGACTCCTTTATTACTTAAGCGATAACTTCGGTTGTACTTTCAGAATCGAGATTGTATTGACGTAGTTCCTGTTTCCCTATATCATTATGAAGTTGTTGCAGCTGTTACACTGAAATAATTCATATTATAGACTATTTAATTGCTGGACAACAAGAAATGGGAGGGTAATTCTTAAAAACAAGAACATGTACTACTATTGTCTAATATGTATTGTATTTCTGTAAATGTATCTAATGCAATGTACAACGGCAAAACAATAAGGTAACATGGAATTACAACAATGAAAACTATCATACTTTGTGTCCAGAATCCAAAAATCAAAACAAGAAACATGAAATGAAACAAAGAAGAAGAGAGTCTCTCAAATTTTCACAATCTTCAACAAAAAACACGAAAACCTCGTTTGTGAACATATTCTTTTACGACTGCTTTTGTGTATCCTCGGATTCCGTTTCAGGTGCAGGATCAGTTTTCGCTCCCTCTTCCTCCACTTTCTCCTCCTCCTTTTCATCCTCCTTCTCGGGTGCGGCGGTCTCAGCCTCGTCTTGTTCCGCGGGTGCGATCATCTCCACACCACTCTTTTTATGAGTGGCAGCTTTGAGGACATGCTGGTAATTTCCCTTCTCCATGAATAGTTGCTGAAAATGGACCTTGCAGTATAGGACACCATCTAGTGCAGCATAGTTTGAGTGTGTGAGAGGGCAGCCTCCGTGAGCGCACTTGAAGCACGACTTGTGGAAAGATTCTCCCTCCATCGTAATCTGTGAGCGAGTCGAGAATTTTGTTATACGATTATTAAGAAAATCGTAAATTAGGATAAAATTATAATGAAACATTGTAATATGCCATGATATTTATATATGTATGCAAGTTTGAATATTAACAAACCTTCTCAAGTGGATACACAGTTTTACTACAAGCAGGGCATTTGTCTTGTGTTCCAGAGAACATGGCAGAGAGCTTGCTAGGTGCCCTTGTCTGCATTCAATTTAAACATCAAATGTGGGAGATTTTATTACAGCAGTAAAAAGAAGAAGAAAAAAAATGGATCCTTTTTCATCCTAATTGAAATAACATTAACAATATTGACCAAACAAAGGATTTCATGTCACTACATATATACAATTTCAAATCTTTAAAAGAATCAAGCACTTACCAGTGAATTTTCCCTCTCTTTTGCTGCTGAGGAATTCACAAGAGAATTACAAAGATGAGTCAGAAAAGAAAAGTAGTATTGGGCAAAATGTGTATATCTAAGAAGAATAAATAGTTGCAAAAATGTTCGAATCAAGGTTCTTACAGCTTTGAAAGTTCTTGTTAAAATTGCCAGACTCCTTGAAAAGTTGTTCAAAATGAGGCTTGCAGTACAGAACCCCATCCATGGAAGAGTAGCTACTCATCTACAAAAAAAAAAAAAAAATGTTACATATTAAATATATATTTATATATGTGTATATATATCTGTTGAATTACCCCTTCATGTAATATTTAAGCTAATAAAGAAAAACAAAACATTGAAGTAATATGTGTCTTTCTTTTTCATGTGTGTAACGGTGCGATTTAAGGTTGTAACCTCACGTCAACACGGTTCACTTATACTCATCGAGAGATTAATCTTGAAGTTTTAATTCATAAACATGATTGCCTTTCATCGTTTAATAGTTAAACAACATAAAGTGACTTTCAAAATCTGAACATTAGCCCAAGCCATTTTCTCTACCCCTCTTTATGCAAATACCAGAACACGTTATACCATAGAAGTCGAAATCGAGAAGAACAAAAACGTACCACAAGAGTTCCTTTGCAGTGACTGCATTTGAAGCATGATTTATGAAAAGTTGCTCCATCAGCAGACAAAAGATCAACAAAATAAACAGTCTTGTCACAAGCCTTGCATTTATCTAAAGTTCCTGTGAATGATGCCATTCTTCTTCCTCTTTATTTCCTGAAAATCTCGTCGTATCTTTCTTTACTATGCAATTACGGATCATCGACAAGAGCAATATTAAGTGTCTGGCTCTCGAAAAAATTCAACTTCACAGCTATTGAAACAAATGAAAAATCCTTGTTATGTGTATTTTATATCACTCCAATAATAGAATGTTTTGGTCTTTAATTTTTCTCAAGTAATGGTGGAAAAAGGTTGAATTTTTAGTAGCAAACGGATGAATTTTCGACACTTGTTTGGAGATCCTAGTATTTTGAGGTAATGAAGGATTACAAATGCAGGAAAAAAGAAAGAAATCCGTTTGAAGTGGAGAGAAAACAGGCTAGTGCAGAGGAAAATTGAAGGAGAGAAAAGAGTCAAATATACTTCTGTTTTTGTGGTAGTTCTAAATGGTCTGTTAATATTTGCTTATTAAATATTTGGAAAGAGGAAAATCTATGTGGGGGGAAAAAAAGGTTGTTTTGACCTTAGGTTTTTTTTTTTGTTATATTTGTTTTGATCTTAGTTTGAGTATCTCATTCTTTTAAGCCTAAGTTCTAAATTTGAATGTGATACTCAAGTCCAATTGAATTACATAGTATATTTTGGTCTCTTACTTTTGGAGGTATATTTGTCATTCAATAGGCTTGGAATATTACTTAATATCGCTTGATCAAAAATCACTTTCATGTCTGGTACAGAAACAACTACTTTTTAATGATAAATACCCAAATAGGTCAAGATCAAAAAAGTAAAACAAGACCAATGCTCATTTCAAATGGATCAATCCAAAATTAACTATGATAAAACAAGATTATTGTAACATTAAACTTCATAGCTAATTCGCTCTCCTGTTAACTTTTCCAAAATATATATGTATATATATATATATATATCAAATCAAATTTCGTTTCTCGTTACTTGAACGTAACAGGAATCACATTGCATCCAACCAATGTTACAGAAAGTGTTTAAAGGGAAACCAAAGAAGAAAAAAACTTCATCCTTATGATAAAGAAACAAAGAGACATTGTGATCAACAACTCATCAGTTTGACAAAAGCCACTATCAGTAACAGCACGTACGAGTATATCGTTCTATTTATCACAACTTTCAAGAACATATCATTCAGGAGGCAATAACTTGGTCATTGAAGCATACTGACAAGTTCCAATGGTATTAGAAGAAGATTACTGAGACCCCCATTGTGAAGCTCCCCACTGCCACCCAAGGGCTGAGTCTCTCGCCTGTTCCGACATTCTTACTCAAGTAAGTTCCAAAAAGTGAAGTAGAATACAAATAGCAATAGGCATCACCGCATCACAGAATAACAACAAAAAAATCATGACCATTTTAAAGGAAACGAGGAGTATGAAAACCTCATCTAGAACAACGTTGCGTACTATTCAGATGTCATGAAGGAACAAAAATCCGGTGGATCAAAGGACTAATAAGACCCTGGTCTTCTTTTGTGTGTGGAACAATAATAAATTGAGGATCTCACGCTGAAGCAGGCATTGTTCAAAAACTCAAAAGCATTTAATTCTGGTAAACGTTATCTCGATTATAAGACCAAAGTGGTTGTGTGAAGGTCCAGGATACCACCAACTGAAGATGATAACGAGACTCAGCTTCCAAAATTACAGTAGCGCATAGTAACCATTTAACAGCTTGTAATTCTTTGAAACCAACTACTTGTTGAACGAAGTGCCCAAAATGAGATAACACGCTTTCACGTATAATACTCGGCAACAAAAGAAAGAAGCATTGCAAATATTACCTATTCTAGCAGCCTTCCAGAAAACACCTCGAAACCTGCCATTAAGAATGACAATGAAGCCCGATTACTACTAATTGGAGAAAAAAGTTGTTAGAACCATACGACAGTTAAACTTTACCCAGTCCTGTGTTCAAGAAGTGCCGGAAACTGCATTTTGACGTACGTGCACGCACAAATGCCCATCAACACTACCGTCAAGAAGGAATGGAAATTGAAAAGCGCCGACTACAAATCCATCGAAAATAATGAGTACACAAATTCTCAATAAGCCAATCCAAAACCATTACTTTATTTGCTCAAAAGCCACATTCATAAATCCTATTACCATGTCCAAACTTTCGATACCTACCGACCAGCACCAGGCGCACGTGAAGTCTACAAAAACAAAAGGATTCATTAGTGTTAATTCAGCAGAGCAATTTTTTTTCTCCCCTCTCTTAGATTCCCAAAAAATAACAGGACAAACAGCCATCTTACCAACATTGTCCTTTGGAAATCAAATCATGGTGTTAGTTAGCTTAATTAATTCAATACTATTAAGAAAACCTCACAACCCTAACAAGCATCAATCTTTTTAACACCTAACAAAATATATTTTTTTTGTTGGTTAACTGCAAATCGAATCATTAATGTTCCATTACCAGAAAATCGAAGCGGGAGTTCCAGCTGAGAATCAAAGATCCAAGCTTTGTGATGAGAGCTCACTATTGAAACGTTCTTCTTTTCCCTTCTTTTGTGTGTGTGTGTGAGAGAGAAAGAAAGAGAAATATAATTATAATTTTTGCAAGACACGTCGATAATGCAATTATTACTATTTTTTACTACTTTCTATAATTGGAAGGAATATGAGATATTGAAAAGCTCTTGCATCTCCAATACATGACAAACTCAGAGTAGAGGTCAAATTTGCGGGATTTTCAACAGTTTGGTCCTTTAAGTTGGCTTTAGCTCGATTTTGGTCCCATAAGTTGGCAGGCCTCGATTTTAGTCTCATAAGTTGGCACATGAACTTGATTTTGGTCCCATGGTCAACATTTTCGAAAATGTATCCGTTAAAAGTCTACGTGGCATCAATTGACTGCCCCGTGGCAATTTTGACCCGAGAAAATGGACCCACATACACACATGGCAATTACGTGGCATAAAAAATCGAATTTATATAACAAAACTGGCGCGAATCATTCATTCACTTCTTCATCTCGCGCCGCTTTGAACCCTAAACCCAAATTTGCTCAAGTTTTTTCCGGTCTTCCGCGACGTGAACATTCACCGGCGACGCCGTCGTCCCTTCGCGGTGAACACTGAAACACATGGCGCGTAGAGTGAGGAAGATGAGAATCCGAAAATCTGACCAAATCGATGATCCCATTCTGAATTATGGTAAGTATGTTGTTTAATTCTATGTTAAATGAATGTTGTCACATAATTAAAACGTTTTCCCTGATTGCATGTTTGAAATCAACCCTAATTGGATAAAACCCCAATTGTCGAACCCTAATTTTGAAAAACCCCCAAATTTTCGAACCCTAATCTTGTAATTTATTAATTTTGTTAACCTTGAGTATCTGAACCCTACTTGTTTACACTGCCTTACCCTAATTTAGTACTTTACCAAATGAAATTTTGTTCTTTGCCTAATGAAATGTCATTATTAAATCAACAGATGGTTGCTCCTTGGATGTTACTCTACAATTGCAGTATGGTGGAATTGTAAATGGTGAGGGCATACTAGAGAACCATGAAAATGCAAAGGTTGTTGTAGATTATGTGGGGCCTTCAACTGTAAGCTGCAGTGGTATTGAAGCTTTATGCTTAGGACTTGGCTTTTTAGGTGTGAAGGGAATATATATGAAGCATGAAGGTGGTTATGTCCTCCTCCAGAAAGACCATGAAATTGCAACCTACTTCCTGTCATGTCAACTGAGTAGATCAATGGTGCTCTTTGTGGATTGTGAATTGAGGATCAATACACAACAGCAAGCCATGTTTGAGGGTGAAGACAGTGAAGTTGTAGATGATAATGAAATTGGTGATGAAGATGAGGCAGAAGAAGGAGATCAACCAAAACAGTCACCAACAACCATTAAAACTTACAAACTAAAACCATTAAAAACAATTGTTCAAAACCTCCCAAAACCAGATCATTCAGTCAACATCATTGAGCCAGCTGAGCTTAATACCAGACCCCTCAAATCCTTCATGTGTAGTACCAGAACCTTCACCTACTTCAGTTACTGTTCCAGTGCCTTGTCCATCATCTTCAGCACCAGCATCAATAGCCACCCCATAGACTTGACCTCCATCACCAGCCCCAGCATCAGCACCAGAACCTCCTCCACCACCATCAATCTCCATGGCTTCTGGAGCAGGGTGATCACCACCAACAGGTTCTTCATCACTGTCATCCAGCAGCATAGGCTCATCAGGAGTGTTGTTGTGTTCTGGAAGAAAGGTGAAGACTCCAATCTCCTCAAAAAGCTTGAAGTACAATGGAGCATTTGCAAGGCCAAAGTTCCTGAAGTAATAGTATTCATCAGGCTCCTACAATAAGAAAAAGTTAGTTCAAACAATTAAATATTAGTGCCATCAACCCCATCTCCTAGTAAAGGTTCAAATATTAACTAGTAAAGGTTCTGAATTACCTCATCACCTACATCCTCAATGTAATCCATTGTGAGATACACCTCCATACCAGGACCATCAACACCTACTCCAGGAAGGGTTATGAAGTGCTTGAACCTCTGAAACTTCAGCCTCAGATTCTCCACAATCCTCCTCATGTGAGCAATGCTGAAGCACATGCTAGTGATCTCCTCTAGCCTTGGGATGGCAAGCCTCAAACCTCTCAGCAGTGGCTTCTCATTCTGGATTCTATGACCCTTACCATATTTCACCAGGTAATCAACAATAAATTGCTCTCCCTCATCACTGAGCATCCTATTACCCCAGGGAAGATTGAGGCCAACCACCATTGGATGTTGATCCATTATTATATACTATAATATACATAAATAAATCAACACATTACAAGTTAAATAAAGTGTCTCACAGAAGCAAATTAACATAGTTTTACATGAAGATCAAAAGAGTTGTAATGTAACATAGTCTTACATAAGATAAAAAGCTAGAACTAGACTTAAACAACTACTCAAATTAAACATATTACACCCTTGAATACATAATGAGTAGCAGAGCCACCAACAACACAAATACAATAAAAAACAGAGACCACCCAATTACACAACAAATCATGGCAGCCCTAGTGGCATTCATATTGACTACACAGTCCATAATTGGACTCGAATGCTCAATTCCACTCCTCCCAACAGTTGATGCGGTTGAAAATCGACTAATCTGAGGTTCGCTTTCATTAACTCCAGAACCCTCCTCACTACGATAATTTCTTCTCCTCAGATTTGATCCCTCATTCATGTCATCCGCCCACAAAAAGTAATTCGTGTGACGAACACGCATAGGGCATATGTAGTAAAAACTATCGGGGCGAGATGCCTTGCTACTAGCCTTACAATACATCATTGTTCATCGACCACAAACGCACTGGATTTGGCGAGGGTGATCCATCTACGAACACCACAAACATTTCATCACCACAACAAACCACAGACGCGACAAACACACGCACCACAACAAACCCTAAATAACAGTTAATTGTGACATAATAACCCATAATTAGTTAAACCTTAACTCTCAAACATTTGTAGAATTGGGAATTTAGATGAAGAAAAACAGAAAATTAATTAAACCCTAACTATATAAAGTGGGGATTTTACCTTCGAATTGCTCGACGATTGCTATGGAGAGATTTTTGGAAAAGATTTTGGGACGAGTTGAAGAGTGTCGTTTGGGAATCTGGACGAGTGAATAGTGAATTTGGGACGAGTGAAGAATGCCGTTGCCGTTTGGTATTTGGGAAGAAAATCGAACCGTTTTTAATTTTTGTTTTTTCCACGTATCATTTTCTCGGGTCAAAATTGCCACGGGGCAGTCAATTGATGCCATATAGGCTTTTAGCGGATACATTTTCGAAAATGTTGACCATGGGACCAAAATCAAGTTCATGTGCCAACTTATGGGACCAAAATCGAGGTCTGCCAACTTATGGGACCAAAATCGAGCTAAAGCCAACTTAAAGGACCAAACTGTTGAAAACCCCCAAATTTGCTTTGAACCCATTTTTTTTCCAAATAATGTATATCTTTTCATTTCTATATTTTAATAATTACAAATTTAAGATATATATATATACATATATATATATATGCATATCTTGTTTTTAAAAATTTATTTTTATAAAAAGGAGAAGAATATAGTAATTAAGTCCAAAATTACACAAAATACATTTTTTCTGTGCCAAGATTGTATGTAGTATTGGGCTAACTTAAGTAATTTGCCAATTCAACATAACACAATAATTTGCCAAAATGGCAAAAACCATTCATTTTTGGTCCATATATATGCTATATAGCTTTGACTTTGCGTGAGTTCGTGAATGAGGTGTCCCTCAGCTTCTCTGCCCAAGCAGCATCATTCAATTCTTATATTCATGGATCTAAATTTCTTAGCCTTTCTTAAAATCGTTTTGTTTTTTATTTTGCGAAAACTAATTATTAAAATATTTTTCAAGTTCATTCATTACAAGAGTTTTACATAACGTTTGTGGAACACATCGAAAAGTCATCACAAAATATCAAAAAAGTTTAGATAAATATAAGTTCGTCCAGATTACAGCTACAGTGGTAATGTCTTTTCATCCGCATAAGCTCCGGGCCTTCCTAACCACGCGTACTACCCCTCCATCTTCTTCTCTCTGCAGGTTGCAGCAATAGGGCTTTCCATGATTCTCTAAGTTCCGTACTCCCGTCTCCGGTCTTTCTCCTTTGCCGATCCAAATAAGCGACATAATCTTGCAGCATTATGGTGGCAGTGACACTTTCTGGCATAATATAACATCTGATACAGATTTTCCATGCCTATCGATCCTTCTCGAGCAGTTTACACCCCCATCCAGAATGTTCCTAACCACAACATTCAGTGAATGAATCCCTCTAACCTCATAAATCTCCACCTTAACATGTTCTCTAATCCACTCATCTCTTCTCTCCAAACCGTCTGCAGTGGGAAATGAAGATTGATTCAAAAGATTTGAAATGACGTCTTTTACCCATTTTGGTGTCACGATCATCTTAAGCCTCTCGATATCAGGTGGATGATGTGGAATCAATGAAAAGTTTAGATCATTTCCTTTGTCGCCTGCCCTGCTATGAGCTATATCATAGAGAGGGATACTTTGGCCAGTAGGTGCAGGTTGAGTTTGTAGGGATAAGGATTCTTTGCTTGAACAGAATGTAACTTCAACTGTCGATGATCGCAAGTCTGGTTCATGTGAAGGACGCATCTGTTGTGTAAGAATATGGTTGGAGTTTTGACCATCTGACCTGATTATATTGTTTTCGGATACAGCAATCTGCCAATGAACATGTTCACGCCGAATCTGTATGAGCAAAAAATTATTGTACACTATATTCAGATACTCTGATGAGCAATCTAATGCAGAAACAAGTAAGTCATTGAGATAATACCGTAGAAAGTAGAAAGCCAACTTCTTTAGGACTGACTACTAAGGAGCTTAAAAGCAGAAAAGGTGCACGCATACATACATACCAATTCTTTGTCGAGAAATACCTCTTTCTTGCAACCAGTGCTGCATTATATAAAAGAATGGAATGAGCAATAAACTAGAAATTTGAAATTATTAAAACTAGAAAGTTTTACTCGATGAAGCACATCATGTGTGAGAAATAAAAGGCTTAAAAACAAAACAGTGCGTGATTAAAGTCAAAGCAAATGATGAATATTAATATTAATAATAATCCATGACACGTGTCCACAATTTTTTTAGATACTCACTGCTATAGAATATTTTTTGAGGATTAAAAAGAAATAGGATTAGGATATTATAACATAAGTACGAAATCCAACAGGCACAAATAGACTTTGATGATAAGTCCATTAAAAGAAAACGAATGACAAATCCGCAGACCTGATGCCACCACCACCAGCAGGGCCATTGATGTATAAAGCCGTAAACTCTTTCACAAATTGTTGTGCATGCTCCTCTTTCTCGAACAACCCATCCATCCGCAATCTAATATCTTCACTACTTGGCAACATATCTGCCATGCATGTTGCCTTCAAACTATCTAAACCAATAATGTAAGATACTATGTGCTTGCCAATGCCAGGATATAGTTCTTCAATCCACGCCCTCACCTAATAGACAGAGTAATATGATAAGGCTAATAGAAGCTTCTGTCACCAAATATTATGTCAAGAGGTCAATTCCTTTGCCTTTTCAATAATCCCCGGCAAACAAATAGGTTGTGCAGTGGCATAAAAGAGAACAAGATATATATCCACGGTAAACACCACTAGTTGCATACCAAAAATTCAGCAGCTTTAGCACGTTGTACAGATTCATAACCTCCGTAGGAGATTTCCCCCCAGCCCTTCCACCCACTTTCCTGGAAAAAAGATCAATTGCATAAATGATATTAGGATCTCCTATTCAAGTCTTCAAATAGAGGTACATTTTCTTTAGGCTACTTCTTTTTCCTTCTTCATTTGGGAATGGGTTGGAGTAGTGGTGCCGGGAAGGGTATTACCGTTGATCTTAGCAGCAATAAGTTTTGCGGTGCAGATCCTGGAGCAGGTTTCGTCCCAGAGCACAGAACTTTGCTACTTGACAATGGTTGAAATATTACATCCTGGACATCTATAATCTGTAGCATCACAAATGATAAGCAGTTTAAGCTCTCTGTAAATGCATTCAAGACAAATACCAGTTTGCAACTTCAACTTACCACGTCTGGGGTGATGTAGGAACTAGGATCCCCAATTTCATAAAGAAGTTGTTCGGCGCAAGTGCCCAAATTGAGAACGCCTCCAGAGCCTTCTGCCTTTGCTACACATACCGTCCCATTGTAAGTAACTTCAGCGAAGGGAAGAGACAAATCGAGGAGATTCTGGAAAGACGTATTTCGATGTTTATCACCTGAAAGAAGGCATGCAGCCGTAAACAAATATTTCTTCAAATAAATGCTACAAATGATCAAATAATAACAATAACAATAACAATAATAATAATAATACTAATCAGCTGTATCACCATAGGATGTTGCTTTGGAAAAATCACCTGGATGCATATAATATCCCCCTGTGAGTTGACAACCACATTCCAGAAGGTGACCAGCCAGAGAACCTTGTGCCAGGAGGTGCAATTCATCCCAGTTCCACCCTAATTCGAATACCTGATTACACCATAAGGATTTCATTAGGTGGTGATAAGAGATCTCCTAGTGGGGATGGATTTTGGGAAATGAAGGATTGTCAAATACATAGCACAAGCTTCTTTAGAACCTAGATAAGCTTCCAAAAACCGTGAAAAGGAAGGGATTACAAGCGATTAATATGTCAATAAAATACTAACACCATATTGTGATTACCAGATAAAAGGGTGATTTAAGATCATACCATTGGAGCTAAGAATAAAGCAGCATCAGCAACCCGAGAAGTAATTATAACATCTGGTGTGTGCCTCTCCAGACATTCAACAATTGGAGCTGCTCCCAGATAAACGCTGACATCCTACAGATCAAGGGTAAACTTTCACGAGACTTCAAAGGAAGCGTGACCACCAAGATTTTTCAACTTGAAGCGAGTTAAAAACTCAAATATAAGAGGATTCACATGTACTACAAAGGAAGACATTAAAAAGAGTACCAAATCTTACACCATCATCAGATTTCAACCGATCATCCACTCCTGAATGCCCCACAACAATAACCTATTGTTAATATCAAATTGTTTCTTTTTAGTTATTGCATGATTATATATATCATCTTACTCGAATGTGAAAGTCTACCTTTTTCTGAAACAGATGACTGATAAGCCAGGCCAACCTTTACATTAACTCCCAAGTCGGTAGCAATCCGTAGAACCTCTTCTTCAGCACCACATGGACTCTCTTCACAAGTTGCAGAAATGTGTAAATACATATATATATATATATATATATATATATATTTATGGAACTTAATAACATCATACAATAATAGTGATGAAAGACAAATGAGGAATCATTTCACTATTTACAATACTTACTAGCCCCCATATTAGTAATGATGCAAACTCCTCTCTCCACCGCAAGCGGTAAAAGCAAGCGCATCCACTCCGAAACTGTATGGCATTTCTTCTTCTAATCAGTGGTCAAACGACAGAGACAGAGCGCCAACAAAACGGAATGTATGTATTCCTGAAGCATAAATAAAACTCTCTGCTTTTGCTTCCTTAATTACCAGCTATGCAATATACTACTAATACAAAAATGAACTAGACACACAAACAAACAACTTGTCAGATTCAACCAATTGCTAAAACCCTAGTATATAGGCAAATAAATAAGATAACAAACAAAAGTGCCAGCTGAAAATCGATCGAAACATACTGCGAGGATCGTAACCCTTGCCACCGGATTTCATCGCGTGATAGCGATCCGCAAGCGTGCGTTCGGCTAAGCATTCGAGTACCAAATAGTCTAGATCCTCCACTCGCCGGAGCAATTTCAGCGCCGCCGTGGGACGATCGCCTCCGAAACCAGCTCCGCAGCCGATTAACACCTTCTCTTTTCGTCTCTTTGGGTTTAATCTCTGCAATCGGAACCGTTCGTTGTTAATCAGGTCATTAATTTTAATTTTTGAGGAGAAATTTGAGCTTACGAGCTTGATAACGCAGTCGTGAGTCTCCGGCGGCCTACTGCCGGAATATTCCACCGATGCCATAGATAGATTCCGGTAATTGATGCAGGTACGTATTGTATGATCAGAATTCAGAAGTCATTATTCATGGAAAAAAATTATACTAATAATGGTCGTCATCAATTTTTTTTTTTTTTGATGAATTAGAAATTATGCATTCAAAATAACGGATAGGTTACATCGAGATAGGTTACATCGAGATACCCAAACAGAGGGTCAAAACAAAAATATAAACTAAAGATACAACATCTTCGGCCCACTTCAACAAAGGACAAGAAACAATAGAAAATTCTAGAACACGAGACACAGGACAATCTGCAATACCGACGAAGCAAGCAAATTTTTGGGCTACTCCCTGACGAATAGGGAATAAGGTCCATTAGCCTCTGGAGATGCACCGACTCTAGTAGCTTTCGCTGACAACGCCGGTTTAAAACGAAGAAGTGGCTCCGTAGACATGAATCAATAGTCACA
Organism: Linaria vulgaris; assembly: GCA_948329865.1. Classification (NCBI taxonomy): domain Eukaryota; kingdom Viridiplantae; phylum Streptophyta; class Magnoliopsida; order Lamiales; family Plantaginaceae; genus Linaria; species Linaria vulgaris. The sequence goes on along the minus strand of OX415254.1, from coordinate 84,835,253 downwards.
ATTTCGATTAAGATCTCAGAAGAGAACTTGAGAAACCAAAGCAAAAGACAGGCATAGCATAAGTTTTTCCTGCAATCCATGATTCTTCTACATAACAGTAATAACAAGCAAGAAAAATAGAGATACGAAACATAAATAACTAGGAAACAGAATAAAAGCGAGAAAGTAGAGACCCTCCATCTCTGGTTTGGTTCAATCATCGGACCAATACTGATAGCAAGACAAGTAGGTCTACCCGGTGCAACAAAAAGAAAGATACCAAACTTCAAAGCAAAATCAGAGATATGGAGGCACAATGTTACCATTTCCCTAAAATCCAGATCTGGGGTAACCCTCCACAACCGCCCTTTTACCTGCTTGAGCAACGGCCGAAGTGGTGAGGGGTGTGAGATTTTCTCGTGGGACAGAGGGGGGGATGAGAGTATCAACCATGTCTTCGTCTTTCTTGGGGAGGAGACTGGGGAAGAACGCGGTCCATGGAAACGATTTCTTCGCGGGTTCGTAGATCTAAAAAGTTTGCTGCTTATAGAAGGGAAAATTCGAGATGGCCATGATTCTGTGGAAGAAGATGAGTGAAGGGGTGAAAATGGAGCAATGATTTGACAAAGAAAAAGAGAAAAAGAGAGATGAGAGGGAGGAGGCGGCTGACAAGCAGCCAAACCCTAAAAAGGGAAGGAGAGAGCTGAAAGCCTCTCAGGAGAGAGAATGGAGAGAAAAACCCTATTCGCTCTGTTCCAGTCACAGGAAAGACTTTAGTTTTCACTGTTGCGATTGTAAAGTTGATGGTCGTCATCAATTGGTCATACATATTATTGTTATTATTATTGTTATTATTATTATTATTATTATTATTATTATTATTATTATTATTATTATTTTATCTACATTATTAATGGATAATGTACTTTTTTCGTGGTAATTGAATAATGTAATGATGTTTCGAAAACGTTTGTTTACTCTAGTGACCACTGTTGTTAAAAACGCGCCCCAAGGCGCGCTTGGGGCGCGCTCTAGACGAATATAGCATTAAAACGCCTCAAGGCGTTTGAAAAAGGCGGTACAACTGCTAGGCGCACGCCCAATGGCGTGAAGCGTCTCCAAAAGCGCAAAAGCGATTCTTTTTACGCCCAAAGGAATGAACGGCCGCCTTCATTATGACATAATGATGTCATTTTCAGCCCAAACCCCAAAGTGGGCCATGCATGCAATCAACTAATATCATAACAAAGTTCTAAAAGAGACAAGATCCTCTCCTCCACTCCCTCATCCACCTTCTCTCCTCCATTCTTATCATTGGGCCACGTGTAGTGTAAGGTGGGGGTGTAGTGTAGCATATAGATATTGATGTGGCTTGCACTTTCTATTTGCAGAATTACCCCTTTTTCTTATATGCAATTTAAGAAATCATCTTTTGGAAATTTAAGTTTTACTCCGATAATTTTGATAGTTTTATTTTCAGTATTCATACAAATGGATATAGTCCATTACGACCATATCAGGCCCAGCATGCTTCCTACCAAATAAATAGACAGTCCGAATTAAAATGGTACCTATTTTTGACCAAATTGTCGTCGGGTTTTCCACCAGCTTTTACAGTCTCCTCGACTAACCACACGATCGCAACCGATGGTTTCTGCAATGGCTCCTTCAACGGCAACTAGCACAGCCCTGGTTCGTTTCCTACTCCGGGCGTATAAGATACTATTTATGGTTCAGGCTGAATATTTAAGCGGGAAATATGCTCAGGCAATTGCCAGAATTTTATTTATAGAATGGAAACCTATTTATTACAACATCATAACCCCTTATAGAGAAGAGTTACTTGTTTAGCTACTCATGGTAGCTTTGTTTCCCTCACACATGCACTCGTATTTAAAACAGGACTATGAAACTATTACACACTTGTATTTTACAGTAGAAATAAAACACTCAACTATTACAAACTATTGAAAGACTCTTCTTTTATTTTTGTAAGAAAACAGAGGGGAATGGTCGATGTCTTCTGCTTTCTTCAGCTTGGGTATATATAGATGAGGTCGCGGACTTCAATTGTGGACTTCATCCTTCTTTGATAGTGGAATCATCATGGCTTACATCTCGTTCCACTTAGCTTGCGGTCCCTCCATTATTCAACAGATAATGGTGCGGTTGTTCGAAATTTCTTGTCGTGGCCCTTTTTTCATGACTTTTCGAAAGTGGGGGTGGTCCTGGTTGTTAACCTGTCCTAATCAATCACATGGCCTCCTTTCTTTTGTCAGAGAAATTTGTCCTTTTCCCGGCACGGGGCATCTTTCCTGGCCTGGTGGAGCTTTCCCTGTCATATTCCCACTTGTCTTTTTTGATTGGGAATCTTTTGCCGAATAGAGGCTCCTTTTGCTCGGGGCATTTTAGACCAACGCGGTCTTTCCACTTTCCGGCATGCATCATGTTGCACGTTTTCCGTTTAGTCTCTGCCGTTGATGGAATCTCGTTGTTCCACAGTTTTTGCCTTTTACTTTCAAATACTGTTTCGGCAAACTGAGTAGTGGTACTTGTCATAGAATTGAGCATAAGCGATCCGTTTTCAGCATTTTGGAATGTTTTAAACGAATATTTGACTTTGTCCATTTCTGTCAGACAGACCCAAAGTCCCCAAGCTCTTCTTGTGGTGATATCATCTTCTGATATCGGAGCAACTAGAAGTTGTTCCTCTGGTGGTGGCTTTATGAAATCTAAAGCCTTCATGTACGGTCTCTGTAGCTTAATAAAATGAAAGCTGGGAAGGAAACCTTTTCCATTAATCTCTGGTGCGGCTGAAATGAATTTAAGTTCCAGAGTTTCACCTCGTACGAGTGTGTGGTTGTTTTTCCATGATCCATACACCCCCTCGTATATCCATCCTGGCAATTTTGAAATTTCCAGGAACCCTGGTGATGTAGTGAAGACTGAGGCTAGACAGCCAAAGTCGAACCACTCTCGTACACTCTCCGGCTTTGCACCTGGTAGAGTCCAAACTCGTGGTTATTTTCCCGACCAATCGGCCAAGGATTTACCTGGGACAAGTCCCATTCTTGTATATAACCTTTCCCATGTCCTTTGGTATTCCATCAATGGGGATGGTTTTAAGTTATTATCTTGGACCTTAGATTTTCCAATCCTTGGTCTGAGATTCAGCTCGTTGATTTCAGTCTCCAATTTTTTAGACTGATCGGATTCTTCAGATGTTTCCATCTTAGAATCTTTCTTGTTTTCGGGTTCTCGAGATGTTTCCATCTTAGAATCCTTCTTGTTTTCAGGAACCTCTTCATCATCGTAAGGGTCCTTCCCTGTGTTTGGGATGATAGTGCTTTCACTACTTTCCCATACTTTCTCGTCATGTACTCGTATTTCAGCAATCAGTTTTGACGCTGATGCTTCTCGCATAATGGGGCCATACAGGCTATCCCATAACATGGTGCAATGAAGCCTTGCGGCTTTCATTTCAGTCTGGACCTTGGTAAGGTCCTTCTCTTGTACATGCCTAGAAGCCTTTGCATTGACTGCTAGACTATCTATTGCCTTGTTAAGTTCCTCGAGGTTGTCGCTGTGATGCCTCCACCTTGTAAGGATGTTGTTGGCTTCACTAGGCTCCATCTCGTGTTAAGAAATCTGCAAGAACATTTTCATGAGATTTAATAATCACAACGTCAAAATCGTAATATTGACACCCGGCTTGCCATCTTAACAATCTGGCTTTCTCGGGTTTACTTTCTATTTTGTTTTTTAAGAAAGCTTTAATACTTGTATTGTCAATTTTTAAGGTAAATTTCTTTGCAAGTAAAAACAGAGGCCATTTTTTGAATGCACTGCGAACCGCAAAGAACTCCTTCTCGTTAATGTGCCATCTAGCCGCATTATTGTCTGCAAATAGTCCGCTGCAATATCTGCATGGGACTTCCCTTGTTGGTTCTACCTTCGTTAGGAATGTTGCCCACCAATGATCATTAGCATATGTATATAATACCAGATCGTCTTCATCGTTAGGTATATCGAGTTTTGGAAGGTTTTGGCACAACTTCTTTAGTTGTTGAACCGCTCATGTATGCTCATCAGTCCATTTAAACTCAGCATCCTTTTTAAGTAAAGGACTGAATATTTTCCTGTAGCTTGCAAGATTGTTGATAAACATTCCTGCAAAATTAACTAAACCCAAAAAGCTTTGGAGTTGTTTGACTGTTTTGAGATTATCTGAGAAATCACGTACCTTTTCGACCAAATGTGTTTGGAGGATGATACCTGATTCGTCAATCTCAATGCCAAGGAATTCAATCTTCCTTGTGAGGATTACTGCTTTCTTTTGAGATAACACTAATCCATTCTTGAAACATATGTCCGAGAAAATCTGTAGATGTTTGAGATGTTCTTTGACCGTCCTCGATGCTATGACGATATCATCCACATAAACAAACATGAAACTGAAGTAATCTGTAAAAAGATTATCCATTTTTCTTTGGTATATTTGGGGTGCGTTGGCCAGGCCCATTGGCAACACATTCCATATATAGTGTCTTTGTGGCGTGGAGAAGGTGGTGAACTTCTTGCTTTCCTCCTGCATCTTAATCTGATAGAAACCAGATTTACAATCGAATTTAGAGAATACCTTCGCGTTTTTGACACAATTAATTAGGTGTTCTCGACTCGGGATGTAGTAGCCATCAAATTCTAGGATCTTGTTGATTCCTCTATTTATTTCGCCATGGTTTCTTACCAGAAAGCCCGGGATGTTGTAAGGTGAGACCCATGGTGATATCAGCTTAAGGTCAAGGTGTTCCTTAAGAATTATTTGCATGTCCTCACGATCACTTTGATTCATCAGGATTGGCTTGTATCGTACAAACTCATGCTCTTTTCCCTTCTGAGGCTTCAGGGCAGCTTGGAGTTCATTCTTGTTCCACCATGCCAAAGGATCTTCGCTGAAATTCCTTTGAATCTTGTTTTTGATATCTTCAAGTGATATTTGCTCCTCACTTGTGATATCTTTTTGCGATACTCCTTCCATACTGATCTTGAGAAGCTTGATTGTTGTCTCTTTGATCCTTTCTGTATCTGGATCATCTTCTCCTATTAGGTCTGCTCTCAACTGGAGTATTGCTTCTCCATACTTGCGTTGATCCCTCATTTTTGGGTGTCGAAGTTGTCCTTCATCACCACGCTTGCTGCGAAAATTGAAAGGCATTTTGCGGTAAAATGCTTCCCTTAATCGTTGAATAAGAATCTTATGGTCACAAGGCGTTGTGAGAATAAGTCTTCTTGTCTCATTGTCCTGTGTAACCCTTTTAAAGGTTTGCAGGAAATTATTGCCTAGGAGAATATCTGCTCTTGTATCATAGAAATAGATAGGTGGCGTTTTGACCTTGTACCAAGGGCTACCTCCTGCGCCTCCTATGAGTATTTATGCTTGCTTAATTCCTCTCTTAAAGGTGATAATCCTTTTAGAGAAGTGTCTTCCTGCAACCGCTGGTAATTCTTCTTCGAGGTTGGGAGGAAACACATTCTTTTTTGCTGTACAAATTCCCGCACCGGAATCGATGTATGCTGCAAAGTATTCCACCCTGTATTTTTCATATAACATCCCAACTGAGATGTATATGGAGAATGGACTAGTGGTCATCGGATTCGGTATCTTTTTCCTTCCACTGTAAATTCCATTCCATCTTGTACCCTTTCCCAAGGTTTGTGTGCTTCGAGAATTTCTAATCCGAGTATTAGATTCTCGGTTAGTCTTCCTGCCACTCCTTGTATTGTGAAGTCCATACTTCCCAGTTTTAGATGTCCTTGATATCTTCCTGGTAAAGGCTGTTGGAGATAATACAAGGAATTTCTTGGAAAGGTATTATCTCTCTGAGTAATATCGAAAATTACTTCGATTATACTCCATCATGCTGGACACTGAAGCTCTCCTTCTGTGATGAACTGGCCTGGTCCAGTGATAGCTTCAAGAATAGGTCTTTTTCCCATTCTTTGACTTGTCCTTTGGCTTATCATCCGGTTTTCACTGAACGAAGCTCGTCTTTGCTCAAACCTGTGACTAGCTATCTGGTTTAGCACTGGCTGATCTCTTATAATCATGTCCATCTCTTGGATGTGGGGCAGATCAGAGATTTCCGGTTTGACCGCCTGGGCAACCTTCTCGAATATTTCCGGGATCTCGACGAACTCCTTTCTCTGGAATACCTCAGAATGATGGGTATTAGAGAGTGCGTATGAGATGTTGTACGTAATAGAGTATGGTCTATTCCCTTCTTTCATTAGATCTTTATTTTTGAAATCCTGATGAAGGGTTAGTGCTCTATTAAAATCTCGATCCGTCAGGTTATAGACAATCTTTGGATAGATAAACATTGCCACCTTTCCTGCGAATAGGTTGCCGGAGATTCCACCTAGACATGCATCTTTCAAATTTTGGATTCTTCTATCGAAAACTGCAATGTCGATTGGGGAATTGACCCTTTCTTTGAACGTTGCTTTAAGCAAGATTCTTATGGCTCCGATATGGATCCATGACATCTTCTGAGCAACTTCCCTGTTGAGTCTATTTAGTTCCTCCTTGATTTCCATCATGGGAACTAACTGCATCTCCATCACATTACTGGTCAGCTCCATTGGGATTGCAAGTTCTCCCGCCGTGACTTTGTAAATGATATGATGCTTCCTTTGCCTTAGACTTAATTGCGTCAAGGCTCTCTCCATTTTGCCGACTGTGAAGCCGTCATAAATGCGAAGTTTTGGATCCTCTTTCATAATTCTCATCAGAGCTTTATGTGATATACTTGTCTGAGAGAAAAACCCCGAGATATCCTCTTGCGTCTCCTGATGGAAGATCTCCTCTTCTTCAGTCTGATTCTGATTCAGAAGACTCATCGTTGTATTCCTCTTCTTCGTATATGCTTTCGTCTGAGGGGATGTCCTCGAACCGATATACTTGAATAAGATCTTGATAGTAAACGGCTTCCTCGATTTCTGGCGTCGCCTCGAACCGTTTGACTCCTCGGCTTTGGTTTTGTGGACAATCGGTAGAGATGTGTCCTGGAGCACCACATGTCCAACAATTGCAATCCTTAAAACTTTCATTGGTTCTGGTGTGTGCCCTTCTGAAAGTTCTTTTGGTAGATATCCGGTTGGATCTATCTCGGCTTGTGGCTGGTCGTCCTCGGCTTGGCCCTGCACGATGTCATGATTTGTAACTTCGTGCCTTTTGTTTGGACCAAAATCTTCTGGGTTTCCATGAAGATCTTTCTTTGCCCTGTCTTTCTTCTCTGGCATAAGGGTACTTCTTTCTTTTCTTATGCTCTCTGGCTCCTCCGACAATTGTTGGGATGTCGTTGTTTTCGCAACAAAGAGTAACATTTTTGTTGACTCTTCGCAGCCTCTTGTAATTCTTAAGCTCGGCCACCTTCTGGCACCATTCGGCAAGTTTTCTTTTGAGGAACGACATTCGTCTTGCCACGGTATCGATACCTTGAGGCAATTCGTATTCCTTTATCAGCATTTCCCTCCACGGACTTGGGATTTTGGAGAAGAACAGTGGGATGGCCGTATCATCACCCACCTTCGACTTCCACTTGTACTCGGTGAAGAGTTTTATGTATAAGTCTATGTTACATATGTCGTGTAACTCAAGACTATACAATGCTCTTTCATATCTCCTGGCTTGCTCTCGGCCTCCTCCAAAGTTTCCTTCTGAATCCTCGAAGTAACCGATTCCAATGAAAAGTATCTTAAATACTTTTGCCATTTTATCTACGATATTCTTCATAGATTCTCCTGCCGCAACTTCTTCTTTGGTTCCCTGGTCTGTTTGTTCCCAGGCGATCTTGACTGGCCCTTCCAAACTCATATTGAGCAGCAATATGAATGCTTCTTTGTTGAGATCAAGGGTTCCTGCTGCAATCCTCATTGCTGAGGCCCAATCGTCAATCAAGAGCTCCCTATTTTTGAAATCAAGGGTATCAAGATTGAGCATTAACCCATACGGGTGTATCGGGTCGAGTTGGGACTTGACATATGGTGTTTCCCTTATGTCTGGCCTCCTTCGAGATCTCGTTATGCCGGGCCTTATGAAATCTGGATGTAGATTTCCTCCGGGAACAAAGTCTCATTGGTGTGGCATGTGCTCATCTTGTTGAGGGGGATTGCTCACTCCGCTACCTTATGGCACTGCTATTGGAGCATGACTGGAAGACTCTGCATGTTGAGTTATCTGGTGAGTCTTGAGATCCACCAAATTTAATCCGTTGAATGATTCTGCAAGGTCGTTTAGATCTTGCAAATTTCTGAAGTTGACCTCGTCGAGATGGATACGAGCAGTCATGGCTTCTTTCGAGGGACTGATTCTCCTCTCAATAAGGCTCTCATCTTTTCTCCTTCTGTCAACTCTCGTTTTACTTCTACAATCTTACCTTTCTGGTGCAGAAGTGGCTCTGTTCCATAAGATGGTGGTAGCAATCCTCCTCGCTTTCTTCCTGAAGAATTGGGTTGTGATTCCAAATTCTCCATTCTCTGTTGTACATCTAGCAAATTTTCCAAGACCTCCTTTTGTCGCCTAGACATGGTTTCCAGCTTATCTTGGAGTTCTTGAAGTTGCTCGGGCATATGGTATAGACGGTTACCATATGTCTGGACTGTCTTTTGGATTTCTCTGAGATCTTGGGATAGCTTGGTGCTATCGGTCTCGAGCTCGTTGAAATTTGGCAGCGCCAGATTGCTTATCTATTGTCTCTCTCGATGATCAATCTTTTAATCCTTCCGATCTCCGTCGTAAGACCATTAACCGTTGTGTACTTGGCTCTAACGCTGTGGATGTTAATCGGTCTTTGTCTGGCCAGGTCCTCAAGCTTTTGCATCAAAAGTTCGAGCTCGTGTTCAAGAGTGATACCAGGCATTATAGGCTGAGTATCGAACTCTGCTTGTTGGCCCTTTTAAGGCTGTCTTGTATTCGCTTGACTCCTTCGAGTCTAGCTTTGTTCATGGGGCATGTTTGTTGTTCTAGTTCGCAACATAGAACCTCGTGATGTTCAATATAATTTTGAAGCCAACCAAGGCGTTCAGTTAAAGCATAGATGAAATACTTTATACTTGTGGTTTTCGGTCCTTTGAAAAAGAACTGAATAGGGGGTACCAAACATCATCCATATCTAGATTATTCATGTTTGTAAAATACTCTTCTCTAAAGGTAAGTTATGATTTTGTAATTAAAGTTTCCATTAAATAAATAAATACTGGCTCTGATACCATTTTGCGTACCGAAATAAAACTCTCCAAATTATGGGGTATAAAATAAAACATCTCAATTTTTAGAGGTCTTAAAAGTTCAAAGGTAAGGGGTATTAATGCAAAAAGACAAAGTGGGTGCACTGGTAATGTTACCATACACCCTCACTTTACTTTACACATGGCCCAATAAAAAAAAGTGGAGGAGAGAGTGGAGGAGGAGATCTTGAGCCGTTCTAAAATGAGATATAATTAAGGGAAAGGTCAATCTTCAAAACAGATTTCCTCCTCATCTGCCATTATCTTTTCTATTCTTTAAAAAGTAATCAAAATGACATGTTTATTAACCAAATTGTCTCAAATTAATTTAATTCAAAATCACATGTTTATTAACAAATATATCTCCTACAACGACTTTGAGTTGTTGTATAAAAGTAAATAAATTATTATGATAAATTAGTAAACTTGGTTTTTGGGATTTGTTTAAAATTTGTCTCTTTTCTTTGCTAATATTTTATATATAAAGATAAAATTATACTACAACTATTAGTTATTGGGTTATTTTAATTCTTTTTGGTTTTGTCATTATTTCTTAATTTCAATACTTCTACATAAACTTATAAATCAAGTAAGCTTATATAATTTAAATTGTAAATCTGAATACAATTCGAAAACTATCTTTAAAGTTAAATAAATTTGACCATGTAACTTTTCTTTTTTTGGAACGATGTTTCATGCTCCTACTGAAGACTTTTTATTCTTAAAATTTTGTACTTGCAACTTTGTTTAGATACAAATGTCTTTGGAATATTTAATGAGGCTATTTTCCGCTATTTAGCATTCTTTCTTTTTTTTTGAATTTTGATATATTATAATTTATATTTTAAAATAAAATAATACATGTGTGGGGCTTACGGCCCACGCACTAGTACTTACGCTTTACTTCTGGGTACATAAAACGCTCTGCTTACTCTCAACGCCTTTGACAACACTGCTCTAGTCTCAATCTTGTCTTTTAGATCAGTTGTTGGAACAACTGTTCTGGAAAAACAAATTTTAATTAGAAAATGAGGAGTCTAATATAATATAATAATACAATAATGCTAATAATACGTTCATCCTATGCATGAGATTTAGCCATATTGGCTAATCTCAAGAATTGTATCTTTTATTAGAAACAAAAGAAAACATACATTATTATGAAAAGGAATTTTTTCATATAAGTTTACACTTGGTAAGCTATCATGTTATTATATAGATTAATTATTAAATTCTCACTGGTATGGTATGGAATTATACGCGTGACTCAAAAGAATATAACTTGGGCCGAGGAGCCCAAGGAAAAGCCCATCAGTAGGTATCTCGAAATTGAGTTTCCAGGTATCGTTAGCTCAGTACCACGAAACATGGATTCAAGGTACCCCAAGTTTCGACTTATGAAGCTACGTTTCACGGACACGGATACGAGGACACGTATCGGACAAGATACAGATACGAAGATAAGGATTTTTCAAAATCACATATTGAGATACGTCAACGATACGTCGAATATTTAATACTAAAAAATTATATATGTACATATATTATTTAAGTAAATATGTAAAATAATGGATATTAAACACTTATAAAATTCAAAAAATAATTAACATGTAGCAATATACAAAGATCCACCATTCCACAAACTCAAATGTTAATTGATAAACATGTTCAACACTAATATTACAAAGTTTCATAATATAACAAACAAAATTAATATCGCAATGACTTATTTATTGTTAAACGACATCATCAACAAACAAAACCGACTCATATTAATGAGTGAAAACTATTTCAATTAAAAGATTTACAATTTCATGAGTGAAAACTATTATATGAGTAAAATCATATTAATAAATTAGAAAATTGCCTTTTGGTGTTTGTAGAATAAATAAATTACTTTTCGCTCCTAAAATTTTTAAAAATAATAAAATGACCTATTTTATTGGGACACGTATCGGATACACCTTATAATAGTATTCGATACATATCCCATTTATTAAAAAATTAATGTTTAAATAGGATACGCCATGTGACGTATCCGACACGTATCGGAGGCGTATCCTAGGAGTATTCGTATTTGTTTGGTATCCAATACGGGATACAGACCCATTTTCAAAGTATCTGACGTCAAGTGATCTGCATCCCAAATAATATGACTACTTAGGGCCCGATAACCAAAGTACGTCACTGAATTTGAATACACTTTCGCTCTTACCTCAACCTTGTGGTTGAGCTATCAATATTGTTTGAGATACAAGTTCATTATTGTTGGAGATTGGACCTACAAAGGATTCAAGGTACCACATGTTTCGAGCTATTTGAAGATTCGAGCTATGTGGAGATTCGAGCTACATGAAGATTTGACATATCTCAGACCATTCATTTGGTGCGTTCCGAGCAAAGCTGGCCTCGCGCCCCCTAAAAGCTCTAGATTAACATAGTTTGGTGTATTATGACTTTATTGTACTTTATCATTATCTTACGTGTAACCCATACAAATTTATACCTAATTACTACTTATAATGCTTATAAAAGTGTAAGAATGGCTCGAATCATTTGAATATATCTTATATTAAATTGATTAATATTAGGAATTCAAACAACCTAATCGATTAGATTAACATCATGTAACCACTCCTAGTGCGTGTTACTAGCCGTTTTTAAAGGTGCACTTAGGTATTGACTCTATGTTGCACGGGTTCGGATACGACGGTACGGGTACGGATACGCCGGCACGAAATTTTTTTAAAACAGCCGATACCGATACTTATATATAATAAATTATTAATATTTTTATATGTATTTTTTATTTTTATCAAACAATGAAATTTAAAACTTAAACAAGAAAAAGTGAAAGTATACAAACAGTCATGCATCGTAACTAAAAGAAAACATACAAACGTGATTATGACTAACAAGTTAAACAACAGGTTAACAAGCTTGTTGTAATATTACAAAATCAAAATGTTCGATACTCGACAATTAATGACTACATAAAGTCATTTAACAAAAGAAAAGTGAATTCATAATAATGTTTTCAAGTAATTCACTTTCAGAATTAAACTGAACATCACAAATTTACAATCTACATTGTTTCTTCACGGACTTCTTCGGCAAACAGTACAGATTCAATTTTCGGTTCATCAAGCGACAAGTCTGTAAAAGTTTGTGGAATTTATATTTTAATTTTTAACTCATCAAATATTAAAAGTTTGTAAAAAAGACCCACAATAGTTGCGATACGCCTAAAAAAACGTATCGGATACGTATCGAGATTTTTTACTGTTTAAAATTAAAGGAAACGCCACGTGGCGTATCAGATATATTAGTACGAGTATCGGTATCTGAATCGGTATCGATATGTATCGGGTACTGCATAGCCGACTTAGTATCGGTATCGGTGCATCACAGGGTATTGTTAAGGTTAAAGTAACTAAGAAAAAACGTACTTTGTGACTTTTTTGGTACGGTCATGTTTTCTGGTGTCAACTAATAGAATCATATTTAATAGGAAAAAGAAAAGAATAAGCAAGCCTTGCTACGGACACAATGGATATTCTACTACAATTTGTGTGTTATTTAAATGTTCAATTAAAATATAGTCACTTTTTTCATGTTTTAAGATTCAAAACACTTGTCATCATCACACCTATGACATACATAATAAGAGCACACAAAAGTAATATAGAAAAGATTCTCACTACGGTCGATTGGTGTCGATTTGTGCCCAAGCTAAAGATTCGTGGGACTGCTTTTTTTAGCTGGGCCAAGCTATAGAGTAGACAAACCCAATCAAAATTTCATCATTAACTAAGATCTTTTCTTTTGCTTACACTATGCCTCTGGCTTACCACGTTCAATCGTTATTTCTCTAAAAATGTGGGAACCCTCAGTCGCTATTTTTTGGGTGCGCACTGGATAAATCATCGGGTCGACGAAATAGTCTGCAAACCTCGTCAATAAGATAAATCACATTAGGCTAACCATGTATGACAGACTCAGACCCAAAAAATATAGAATCAATTCGCTCTCAATAAAATTCAAATTTGAGACGAAGAAAAGAAGACTCATCTTCTTTAACCAACTAGGCCACACCAAGTTGCTTAAAGCGACGCACTTTAAATTCTTACAACAATAAGAGAAAACAGAGGATGCAATGCTCCTTAATTAATTTGTTGCAATTTTTCTTACTGCAGTCCGTACTCTCTCTAGCTGCAACACACTTCATGAATCTCTGTCTCCACCATGAATGCATACATGCTCCACATCATTAAATACACATCAACATAAGATATGTAAAGTAAAGTACCCATGTGCGTGAAAAACTGTGTGAAAAAAATTGAATGCAGAGTCCCTATAATAGTCCTTTCACCATTGAAGTAACACCACCATTAAATGCTCCGCTTTATCTCCAAAGCATCTCTCCTCTCCCTGTTTATATTGTGTGGTAATGGTAAAATCCCACTTCTCCTTTTTTTGTGCTACCTTGCATTTACACCTCCAGTCCCCACAAATTCACACCAAACAAGTGTAAAAAAGTAATCTTTTTGCGGTCCCAGATCTTGAAATTTCAATTTTCAGCTTATATTATTTATCTGCACGAAGCATTTAACACCAAAAGTCAGTTCCCTTATTCTTCATTTTGACTAAAGTTGTGATCTTTCTTGGTTTGTGTTGTCATTATTATTTAATATTGATGGCTTGTGTATATTTTATATTTGACTTAAAGAAAGAAAAAAAGAACAGGATATTGGGGTTTATCTGTATTTGTAGTATAATTATCAGTGTAAGTGTCAGCATTGAATGCATAGCCGGCTGAGTCGTCGCTGCTCTGATCTCTGTAATGTCTTTTCACATTTATTTCTACTCTACACTTATAGAAGTCTTTTGCATTTTTGCTTGCTTTTTGTTCTCTAGTGAAGTACTACACATTATTTTGGACTAATAAATGTCAAATTCTTAGTGGGGGGAACCTTATAGTGTGTGATGTGTGTAAAGCTTCAATCGTTATGAAGCTTCAACTCTTCATTTTGTGTTTTGTTGAAGGGTCTTTTTTGTTTTAGCAGTTTGAGCGTCACTCGGTCTTTTTTACTTGTGTTTGTCTCTCTCTTACACATTAGTATCTCAACCTTCCAGAAAGAACCTTGCAGTGTCTTTTGTTTGTGTAAAGCTTCAATCTATTTTAAGCTTGTAGCTCTTCATTTGGTGTATTCTTGAAGGGCCTTTTTTTAAGTTACTCTTACATATAGTATCTGAACTCTTCAAGAAAGAACCTTTCACAGTTTGTGACTGAGTAAAGTGTCTGAATTTTGTATGTTTTGCTTGTGTTGTCTTTATGGGAAGAGCACCTTGTTGTGATAAGAAGGGGTTGAAGAAAGGGCCATGGACTTCTGAGGAAGATGAAAAGTTAGTGGAGTATATAAAGGAGCATGGTCATGGCAGCTGGCGTTCTCTCCCCAAGCTCGCAGGTCTCTCTCTCTCTCTCTCTCTCTAACTTCAAGAAAAGTTTTCTGGTTTATGGTAATGGTGACTCTGTTAAGTAGCAACCTCAATTGTTAAGGACAGTACTAATAAGTGACTTTTGAGTTTAAGTTGAACAACTTCAGAGGTGAACATGAGTTTCTTTCTCCTGCATTTGCAGTTGTGTTCTAGTAGGTAGCATTTGGTCATGTACTTCATGATCTCTTACTTTTGGGATTTAAGCTTTTTTGTTCTGCAAGAAATGATGGAACAATAATAGGGTAGTGTGATAGAGAAGAATGAACATATTTGCTTAGATTTTGTTATTTTTTGGGGGCATTGGAAACATGCCATTTTCTTCGCTTATTATTCATCAAAATCTACAGTAATGTATGGATAGTCTGAATTTCTACCATCTGTCCAAAATTCAGTTTCTCGAATTCACTGAAGTGTTCGAACTGGATGGTGCTTGAGCGTAGTGTGACGTTTTGAAACTGGGAAGCCTGTAATTGGGATTAATTGTTATAGGAAGCTAATATTTGAGAAGATCACGTCCATGAGTCAATGTTTTGAGGAAATTTCGTGTTAGCCCTGTTTTGCATTTACTTGGATTGAATTCATGGAAGCAGAAAGATAACAGATAGTATAGACTTTAGCAGCAACATCACTTTAGAATGGACAGCATCGTAATACTAATCTCTGGTGCTTGACTTTGTTCGAGTATCTCGGTCTCTCTCCTTTATCTTGTTGCAAGCCACAATTCTATTGTTATGGATACTTTGTCCTTTTCTTTGCTATTTCTAGATGTTTTAACTTTTAAGCTTCTATTAGAAACTTTTGTACAAGTTTCTGAGTGTATTTAGTTGTTTGTTGAACTAAGCACAAATTTTTTCCTTATGTAGGTCTTCTTCGTTGTGGAAAGAGTTGTCGGCTGCGTTGGACAAACTATCTTAGGCCAGACATTAAACGAGGCCCCTTCACTCCTGAAGATGAGAAGCTTGTTATACAGTTGCATGGTATTCTGGGGAATAGGTCTGGACTCTCCACCTTTCTCCCATTGTATTTCATGTTCCCCTGTGTTGCATACATTTGAGTCGTCGTAGATATGCATCCTTTTGTCTTACACAAGAATGGCATTTGAATTTATCTTTTTCAGGTGGGCTGCTATTGCGTCTCAACTCCCTGGAAGAACAGACAATGAGATCAAGAACTTATGGAACACTCATCTGAAGAAACGTTTGCTTCAAATGGGAATCGATCCACAGACTCACGAACCCTCCTCCACGCCAAACGGGCTACTAAGCAGACTGCCTGCATCGCAATCCACTCGTCACATGGCACAGTGGGAAAGTGCACGCCTTGAAGCCGAAGCTCGTCTGTCCAAAGAATCAACACTCTTAACTCCATCATCAGTGGGAAAATCAGACTCCGATTATTTCTTGCGTTTATGGAATTCTGAGGTTGGAGAAACATTTCGACAGTTCAAGAATGGAGAAGAAACGGCTTCCCATAGTCCAGTCTCTTCCTCACCAACAAAGTCTTGTTCATTGTCAGGAACGACTACTGAAACAGGACTTACAGCTGCTGCTTCCTCTGCTCCTAGAATTGAAAACAAAGACGATACAGAGTACAAGAGCAGCAAATCGTGCACTGAACATGAATTAGAAGATTCTTCCGAATCTGCATTGCAGCTGCTTCTGGATTTTCCAAGCAACAATGACATGAGCTTCTTGGAAAATGCTGATTACTACACCTTGTATCCCGTCTTTACTGAATCCTCCTTTGATTTTTCCCCTGGAGCACAGAAAGGTGGCTGCGTCTAGCTGGTAAAGTATTGTTTTTTATAGTTCAATCGCCAACCCTACAAATAGGTGGAATGCGGGGTTGGAGTCTCTGTGGCTAATGTATCTGCCGTTAATGGAGTTTGTTTGAGTGACTTACTGCATATACTAGTATTAGATTGCATCCACGTTGAACTATGGATGCACTAGAACTAATATGAATGCTCCTTCTTTTGTAACAGTAGTATCTCTACCCTTAACGATATTAATATGAATGACCTTTTATGAGTAGCGTTATCGAAACTTCTTTCATAATACCGGTAGATGGACAAGGATGTTGATCATGAGCAGAAAAGACGCAGTTAGTATGTTGCATTATGTTGACGCCTCAATATTGATAAGAATGTGGATACTTTAACAGGTTGAGCCAAAGCTCAGCTCTAGTTACATGATATTGCAAAAAAATAGCAAAAATATCTAAAAATGAAGGAAAATAACATAATATCTGATTTATGATAAGTAATTTTCAGAGAGCTCTTTCTTTGATGATATCCAGGCTCACTTCACTAGGATCAGTTGCTTGTAACTCAACCTGAATACCATCTAACTCTCTCTTGAACCTGTCTTTTGAACTCGCATACAGCATCTTTGTTCTCACCCTTGCTATGTCTGGAGACCTGCAACGGAACCACGGTGATTTCTTAAAGACTACAATCCACATGCCATGAAACGAGAAATTTTGTTCCATTTTTCCGTAGACAAAATGTAACGTTTGTTATGAAGAATGAAATGGAGAGTGTTTTCAACTTACCATGCGATGAAAAAGATCTTGCTCTTGTGACAATTTTCATCAGTGGTGAAGTCATAATCAAAAACAGCATATCTACACTCATCAGCAGGCAAACTATCAGCAAAATCCTGATATGTTTCACCATGACTACCAACTTTTTCTACTGTGACTTGTTGCACTCTCTCATCAACCTTGAACACTATGTATCTGTGGTTTCTTTTGGCTTTCAATTCCAAGAATCTCAGCTTACATTCATCACTCACAGCTATCCCAGATGATGCATTAGCCTGTTCCGCATAGAGAAACGACAAATTAGAAAAGCTGTTGTCGGCTCACACACGGAAGAAAGGACTCACTAAGTCGGGATTACTAACTCATCTATATCACCAACACTGAGTAATGTAATATAATCCAAAACACTAATAGAATAGAAAACAATTCGTTTCGGTATTGTTTCCTCGCGGGCTTTACGTAATCGACCTGATCACATAGATATTCATTCAACACAAACTTTACAATTGACAAATTCATTAAACAATGTAGGTCCAAGGATATGAATATGATCAATCATAATAGAAATGAACAAATAAAAATGATATATATATATATATATAACTAATTTGATGATTTACCATGGTTGATCTTTAGTGAAAAGTGAAGCTTCACAAATGATAAAGAAAATGGAGAAGATATCAAACAGAATGCAAAAGGATCCTTGAGTTATGGTAGGGTATTAGAGGAGTTGATGAATTTTTCAAAGAGGTAAGAGATATTTCAGGGTGATTAATTAATATTTATTTGTAGGAAAATTTAATGGTATCTTATTTTGCCTTTTAAGGCCGAATCGTTTATCACATGCAACACAAATTAATCAGCATTTATAGTATATTAATTTACGTTTCTTTTTTCAGAATTGACTGTGCAATTTGATACTCACACATCATTTCTAATTGCAAAATAACCACATACGTATTTTTATTAGCAAATATCTCTGTGAAATTTAATAATTAAAAAGAATCTCGTCTTGTTATATATAAGTGGTGACCTGTGAATAGCAGATCAAACTGAACTATGTGTCATTAAATTTTAAGTAAAAAGCAAAACATACCTTTGTGCTGTGCTAAAATAACAAAGAAATTATGCTGTTCTAATTAGCAAATTCTCCAGATGTTTTTTGTGCTCTATAAATTAGTTATTTTCTTTCATAATATTTAGGTGGTTTTTTCTTGTCAACTCAAAACTCAACAGCACAGAGGTTGCACTGGTCCTTTATTCAAAATATAAAAAGCAAAACTACATATTATGTAGGAAGGTTTTCCTTTTTTCTTTTTTGGACATTTTAGTCATTAATACTACAATGCATACGAAGAAAAATAGTCCGAAGAGCACTCGGATAAAGATATAAAATGTATTCAATAACAAATGTAGTTTCCAAATTCATAATCCATGACATGAATCATTTAGCAATAATCTCAATTCAAAGTTTAAGCCATAGAGACCAAAAAGATTTTAGTCCTTGAACTTGCATTCGTTCATGTGTTTCACCATGCCACTAAGGTTGGCATAATAACAACCTGCAAAAACAATCAATTTAGATGAATGTTAGAAATTGGAATATAGATACTAGTATTGAGGTTTAAGCATGTAAATGTTTTCATACAAATTATGGAATAAGCTGTCAGAATGCCACGAACAAGTCGGCCAAAAAGCTCGTAAGATCAAAACTTTTGACGATGAAGTGGAAGTTAGAATCACTCATTTTCAACAAGAATCATGTGGACTCTAAGACTTAGTTGTTGTTACATGTAATGCTGCAACTAGTTCAGTGTTATCATGTTATTCACACCTGCTTCATTACCATGAAGTGTAGTGTTCAACTTAAAGTATAACCAAATACCGTATTAACTTTTAGTGTGATTCAATGTATATACCCCCAAAGCCGAGGTGATTAATCACGAAGCCAGTGCATTGTCTATAAAAGTCCATATCATTAAACTACAAGAGCTAGAATCACAAATACTCACGTGTCACACCACCGTTATACTTTTGGAGATGCTGAGACACTGGTTTTACAAATTCAGGTTTCTTATAGTATTCAGTGTGAGAACAACACAATGACAACACATCGTGCAAAACCGTCATAATGAACACAACTTGGTTCATATTTTGTTGCTAAATAATTTTATAGGTACCTGAACCGGCCCACCAGCAGTTAGAACTCCCTCAACTGCACCGTGCCTCACAGTTCCATCAGCATCAACAAGAGATACTGTTACACTACCAGTTGGCCCAGATTCACCATTGGTATAAGAACCGCGCAAACTTACAAGTTCAAATGGCCTCTGCAAGAGGATGAAGGAAAAAACAGTTATTCAGCAAGGAAAGCAAAGACTCCATCTAACGCGACAGTGACATCTACATCCTCTGTTCAAATTACAAAACCTCCCCAATTTTGAAGTAATTACTGAGAGTAATTACTGAGACATCAACTTCAAGTAAATTAGAGAATATATTCCAACCATTTAGGGAAGTTTCCCTAATTGGACCAAAGCTAGACGACGTTTAACTGTATTAAAGACAAGAAAAACTGCTACATCCACAAATTTAACCATTTCCAAGGGGAAATTAATGTAGAGAAAAAAGAATACAGTTTAAGCAAATATATCCACGAAACAACCCTTCATTAACTACAACTCTGCATTTTCTACGGCTCTTGCTGTTAGTAAATGTAGGGAACTACTAACTAAGTATTCCATATTCAAGGCTATGATAATAAGAAGATTCAGATTCTACACCTCATATGTAACTGTTTCACCAGAACCGGGAATTTTGAGCTTTGCAGCAGAGACGGAACCATGGCCTGATAAGATAGCAAAGGCCCATTGTCCTCGAGTAAAAGAAAATATCTTTCTTTTGATGTCCTTCAGGAAAAGACATTAAGAAAGACAATTTCAAATTCTTTTCGATGATGTGGTTAAGAGTCAGATTATCAATCAATGTGAAGTAAAAAAATTCTGAGATGGTAAACGAAGAAGCCAATATAGGAATTTTAGACTGCATTGACATTGGAAGTCAAACGATACATATCAGCTAATTTTACAGACAACATACAGATTAACGAGAGTGTAAGTGAGATTTAACACCTAAATGCAATTCAAGTAAAGTTTGAGCCAGGACTGAACCAAGTGACATTAGGGGACCAGTCCCAGGAGTTACTTCCAATACTTCTAGAAGGCTCCTTAACAAAAGCTGGACTAGTCGGGATATAATTAAAATCACCACATCGCTTTAAACAGTGAAGTTCACTTTGAGATATAATTAAAATCACCATCATCGCATTAAACGCTGAAGTTCACTTTGGAGTCACACTAACTCAATGAATGAACAAGTTCATTAGTTGAAAATTGTCGTAATTGAGTGAAGTGTAAGAAACACATACAGTATTAGAACTTATAAGACATGCTGATCTATGGGCCACTTCACATTAACACGTAAAATTATAGTTTAGATTGCACGTACTTCACCCTCTCTGATGTGGATTATGATTGCATGCATTCCTGGTTCAACAGGTACAGGTCCACCCTGGCGAGGTCCAGCTGAGAGTGGATTCATCCTCCCAAAAATCAGACAAATAACATGTGTTGATTCAGAAGTAAAACAGTAGCATCGGAGTACAGAGAAACTCGCCAAACGAGCAAATATTTGCTGATACAAACTACTCTAGATGATAATGCATGTTCAATTCAAAAGAGGAGCCAATTTTTACAGGTAAAACTTATCTGCCATAAGATATACATTGTGACCATATGTCACATTTTCTTAATAGACCATAACCATCCCAAAAGTACAGGATTTGGTTGGGACATTTCCACTTTTACAAAGAAAATGGCGGATACAGAAAATTAGAACTCCAGTGCATTCTATCATCTCAATCACAATAGACTATTACTTCAGAATCAAAAAAGATGAAGCTGGCCTAAATCTGAAACAAGTCATTGGTATCATTATTCCTTGATCTCAAGTGATGTCCCTACTTCAAATGATATTCTAAATCTCAAGATGTGAGAGAAATGCATGGAACGAGAATATTTTTCTAAACCACAAAGATTTGACACATTCATAAAACAAAGATTAATCGAAAAATCATAAGGTAAATGGAGGAGCAATAATTATATTTTCAAAGAGTCGTATTTCGATGTGTGAATGCAACAAAGATACACATTTCTCTATCACAAAAGAAACGTAGAATAACCTGCAGAGAATCTCCTGCTTCTAGGGTGCAACCGATTGACTTTCGTCACTCGCTTAACCTTATTGTGTGAAGCCATGGAGAGTGACGAAAAACTATAGAGAAAGAAGCCCCAGGAAAGTAAAGAATCATTGCTGTCAATAGCTTTTTTCTTTTTATAAGGGAGGTAAAAAGGTGACTCAGCGGCTTGGTGGCTCGAGTGACGTGGTTTACTGAGGTTTGCTCCTCTAATTGGCCACCTTTTCGTTGACCACGACACGTGTATTTAGATATTAGAAGCCCACGTGTTTTTGAGTCACGTTCTTCGCATATACCACTTGTCATAAATGTAATCGTGACTGACGTGTTTAGAAGGTTGTGGGCCTTCATTATGATAAATCACTGCCTGAAGCTACTGTGGCTGACCAGAAAAACCCAGTGCAAATCCAGCCTACTGGTGGATGACCGATCAGAAGGATGATGGTTCAGATTTTTCTTCTCTTCTTAGTTTCCCCATTTTTTTGGGAAAATAACAGCACTGCCGATGCTGGCGGATATGGCCAACATAAGCTCACAAGTTTTCTTGAAAGTTACTCTTAACAAAAAATAAACAACTTCAGCATTATCATACTCGAGCAGCTTAACATCTTTAAGATTAATTGATATAGCCACATTATACACGCCATGAAAAGGAATATATGACATATCTTGCACCTCTACCATACCTTCAACATTTGAAAAATAAAAACAGTCGCAATAATGCATTTTCAAGTTTTAGTCTGTTACTAGGATCAGTCACAAACACACTAAGCAGATAAACCAGCAAGTGGCCATTTTCCCAAAATATTATGTGCTGTATTCCAAAATAACGGAGATTAGCATCTTTGTTATAGATCTCCAATTGATTAAGATTTACAGCTATCTCTAATTGAACGTTTTACTTTCAGGAAAATATTATGTCAAAATTCTTCGCAGAACAGATGGGATACCTTGATGGGCATTTCCACAAACGTGGCCATTCTGACAAAAGATCAATGCACAAGGTTGGCACAATAAGCATCAGTGTATTATGTCATATGTTTCACCTAAAGATGTCGCGAAAAGTCATCCATTGATTAAAACCATGCACTTGGTCACCGTTGCCACAAGCTAGTCTTTGATGTAACAAAGTCTAATGTGTTAGCCATACCCACAACTTCACCACATTCCATCATAGCATGACTAGACATTATTACTGAAAACGTGAAATGAATAAATGAACTATTAGGGAACTAAAAGGTGGATGATGAGATGACATACAATAAATATGATAGTAGATTCTTCCAATAAATAAGAATTTAATCCACCAAATGTTTCCATCAGGAAACAGCATTTACTGACTAAAAAAATAAGCAAGTGGATCGAGAAAATAAATCTGTCAGCTAAGCCAAGATTGAGAAATACACCAAGAGGCAATTAGTTGCTGTTTATAACCATCCTTAGTGGGCTTCATATCGCTGCAACGTAGAAGCTAAACTGTTTTTAGATAGGCTATACGATTTGCTTCCACTATTAAAGTAAACAGAGAAGTACACCAAAATGCACCATCTCTACTAACCGTGCAAACTATTTTCAAGAAAAGAGAAAATTTGAATCTCTATGACTACAATAACATTACTAAGGTGGTGTTTGCAAACTCTTAAAAAAAGCTAAAATCAACTTTTACTCTAAATAAATCACTTTTATGGTGTTTGGTCCACAAGCTAAAATGAAAAAAGTACTTTTTTAAAGCTAATAACCTCAACAATCTGGAAGTTGGTGTCCCCCTGCTTTTAGCTTGTGGTGGTTATTTTCAGTGTTATTTTTTTACAGCTTTTTAACTTATAGATTTTTTGCAGACACCACCAACTTATGACTCATATAAAATTATACAGCTTTAGCTTAAATTATGTGATTGTGATTTTAGAGAAGAGTTTGCAAATACTACCTAAGTGGTAAATAGCTAAAATGATGAATCAAGTTAATAAAGTAACTAGCAAGTGCCATCCTTTACTCTTAAAACGGTTTCTTGGACCTTGGGGATAGAAGAGAAAACGAAACACCAAAAAACAAAAAGAATAAACCATAATGAAGGGCCCAACCGGGTTCGAACCGGTGACCTATTGATCTGCAGTCAATTGCTCTACCACTGAGCTATGGACCCTCAGTTGAGAGAAACAAGAAAATATGTTTCTTTATCTATACACTACCAATTTATGACAAAATTTGTACGACAAAAAGAAGCTGGCTTTCAAACTTAATAAAAATCCAATATTTGATTGGAGTGAGATCGACACACTACAATGTATTAGCCATTGAAAGCAACGGAAATGACATACTTGGCATATCTTCATGTCTCTAATAAAGGTCCATCAACATAAATAATATAACTAAAAAGAACAGCAGAAACATTTGAAGTTTTGTGCTAGGATCAAGCACAAACTATCCCAAACAGATTCCAGAAAGAACTCACCACTTCACCGTGATCAATAAATTATTATGTGCTGCATTTCTCAGTGACAGATTAATGTCTTTGTTACGGACGTTCCACTGACTTAAGATTAGAAATCTCCTTAATTTGGATATATAACTTCCAATAAAGCAGCGTTTCAATAATTGCTCTTCGGAACAAAGGAAAACGTTGTACGACAGCTCCATAACTTGGTGTTACTGCTCAAAGAACAAAGCACATGGTTAGCACTTATTCGTGGATTTACTACTTCACTTGTATGCATTTAAATACGTCTAGAAAAGGCAATCCATTTGATTTGAAATATTCATTTGTGTACCATGTTGCATATGAGCGCTCCTAATTTTTTGATGTGTACAAAGTCTGAGCTGTTAGCTATACCCAAAACAATGCCGAGTTCCAATCGTGCAATATATTCTCAAGAAAAGACAGAGTGCTCATGATGAATCAAGAAAGTAAAGTCACTAACAAGTGCCACCGCTTTGCTCTTACAAGTGGTTTGGCAGGCTTCGGAGACTGACGAGAAAATAAAACACCAAATAAATGAATAAACACAGTGAAAGGTGCAACCGGGTTCGAACCGGTGACCTATTGATCTGCAGTCAATTGCTCTACCACTGAGCTATGGACCCTCAGTTGAGACAAATAAGAAATGAAGTAGCCACCGAGCTCTAGCAAGCCTATGGAGAGGAACACAACTTGATCAATTTACAAACTCCGTAAAAAGATAAAACAGAAAAAGTGACCACTTCTCAATGACTAATAACTCCTAATGTGCTGCATTCGGAGATGATAGAGATTTGCATCTTAGTTACGGGGTTTCATCGACTAAGATTAACAATCATCTTTAATTTGAATATCTAACTTTCAGTAAAACAGCATTTCAACAGATTCTCCTCACAACAAAACAAACAGTTTACATGACAATTCCATAACTCAAGGCACATGGTGGGCTTATCAACAACGGTATTTACTAGTTCATTCGTTTTCACTTAAATACTTCAAGAGAGGTAATCCATTTCACCAAATAACCATTCGCGTGTGCACAGTCTTGCACATAAGCTCTTCTAAGCTAAGTTATCATAAGTTGCAAGGATCAAGCACGAAACTTCACCAAACAGACACACCGGAAAGAAGGGACCACTTGCCATGACTAATAAATTATTATGTGGTTATTTTCCAATT
Source organism: Linaria vulgaris (assembly GCA_948329865.1). Classification (NCBI taxonomy): domain Eukaryota; kingdom Viridiplantae; phylum Streptophyta; class Magnoliopsida; order Lamiales; family Plantaginaceae; genus Linaria; species Linaria vulgaris. The sequence continues at coordinate 84,810,054 of OX415254.1, read as the reverse complement.
GACAGAGATTAGCGTCTTTGGTATGCACTTTCTACTGCAAGATTAGAAATACCTTTAATTTGCATATCTTGCATTCAATAAATGCTCTTTGGAACAGAAGGAATACTTTATATGGCAGTTCATAACTCTCATGATGCTACTCAAAGAACAATGCACATGGTTGTCACCGCTTTATCTTTAAACCGGTTTCTGGAACAACGGAGATTGAATAGAAAACAAACAGTAAAAACAAAGGAATAAACATCATGAAGGGCCCAACCGGGTTCGAACCGGTGACCTATTGATCTGCAGTCAATTGCTCTACCACTGAGCTATGGACCCTCAGTTGAAGGAAGCAAAAAATTGTATCTATTTATCTAAGAAAAGGTACCAGTTTACAACAGAATTTGTAAAACAAATAAGAAAAATGCTCGTTGAAACTTAAATGATTGAATACTTGATTGGAGCGAGAACAACATACTATTTTAACTCCTTTAGTTTTAATAGAGAATTAAGATAAACATTTCCACATTTTTCATTTCCTTGGGCAGCTGAACCAGTTTCCTACCTCAACCGGGTAACACTCCAACAGTATTATCCATAAGTAGCACAATGTCTTTCCAGGATTATACATAAGCAGCGCCACATCTTTAAGATAAACTGATGTAACCACAATGCATTAGCAGGCTTAGGGAGAGGATCACAGTTAACTTGAATATCTTACTTTCAGTTTAAACAGTATTTCGATAGATTCTCCTCACAACAAAAGGAATACTTTACATGACAGTTCCATAACTCTGGTGATTCCGATAAAAGAACGAAGCCCACAGTTTCCATAAACAACAGTGTTTACTAGTTCGTTTGTTTTCACGTAAGTAATTCAAGAAAGAGAATCCATTTAATTAATAAGTATTCACCGGTGCACCATCTTGCACATAAACTCTTCCAAGCTTTTGGTGTTGACAAAACCTGGGAGGTTCACAATACGCACAACAACAACAACAACTTACCATCTCTGGATATTTCTACCTAAAGACTTGAAACGATTAGATAAAATATAAACTTAGAGGTGGAGAATGTGGTCATATACAATAAACACAAAAATAGTTTCTTCAAACAAATATAGAATCCAACACTAAGTCGGGGTTTCCATCAGGAATTCGCATTAACTAACAAAAAGAACAAGTGGAAGCAGAATAAACTATATCAGCTTAAGAAGAAAACCGAGATTTGGAGATTTACCCTGAAAAGTTACCGCTTATAGCGATCCCATGATGGCCTTTCATAATAGAGCAGAAATAGATAAGAAAGGTGAATAATGCAACAACGCAACCCCCATCGCGTACCTAGTTAAGCTTCCTTACATTCCAGTTGTGCTGTATTCAAATTGTAAGGTAGCATTAGAACAACAATTGCAATCCTTTTATCCATGCATCTACCAAGAAACATTATAGTAAACGTCACTCCTAATGTCAATCAATAGGTTTGTAGGCAACATCCAGTACAACAATCGCTTAATCTTTAACTGCCAAACACATAACAAGTTACAGAGCACATCACAAAAAAGGAAAAAAAATAAACACTTAATCTTGAATATGCAAAGACTATGTTGATCACAATTTGCATCAGCCGACATCATATCACATGCCAAACGTTGGAAAAAGTAAACATAGTAAACTAAACACAAAAATCCCAAGAAGCAAAATAAAGAGAACCCACCTCAGTCAGAGACACAAAGGCATCTGATACTGATCCTGCTAAGTATTTTCATGGGAATGTGAGTCATGATGGTGGGTAAAATAGCTTTTGCTAAAGTGATGAATCTCAACGAGAGTAAAGTTAAAGAGAAATAAAATGCAACCAAAAATAAATAAATAATAAGCATAAGAAAGGGCCCAACCGGGTTCGAACCGGTGACCTATTGATCTGCAGTCAATTGCTCTACCACTGAGCTATGGACCCTCAGTTGATAGATACAAAAAACTGTAACTATTGATCTAATAAAAGGTACCAATCTACAAGACTACAACAGAATTTGTAAAACAGATACGAGCGCGATCATACAGAAGCAGCACAACTTCTTTAAGATAAATGCTGGAGCTTCAGTGCATTAGCAAGCCTATGCAAAGGGTCATATCTTGATGCCTTAAACATAAAGGAAAACACTAAAAGAAATCAGCCGCAATTTTCAATTTTAAGCTATCTGCAGTTCTAGGATCAATTCCCAAACTTCAAAAATGATGAACATAAACAAGTGACCACTTCTCATGACTAATAATTGAGTTATGTGCTGAGTCCAGAGATGATAGAGATTAGCATCTTAGTTACGTAGTTTTCATCAACTAAGATTACCAATCATCTTTAATTTGAATATCTAACTTCATAGTAAAGCAGCATTCCAACAGATTCTCCCTCACAACAAAAGGAACACTACATTACAGTTCCATAACTCTGGTTATTCTGGTTAAAGAACAAAGCACATAGTCGGCCTATCAACAATAGTGTTTACTAGTTCATCCGTTTTCACTTAAATACTTCAAGAAAGGCAATCCTATTTCACCAAATAACTATTAATTTGTGCAGCGTCTTGCACATAAACTCTTCTAAGTTTTTGAGGTTGACAAGGCCTGAGGTGTTCGCCATACCCATAACACCACCGGATTATCATCGCTGGATATTACTAACGGAAGACTTGAAACGAATGAACAAAATGTTAAGGGAACTTAAAGGTTGAAAATTTGGCCACATACAATAAAGACAAGAATAGATTCATCAAACAAATACAGAATATAATACAGAGTGAAAGTTTCCATCAGGAATTCACATTAACTACTAAAAGAATAAGCAAGCGGAGAAGAATAAACTATACACCTGATGGCCTTTTGCAGAAGTAGATGTGTATGGTGGAAAATGCAACAAAACCACGACCCATCGTATATTTACTTAAGCTCCTTTCCAGTTATGCTGTATTGAAATTGTAAGGTAGCATTAGAACAACAATTGCCATACCATTGAAACATTTTGAATAAATGTCACTCCCAAAAACGCCAAACACAGTAAGTTACTAAGCAACATCAAGTACAACAATCGCTTAACCTTTTTTTTTGCCAAAGACTTAGCAAGTCACAGAGCACAAACGATGAGACTCACAAAAAAGGAAAATGATATAAAAACTTAATCTTGAATATGCAGAGACTAAATTGACCACAATTTGCGTCGGCCCACATCAAAATCACATGCCAAATCATTAGACAGAGTAAACATATTGAACTATACACAAAGGCCCCGATAAGGGAACTGGAACGAACCCATCTCCGAGAAGTAAAGGCATCATCTGTAAACTAATCGACTAATCGTGCAACATATTTTCATGGGAATGTGAATAATGGTGAGTAAAACAACAGCGCTAAAGTGACAATTCTCAAGAGAGTAAAGTCTGTAGCAACTAGCTGCAAGTGTGGCATAGCTTTAAAGGAGAATAAAAATGCAATATATATATATATATATATATATATATTGATTAAGCATAGGAAAGGGCCCAACCGGGTTCGAACCGGTGACCTATTGATCTGCAGTCAATTGCTCTACCACTGAGCTATGGACCCTCAGATGATAGAAACAAAAAACTGTATCTACTTATCTAATAAAAGGTACCATTTTACATGAGAATTTGTAGAACAGATAAGAACGCGATCATACAGAAGCAGCACAACTTCTTTAAGTTAAATGCTGGAACCACAGCGCATAGCGAGCCTGAGGAAAGAAATCAGTGGCAATTTTTCAGTTTCAAGTAACCTGCAGTTGCTTCGACCAATCCACATTCTCCATATACAGATAAACCAAAAAAGAAGTGACCACTTCTCCATGACTAGTAACTTGTTATGCGTTGCATTCTGAGATTATAGAGATTAGCATCTCAGTTATGGATTTTTCATCGACTAAAACCAACAATTTAACTTGAATATCTAACCGTCAGCAAAACAGCATTCCATAGATTCTCCTCACAACAAAAGGAACACTTTACATGACAGTTCCATAATGGTGATTCTGATCCATTTCACCAAATAACTATTTATCGCCTTGCACATGCCTAACAAAAAGAAGAAGAAAAAAAATATCGTTTTGCACATATACTTTTCTAAGCTTTTGTTGACAAAGCCTGAGATGTTTGCCACACCCACAACATCACCAATTAACATCTCTTGATACTACTACTAACGAAGACTTGAAACGAAAGAATAGGATATAAGGGGACATAAAGGTCGAAAACATGGTCAGGTACAATGGATACAAGATTACACTCTTCAAACAAATATAGAATTCAATCCGCAGCCGAGATTCCACCAGGAACTCCCATTAACTAACTAAAAGAATAAGCAAGCAGATGCATAATAAATTATATAAGCTTAAAAAATGAAGCCTGGGATTCTGAATTTACCGAGAAATTAAGTTGCTGCTTTTAACCAACATCTGATGGCCTTTTGCAGAAGTAGATGTGAAAGGTTAAAAGTTGCAACAAATCTGCTCCCCCATCGTATATCTAATTAAGCTCCCTTCATTGTAATTGTAAGGCCACATTGGAACAACAATGGTAACGCCATGGCCTCCCCTTCACCAATGCATCTACAGTTCTAACACTGAAACTTTTTGAGTTAAGGTTACTTCCCAAATGCCAAATAAGAAATTTATATGAAACATTAAATACAACAATCGCTTACTATTTTGCTGTAATTGAATTAACAAGTTACAGAGCACAAACAATGAGACTCACAAAAAAGGAAACTAAATAAATAAATACTTAACTTTTAATATGCAAAGACTAAATTGATCACAATTTTCATTGGCCAACATCAAATCACGTGCTAAATCGTTAGACAGGCTAACTAATTAAACTAAACTCAAAAATCCCCATAAGGAAAACAGAAAGAACCCACCTCAGTCAGAGAACAAAAGTCCATCTGTATACTAATCGAGCAAAATATATTCAGGGAATGTGAGTCATGGTAAGTAAAACAACAGAACTAAAGTGATGAATCTCAACTCTCAAGAGAGTAAAATTCTAATGTCAGTAGCAACCAGCTGGCAAGTGTGCCACAGCTTTTAAAGAGAAAATAAAATGCAAAAAACAAAAGGTAAATTAGGCATAGGAAAGGGCCCAACCGGGTTCGAACCGGTGACCTATTGATCTGCAGTCAATTGCTCTACCACTGAGCTATGGACCCTCAGTGGAGACAAACAAGAAACTGTGTTTATTTATCAACTATAAGGTATCACTTTATAACAGGATATGTAAAACAGATAAGAGCGTAATCATACAGAAGCAGCACGGCTTCTTTAAGATAAATGCTGGAGCCACAGTGCATTGACAAACCCAAGGAAAGGATTATATCTTGATGCCTAAAGAAAAATACCACAGGAAATCAGCTGCAATTTTCAATTTTAAGGTATTTTTAGTTGCTAGGATCAATTCACAAACCTTGTGACTAATAACTTGTTATGTGCTGCACTTCTCAGATGATAGAGATTAGCGTCTTAGTTATGGAGTTTTCATCAACTAAAGATTAACCAATCATCTTTAATTTGAATATCTAACTTTGAGTAAAACAGCATTCGAACAGATTCTCCTCACAACAAAAGGAACACTTTACATGACAGAGCCATAACTCTAGTGATTCTGGTTAAAGAACAAAGCATGTGGTTGGAATTTCAACAACGTTGTTTACTAGTTAATTCGTTTTCACTTAAATACTTTATGAAAGGTAATCCATTTCACCAAATAACTATTCATGAGTGCACCGTCTTGCACATCAACTCTTCTAAGTTTTTTATGTTGACAAAGCCTGAGATGTTCGCCATACCCACAACATCACCAATTCACATCTCTTGATACTACTAACGAAAGACTTGAAACGAAAGAATAAAATATAAGGGGACTTAAAGGTGGAAAATGTGGTCACAAACAACGGATACAAGATTACATTCTTCAAGAAAATAGAGAATTCAATGCACAGCCGAGATTTCCATCAGGAATTTGCATTAACCGACTTGAAGAATAAGTATGTGAAAGCATAATAAACTATATAAGCTTAATTAGAAAGCCCAAGATTCGGAGATTTACCAAGATACAACAGTTGATGCCTATATAACCAACACTTGATGGCCTTCTGCAGAAATTAGATTTGGATGGTGAAAACCGAAACAAAGCTGCACCCCCATTGTATATCTAATTAGACTTCCTCCCAGTTGTGTTGTATTGAAACTGTAAGGGTAGCATTAGAACAACAATTGTAATGCACATATTCCCTTCATCAATGCATCTACCACTGAAACATATTTTAGTAAGTATCACTCCCAAAATAAGAGGTCTCTATGCAACATCAAACACAACAGTTGCTTAATTTTGTTACTGTCAAACACTTAAGCTACAGAGCACAAACAATGAGACTCACAGAAAAGGGAAAAAAGAAAAAAGAAAAAAAATAATCATCTTGAATATGCAGAGACTAAATTATGACGATTTGCCACAACCCACATCAAATCACGTGCCAAATCGTTAGAAAGTGTAACTAATGAAACTAAATTAGAAAATCCAATAAGGAAATTAAAATAGAAAGAACCCACCTCAGTAAGAGAACAACAGCGCCATTTGTATACTAATCGAGCCAAATAGATTCATCGGAATGTGAGTCGTGGTGAGTAAAATAACAGTGATAAAAGCTGATAAAAAAAACAGTGATAAAAGGATGAATCTCAACGAGAGTAAATTCAGTACTCTAGCAGCTAGCAAGTGTGAGGTTGTAAGACAGCTTTAAAGAGAAAATAAATGCTAAAAAAAAAGGAATAAACGTAGGAAAGGGCCCAACCGGGTTCGAACCAGTGACCTATTGATCTGCAGTCAATTGCTCTACCACTGAGCTATGGACCCTCAGTTGATAGAAACAAAAAACTGTATCTATTTATCTGATAAAAGGTACCAATTTACAACAGAATTTGTAAAACAGATAAGAGCGCGATCATACAGAAGCAGCACAACTCCTTTAGCTGGAGCCACAGTGCATTAGCAAACCTATGGAACGGATCACATTTTGATGCCTTAAACATAAATCAGTGGCAATTTTTCAGTTTTAGATAATCTGCAGTTATTTCGACCAATCCACATTCTCCATATATAGATAAACCAAAAAAGAAGTGACCACTTCTCCATGACTAGTAACTTGTTATGTGTTGCATTCTGGGATGATAGAGATTAGCATCTCAGTTATGGAATTTTCATAGACCAAAACGAACAATTATCTTTAACTTGAATATCTGACCGTCAGTAAAAAAGCATTCCGTAGATTCTCCTCACAACAAAAGGAACCTTTACATGAAGGTTCCATAAATCTGGTGATTCTGATCCATTTCACCAAATAACTATTTACCGCCTTGCACATAAACTTTTCTAAGCTTTTGATGTCGACAAAGTCTGAGATGTTTGCCGTACCCCCAACATCACCAATCAATATCTCTTGATACTACTAGAGAAAGATTTATAAGATATATGAGGACATAAAGGTGGAAAGCATGGTCACATACAACGGATACAAGATTACATTCTTCAAACAGATATAGAATTCAATGCACAGCCGAGGTTCCCATCAGGAATTTGCATTAACTGACTAGTAACATAAGCAAAATAAACTATATAAGCTTGAAAAGACAGCCGAGATTCAGAGATTTACCAAGATACAATAGTTGATGCTTATATAACCAACACCCGATGGCCTTTCGCAGAAGTAGATGTGGATGGTGCAAAATTGCAACATATCCACGCCCCCATCGTATATCTAGTTAAGCACCCTTCATTGAAAATGTAAGGTAGCATTAGAACAACAATGATAATGCACATAGCCCCCCCTTCATCCATGCATCTACAGATCTCTAACACTGAAACCCTTTGAGTTAAGGTTACTTCCCACATCCCAAATAAGAAATTTATATGCAGCATTAAATACAACGATAGCTTACTTTTTTGCTGTACAAGTTACAGAGCACAATCAATGAGCCTCACAGAAAAAGGTCAAAAATAAAAACTTAATCTTTAATACGTAAAGACTAAATTGATCACAATTTGAATCGACCCACATCATCAAATCACATGCTAAATCGTTAGAAAGAGTAACTTACTAAGCTAAACTCAAAAAACCCAATAAGGAAAATAGAGAGAAACCACCTCAGTAAGAGAACAAAAGGCGCCATTTTTATACTAATTGTACAAAGTATTTTCATGGCAATGTGAGTTGTGGTGGTTAAAATAGTTGCGGTGAAGTGATTAATCGAGAGGGTAAAGTCAGTAGCAGCTACCAAGTGTACTGTGTGTACCACGGCTTTAAAGAGAAAACAAAATGCAAAAAGAAAAATGAAAAAAGGGAAAAAGATGAACATAATAAATTATAGGGCCCAACCGGGTTCGAACCGGTGACCTATTGATCTGCAGTCAATTGCTCTACCACTGAGCTATAGACCCTTGGTTGTAAACAAGTTGTAATTTCTTTAAATTTATTCGTATGTTTTTGAATAATATAGAAATATGCTTTAAAACTTAATTAAAATTAACAATTGATTTGAGCGCAAGTGTACCTTTACTTGGTCTTGATGAGAATGAGTTCTTCCTGTAAAAGTCTAAATTAGATGTCGCTTTGATTTACCTTTATCCATTGACCGTTGTTGGTTGTCCTCGTACATTGTTTGTCTCTCTGAGGTTGATGGTGTGTCAACGGGTCTTGACTTCACATGATTGAACCATCATTAGCAATTTTCTCGCCAATGAGTATTATACGTGATCCATTTTAGATATCTCTCTTTCTTATTATATGATTTATAGTGTAATCGAATACTCTACGTCACATACTTGTTTTGGTTAGCAACGCATTATGTGCGGTGTTGCTCAATATCTTAGCAATGGGAACTATGTAACCGTTCATGCTTAATGACACTTTGGTAAATATTTTCCTTAGTTTGAGCACAAATTTAAGATCATGCAAAATCTTGGTAACGGTCTTCAATTTGGCCTTATGAGCTTGAAATGGGATGGTCGGGACTGTCTAGTTTGATTCTCAATACTTTTCGGTTATCCAACCCTATAAGTTGATCATTTATTTTTTTTAAATTGATATTAGAGAAATTCTTTCAACTCCCACTTCAAAAATCTTAGAAGTTCAAGCCACGTCTCCATAACTTTAATTTATCGACAGTACAAGCTCTTGTCTTACTCTAACGAATTAGAAACATCATAACACATACAATACAATGGTGTTTGGTTTTGAATAACTATTTAACACAACGACAAACAAAAAAGTATCTTTGAAGCGGATGTCAATCGGCTGAAAAATTATAATTAGACAACTCGTTATAACATGAATGAAATCATCTTACGAGGTATTTTGTAATATGACATAAGATTTTATTACATCCCAAATTTTAAGGGTGAGAAGTCTTGTGATGCACCGATACCGATACCAAGATGGCTATGTAGTACCCGATACATATCGATACCGATTCAGATACCGATACCAGTTCTAACGTATCCGATACGCCACGTGGCATATCCTTTAATTTCGAAATTAAAAAAATCTCGATACGTATCCGATACGTTTTTTTTAGGCGTATCGGAACTATTATTGGTCTTTTTTTTATAAACTTTTAATATTTGATGGGTTAAATATTTAAATATAAATTTCACCAAATATAAAATGAAATAAAAAATAAAAATTCCTTTATCAAGTGCATGTCTCATTATTTTTACAATAATAATTTTCTTTTTTCTATTCATAATCACCACCACCACCATGTGCCATCTTCACCCCACCACCATGCGCCACCACAATTGTACCTTTTTTTTCTATTCATAATCACCACCACCACCACTACCATGCGCCATCTTCAAGCTTGTTATGTTGTTGTTTAATTTATTAGTCATAAATAATTCATGTTTATGTCTTTTTTCATATTTGAAGCATGACTTTTTTTAATGTTAAACTTTTTTTTGTGTATTTTAAATTCTTCTTGTTTAAGTTTTAAATTTTATTGCTTGTTAAAAATAAAAAATACGTATAATAAATATTAATAATTATTTATATATAGACGTATCCTTGTTGTACCGGTATCGGCTGTTTTAAAAAAAAATATATATCGGCGTATTCGTACCGTGGAGTATTCGTACCGCCGTACCCAAACCCGTGCAACTTAGGAACATTATGGCTTGTTTGGTTACTCGGATGAGATTAGGTCATTCTCATCAAGCTTTCTAATAAGATCCATATTAATAATCTTTATAATAGCTTTGGTTCTCAAAAAAATGGTCCATATTAGGGAGTTGGGCTATATACAAGCTTAACTTTGGTAGCATAGTTTTATCCTAGATTAACCCATATTTGGTGGTAATTGACAGTTTCGCCCTTATGTATTCTTAACTCAACTCTCACAGAGGTTGCCCCTAATTTAGCCGGAAAAAATGGGTGAGACCGAGGAGAAGTGAGAACTGGAAATTTTCCCCGAAATTGAAAGGCCATAATTCAATATTTGTAACATAACATTCGGGTTTCCTATCAAAATTGCTGAAAGAAGCTTGTCTCTCCATGATATAACCGGTATGTCTCTTCATTTTCTCCTCTTTGTGTTTTATGGATTGAAATTACTTGTTGGACCACGTTAACAGGACCGCGCAATATAGCGATAATTGGGCAGCTATAATTTCAACATGGCAATAGCTCAATTTATCATTGACATATTTAACACGATTGTTCCCTTTTGTAACAGGTCTTTTTTAAAAAAAAAAAAAAAACTTATGAAGAAAAGTATATGAAGCGTGGTATTGTCCTATTGACATGACTAAATGAACAATATAAGATGTATCTGAATCTAACATATTGAATATGACATTATGTATCGAACAAGAAAGTTTGGACGTGCCCTATAACATAGAAATTAAATACTTAAACAGAGTTGGTAAATTTGCAAGTTTTGTCATGTTACTCAAAGAACATCGAGTTAGAATAATATAAATATAATTTTTCTCTTCGGTTACATGTTCGATTTTCATAGGAAGCAACTTTGATGTTATGTCATCTAAGCATAATGTGTTTGGAATCTCTCTCACCAAAGATGAAGCACCAATGCGCATGGTACTTCCAGTTGAGTTGAATATCGGGTCTTCTGGTGCAGAGAAGTCGGAACTATCAAAAGTCGATAAGGAGACACATTCATCAAAATACGCCATTGCTTCTTCTGTGAGATGCCTTGATACCCGTTTTCTTTCGTTGCTCGTCTGTAACCTCTCAGAAATAAGGTCATCTTCATTCAGTATCATCAACAATACTCTATAAGGGAAGAAATAAATCATCGGTACCAACTACCAACAAGACAACGCATGCAACAAAAGCAACTCTTAGAAACCTATGTCTCACGTCAATTATTCATTAAGTGACCAAATAACTTAGCCTACCTTTCTTCCTCGACGGGGTCTCGGAACAATGGAAATTTCTGGATCAGGAAGAATCTTCTTCAGTATCCTACCAAGCTCATGTCCACGCTGCTCTTCAACAGCAAGATCTGTTCGGAGTTTTCGTGCCCGTTCTTCAGACTGTATGTTGAATTTTATAAAGATATTGCCAAATATATGAGCATAAATTTTCGAAAAGGAAGACAGAATAGAATAGTCTGAATTTATAACAATCTCTTTTTAAGAAGAGATGGTTAACAGACAACAGAACATTGACCCAGATAATTTTAGAATCCAACGCTACCGAAGAGAGTTTTTATACACAATGCAAATGTCATTTATGTTGGACTTTCCTGGTTTCCTAATTTGCTTGTTACATTATCTTGCAGCACTAACATTTTACAAGAAGAAAAGTACGCACTTGCTTTTGACAACTGGAACACAAAGAAGTGAATAATTTCCTTACACGTGTTAGTCATCTGGTGTACTATAGTTTTAACAGAAAGACACAAATCATGCTTTGTGTTATATTTTGGTCCAACTGCTTCCTTGTGATATTTATTGTTTGTACATCATATGTAAACATGCAGTTGCATGCTGGTTGATTATACATGAATATATTTCAGTTGTTATTTAATCCATATTACTTAACCGAATGGTACAGATGTTGGATTATTTCTTCTAGATTGTCACATATTCGAGTTTCATGGCATACTCCCTTCTGATGTCTGATATCAGCTCCATATCCCCAGGGTTTACCAAGTCCACGGGTATGTCGGCAATGCTTGTGACTGGGATCATGTGAACATTATTTCTTCGAGTCATGTGTGAATTTCAATAGCAAATAAGCAATTAAAGAAATATCATAAGGAAATGAATGTAAGTAACGAGTCATGGATACGAAACTCCTCTAGCTCTAATAAAAAGGTTGTAAAAAAGGGTAAACTGAACGAGGAAACATATCCATATTAACTAGTCGAATTATATAAACATCAATGGTCAATTTGGCTATAGGATATAGCAAGTCTTACTTCAGATTGGGAAGATTCATACATCCCACTAATACTCATAACCAAATAACAATTGGATCACACAAATCAAGTGATTATCATCCAGCTAACAAATCGAGATCTTCCTACATTTTTGATCTGGAAACACCAACTCTTTGTCTTGTTGGTGCCCCGAATGTAGGAAAGTCATCTTTGGTACGCCTACTATCAACAGGAAAGCCGGAGGTATGTCGCACGAGCATCAGATCTGACATAGAATCTAACTCTTAGCTTGATATGAACAATTTGTTTGAGATGGATTGTTGATATTTGCACTATTCTTGAAAAAGGAACTCATGATCGCTCTGTTGGCTCTAAACATGCAACTGTGACAGACTCTTGGTTTCTGCACACATCGGGTTCTTATTCACACGATAATCATAGTAGATACAGTACTTGCAAATTAGTGAAAATTATACTGGGTGAAAGGTTATGTGGAAGTTTAAACATTTCCAGTGATCATATTTTGCATACCATGACGAGATGCGTTTTTGTCTTGTAATATGCTCTTATTACAAGTTGTAAGGCTTATTCAATGCAGTTTATTTTTCTTAGATCCCCCTTCTACAATATTTTATCTAGTTAAAAAAAGTCCATTTTAAAATACTATTATCATACTTTCAAGAAAGATGTTGTTAAGAAATTACTGATCATTCAAATCTGGCCGTTAGCTAAGGCTTAAATACAGCAGCCAGGTATTAGTTCACTTATGCCTGCCCAGCTGTTCTTTGGTAATAGGTTGGTGGGGAGACAAAGTACTGATGTGTGCTTTGTGGTATTGTTTTTATTAGGGGTTTTAACTCAATTTGATGTCATGTTCAATTAGGAGCTTTATTTTCAGTTCTCTTGGAAAGAAAAAAAGAAGCAAAAAAGGCCATAAGATGGGCTTTATTACTTCATCTTATATGTTGTTTCTCAACCTCTAAACAAAATACGACCACATATTACCTTACCTAATCGATAGAAGCCAAACACTACAAGCTCTCAAAATCGACAAAATAACGTTTTCTTTAATATGCCAAACACAGAACACCGTGGAAGAAGGAAAAATTAAGTAATTGGTCCCATTGTAGAGTAGAAAACAATGCAATTGAAAATTAGGGTTCGGGATTAGTACTAATTCACTCAAAATTAAAAAGAAGGGACGAATTAGGTCGGCACCGGAAAGAAGTACATGTGTTTGACGGATTCCAGCAAGCATTTACAAGAAGAGGTGGACTAGGATTCACTGTTTCGAATCGCCTTTCATGTCGCGATTTTGAAATGTACTGTGTGTCTCAGCAGAACAAATGATTGAAAATGGTGGTAGATACGTTAATTTCGAGGGCATTTTGGTATTTTCAAAGGACAAGTTCAAATTACTGTAGATGTCATACTCCCCAAAACGGCTCGTCATCGCTGATTAAAAATGACCTCGAAGCCCGGGGCGGACGGATTGACAGCTCGTTTGGTTGTCCATATTAGTCACTAATATGGGCTGTAGTGTGGGCAAAACAATGATAATTATACCTTTGGTTACTCAGGCCCAAACATGGGTCGACCCGGGCGAAACATCATAACCCTGGAGAAGCCCAGTTTTCTAATCCGCTACAATGAGCACGTTTTAATAATCCTGGCCCAACAGATTATTTTTTTTCTCCGCGAACTGACCTAAGTACCCCTGAAAGTAGCACAGTAACTCATTTTACAGCCTTTTCGTTCCCTCTTACACTAATTCAGGAAATATCTCCCCCCCCCCCCCCCCCAAATAATTTTCACTCCACCAAACCCTAACAAGACCGCGTTTCTCGGGCGAGCTCAAAGAGGTAAAAAAGTTTCTTCCCTTATCTTCAAATTTAACTTCAGAGGGTTTGATTATTGATAATGCGTTAATAATCTCTAACATCGATCTCGTTTCTTCCACTAAAAATTGGTCGCGGCTTGTGGGTGAATTTAATTTGTAATTCAAGCCGCCATTTGTTTGTGTCTGAGCAGATAGTTTAATTATTACGAGATATCAATTCAGTTCTTTACATATAACTTAATTTTCGCACAATTACAAGATAATGGTTCATTCAACTCCTAAAATATTTGCTTTTTTTGTTATAATATACAATTACTTGATTGATACAGAAAGGGCAAAAATCAACTATTCGAACAGGCGCGTGTTACATTCAAAAGGTAAATCGTGCTCATTGCTTATAAATCATTTGTTTTTTTTTGGAACAGACAATTGATTAGAAACTTTTGGTTACTTTATTCTAATATATTTAATTTTGTTTGATTATGCTATTGGATCAATGGCTGCTTATTCTAATGGTGATGGTGTCGGATGTACCACTAATGGAATTTTACTATAATCATGCTACATTTGATTATTACACAGGTATGGTTTCAAATAATATATTCAATGGATGAGCTATATATGATATGGGTTGTGTGGTTATATAGGTGCAACCATTTTGGGAACATCTATTCTTCTTTATGAAACTAGTAATTCTTGCATATGTGCTCGTGTGATTATGTTGACTTAACAACTGCTGAAAGAATAAGAGTGGCTTTTATGTGAATATAAGGAATACTACATGTTTGTGGTTATTTCTTTGAGTAATTTAGATATTATCAGTCACATGTATTTGACTAGTACCTATTGCTTTTTTCGTAATGTTCCAGTAGTGTATAAATGAGCACCTCTTGTGTAATCAAAACTAATTGCTGAATTGTCAGTCCATGTGTTTAATTAATTGGCTTTCTTGTATTTAACTAATTGGCTTATTATAGTGAACAGTTTTGTGTTAAAAGTATTAAACTTCCAGCATTACCAGTTGGGGTATCAACTGTTATTATTGTCGTGTGAATGGTTCTTCATATAAATTAAATCATCCTTTAAATAACAATAAAGTAATTTGTGGAGCAGGATGGATTTGCAAACACAAACGATGCTTCTTGCGGCCGCACAATTGCATTTGTTTAGGCTAAGAACAATTATGATAGCACTGGCCTACTTACTAGCGAGGAAACGGCTAACCAATGCTACCAAAAGAAAAAGGGGTTATAAATATAGTATGCTCGGTAGACTTCCTAGGCAAATTGATCATATGCACGACCTAATACACATCAACGATACTGATTGCGTCGATATCTTGCGAATGGATAGGAACAGTTTCCACAAATTATGTTACCTATGGGGGTTTAACTAGCTCTAAATATGTGAACGTTCAAGAGATGACTGCCTTGTTCTTACAAACACTGGCCCACCATCACAAAAATCGAGTTGTTCGCTTTGATTTCAAAAGGTCGGTACAGACCATTAGTCATTACTTCCATAAAATGATGGATGCTTTGTTCAAGATTTCTGACCACCTAATAGTCAAGCCAACACCCATAACAACTGATTGTACAAATGAGCGGTGGAAATGTTTCCCGGTAAGACACCATACCCCTCTTTCCCTTATCCATGCCATTGTCACTTTTAAAAACATTACATTTTTTTGTAGCATTGAGAAAGTGACTAATTTAGAGATTGGTATTTCTAATATAATTCCATATGGTTGTGTAGGGGCAGTAGACGGGACACATGTTGAGTTGCGCGTTCCAACATCCGAAAAGGATCGTTACATAGGAAGGGAGGGGTATGCGACTACCAACGTGCTAGGGGTTTGCGACATAAACAAGAATTTTGTTTACATTTTGTCTGGATGGGAAGGTCCAGTAGCAGATAGTACCGTGCTTCGTGAAGCTTTAGTTAGGCCGAATGGTCTCAAAGTACCTACTGGTAAGCTATTCACCTTACACAACAATGGAATTAAAAAAGATTTATATTACAACATCCAAAGATCTTATTATACAACAAAACTTGTACAAGACAGTATTACTTGTGTGATCTAGGATACCAGAACGATGAAGGTTTTCTAACGCCGTACAAGGGTAAAATATATCACTTGAATGAGTGGAGTAATGGTCGCAATCAGCATAGGGATCGTGAGGAATTTTTCAACATGAAACATAGTAAAGCACGTAACGTGATCGAGTGTGCTTTTGGTATGTTGAAGATGCGTTGGCCTATATTGGAAGTCCCCACTCATTTCTCCGTTGACTCGAAATGCAATATTGTGTTGGCGTGTACAATGTTGCATAACTACATCCGATTAACAATGCCCATTGACCCTCTCGAGGCAAATGGCGTACCTCTACAATTTGCACCCCCTGCCGATGTTGATTACATTGAGACGATTACCCCTTCTCCAATTTGGCAAGGGTGGCGCGATAACATCGCCGACATTATGTTCAACAATTGGCGTTTGAGGCGTAATATAGCCTAGGAAATGAAATGTGGTCTAGGTTTATTTTATGAAAATTAATTAAGCTTTCTATAACATTTATTCAGTATGCATGACATTGTTCCTCTTTTATTTTTCATAACAAGTGGGTTGTATTATTATGAATCAGACGATGTTATTATTATATTATGTGTGAAAACTATTCTCTGTGATCAATATTAAGAATGAATTTGATTGCATACATGTTCAATGCAATATCTCTTTCCTACAATTAATATGAGTGCTACAAGTAACTGTGAATTGGCACTTATATTGATTAATGGTGCCTTTATGATATATGGTTGACTAAATCATTACTGTTTGATCTATGTTTTTATTTTCTTAACTAGTCATTGATCACAATATCACATATGAGTTGCATTTTTTGAAAAAAAAAAAAAACTTATGTGCTATTAATAAACAATTGTATAAGAGAATTTTCTTCTCCTTTTGTTATATCTACTCTAATCCTGTTATTAGATTAGGTAATTCTGATTTCATACTAATTATTTGTAGATCCCAATCTTGTATCCATATTGGTTTTTATTTTTGAAAACACATTTAGTTCTCTGTAATTACCAATCATTACCAACTAAAAATCATTGTTCACATATGACTGTATGTTATCACTACTCCCACTAAATGATATTACCATACTTACCTCTTCTTACTTGATTTTTCGGTTTTATCACATTCAACTCGATCTGGTTGTTAAGGTTATGATATTATTATGTGGATTGGTAATTACAATAGTTAACTTCTTCTTTTGGATGTCCACAACTTATAATTAATTTCAAATCTTGGTTTTTTTTTATTTTTTTTGGACAATTTGAGATATGGACACTTCAAGTTGTAACGTGCGCACATCCAACGACACGACAACAGGTAGCAAAGGGAGTCGCAAGTTCTGGACCCGGGCAGAGGAGGAGGCATTGATCAGTAATGTGAAAGACCTCATTATTGAAGGATGGCAGGCTGGAAATGGTTGACGACCGGGGTTCTATAACCAAGTAGCACATAGGATCCGTACAATGATACCAGGAAGTGAGGTGTTGGGTAACCCTCATGTTATTTCTAAGATGTCAGCGTGGCGTAAGGATTACGGTGTTCTGTGGAAATTATTTGATCGAAGTGGACAGAACGAGATTGGCCTACATCCAACTAACCACACTATTTCCATCACTGGCCCTCCTATTTGGGAAGCTACTCTCAAGGTACTTAATGAACATTAAATTAGTAAATGCCTTTACTGAATTCCAAATATTTGTTAGAAAGTGTTGATATTGTTTTTTAATGCATTCTGTCTTGTCTTGATTTTGTATAGACCAATCTGGAGTTGGATAAAATGAAACTCAAATCTTTCCCTTTCTATGACGATTGGGATCTAATGTTCAACAATAGTAAGGGAACTGGGGTTCATGCCGTTGATGTCGGTGTGGCACGCCAACGCGTGCTTAACACTCCCATGAATCTACCGCCTACACCTACAGTTCTTACTCAACAAAATTTGGAAGATTTAGTTGATGAAACCGGCGAGACCTCGTCTGTGTCACCAACTTGTGAAGGAGGAGCGCCTTGGAAGGCATCGGGAATCAAGAAAAGAAAAGCTCGCTCATCTTTGGCTGATGATGAGGTGATTATCTCACTTACTTCGGCTCTCGACGAGTCAAAGACTGCTGTTAGCGAGCTTTCTACTGCCATCCGTTCTCTAAAAGATGCTGATCCATCTTTGAACAAGATTTCTGTGGCCTTGAAAGAATTGTCGGATTTCACCATGATGGCACGTGTTAGGGCCACTAAGAAGATAGTAATGTCCCAGGCGCACGTGACTCTTTTCTTTAGCATGGACGCCGAGGAGAGGGCCGAATTTGTCATGAGCATCATCGCCGAATGAATTTACGTTGTCGGTGTTTTGGGTAACTTATCATAGCTTAAGGCTGTAATTGGTATCAATCCAATTAAGGGTAAACTCTAAAACCACTGCCTTAATTCTTTTTGTTGGCCATAACTGCCTCATTTTGGATATATATTAGTATTTCTCCATTATGTTCACTATTAAAAAACATGTAGGTGTTTGCGTTTACCTCTTGCCACTAATTTGTACGTTCCTTAATTATACGTTATTATTGATCTGCTTTTGGATCTATAATATTAATTGGTGTTAACTTCATTTTGTTCAATTTCACTGTTCCGATAATTCTACGTAATTATGGAATAAATTTGATGCATACAATTAAACTAATGTCAATCTGATTTAACGGAATTAAATCGAGATGTTTTATAATTTCAACACTACTAGTCCAGTTATTTAAAAGTCCCCAAAGTTGAATAATGACATAGAATAATTTACACCACGTAATACTTGTAATATAAAAGTGCTAATGATTTACTATTTCATATACTTAGGTGCATCTAACAATATTAACACCTTAACAGATTCACAAAGAACTTGTTTTCAATTTATGTATTAACATTACACAAAACATAAATACCAACCTCCACTATTATTTGAAGTTTTGGACCATCATGAGGCCATATGAATCAATTTAATTTTAAAAGAATTAGAATATCCAATACTATCCATCCGGCCCAACCAAAGAAGAAATTGGTTACCTTGTGTAGGGTTTAGGTAATGATATTGCCTCCATTTGACTTCATCACTCCCAAAACTCAAAACTACATTCTCCACAAATAGTGACGATGATGAGCGCAGAAGAAGAAGCTGAGTACGAGAGAAACAAACTCGCTCGCGAAGAGAAGTTGATGCATTTTCGAGTGATGCGCAAGAGGGAGGTGATGCCACCAAGAGCACCCGGGCCAAAATTTGATCCCGAAAAGAAGCCAACGGGACACAAGGTCGAACTCTTATATCAAAATGTTTGTATTTTGTGTAGCGTAGCTTAGGAAATTTGATTCAAGTCGTTTACTTTGGAATAACATAGTTCCATAAAGTCTCCATATTCAATTTGGTTGCTTCGGTATCAATATTTGTATAAATTTATATTGCATGTCCCTAGATATAGCCTGTTTTTATATTTCATGTGGTTTAGTACTGATTTCCAAGAACGACAATGATGAACATCCCTTATAATATAGTAATACTTACTTAAAAAGGTTGTGTCATAGTGTACACTCGTTTGTATACCCGTACGTGCTAATTACAGAATAACATAAATCTCCCTTTGTAGCCAAAAACACGACTAGATTCCGTTTTCACATGGCTAGGAAGGGGTAGTTGGAGTTTGAAGGCTGAGTGCGAAATCATGATAATAGCAATAGAGTATCTTCCTAGCGCCGATTCCCCTAACGTTGAGGAGAATATTAGTGAGGTTGTGTCCTACTTGATGAATGCGGAGAAACTCCCGTACCCTTGTACTAAACTAGGTATTCGGGATAAGCTTGATGATTTATCTAACCGTTTGGTAGACTTTGTGGAATGGAGGAATCTCCCGGGGGTCGAGTGTAAGGGCGTCAACTACTTCACCACTACGGCCATATACAAAAGCAATGGAGAGAAGGTAACATCTTTATGCCAAACTAGAGAAATTCTTATAGTACGATACTTTCACACAAGTCAATATACGTTACTGTTATGCCGAACAATGAAGCATGGTTGTACTTCATATGATTTATGTAGGAATCTCCCTGTGAGCATTACTTTCGCATCAACAAATGACTGCCTTGTTATGAAATTTTCGAGATGTTGTTCGTCGAGTGTGGTTTTAATGCCTACCCCGATTTGCGCCCCGACTCTATGTTGCGCCCAATCCCTTGCGATGATGAGTAAATGGATGTGGATTAATGTTTGATCAAGCGGCTGGAGTTATTTTCTTTTAAGTGATGATGTTTGTAGGTGTTGTTGTCGTGTACTTTGTGTTGTGTGTATATTATGTTGGATTGTTGTTGTTTCAAGTGTACTTGTATTGTATGAAGTATTTTCTTTTAGTAAAGACAATTATTGTGCTAGTGTCGTGTTGGGAATATTCATCTAACCATTTTGTAACCAATTAGGTTGGTCGGGATGTAACTTACCAATTCGATGACGTATTATGCATTTTATTTGACAAATAACAATGTGGCATTTGCATGCAAATAGTTGACGGCCTTGATATAGTATTAATTGGTGTCTTTTCTGGAGTGTGCCATAAGTATCCCACTGGAGTGCAAAGATATATGTCATTATGAATTGTGTATTTTCCTATATGCTTGTGTTGATTAAAAGGGTGTATTTTCCTAGTGAAGTAGTTTCTTTTATGTCAAGAATTAGTTCAGACAGTGTTCACACTTTTATTGGAAGAAAAAGTTGATGAGGATACCATACATGCACACTTCTTAAAGAATAGGCAAATAACGGTTTCATAATAGTAACTAATAACAAACAAAGATACTTCTGCCAATATATTGATAATTAATAAAACACCAACACTTTGGACCACTAAAATGATTCTTGGAACACATGCACAAAATTCCACTAAAACATCAAAATAGAAGCCATCCAAAGTTAGGCAGAAAAGAAACTAAACAACAAGTTGACTACGCAACGTAAGTCACAAAATAGTACGAATGGAACTTACGATAGATACGATAATACATTATGCGTGATTTACTATAAGACACGCAAAACAAAACTATCAAGGCCTCGTACTCCTACAACGAAAGCCGAACCTACTCGTGCATTTCGTCCACCATATTGAGCCACCACTCGTTGAAAATCTGTTTATATACTTTCTCGCGAATCCGCTCTTCAAACGGGATTTTGCAAACCGGGAAAGTAGTTGGTATGGTAAACAATCCATCATGGCTGTCCGGAAATATGAAACGTGGGTCATCCTCCCATACTTCCGCCCTCTCAAACAAGAAAGAAAGCTTGTGCCAAAATGGCTCCCCGTTATAAAAATACCTCTCCGGCTCGGGAACACCCTTCACAAGTAGTAACACCAAAACAAAATGTAAGTAGATTAGTGGCAGATCGATTATTATGTGTTATTTATCTACTATGAGAAACACTATTTTTTAATCATGTGTGCGGGCGTTGATGAAAAGAAGACTTACGTGCTTCATGGCCATCCTGACCAAGGGGGGAATGGAGACGACATTGGACGTAGGATCCCATGTTGCCAATGGAAACTCTACCACAAACTTGAAAAGGTTGAACCGAGACTTAAGCAATTCGTAGTGCAGTCGAAAAAAGCTTATGGAGTATGGACACTTGTAAGTGTATGTCATAATAGTTGTAATGACCTCCAAAACCTTTTCGATCGTCATGGGGTGAACATACTCGACGTAGCGGCGCGCCTCGACCAACTCGTTAATGAAATCGGTCAGTTGTGCCTTGCCCCATAGCACGGCCCCTCCGCCTATATCAAGGTACATTACATTGTCATATTCGAAAGCCATTTTGTTTGTTTGGAAATTAACTGACTAACAAAGTATTTGCGAAAATGGTGAGAAGCACTGTTTTAGGGTATGGTTTATATAGAGATTGGATTTGTGAGGAATAGTCATTAACTATCATTACCATAGCGTAATTAATTTTTTTGACAACTCTTTTGATGGAAGTTTTTTATGTGATTTCTGCAAAGTCGGCTAAGAGTATGTTTTTGGAGGTTAAAAATGGCCAAACGTTATTATTTGCAACAGGAATAGGGTGAGGTAGATTATCATTAAAATGAGGAGGTTGTTAAAAGTAATTAAGTCATTATATACTTACCATACTTATCTTAAAATCTGTTACTCTTTTCTTTTGGTAACGCAAGATTTATATTTCGTCCCATATATAAGTTATGCTTGCATTTATTATGAATTTGGACGTGCCGTACACTTACTTAATAGTGGTAGCATTATTAAGGATTATATTAGATATTCTTTAAGATTAATTTGGTTAAATTGCCGATTAAAAATCACACAATATCATAAACACAAACTTAAACACTGATTATTATAAGGAAAATACAAGCTGAATTACCAAAGACTATCCTATTACGTAGTAACCATAATTGGAAAAAACACCACATGTAATAGTCTTAAATTATATAAATGGCCCCTCGAAACATGATTGAGAAGACCAAAATTACTCACATAATTGCATGATTTAATTATAACCTTTAGCATTACCACACATTCTAATCTTATTAATAGCATTGAAATTTATCTTTTTAGACATTACGGATAACGGATTTACGTCCTCAATCTTCGGCACGATATATTTCATTATAGATCCCAATATAAATACGTGCACGACGATGATCACCCTCAGTTGTGAACTCTGACATTGGAATGCAACTAATGTCCATTATCTCGTATCGCGACGATGGATGTAGAACTCGTGCATCGGGGACGTACTCTTGCGGAGTTTCAAATAAAAACTTGAAATCCTCCCATAACGGTTCGCCTGTATGGCGAAATCTTGACGCTTCTGGTCTCATCTGCTTATTGTTCGAGTTTCATTATAGATATTTGTAATTGTGACTTTATTTAATAAAGGTGGACATATTTACATAAAAATATAAAATCTTGGCAACTAATGCATACTTACGTGACGAATCGACATCTCGATTTGAGCAGGCATAGTCACTATATTAGTGTCGTGATCGTAAATCACCAACGGAAAGCCTAAAACATACTCGAACAATTTGTAGCGCCCTTTAAATGCTGCAAAACGTTCGCGAAGTGCTGATAGATTGAACGGCTGGTTAAAAGTCTCTGCCATTACCATACGAATTATATTCAAGACCGGGACTACGACATTTGCCTTGTGTAAAAGAACAAATTTCCGACTAAACCGCAATTCACGAAGGAAAATTTCGTCGTGGTCGCCATCCCAATAAGCATAACCCCAACCACCGTCCATGTTGAGCTATATTTCTTATTTTCTGTACTTATGAAAATGCAAGGATTTATTCAATGATATGTATCATCCAAAAAAAGCTTACTCTTTTATAGCAAAAATTGGGGTGTCACCATGTGGGATTTTATTATAATGCATGGGCGTGGTCAAATATGAAATAGTGATAGGTACATATGGTGGGTCACTAATAATTGAGAAAATGGAACAACCCGCATGCAATTATAAATAGTAAAGCAAAGCATAGTTATTGAATAATGATATGGAGAATAAGCAAACATTAAGGGAATTAAATAGGAAAATCATCTATTCGAACAGAATCTGTATGAGAAACATAGTTGTTACCTACACTCCTCTACTTGCAGATTAGAGTGTGTAATTAACAATTACATGAGTTTATTGAATTCGAAAAATACAAGTGCGACAATTAGGTCATCTGCCATTAGATAAGCATGTTTTCTAAGTCTAAATTTCATGCAAAGTATTTTGCCATGAACAAGATGCTTCTGAGCTTGGTTCCTCGTCCTCATTGAAGAATGATGTTGATGCCGAACGCCGATTTGAGTACGAGAAATTATTGTTATTACCATGGGTTGTATCTATTGGCGCATCAGTATTTCTACTAGAGTTGTGGCTTGTTATCTGACGACGATTGTTCCGATTTCCTTCAACGACCAACATATTAGTGAAATCAAATAGGTACAAAAAAAATAGGATGATAATATATCTAAATAAAGTTGAACGTAGATTTATAACGACCAACCTAGAGAAGGTTCTGTATCGGAGGATATATTTATAGTTCCAAAGTTGATGTAAGGCGTGACGACCTCAGGTTTACCAAATATCCTTTTTAGGTAGCCCCAGCATGGCTCGCCTTGAGTCTGATAAACAACAGCTAGTTCTGTGTTATTTATAATTTAAACATTAGTGATAATATATTTGTTTACTAATCCCTAATAAACAGTAAGATTCGAATTCAATTGGTAGGACGAAGCTTACCATGCAAATAGTGTCCCAAATTTGTTGTTCGGCGTGCAAAACATTCGCGATTTCGTCGTATATAAATTCAGTCATCGACAATAGCTCTTTGAAACAAGTGTACCTCTCCTCAAGTTTCACGAATCGTCTTATGCAAAAGAGACCCCCAAAAGTGGTTCCGAACTTGCGTTTACCTCATCACGTGCTAGCATTATGCTATAACGTGAGGATCTATTTAGTGGCCAGCCTAGGCGGACGACCTCTTCTTCGAGCTTCACTATGAAACACAAATCGGTCCATTCTGTCCAAGATCCACAATAGAACAAATCGTATTGCGAAGGAAGAGTTGGAAATGCCATTAAATTTTGTTTAGATAGACCTTTCTACAATAGAACTTGAGTTGTGTAATAATATTTAGATCATTTCCCTTTGTCATGCAATTGCGGCTTTTATAAGAACAGTTTTGAATTGTTGAGACATATTCTGATTCAACAAATCCAAAAGGATAAATTCAAATTTTCATTAGATATTTTATGTTGTTGTTGTAAATTACATATATATCTAATATTAACAGTTACTTGATTAAGGGAATAAACAAATCATATAAAAAAATATAGCATTGGATCCCCTTCTTGAATAGTTCAAGGAGAAATAATTGTCACAAGTTGACAAATAACTCAATACATGCATGGCATCAATCAGGAAAGGAGATTCAATCTACAACCATTGATCTCAACTACTCCAAAATATGATAATAGAAAACCACTTTATTTTGATTTGATTGAACAAAGATGGAAAGGTTTTCAACCACACAAATCACTACCAGTCACTCCATAACCTGCAAAGTAATAGTGGAATTGATTCTGAATTAGTCACAAGTAGAATAGTCTACAATTTTCAAATAATGGATGACAATAATTGATGTGTTGGCTTTGAAAAAAAATTATTCATAAAGGACCAAATCATGTAAATAAATAGTGGGCCTTCCATAATATGTAGATCATCAACGCAGGAATATTTTTACTTAGCAAAAAATAACATTCTGCTCATTACCAGGTTACTTATCACAACTGCCACAAATTGATATACATCAGTAGATAATCATAAATGAATCCAAAAAACACAGCTTCATCTTCATCTTCATCTCATAATACGATATTTCATTACGGTGAAAGAATTATTGTGGAGTCATGTTTTTGTGGAGCACCAATGGTATTCAAGACGCATTGGGGAGACGACGACCCCAGACGAAGATATCAAAAGTGCAGAAATTATAGTGTAAGCAAAACTAAAAAGTGATATTAATTACTGAATACAACAATTGCTAAATAATAGTATTGATTGTTAAATAATAGTATTCATTTTTGGGGGAAAAACAATAAATGAAACTAAAATTTATTTCTTATTTATCTTCTTATCAGAGCAATGGATGTGGAAAGAGGGAATGGTATGACCCCCTATGTGCTCAAGAGCCAAAAGAATTATTCCGGGACTACTACGCAAACTTAACAAATACGAGAATGGCGGATCCATGGAGAGTACTCAAAACAAGAGGGTTGCGGAGTCTACGGCAAAAGAGTGTGAATGTACGAAAAATCTGAAAACGACCAACAACTATTTGAAGAAGGAGTTGATTATTGCAAATAAGGAAATAAGGAAGTTGTGGATTGTTATTGCAATTTCATGATTGTCCGGATTAGCCTTGTTTATGCTTAAATGAGCAATATGCATGGGTAGATTTTAAGGAGAAAGAACTGAGTTCTACATGTAATAAGTACTCTATCAGTGACAATAAGTTATCAAATCACCAAGTTTAAATACTTTTCAAATTCATGAATTTACAACTAACAGTATTACAACCTAAACACTTTGAACCATTTTGCAACTAAAGAACCATATTGGAGGGTAGAATTAATAACCTTGTATAAAGATAATCCTCGACAACCAAGCAGCCATCGCTTTGTCTAAGAGAAGCAAGCAAACCACTCGGTATAGTGAGGGTACGACATTATACGCATATTACTTATCGCAGACACAAGCTACAAATTAAGGAAACATTATGAGCAACCAAAAATCGTGCAAAACAGTGACAAAAACAAAATGCTGAATTTCATGACTTACGGTAATATAGCTAATCCATGCAGCTTCGTCAAGAACTTTCAACTTGTGTGTCAGCTCATCCATTCCGTGCATACCGTGAAAATTACAATAATCGTGTAATAGGTTAAAATCGCGTTTCCACTTCGACAATTTAATTGATATGTCGGTATCTGAGACGAACGCGCACCGTTGTGTGTCATTGTTCAATATATTCTGAAGATTTTTGTAAAAGCCAGGCTTCCAAGAACTACCCAACCTCCACCCTTCGCCGACCAGTGACGTAACGGCACAAAGCAATCTTAATTCATCGTGTGGTGACCAAACATGACAAGAAAAATGTATTTCTTGGTAACTCCCCCACTACCATATGTTTAGACACCAATTGACTCAGGGGGATTCATTTTTTTTCCACAATTCACACAATTTATAAAAAACACTACAACTGAATCAATTGCCATCAGAGATTAAATCGGAATAAAAACATACCGTACGACATGTTGATTCTTGATAGGCAAATGGATCAAAGGTTATAATCAGCCCTCTATTCCTGCAAAATAAAAGTAAGAATTGAATTTTAGTAAGTATTCAATAATACGCTCTGCCTACAATTAAATATAGACGTGTATCGTGTTCGACTCATAAGTATTCGGCATTGTCAATTATCACAAAACAAAATTGAAACATCCTGATGCAATCGATAAAATCATAATTTCCTTAAAAAATATACACAACTACACTTTCCATCTTAAAACTGCTGAAATCCGAAGGTAAATATAGAAGGATTAAGGACCTAATAAACATACTCAACAACCACAATATGCTCATTACATTAATAACAAATCATATATTAGACTATATATATGTATACGATCGAAAATTTGTAAAAGTAAAACCTAACAATTGGAATTACACAATTGAAGGTGTTGGTTGGAGGGAAACCTTACGTGACAGAGACGAATTTCAATGGGAGGCGTCGCGCAACCGAGATGGTGGAGAATTGTTGGTGATGGTGGTGCGATTCTTGCGGCGAGGGTTTTTCAGATTTCCGCGTGATTCCGTTGACTATGATTTGGGCGTTATTGGGGGTATACTTAATTTTTATATTAGGAGATGATTTCAATGGGAGGCGTTGCGCAACCGAGATGGTGGAGAATTGTTGGTGCTGGTGGTGCGATTCTTGCGGCGAGGGTTTTTCATATTTCCGCGTGATTCCGTTGACTATGATTTGGGCGTTATTGGGGGTATGCATTAATTTTAAAATTAGGAGATGATGTCAGCGATGATGTGTACAAAATGATGGGGGCATAGTTGGTATTTTGGCCCAATCATGCTCCTAACAAGACTAACCAAAGCAAAGCTTTTTGTAGGGCCCACATCTAATTGGGTAGGAGTGTTTTAACAACCAAAGCTGATTTTAAACATTGAATATGGGTAGGGGTGAGTTGGGCCAGATTCCCGCGGGGATCGGGAATCCGGCCCCCGGGAATCGGCGGGATCGGGAGCTCGCTGCGACTCCCGATCCGCACCGCGGAGTGCGGAACTCCCGCGATTGCGGGAGTTCTGCGGATTTCGGGATCCCGTCGGGGTCCCGCGATAAGGTTGAGTCACAGAATACGTATTGCTTCCAGGTTCAAGAAATAAAAAAATAAAATGAGTCAAGTGCTTCGAAACCTTAAAAAGAAAAAAACTTAACAAAGATGATAAAAATATATTTTGATAAGGAAATAAACACAAATCACAGAGATAATTCTGTAAAGATTGCAACTTTGCTCACCCGAATATACAAAATTTCCTTTTATGTGCACCCAATGACGAAAAAGAAAATCTTGCCATTTTTCAGATAAAATAGAAAATGACCATTATATAAGGCAATTTCAGATTATTTAGTAAAAGAATATGTCCGACACGGATTAGCGGCGGATTGGCGCGAATTAGCGGCGGAGATGGTGCGGCAGTGTCGGCGTCGGCGAGGTGGCGCGACAGAGATGGCGCGGCGGAGATGGTGAGCTTTTGTGTTTGTGGTGTGTGTTTGTGTTGTGGCTTTGTGTTGCTGTGTGTGTGTGTTTGTAGTATATTAACCTAAAAAAAAAAATCCAAGAGATTCACTAGAAAAATCGGGACCCGCGGGTCGGATCGGGATCCAACCGCGGCTCCCGATCCGATCCGCGGGAGTTGCTGCGGAAAATCTCTCCCGCAGCAACGGGTCGGATTGTCCATCGAATTTTCCCCGCCCCGGGGAAAATCCGATCGGGTCGGGTCGCGGGAACTCGACCCGGCCCTCCCACCCCTAAATATGGGTCATAACCGACACCTAATAGTTGGGCTGCTATTAGTTCGGTTTGCAACCAAACGAGATGTGAGTGTGGATGACCCAGTTGGTAATATGGACAACCAAAACATGCCATGTTACTGTTCAGTAAACATTAAAATGGCCATTTATGACCTATAAGGCCCAACCAAACGAGCCCTTAGTATCTAAAAATTGCAAGGACCAAAAAAACATACAAGCTAAATTTCTGAACCAGTCTCTACACTCTTCTTCTTCTACTCCCATATAAACCCCAATTTCACTGTTCAGTAGACCCATAAAATCTGATCAGCAGCTCAATTTCTCTCATAGTTAAAAAAAAAATAAAAATGGACCCGAAAACCGACAAGCTTGTGAGGCGGACAACAATGATAGCCACCATTACAGCTTCCTATTTTCTCCTCACTGCTGATTATGGCCCTGAACCCAACTTCCTTGACCCCGTAAGTTATAAGCTTTAATTCTGTTAGTTTTGTTGTTAATTGATAGTTGATGGTTAATTTTGTTCATTTTTAGGTGTTAGGTCAAATTTAGGGGTAATTGTAATTTGTGTTGTGTTTGGTGTTAATAGCTGTTGGAGTTAGCAGCAGTGATTTGTGGTGGAATGTATTGTTGATACTGATAAATTATAACGAAGTAGACACTTCTGTTAATATAAGAACAGAATTTGAGATCGACTATTGTATTGTGTTGTTGTGATCCAAGTTACTTGCAAACAGCAGTCGAATAAAGTGGTTAGCCACGGTGATGTTTCTGTGACAGACATTGTCGTGGAGTGGTACGTACGAGTAGAAGGACGTGAGATGGGAAATTGTGAGTTTGTACTTCGATTTAGCGTTGATGGTTTGAGAATATTTGAGTGCAGAGAAATGCTTCGAGGAATGGCAGATGACATTATGTCGGGACAGTGTTGCTAGAGCTTTGTATTATACTAATACACTAGGCAGGCACCCGGTGTAAGTTTTTGAGTACGGTTCTTTGTGATGTGGCATAAACTCACAAGATGGTACTAACCGAAACTTTTACAAATATATGCCACTGGTCATTGTCATTTGCGTGGTGATAAACTTTCTCGAGGTCTTTTTTCATGAAGGTCTACTCTAGCTAGTATCATTCGTAGTTCATAGTGGCCAAGGATACTAATCGCCTAAAATGTGTTTGTGATGCATTCCTTGTAATTCTATCCTTTATGGAGGCGTAGCTCAGTGTTGTTATCTACTATGTTCATGAATCGTGGATGCGTATGTGTCTGATAGATTTCTATCAAATGATTGAGGCATACACCTAGGGGAATGCCTTGTTGCTGTTATTAGTTTCTAATCATGTTCAATGGAGCAAGCTTGAAAATGAAGGTAATGCTAATTGCAATTGTTGAAGAATGAAGAGTCTTGTGAGATAAGCTACGAAGTTACAAGATTATTTTATCTTTTAAGTTACAAGATTATTATCTGTCATTAATTGTTTTCAAGTCTTAAATCTTGGTACCTCTGGAGAGAGGTACATTGAAGATGTAATTCCACGTTTTTCGATTTTAGTGAAACTGCTGTTTTGTTGGCTTTCTTTGAATCTGTTGATATAAGGATGAATTGTTCCCCTCTCTAATACTTTCGTGTTTTCTTTCCAAATGACAGATAAAAAATGCCATATTATCGGCTCAACAGTCCGTGAAAGAGTTCGTCCTTGGACCGAACAAGAAAAAATCAGAAAGTGATAAGCTGCCTTCCGGTGCCGCAGACAAACACCCATAGTTTTAGACTGTTAACAATACTTCTGTTGAGAATTAGATCAGAGTTTGTACAACGTGTTAACTGAAATTTTCCATGTTCAAATCTCTGTACTTGTAAAATCCTACCTTTTGCCCTATGGTGAATATGATTGCTACATACTCTATGCAATGGCACTAGAGGCAATGTACTGTGAGATAGAATTGGTGGTTTCCTACTATTTTATATTACTTTTACTGCTGTTATGCTTCTCTTTTGTAACAATCCGACCAAAATGCATGCTGCTGCAACCAGATATAAAAATTGTAAAACACAGTGATTATATAAAATCAGACTCTTATAGCTTTTTAATTTGAGATTTGATACAAAAAGAGTGTGAACAACTCCTTGTGTCAACAATGATGGAAGCACCAACTTAATTTCAAATCAGTACTAGTTCTTGTATGAAATGGTATACAAACAAAAAGAATCCAAATACAATGATGAACAAGGATAGCCTAGTGCTTCCTTCATGTCTCACCAGCAGACTCGAGCATTATTCTGCAGTGGAATCACACAGGATACTAACACTGGGTCATAATTGTTGTCTTTCTATATCCAGTAACTGTGACGCCGAATGCCAGTCTTCCATAAAGCTGTCAATGGCAGAAGTCGAACTTCTGCTGTGGCAACTCAGTTTTCGTCCTTTTAATGTTAAGCACACGTCCAGTACATTTTCAGAAATATCCT
Organism: Linaria vulgaris; assembly: GCA_948329865.1. Lineage (NCBI taxonomy): Eukaryota > Viridiplantae > Streptophyta > Magnoliopsida > Lamiales > Plantaginaceae > Linaria > Linaria vulgaris. Next base: position 84,778,566 of record OX415254.1, on the reverse strand, counting down.
TCCAATATAACACTTTTGCCAGAGACCCTTGATGTCAATTTCTTCACCACTGCTTTCAGATCCAAGAAACTCGGGACCCTTTCTTGACCACCACCCAACAGTGGTAACACTTCCACTACAACTTTCTGGATTAAATTTTGCTCAAACCCCTCTCTAAGTATATCCTCAAATTCAACAGGAATACCTGTCAAGTCCAGTAACACGCTACACATTCCTTGATGCTTGCACCATTCCAAAATTTCAACTAAACTTATTCTATCAAAGGATAGTCTCCGCACTCCTCGAACTATTTCTGGTGTATCTATCGTAGTTGTTTTCTCAGAGATTATCATTATTTTAGAATCGGGATCTATGTCGAGAGCAGAAATCTGAATGAGGGAATCTGGACTTTTTGATACTACAATATTAAGGGGTTGATTGGCCCCAGGTTCCTTAGACAAAGCAAAAGAAGACTTCTCTGCTATTGATGCGGAGGGCAATAAGACAACATCATATTCTTGCAACAATTTTGAATAATATCCGCCAGACTCCACGGCTTCTTCACCAAGTTGATTTAGAAAATGACCGTCAAGTGAGATAGAGTACCTGTTACACGAGCCAAATGGTTAATCATTCACGCAACTCATAAGAAAAAAAATTAGCGAATAATAAAACCAAGAACATAGCTTTTGTACAAACCTCAGAGTGACAAAGGGTTTTCCAGTCAGCATTCGATGGATAAAGGCCTCATTAAGCTTTTTGCACATTTCTTCCTCCACTCCAACCGTCACTTCAATACCTGCATCTTGAAGTTTCTTAATGCCAGTTGAATCCACAACGGGATTAGGATCCACCATACCAACCACCACTTTTTTTACTCTAGCTTTGATGAGTGCTTCACTGCACGGTGGAGTTCTTCCATAATGGTTACACGGTTCCAAGCTCACGTACGCTGTACCATTCTCAGCCAAATCCCCAGCATCTCTGAGTGCAAAAACCTGAAGTTTTCCTTGTCAACTTAATTACAAGAAGTTTTGCATCGACAATGTAGCTAAATACAGATTAACGGTATTAGGAAACACCACTTTAGACCTTTACCCAAGTTCATCTTATCACTAGTTTTGCAGCCAACTGAAAAATCATTCAACGATCATATTAGTTCGAACTATGGAAATCACTTTTCGCCAACTGCTACCACTTACATAAGAAAAGCAAACAACGATAATTAAAAAACATATCACGCTTCAAGAAACGATACTAATTGGATCCCCAACCAGCAACAAAGTCTTCCAATTCCTCCTAAATCAAATAGTAACACTGACCAAATCAAAGTGCAAAACACAGATTTCTGAACCCACGTATCAAAAAACCGATATCGCAAAACATTATTTGAAATCAAACAGAAAAGGCAATGAATTTTGCTTCACCTCAGCATGAGGCTGACCAGCTTTAGGGTGAAATCCTTCCCCAACAATCTTGCCATCATTGACAATCACACAACCAACCATTGGATTAGGACTGGTGCACCCAATAGCCTTTTTAGCAAGCTCAACACACCTCCTCATGTAGTAACCATCATCGAACTTCTCTACTTTTTCTTGTTCTTGTGTTATATGTTGCCCACCACACCGTATAAAAGTCATTTGACCAATGTTTGATGAACTCTTCGTTGATATAGACACCCTTTTGGCTGAATTGAAAAACCCAGATTTCGATTTTGTGTAAAATGCAGGGTTGTAATGCTGATTTGATTGTGGATGGAAAAGGTTGTACTTTGGAAATGGAAGTGATTGAGCAAGCATAGTGAAGAACAGGCTTCGGAGAAAGGAGGAAGTTGACGGCTGAGAAGGAGGGAGACGGTGGAGACGAGCGTCACAGATTACTGAGCTCAAAGCTTTCAGCGGTTTTTTCAACTTTTATGAAATATTTTCTACTAATAAATTCGTTCTTTGTGAAATAGGAAAAAGAAACAAAGTAAATATAAGAATTATAATAATTATTAATTGTAACTTTTTTCCAAGTTAGAAAAAATAATGAAAAAGAACGCAGCAACTAAAGCTGAAAAAAAAAAAAAAGTAGCCAGTATGTGATACTAAACAAATTTAAGAGATAAATGGCTTAAGAGTTTTCTACTGACATTTTAATCAATATATTTTTAGGAGATAAAAAAGTAGATTCAACAAAGGTGAAAGGTCACTCTCTCGAGGGTTTCTGTCTCTTGACATAGGAGTTTTGCCACTTTTTCTAGGAAGGCTTTCTTCAAGCTTGTGGTTGCGGTTCCTACCAGTTTTAGCATTAATTAGCAGCAGTTCCCTGCCCGATTCCATGCCTCCTAGTTCCCACGCATTTTTGGGGATTAGGGTTCCTTTGCGCTCTTGTGTCTTCCTTTTTTTTTCGTTTCCTTGTGGCTCACGTTACTAGGGTTCGCAAGTAGGGTTACTAATTTTTCATTGTTTTTTGCTTGTTTTGTTCGTTACAGATTGTTGATTGGGGAGGAATCGTTCAGTGCCCCGCTTTTGGGAACATTTCAGCGTTCTCGTACTACCTCTTCGGCTACGAACTCGGGCGACAACATGGACGACATTAATAGTCAGTTACGGAAGAGTTTGGTCGTTACAGATGTCGAGGAACGGATCACCATGTTTGATGCGGCCTGGCAGAATGTTAACAAAACCTCATAATTGGCTCTTATCGGTCGATTAATGGCGGGAAGAAACTTCAATTTCCCGGTGTTCTGCGCGCTGATCAAGGATCTTTTTAAAGCAAACAAGGGCCTTGAAATCTCACGTATTGACGAGGAACGTATGCTTTTTCATAACATCGATAAGAAGAGAGCACTTGAACATTGTCCATGGTCGTTTGATAAACAAATTCTGATTCTTAGCGACATCGACCCCGATGATGACCGGACCACGATAAATCTGAATTTCTGTTGCTTCTATGCTAGGGTCTACAATCTTCCGTTAGCACGACGGACGTATGAATTTGCTAGTTCCATCGGTCATAAATTGGGGATGATTGAAGATGTGTAATTAAGCAATTCCTGGGATGTCACAATGCGCATTCGAGTGAAAATCAACGTCACGAAATTGCTGGCCCGTTTTATGACAATTCGAGTGACGGGGGGACAAGAATTTACCGTGAAATTTAAGTACGAACGCCTCCCGAATTTTTGCTACTTGTGTGGAGTGTTGAGGCACATCATGGCCGATTGTGATGAACAATATAATCGACCTCTGAATTCTGACGAGACCAATCTACCATACGGCGCATGGCTGAGGGAACCTTTCAATCAGGGTGCGAGTAGGGCTAGACAAAGATTCTTGGATCGTGTTCTTGCTCGACGAAATAGTCCTACACGAAACACGGAACAATACTGGCGTCGCCCTCATAACACACCATCGCGGGAACAACCCGTGAATACTAGTGTAATTCAGCGATGCGAGAATATAATGAACATCGACACATAAATTATTCCAGGGGGTACGTGACCGTAACTAGCCACTCTCCGGCCTTTTGACATTCTTCAGGGGAATCGGATTTCGTCGGTTCAGCAAGTGATAAGGGGGGATGTGATAAATTCCGATGGGGATGATAGTAGCTCGAAGAAAATGGCTTCTTCTGACTGGGTGGCTCGACCAGCGAGTACGAGCTTTCAGGCGAGTAGAAACGCATGGATCTGACGACGAAAGGAAAAGACTAATCATATTATGGGCAATTCGGTCACATGGGTTAAGCGAACGACGTGGGATTAAGCCGAGGAAACTGGGAAAATTCTCAAGAAATTTAGGGGAGGTTTGGAAGTAGTAGGGACTTAGGTCGAAACTCTTTTGGCGGAGACTGCAGAGGAGTAGTCCCACCACGACCAATGACTATCTTATGATGGAACTGTTAGGGACTGGGGAACCCTTGGACAGTTCGAGAGTTGAGACATATGGTCTCAAAATTTTACCCCCCACCCCCCACCCCCCCACCCCCTCTCTTATTTTCCTGTCAGAAACAAAGTGTCACACTAGGAAAATAGATTTACTGAAGCGACAAATTGATTATTTTGAGGTTTGTGTGGAGGCTAGGGGTCGGCCTGGGGTCTAGCTTTGATGTAGGAGAAGTCAATCGGCATTCGCCTTGTTAGCATATCAGTTAACCATATTGATGTTGTGGTTTTTGGGTTGGGTGGCCAGTTGGAGTGGAGATTCACGAGGTTTTATGAGGAACCAGATGGGGCTCAGAGAATGACAACGTGGAACATTCTTCATCGGTTACAGGAAGAATCAGCAAAACAGTGGTTATGTGTAGGGGATTATAACGAGATTCTGACGTAGGGGGATAAACATGGGGCCAATTGCGACCGAACTGGCTTATTCGCAATTTTTGAGAGGCATTGGTGGACACTAGACTGACTGATCTTGGTTTTCAGGGGCCGCGATTTACTTGGTGCAGTCGCACACCTCATCCTACTACTATATGAGAACGTTTAGATAGGGCTTGCGCGAATACGGAGTGGCGAAATCTATTTCCATCGGCAAAGGTAACGCACTGCCCGGTGCTAAACTCGAATCACCATGCTTTACTGATTGAGATGTGTACTGCGTTGAGGAAAGAAAGAGGTCCACATAGATTTCGATTTGAGGCGGTTTGGGCACATAAGACTGAGTGCGAGGCCCTGCTTCGGCAATTATGGGCAGACGGTGACGGGGAGGAACTTGGGGCGAGGTTGGATAAATGTCGTTTGGGCTTCTTTGTTGGGATAGTATTGGCGGTGTTGAGATGAAGAGGAAAATTAAGAAGCTGAATGATAGAATTCTCACACTTAGAAAGGGTCAACTTATTGATGACGGGAAGGAAGAGGAAAAAATATTGAAGCTTGAATTAGAAGAATCGTACACAGCTGAAGAAATTTACTAGAAACAGAGGGCTAAGGTTCAGTGGTTGCGGGAGGGTGATCAGAACATAGCATACTTCCACAGTCGAGCTAGTGAACGAAAAAAGAAGAATGAGATATGAGCGTTGAAAGACGCACTGGGGATTACTCGTTCAAAACCTGAGGAAGTTGATGCAATCACGGTAGACTATTTTTGGGTCCAAACAGCCGTCGGATGTCGTAGTTGAAGAGGTATTACGGGACGTGGACGCGTCGTTAGCCCGGCAGCGAACGAACGCTTACTTCAACAATTTTGTGCGGATGAAGTTCGCAAGGCTTTAAGAGAGGGCCTGATGGCTTCTCTGTTTTCTTTTATAAAAAATTTTGGTCTATAGTTGGTGCTGATATTATTGCTTTTGTTCTTGCTTTTTTAAATGATCGTGTTCTTGACCATGTGGTTAATTATACTCATATTATTTTGATTTCTAAATGCACTAACCCTGAGCTTTTGTCACAGTTTAGTCCTATCTGCCTCAGTAACGTGAGTTTCAAAATTGCATCTAAAGTTGTTGCAAAAATGTTAAAACCATTCCTTAATGAGGTCATTGCGCCTACCTAGTCCATCTTCGTTCCTAGGCGTCTCATCACGGATAGCGGGCTTGTGGCGTTCGAACTAAACCACTTCCTTAAAAACAAGAGGACGTGTAATTCTTGTTTCTTGACGCTAAAACTGGATATGAGCAAAGCATATGATCGAGTCGAGTGGTCCTTCTTGGAGAAGGTAATGCTTAGATTAGGTTTTGATGCAAATTTTATTTCTTTAATCATGATGGGCGTTCGTACTGTGTCTTATTCTACTTTGATTAACAGTCGTGAGTCCATGATTTTTTACCCCGAAAGGGGAATTCGACAGGGGGATCCACTGTCCTCCTATCTGTTCTTATTTGTTTCTGAGGCTTTTTCAGCTATGATCATGAAGGAGGAGGAAATGGGGATGTTGCGGGGAATAACTCTCAGTAGGACCGCTCCACGGATATCGCACCTATTATTCGCCGATGACACGTTACTTTTTTGTGAGGCGACACGGGAGGCGGCGGTTGAAATTTGGATGCTACTCAATTGATTCGAGGTGGCATCAGGGCAACAAATTAATCTCGAGAAATCCCTTGCAGTGTTCAGTAAAAATACTAGTGAGGCATGTGCGCAAGAATTGGGTGGGATTTTAGGGGTTGCAGTGGCAGAAAGGCGCGAAAAATATCTTGGACTTCCATCAGTTGTGGGGACGTCAAAGACTGAGTTTTTTGATTTTATTCCCGAACGGGTTTGGAAGCGAGCACAAGGATACAAGGGCAAAACTCTGTCGGGAGCCAGAAAAGAGGTATTAATTAAATCTGTTATGCAGTCTATCCCTACGTTTGTGATGAGTTGCTTTCGTATTCCGAACTCAGTAATTCAGGAGATTGGGTCTATTATTAGTAATTATTGGTGGGGAAGTGGTACGTGGAAGAAAATCCATTGGGTTGCGTGGGATAAATTGTGTAGGAAAAAAAGAGGATGGAGGACTTGGTTTTAGGGACCTAAAATCTTTTAATATGGAGCTTTTTGCTACGCAAGCATGGCGCATTTTTAACAACCCGGATAGTTTGGTTAGTAGACTCTACAAGGCAAAATACTTCCCGAGTTCCTCTTTTTTGGATGCTCAGCTTGGTAATAAACCCTCGTTCTCATGGAGGTGTATTTGGGAGACTATCACGGTTGTTAGAAGGGGCATCCAATGGAGCGTGGGAAACATGGAAGCGATTTCACCATGGACGGATCCATGGTTGCCCCGGCCTGTCACTTTCAAATCAATCACACCACGACCTCAACAACCGAACTTGGAGCGGGTTAGCGACCTTATTGATGACCATAAGGGGTCGTGGGATGCGATTTTGGTACGACAAGCTTTCTGGCAAGTGGACGCTAATATCATCCTTGCAATACCACTCGGAAATCTTGCTCACGAGGACCGCAAATCTGGCATTATGAGAAACACGGGCGATTCACGGTTCGGAGTGCATATCATATGATTAGATCGCAGGGTTTGGCGGCGTGGGGTGATTGGGGTGTGGGGAGTTCAAAAGCAACGGAGGGATGGCGAAAACTTTGGCGAATGGAGTGCGCTAACAAGATTAAATTATTTTGGTGGCGCGCTTGTCTCCATATTTTACCCACACGTATGAGTTTAGCAAAGCGGCGGATTTGTGACAATGCGCAATGTGTAACGTGTGGCGAGGTGGAGGAAAATCCGCGACATGTTTTCTTCGACTGCCCCTTCGTACGACAAGTATAGGCGTTGGCGAATTTTTCTATGCGCACGAAATAGATGGAGAACGAGGGATTACTTAAGTGGTCTATTTGTATAATGTGAGAGAAGGGAAAAGTGGTGGGCTGCACAACGGTAACTTTATGTTGGGCGCTTTGGACAAATAGAAACTTGAAGCTTGGCGGGTGAGAGGGTCCATAATCCGATGGAGATCGCGGAGTTCGTATTAGAAACCGCAGGAGAATGGTGTGAACTGGGTGTACGTTCGGCCTCCGCTGTTCGCATGAACATAAATATTTGGGAAGCACCGCGCGAGGGAGTAGTGAAGATTAATTTTGACGGGGCCAAATTTGAGAAGGAGCGAGCTGTCGGGATTGGTGTGGTGGTCCGCGATCATGAGGGGACTGTTCTCGCACAAGTGCGGAAGAGATGGACGGCAACTCTTGATCCCGTGTGCATTGAGGCATTAACGACTTTGTGGATGATTAAATTGGCGGTTAGTATGGGGTGGCAACATGTGATTTTTGAGGGGGGTTGTCTTACCATCATTCATAACATTATCCACCGGACCCAAGACTATTCACGATATGTTCAGATTGTCTCGGATTTTCTTCGTTTATTTGAGACACGGAATGGCTTCTCAATTCGTTGGGTGGGACGCGAGGCTAATGGTTCATTGGTTTGGCACATGAATTAGCACGAGCAACGAGTGGCGATATTTTTGAGCCTCATGATCTCATATTCGCGGTATATTAGTTGAAGTTGTTAGACTATTGATTGGTAAGGCCGTTGATGTGGAGGTGTATTTGACAGTTTGACGTTTTTGCGTCGGTAATAAAGTTTTTTCTTATGTTAAAAAAAAAAACTCTAGTATCAAATTAATGTTGGTTGAATAAAAACTTAAAAAGAGAAGAATGGCTGTAAAACGACGTTTTAGGCATTATTACCAGCCCCAACCAAGTATAATTAATATTCTTGCTTTTCATTAAGAAGTATTCCGTAAGAATTACATTAGCATCTCAAACATTGCAAGCGGAGCTATTGACTTCATCGTTAATACATGTTCTTTTCACAATATTATCATTTATTTCTCGCATTGGAGGGTATCTGAAAATTCAAAATTCTAGTGTACTTTTCTTCTAGTGCACAAGTCAATGTGATCAATATTTTGGCTTCCTTTTCATTTGATTTGTGTGTTATGCTACTAAACTAGATTTAACAAACAGTTCGGTCACGAACGAAATGATTATTCAAGGTTTAATATTTAAATGTTTAGAGCTTCAGAAAATGAAGACACGCAATGCAAATGAAATTGGTCAATTTAACTAACTTCTGCTATCCTAATGGACTATTGAGGGCCATATAACATAGCAAATTTTGCCGCAGTTTTGACACTGCACTCATTCCAAGCCAAACATTTCTCTGCTAAACATCTGTTGGTATCGCGTTGCAAACGTATAACAATAATACACGACAAGAAAATAACGTTTATTCATGATGTTGATTATCCAAAATAAATACATATGACAAACAATAAAGTTTACCGAGAATGTGTAAGAATGGATTGACGAACGGTTTTAGGACGAGTTGAAAGAAAGCCTTCTCCCCTTAAGATCGAATTCCTCGGCTATCCTTCAAGCCCTCGTAAGGAAGAGATCTCCCAAGGTACAACGTCCACTCAAATAAACAGCAAGTGAAGGACTCTACTGTTTTTTTCTATTTCAAACACGAACGGTATTTGCAAAACTCTGAAATTGAATATGAAAATGAAATGCAGAATGCTATGTATTTTCTTCGATGAAAAATCCTCTGCGCAGAGGTATGGTTTTATAGCATGAAAAGATATGTAACAGCCAAAAACAATCAAGGGAATTTATTCAGCATTTAAAAACGTTTTGACTCAATTCAAAACGTCTTATTTAATTCACGAATTAAATCTGCAGATTTAATTTTCATTTAAGTGTGTAATCTTGAATTTAAATTTCAAATTCAGAATTCAGACTTTTTGCTTAAGCATTTTATTTAATAATATAATTAAATAAATTTCTCCCAAAAATATATTTACTGCCTTCCCGGCAGGGACACGCGCAACGCGACGAGGCCTTGAGGCGAGGCGAGGCGAGTCGAGACGGACGACGACGACTGCGCGAGGAGTCCCATATCTTCTAGTTCACTACACTCTCTAATTGGGTATCTCAATATAACCAATAGAATTTGTAGGTCTTTTTCTAATGTGGGACAAAGTCCCTTACACTTGCTTAAGTTAATGAACATTCACACACTTACTTACTTGGGCTTACTCACTTAAGCCAAAATATCTAAAATTCTCCAACAATCCCCCACATGAATGTAATTGGCTGAAATGCACGTGAGCCTAACGATGCTAAATGCAATTTCAGAGTTCTGCCGAAACTTGTTGCATCAGGATAGGTGGTTTTCGGCCTTGAACCTTCCTTAGTGAAATACCATCGGATATACTTGTCAACCAGTGGACGTGATGCCTTGAACTGTTCGGCGTTTTGTGTATACCAAGACAATGGTACTCACACAACTCATTCCAATACCATATTGGTCCTCGTTGTTGTCCGTTTCGGCCCTGGACTGCCTTGGCGATATTCATCGAATGCTCTAGAGATTTAGCCCTTTAACTCATCTCAACGAAGCGACCCCTTCACATTCGACATAGGTGATCTCTCATTAAGGGTATCCTGCAATACCCCTCTTGTGTTCACAAGACATAAGGATCATTAGAACTTCAAGTTCTCCTTAACATGTACAGGTCCATCTCTCTTTCATCGTAAAAATGGGTTGGGAACTCGATTTCCCGAGTGCTTTGTTCGACTCGCCCCCACAATTCGGTTGTCCCTTTGAACCTGCAAATTGGGGTTTACAATTCAGGTAGGGTTGCCATCATGGGGTGATGTCTTTTGGTGGGCTCAAATTTCCCATTTCCCTCGATGAATTTGCTACTTAGTCTCTCGCTAGACCTTTCGTCAATCGCCTCCAATATTTTCTTTAACCTCTGCAAGTATTCGAAAAATATTATGATTATTATTCAACTTAAAAGTTTGGAATAATCTTAACCATCTTTCTTCTTCAAGCCCCCCCACATTTCTTTCTTTTCCTCAAGAAAAAAAAATGTCTCTAGCCTTAAAGAAATTACTTATTTCAGAATTTATTTTGTTTGCGTACTTCGCGTCTTACATCAAATAAATCTGAATATTTAATCTATTTAGTAAAATAAATAGTATTAAATTTCACTTACTTCTCACTAAGCAATTTAATTTACACACTTATATTTGGACTCAATTCCAAATATTTCAAACGCACACACACACACACACATATATATATATATAATAAAATACAAGTCTCGCACTTGGTTTTATTTTCTACAAATATATATAACATACAAGTCTCACACTTGTGTTATTCTCAAACAAGTATATATATATATATATATATATATATATATATATTATATTATTTTTTCCTTTAATGTAGCAAACACATCGCAATTAATCAAAGGAAAAATTTTATTCATAATATTTAGCCTCCTCTCACGAGACTAATTTTTTATTACATTTATTTAAATTATTAGTCTATTCTCTCAAGACTTTTATTACAATAATTTAAATTTTCCACTTAGTTGCTAGCTTCATTGGTAGCTTCACTCTTATTTGCCAATGTCATCACCGACATTTTGAACAGATTTTGGGTCAAGTATCCCTTGCCCACAAAAGTTCCTCCCTTTGAAAGGATGACCCGGTTGGACTCGAAAACGAGCCTAAAACCCTTCTTGCTCATCATAGAACCGGATATCAGGTTCTTCCGAATTTCTGGGACATGAAGAACGTCGCTTAAACCCACCATCTTCCCGGAGGTCATTTTAAGCACCACCGTTCCCTTGCCTTCCACCTTAGATATAGCGGAATTTCCCATGTAGCATTGTTCATTCCCAACAGCTTGGTATGTTTTAAACATCCACTTATTTGCACATATGTGCCTCGTCGCTCCCGTATCAACCCACCATTCCTTGGAGTTTCCTCCAACAAGATTGATTTCCGAGACCATAGCACTTAGATACGTGTCTTCATCGGAGTTTTGGCTTGCCTCTGCCACATTTGCAACTGATCGTTTGCCTTTACCTTTCCCCTTGGGACGTCGACGACAATCCTTTGCTTTGTGTCCAGCCTTGCCACATGTGTAGCAATCCCCCGAGAATTCTTCTTTCTCTTTCCCTTTTGCCTTTGAAACGCCCGAATGTTTCCTCTTTTGGCCGTTAGAAGTATCCCCAGATTCGATCACGTGGGCCCTCGAATACGCCCCATCTGGTGTCCTCTCTATCTTGCGGTTGTCTTGTTCTATCCGCAGTCTACGAACAAGATCCTCAAGCCCCATCTGCTTTCGCTTATGCTTGAGATAGCTCTTGAACTCCTTCCATGATGGTGGTAATTTTTCAATCACCATTGCTACTTCGAAAGGTTCGGGTAGAGGCATTCCTTCCGCTGCCAATTCGTGAAAAATCAACTGCAGTTCTTCGCATTGTTCCACCACGCTTCTCCCATCGACCATCCGGTACTCATGGAAACGTTCGGCCACAAATTTCTTAGCCCCAGCATCATCAACCTTGTACTTCGTCTCCAACGAAGACCAAAGTTCTTGAGCGCTCTCCTTTGGGGAGTACATGTTGAACAAAGAGTCATCAAGTGAGTTCAACACGTAATTACGGCAAAGATAATCGCCATTTGACTAGATTTCCATCTTCTCAATGGACAGAGGATCCTCACGATCTTCTTTTGGTTTCTCCTCCTTGAGAAACTTTGTCAGATTGAGTGTCGTTAGGAAAAAGAGAATCTTTTGTTGCCACCGTTTGAAGTTCGAGCCCTTGAACTTCTCCGGTTTCTCCGGATGAGTTCATGGCATTGAGGAGTTCCTTAAGACAGGCAAAACAACGGCCTCAGTACCGCTCGCCTGGTGTTGCGTGCCAGCCTCAGTGCCGCCCGCTTTCGAGGAAGTCTCGATGCCATCATTGGTTGATGTATTGTCACCGGCCATATCTAAATAATTCAAAAAAGTCTCACACTTTAGAATTATTTCACAAGGCACATAACAACATGCTGAAAGCATTTAAATTCGGATTTTTCATCACAGGAATGTTCGAATAAATATTAACGAAAACAGTAGCATCAAGGCATAATCAGCAGCTCAGGATTAATTATATTAAAAAATGTAACGCATGCTTTTAACACGAATTAACACATAGACCAACGGTAAGGAGCACAGAAACGTATGCGGAGGTCGCGGGTTCGAATCTAGAACAAAGTGTTTTGGAATAACGCATTTTTGAAATAATTAACAGAATCTCAGCAGTAATTATAATAAACTGTAACGCATGCTTTAACAGTAATGACCCTTAGTCTAACGGTAGGAGCACAGAAAACGGATACGGGGTCGCGGGTTCAATTCCCGCAGAAAACGTTTTCTAGTAAACGGAGGGACAGGAGTTCGATTCCCAGCAGTTACATTTTTTCAAAATCACAATTAAAATCACAGAATAAGTAGCAATTAATATATAACGTAACAATTAATTCACATGAATTAACATAGCTCAGTGGTAACGGACGACCAGCACAGAGGGAGGGTGAGGGTTCGAATCCGTGAACAAACAAACTGAAATTTTAGTTTTGAAACCTGCTAAGAATTTTGAAAACCAGAGAGCAGAACTGCTGGAAATTAAATATGAACAGAGAGCAAAAACTGCTCTTAAAGCTTTTGAAAACACGAATCTTTTGAAACCAACTATGAAGATAAATAAACAAATGAAAACTCAGCAATCATATAAGACTTTAAAAAAAAATTGTATCACAAACACAAGTCTGCAACCATTTAGAAACAGATTGCAAATTACTTTATCACAAGGAAAAGGTCTTGGAAAAATATAGTTACAGAAAATTTAAAGCTTCTGGAAAAATACTAAACCTGCAAGTGAAAATGTTAGAAACAAACCAAATCACGAATTCCAAATACTTGAACACAACACCAATTTCTCAAGATTCCTAAACATATCCTGGAAACTCAGAAACGGATTAGATTCATACGACATATAATCATTTTCTTGGAAAACAAAACCACCTATACGTGCAACACATGATAAATATGAAAAGGGTTCGATCTTAAGATTGTTGGTATCGCGTTGCAAACGTATAACAATAATACACGACAAGAAAATAACGTTTATTCATGATGTTGATTATCCAAAATAAATACATATGACAAACAATAAAGTTTACCGAGAATGTGTAAGAATGAATTGACGAACGATTTTAGGACGAGTTGAAAGCAAGCCTTCTCCCCTTAAGATCGAATTCCTCGGCTATCCTTCAAGCCCTCGTAAGGAAGAGATCTCACAAGGTACAACGTCCACTCAAATAAACAGCAAGTGAAGGACTCTACTGTTTTTTCTATTTCGAACACGAACGGTATTTGCTGCCTTCCCGGCAGGGACACGCGCGACGCGACGCGACGCGAGGCGAGTCGAGTCGAGTCGAGACGGACGACGACGACTGCGCGAGGAGTCCCATATCTTCTAGTTCACTACACTCTCTAATTGGGTATCTCAATATAACCAATAGAATTTGTAGGTATTTTTCCAATGTGGGACAAAGTCCCTTACACTTGCTTAAGTCAATGAACATTCACACACTTACTTACTTGGGCTTACTCACTTAAGCCCAAATATCTAAAATTCTCCAACAATATGTGAGAAGTATTTGCTGTTTTCACTAAATCGGATAAGAGGTACCAAATTAGGAGCTTAATTCAGATAAGCAAATAATAATGGCAAAAATAATGATCTGCCTGCCTCACATGAGAAGGCAGAATATCCATCAATGAAATCATATAGCAGCTACAAACTCTGGCAAAATAAACAACTCTCTTCAGTTACTTTTGGCAACACAAAACTAAATCCTGACTAAAAATGCAACACATATTTCTTCTTCTCTCCACCTCCAGCAGCCCTGTAGATCAAAACACATCAAACAGGAAACCAAGATTTAATAACCAATACACAAATAGCAGCAAGCGAAATCAGCACAGCTAAGGAACCAAATATCTAGAAGTAAAAGTTCACCTCATCTTTCGAAGAGCAGACGACATCTCCTCACGCTTCTACTTCGCCCTCTTGTGAGTTCCCAACTTTCTCTTGGCAACTTTCAACGCACGCTTATCTTTCCCAACTTTGAGAAGCTCGGTAATTCTCTTCTCGTAAGGAGCAAAACCCGCAACTTCCATGATTAAATTTCTAGCAAATTGTATGCGTTTACTCGTTTTCTGTGAAATAGGCCAAAGTAGTAGACCCTTGGGGTTGTAAGCTTTGGTCTACCGGGACATAGAAGAACCGAAATGGTGTTCTGATCCTCATAGATAAGCTTTGGCTCGAGGACGTGGTGGAGGTCAGAAGGAAGGGCGACGAGATCTTACTAGTCAAGTTGGTCATAGACGGGGATATCTTGAATGTCATTAGTGCCTATGCACCACAGATAGGACTAGACAAAGCTGTGAAACGTAAGTTTTGGGAAGATTTTGACGAGATGGTACAAAGGATCCCTAGTAGCGAGAAACTCTTCATTGGAGGTGACTTTAATGGTCATGTAGGATCTATCCATGATGGGTTCGAGGACATCCACGACGAGTATAGCTTTGGGGATTGCAATGAGCCGGGCAACGCTATCTTAGACTTCCCCCTCTCCTATGATTGCTTATAGCAAATACTTGGTTTAAGAAGAGAGAATCTGATTTGGTCACTTATATGAGTGGGTCAAATAAGAGCCAGATAGATTCTTAGCTAGGAAGGCGGATAGAAGTCGTTGCTTAGATTACAATGTCATCCCCGGAGAAAGTGTGGTTATGCAACATAGGCTTTTGGTGTTGGATATTAGACTGCGGCAATGATTGAAGAGGAGTAGGCGCCGGGTGGAACCTAGAATTAAATGGTGGCGACTTAAGGAGTCTACCCAAAAGGCCTTTGTGGAGCGAGTGATTCAAGAGGTAGATTGGAAGATTGACGACGATGCAGATGTAACTTGGACCAAAATGGCTTGTTGTATCAAGAAGGTAGCTAAAGACCTCTTAGGTGAATCCCAAGGTAGTAGCTTGACAGGTAAAGACACGTCATGGTGGAATGAAGAAGTGAAGGCGGCAATCAAGGCCAAACGGGATTGCTACAGGGATTTGAAGAACAACTATGATGGAGTAAGCTTTGAAAATTGTAAGTTAGCCAGGAAAGAAGCAAAGAAAGATGTCCGACTAGCGCAAGAGGCTGTGTACAAAGAAATTTATGAGAAGAGGGATAGCACGGAGGCCGAGAAGGATATATACAAAATTGCTCGCATTAGAGAGAGGAAGACTAGAGACCTAGGTGCAGTGAAATGCATTAAAGATGAAGGTCAGTCTGTCTTGGTGCGTGAGGATCAGGTCAAAGCACGGTGGAGGGAGTACTTCGAGGGCCTGTTCAGTGGAGGGCCCACCAAGCAGTGGGTGACATCTCGCATTCCCTTTAAGATCTGAACTGCAATTTTCTGCGCCGTATTAGAATGTCGGGAGTCAAAGATTGTTTGAAGAGGATGAAGACTCGAAAAGTTGTTGGCCTAGATGGTATCCCTATCGAGGCTTGGAGAAGCATGGGAGAGATATGGGTGACCTGGTTGACGGACCTCTTTAACAAAATATGGCATACAAATAAAATACCAGACGAGTAGAGGAAGAGTACGCTAATACCTCTATATAAGAATAAGGGTGATGTCCAAAATTGTTCTAACTATCGTGGGATAAAGCTTATGTCTCATACCATGAATCTATGGGAGAGGGTGATCGAACACCGATTGAGATAAATTGTTCCTATATCTGAGAACCAATTTGGATTTATGCCCGGAAGATCGACCATAGAGGCCATCCATTTGATTCGTCAGCTCATTGAACGCTTTCGAGAAAAGAGTAAAGATTTGCATATGTTCTTTATCGACTTAGAAAAGACATATGACAAAGTACCTCGAGAGGTATTATGGTGGACCTTGGTGAAGAAGGGTGTACCATTAAATATATCAACTTCATAAAAAATATGTATGAGAATGTGGTGACAAGTGTCCGAACTTGTGGCGGTTTAACAGATGCCTTTCCAATTACAATTGGCTTATATCAGGGGTCAGCTTTGAGCCTATTTTTGTTTGCGGTTGTAATTGATGAAATCACCAGAACCATCCAAGACCGAGTCCCATGGTGTATGTTGTTTGCAGACAATATTGTCCTCATCGATGAGACAAGAATGGGAACGCTAAATTAGAACGATGGAGACAAACATTAGAAGCACGAGGTCGACTAAGTAGAACAAAAACAGAGTACCTCAAATGCAAGTTTAGCAAACAACGAAGAAACAACGATGACGATGTTCAGTTGGATAACCAAAAGATACCGAGAAGTACGCATTTTTAGTATTTAGGCTTCATACTACAGATGGATGGAGAGTTAGACGAAGATGTCAACCACCGCATCCAAGCTGGATGGACAAAGTGGAAGAGTGCAACAGGGATCCTGCGCGATCGTAACTTTCCGTTAAAGCTTAAAGGAAAGTTCTATCGTACGGCTATTAGACCTGCTTTGCTTTATGACTCCGAGTGTTGGGCTATTAAGCAAAGTCATGCACAAAAAATAAACGTTCCAGAGATGCACATGCTTCGGTGGATGTGCGGTAACACCAGGAGAGATAAGGTGCGCAATGAAGATATTCGGCATAAATTGGGTGTGGCGGCCATCGACGAGAAAACCGTTTAAGATGGTTTGGACATGTTAAACGCAGACCCATAGATACACTGGTACGACGAGTTGAAGATCTCGACTTAGGACAGACGACTAGAGCTCGTGGGAGACCGAAAAAGACGTGGATGGAGGTCATACGGAACGACATGAAGCTAAAAGATCTAAATGAAGACATGCTCGTCAACCGAAACATATGGAGGGAGAAGATTCATGTTCACGACTCGACGTGATTTATTCATGGTTCATATAGCCTACCCCAATTAATTGGGATTACAAGCTTGGTTGTTGTTGTTGTATGAACTACATGATGGCAATGAAAATGCAAAATAACAACATAATACAAATATTTATTGTACCAATTATAAATTTGGATTTGCAGGTGGTGTGGCTTTTACCTGTGCGGAGGGGTGAGGTGGCTCAGCTGCCCAAATTAATTTTAGGGTTTTGTGATTTGTCGTGCTTTACTTATACGTATGGGAAACACGTGGCGCTTTGATGGAATTATTAAAGTTATGTTGAAATTAATTTTTACCATGATTTTTTGTAGAGCTATTTTTTAACATGAATTTTGAAAATATGAAAGATGCATAATCTAATTTAGTTAACTCCAAGTTTGTTTACCAAAAAAAAAATATTCACATTTATTTTATTTTGGTTATAGGTTTTTTTATGACATGGAAATCAAAATCGCTACTCTTTGAATACATACTAAATAAGTTAGTAAACTCTTGAATTGACGTAGCAGCTTGCAAACCAAACTAAATTAACTTAGAAGAATCTCTTTTTTAACCAACCATGCGAATTATTTTAGTTATAGATAAACGAGAAAAAGGATACCTTTCTCTTTTTTAACCAACTATGTGAGTTATTTTAGTTATAGATAATTGCAAAAAGGGATAACTTTTTGCTTAGACAATGAGAAGATCTCTCCTACAATAGTGATTTTATCAAAATTTAGAATACTACTTTTTTTTTAGTTAAGAAACTTTATTGTTTATGGATTAATAATACTAATAAAATAGAACTATGATGGAGGATATACCTATGAGTAAGAAAAGGGTAATTGAATAGTTTTAACTAGAATCATTTTATTTGTCGCTCTCCAGTCTCCACACGTGTATTTATGTCACAACTCACAACCATTCTAACTGACTAAACTTATCATCCTTACCCACCTATTTATCAAAAAAATCATCCTTACTCACCTAAATTAATAGCGAAGCCAACTTCATATTCACAAATGTCGGGAGGCGACTACATAAAATAAATATCTTCATATTCAGCTTTCTTTGTTCATACGCATGTTACACTTGTTGCACAATTTTACAAGCTGAATACACTCTTAACCAGTACAGCCAATGTGTTAGCCTATTTGAAAAGACTGCTGATATTTTACTTAGCTTCTGTTTTCTTTACAAGTATATTGGAATAGTTTAGTAGTAACTACATTGCAATGTGTTCTTGCTCCGAACTACGATGGGTACTCGAGAACAGCCTCTCCTGAAAGTCAAATGAGAAAAAAATCAAGATGCGTAATACGTTTTAAACAGAAAATCACAAGAATCACAATCGTAAGGTCGGTCGACAGAATTTAAATTGACTTGGTCTATACTCTTGATGCTTAGATATAGGGTTGTGCAAAAAAAATCGGATCGATCGAATCGGGTGAAAATCGATCGAATGATCCGATCCGAGGATCGAATATTTGATCCGACTTTTGATTTTTGACTTAGGATCGAACCCCCATTTGATTCGATCCTCGATTTTAGATGCTGAGAATCGGATCGGATCGAATACTCATCTTATTTTTTTAAAATAAATAAATATATAATATTATATATAATATTATATTTTTATCAATAAAGCTAAGCCTATTAATGCTACTAAGATATTTCTATATATAATGCTAATATTATATTTTTATGTATACACCTACCTAACATCTTTTTCTTGATCCATTTGAAGACCACGTTTCTGT
The DNA here is from genome assembly GCA_948329865.1 of Linaria vulgaris. NCBI lineage: Eukaryota > Viridiplantae > Streptophyta > Magnoliopsida > Lamiales > Plantaginaceae > Linaria > Linaria vulgaris. The sequence goes on along the minus strand of OX415254.1, from coordinate 84,759,627 downwards.
CTTTGGGAAACATATATAATTGTAAATTTGTAACACCTTTCTCTCACTATATGAAAGTGAATTTTGTAATTCAGTAACTTTGTTTGAATGTTGTGATTGGTCCCATTGATATTAAATTAAATAAGAAAAAAAAAGAAAAAAAAAGGATCGAAATCGAATCGAATCGGATCGAAATCGAATCGAATCGGATCGAAATCGAATGATTTTGGATCGAATCGGATCGTTTTAAATTGATTCGATTTCGATCCTCATTTCTCCAGGATCGAAATCGACTTCCAGCATTGATTTGATCCGATTCGATCCGATCCGATCCGATCCGATCCAAATGCACACCCCTACTTAGATAAGGAAACTATACGATACACCAAGCATAAAACAAGTTATGATAAGATTCGTCCTCATATTTATTATTAGTTTCAGAAGGAGAGTTCAGAAGAGGCAATGCTTTCCCATATTTAAAATATAAAGGTGGGTTGTTGCATATGGAGGTGTCATCGTAATCCACCTTATAAACAAACTACTAACATGATATAGTAAATTCGCCCTAAACTGTTGGGCAAAGTGAAATGGTAAAAAGATACATACCGTGCATTCTTTTGACAAATCGTTCAAATTCGACAAGGTTTTGTCTTCCCATGAGAAGGGAGTTGAGCCTTAGATAGGTTAGAGCAGAAAAATGTCTTCCATCTGGGTCGCTAAATGGCTTTGCTTTCTCCAATAACGAGTTATATCCTTCCCTGTCGAGACATGGAAGAGAATTGCCACTGACAACTGGTATGCAAGCATCCCAAGCAGCATTCAGCACCTATACCGTAATTAGGTGTTACAATGAGATTTGGAAGAGGGGAAAGGAAAAAAGGAAACATTTTGAAATAATGCATACCTGCCAAGCTAATCTCTCTGGATCAGCCAAAGACTCGGAGTATCCGACGTGATGATCTCCCGCGCTCATTTCTGAGCATGTAAAGCACAGAGCAGCATCGTGCCTTTTTAGCATTGCCGCAATAGCCGCGTATCCATCACGATTGCTCGAGTTATAATAACCAGCAGTTAGTTCGGCGGCATGGCTGGCTGTCTTGTACCACCAATGAATACCTGATAGCTGCTCAAGATTAAAATATAGCAAAAGATCAAACAGATTCAAATTTCCCTTAAAGTTAATTGGTAGGGGCATTAGTACCTTTTGTTTGTAATGTAGAGTGTATATGGACGTTTATGGATTCAAATATTTTTAGATAATTGAACAAAATCAGATTTCGGAATATCTTCTAGGGATCCTTGTGAAATGCTTACTATTTACTGGAATATAATGGAGCTGACTAACCTTTGCAGCAACACAAGTTCCTTCGAAAACCAACTTGGCCAGAGAAAGAACTCGATCTCCATGATCCACTAAAACCTGAGAATACCAACTAAGGAAAAACCTGCCGTAATAGCCATCATATTCTCGCTCATCACAGAAAAATCCACTGCCCTGTGGCTGTGAATTGTAGGAACCAGCATTTTCTGGCCCTCGTGCCCAAAATGAATGTCCTCTTGTTTCAGCTGCCTTCAGCAGACTTTTCAACAAATATTGATCATAACACTGCAAAGAATGAAGCAAGATGGATGACAAACAAAGCTGCATTAGTGAAAAAGTCAACTAAAGAAAAGACTTTCATAAGCTGTGATGAGCATAAGAATATAGATTAGATCCTTCCTGCAACTCCACCCCCCTCCAGGGAAAAGAAAGAAAGGTGAAAGATGAAGCTAGTGTTGAACAAAATGGAATTTAAAAGAGAAAAAAAAACGCATCTCACACTACCTGAAATTCACCAATGCCAGGGTATCTCCAACCATGCTTTACAGGATTGGAAGGGTATCTCAGCTCTCCGCGTGGACCAAGTCCAACTACAATCATAGATATGATACCACCCTCAAAAAACTCATCAAACTCAACCCGGAAGCTTCTCATGTAGTCAAAGTAGACCTACAACAGTTTTCAAAATTACAAAAAGGAGCAGCGCTTGAAACAGATGACTTGTGAATAATACTATGCTTGGACAACAACTAACTTACCACCCTGGAACTTAGAAGGAAAAAAGACTTGAAAATGATTAATGTCAGCAATCCAGCACATATACAGGTCGAAATTTTATTTTGGCAAAATATTTTTAACATAAGCACCAAGAATATCCGAAAATGTTTTTTTTAAGAACAAAATAGAGATTATTGGAGAAGAGAGCTACGGAACAAAACAATGATTACCTCTACAGCCGTCCGGCCTCTTAAAACCCTTTCCTTGTCAACTCCCCAAGAAAGACATTCTGGGTCCCGCCTTCCAGCTCTATCAGTGAAAAATATGTCTGGATTAGCTCGACCAATTTCAGCCACCCAGTGAGGCAGGGGAATACACGCATCATCCCCAACATTACCGCCACATTCATGAAAGGACATAACAACCTGTTTTAGTATAAATCTTTAGCAGTGTTAGCAGATAGAAAGATAGCATACGACGCACAGCAAAACAGCGAAGATTTCTTTTTATGCAATCTCAACAACAAAACAATGTTTCCCTGCAAGTAGTAGTCATGTTTCCAAAAGTTGCTTTCAGTTTTCAATGAATATGAAAAAACAGAAGATGCCACATGTTCATTACCAAGGAGTTCTGCAGACACCAATTAATTAATTCTTTATTCATCTGTAAAATGCTATGGTACGTTATAAGAATGTATCCCTTCTATGCTAAGTTTCAAATATATGCAAAGTCACCTGCAGCTTCATCTTGAGCTCCCTAACAATTTGAAACATCCTCTTGTAGCCATTCCAGTTATACTCCTGGGGTGCATGAGCTTCAACTATGCCCCACCAGCAATCAACCACGACACCATCAACCTTTATTGATTTCAAGATTTTCAGTTGCTTCACTAGACCATCAGGGTCAACAAGTTCACACTTCGTATTGATAACACCCACCTGAAACAAAGATGATTAAAAGGATTCAATATATCTGAGAGGTTGACTGCACAGATACAAGGCAACACAAAATCAATGGATCAGGTAAAAGGTTACCAACAAAATCAATCTTCATTAAAACTCAAAATGGCAACAAAATCAGGAACATGTACATTGCATATCTCTAATTGACTAACCAAAAAACCCAAATCGGAGTTTTACTTTTATACAACCCTTTCATCAGTTTGCACACACTGTAGTTAATCATTATAGGTAGAAAAACAAAAACAAATGCATGCAACTGATAGGGCAAAATACTGGTTACATAGAAGAGTACGACGAAAAACTAATAGTCACAGAAAACTCACTGGCAGCATAACATAAACTGGAATAAAAGGCGTCCCAGCAAAATCCCGATCCTGCAATTTTGTTGGTATGTTGACAACCTAGAAGAAAAGATATCCCAACAAAAAAGATAATAAGACTGAGTTGATGTTTTAAATCCAGGCTTATATCATTAAATCAAAGATTCGCAATGACTAAGTGCAAAACGATTGTCAAATTCATTAACATAACTTATGATGCCATAATTCCTTTTCTTTGAAGAATCTTCCAGAAAACAAAATGTACAAGTGTTTGAGGATATTTTGCTTCAATATTTAGAATATTACAAATGCGACATAACAAAGTCAGTGAAGAGAGAATAAAAACCTCACCTGCCTGTTTTCGCCTGAATCAATGGAGCCTCCCAGAAGAGGGTGATTTTGCAGGTCTCCTCCATCACCAATCATAACAGATGTCTGAGACCTTGCTCCAGATGATGCATCATAAGGAGATGAAGCGGGCACATAAACACCTTTCACAAGAGATGGGTTGTGATCAATGGTGTCCTGATAGCCTGGAGCGATACCCCTCAAGGAAGTAGGAGAAGTATGATGTGCGGGCATTTGAGAAGAAGATGCATCTATAACCGCATTTGGTGCACCAGCCGTAGGCTTCATGCCCTGCAGATTGAGGTGAACACTTGTAAATCCAAGACAACGCAAACATTCTTAATCTATGTTAGCCCAAGCTAAGCTTTCGAATTAAATGTGGGTATCTCTCTGGGGTCAGACCTTAATAGTTCATGATAAAATTACAAGGACTTGAGAGCCTTTATATTATACACAAAAATTTGACCAAAAGTTACACATTTTACGTGTACTACACATCTGGGGATAACAGGTTCTGCAAGATATTGATGTGAGATATTACACTACGTACGACTTGATTCGTCGACACTTTGAAAAGAAAGTAGCTCGAAAAGTAGGTACCTGTGATCTAGAAGGAAAGGTAGTCCCATCAGGTAGAACAACCCAACCCGCTTCCCTAGCCAATGCAGTAAGGACATCGTTTATATCAGCTCTAACTCTAAGGTTATAGTTACCATGTCTACGGAGTCCAGCCAGAATCTTAGCGGTTATGGCTCTCCGCTGCCTCTCCCGTAACTTAGTCCTCTCTTTCTCCTCCTGTGGTCTACACCTTCTCGAACCTCCTCCCCCTTGCGGAGTCCCCTGATCTTCATATTGGTGGTGATCCATAAAACTATGATTGCCAATGCCACCAACCTCTGTATAGTTTACCATATTCTTCTCTTCCTCGTTCGCGTCCTCGTCATCATCACCTCCCCCTTTTACATTCATTCCCATTTCATCATCATCATCCTCTTCACTTCCAAATCTCTGCATTTCTCCTCGGGTGCGATAATTTATCACCAAAAATTCAAATCCAAGCAAATGTCACACTGATTCATACAGATTTAACTGCAAAATTAAGGAGGTATACTATATCAAGCTATACCCCAAAAAAAATAAAATGTTACAACAATAGCTGAATCTAAGTTACCTCTCTTAAAGGATCAAAACGGCGTCGTCAGAAAGGGAAAATGCGCCGTCTAATCGAGCTGGGGAAAGCTAGGTGCCTCGCCGGAATTCTGGAGCTAGAGGTAAAATTTTCGGCTAAAGTGATTGTTAACGACGGCGGCGGGGATTTTCCGGCGTTGATCCGGTGGCGAAGGTGGAGAAAATGGGGAGGAGGGTTTCGCACGGGTGAAGCGTGTGAGGAGGGACGTTGGCACGAGTTTGGGGCTTATCTTCGGACGTGCGGTTCACACGTACTGCACGTGCCGGGTCACGGGAAATGGGCGGGACCCGGCGGCATGGGTATTGTTTGTTTGTAAATAATAATGCTGTGATTGTGATTATGAAAATGAAAATTGGACCTGGCTGAGGCAACAATAATGTGACGCCCCTGTAATTTGGGCAGGTGCTAGGAGTCTAGGACACATGAATTTGTTACATTGTCAGTGTATTCGGGGCAAAAAAAATTATTTATTATTATTTGTGAACCAATTGAATTTGATTTATTTAACGTAAACAAATAGTTTTAATACAAGGAAGATTCGAACATGAAATGCGAGAAACAACAATAGTATAATAATTTAGGACTAATGGTTGAAGACAGTTTGGACATGTAAGCCAAACGTAAGACATTGATACTGCAATATTTTATGGATTCTTCGAGTTTAGCAAAAAAAATCGTTGTTTGATTGACCTTTTGCTACGAAAAGGTGTTAGGTACTTTCTGAAAATTGCCCACTTTAGTTTTAATCTCTTGAAGAAGTTCACTAAGGCGAGTCGGTAGAGATTGTGTCCTAAAATGACAGTCGATCAAAAACAGTGAATTTGAGGAGATGATGAGATGGGTGATCTTCAGTGTTTGTGCTAATATCAAGTTATCCCGAAGAGCCCAAAAAATTGCTTGATTATTAGAAGTGTGTCACACCGATGCAGAAAATTTGCAATGAAGTTTTTGTAAGAATTCCAAAGTATACCCTCAAGCTCGACCTGACCTAGGTTCTCATTTTTTGTATGGCATATAATGTGGGCTCGATACGTAGCAAAGAGTTATGGAAGACATGACAACTCATAATGAATATCATATTTTAGCTAGCAATGGGTCGATTGTCCGACAATCATCTTTTGATGACACACACTAATTGCACAACAGAATTGATCATTTGATCATGCTCAAACTCCAATCTATCCACCGACGGCGTGATGTATGTCATACAATTATAGTATATTTGGTCCTTTAGAGTTCTTTTAGCTAATTACATGTAAATCTTATGGGGATTTTTGTTTTTGCAGTCCTTTATAGTAACCACCTTTCAAAATTAATCCTTTATAGTGCCTTAGGCCGTTTTTGGTCCTCTAAAATAACCAGAGTTTCATTTTTTATCACAAGCATACTTGGCTATTTTGATAGTTAGGTCTAAAATTTGAGTCTAATTAGATATTATATTTAATGTGTATACATATCTGCGATATGACACTAATCACCCTCAAATTCAGTCAATCCGACTGTAACACCTAATAAAAGTTTGAAGTATGCTCGTGTTCCAAAAACATACTCCAAAATGGGTGGCTACTAATATGCCACAATATATTCGTATCACGTGGATGTCATAATGACATCAATGAATGCCCAGAAGCATAAGAAGGCTAGAAAGTACAACTAAGTGAACCTGGATGCCATAATGACATCAATGATCAATGAATGCCCATAAGCATAAGAAGGCTATAAAGTACAACTAAGTGAACCGTATAAGGATCACCAATATTTATACATATGAATTTAGGCATCTTGTAATATGTCATTGGAAATTCACGGATGTCTAGGTCATTGTTTTCAAACCCAGCCGGCCGGTCCATCTAGCTTATTGTAGAAGAAGGGTGAAAGGACATAAATTTTGAGTTTTACTGTCTTCTCTGACCTGTCATTTGATCTTTTATTTGTGTGCTTAATTCAGACTATTTTTAGTATGATTTCTCGGTTGAGTTACTTATCGAATATTTTGTCTAAAACTCATGCAAGTCCAAATTATGTAATGCCAGTTACACGAGTTAGATAATTTTGTATTGATTTTAAGAATTTTAAAGAGTATACGTACATAACCGAACGTAATTAACTAAGTTTCAATTAAATTTTACATGTAATATAAATGTATTGCCTGGACAATTAAAATGGAATCAAATCTCGTAGTAACCCCCTTATTTAATATTGACATTAAATAAACATAGTAAATAAGCCTCTACTTTCACGACTAATAAAATGCAATTTTGCTCGGGGATAACCATTAAGTGATCACCAGACGAATATATATGATGAAAGGAGCGATTCTTGAAATACTTCTTGTTAGTGCCGAAGGCATTGACCACACCAATATTATAGGTACGATCCTGGACCAAAATTTTGAATTATGAGTGTGAATGTTAAATATTATTATTATTTTTTTGGTGAAATTTTAGACATATTTATAAACGTCTCAAAAATAGTTAACATAGCAACTTGAAAATTGCTTTATGTTTTAGTCGGCACAAACATATGAGAAAATGTTTTAAATTCTTGATCCTACCACTCTCGAAATCTTTGTTGCTTTATTTCAATTATTATTAAATTGTAAATGTTTGTGTATTCGTATATATGCTATGTTACTTTCACAGGAAACTCAGGTTATCATGTTGTTATTCAATGTGGTACTCAAATGTGCAGAAGCAAAACGTCATCAGGTTAGTTGAAAAACAATTTCAGATTTTACTTTGTTTGATAGTTAATATATACTTTTCAGTTTTCAGTCTGTTATCACTTTTTAATTTATACCAGTAATTTTCTAACTCTGAATTATTTATATGTAATTGTGCGATTCACCCATGTATATGTATTCGAAGCAACTTCTGATGAAAATTGAATAAACGCTTTTCCATATAAAGCTTAGCTGTGTAATTCAATTTTATTTCGAGTAATATATATATATATATAAAAAACAAAATACCGCGCGCTCCTTAAATATTTTCGTAATTCTTCTAAAACCTTTTGATAAGCACCAAAATTAAAATATGAACACATGTCATTCTCATAATTCTACATATAGCATTTAAGTTTTGAACGCACATTGAACAAAATTTATGTATGTTCATAATCACTTAGGGGCTGTTTGGTTGCAGAGACAGTTATATATGTAGATTAACTATTACTCAGTTAAAATAGTCTTGTATTTCATATGTGTAACAGTAGCGTGTTTGGTTGGAGAGTTAAATAAAGATACTATTTTATCTTAATTTATAAAACGTGTTTGGTTCATGTTATGTGCAACAACTATTTCTGATATTGCAAGTAATTACCTTATTGCCCCCATTTTAATTACATTTTTAATTATATTTTTTAATTACATTTTTTAATTACATTTTTTAATTACACTTTTTTAATTACATTTTTTAATTAATTTGTTTTAAATTACGTTTTTTAATTACATTTTTAGTTATATTTTTAATTACATTTTTATTACATTTTTTAATTAATTTGTTTTAAATTACGTTTTTTAATTACATTTTTAATTATATTTTTTAATTACATTTTTTAATTACATTTTTAATTATATTTTTTAATTACATTTTTTAATTACATTTTTTAATTACATTTTTTTAATTACATTTTTTTATTACATTTTTTAATTAATTTGTTTTAAATTACGTTTTTTAATTATATTTTTTAATTACATTTTTTAATTACATTTTTTATTACATTTTGTTAATTACATTTTTTAATTACATTTTTAATTATATTTTTTAATTACATTTTTTTAATTGCACTTTTTAAATACATTTTTTAATTACATTTTCTAATTACTTTTTTTTTAATTACATTTTTTAATTACATTTTTAATTTAATTTTTTTAATTACGTTTTTAATTACATTTTTTAATTATATTTTTTAATTACATTTTTTTAATTACACTTTTTGATTACATTTTTTATTACATTTTTTAATTACATTTTGTTAATTACATTTTTTAATTACATTTTTTTAATTACATTTTTTAATTATATTTTTTATTACATTTTTTTAATTACATTTTTAATTACATTTTTTTAATTAATTTTTTTTAATTACGTTTTTTATTACATTTTTTAATTATATTTTTTAATTATATTTTTTAATTACATTTTTTAATTATGCCTTGTTGCTGCATAAAAAGATAAAATTGAAGAAACAGGGGTAAATAAGTCATTTCGTCGGGTGAGCTGGATGACTAAAAAATGAGATAAAATAATAACAGGGGGGTAGATATTATTTAAGTTGAGTAAGTGAGTTAAGGAGCGGGCCTCAGGTATTAAATCAAAAAGCCCATTTTAATAATCACTCAAACCAAACTGGTTTTAAGTGAGATGAGGGCTGTCATCTATCCTCATCTCAGTAACCAAATAGCACCTTAATTAATTAACGATGGACTCAAAAGATGTATATGAGCTAGACAAGATTATAAATAATCTGTAGCTAGTTAAATATTCTAAATGAGATAAATAATACTGTATATATGCATTACGTACAAAGTAATATTATCCAATAAAATGTTACGGTGCACGTAGATTTTTTATTTGACTGTTATTTGCTTGATATTCTTAATCCAGAAAATGAAGACAAAATTTTCTGGAACGAAAAATTTAGGTTGGAATTGCTACCATCTGAATTGAAAACCGTGAGCCATCTTAAATTTAGAATTGTGGGAGAAGAATATTTAACTGATGCTGAATATGTGGGCGAAACCCCGTAAGTGTTTCTATTTCATGTAATATATCTCATTTTTATTTTTATTTGCATCTAGCTAATTCTATCACATATTAATATTCATTTACGTATTTATGTAGTTTATAACTATTTTATAATATATCTACAGAATTTTCCTAGAAGGAATAATTGTTGAAGGGAAACTCAACGGGATTATCGAATTGAATCCAGCCCCGTTTAATGTGATTCTTGAAGATAACTCCTACAGCGGGGAGATAATTATTGGGTTGAAATACATTCCAAATGTGAGTTTATCTATATCTATACTTATATATATATATATATATATATATATATATATATATATATTATATAAAGGAAGCCATATACACCAATTTTTTGATATTTATACTAGAAACGCTGGCACGCGGTCCCCGCATGATTAATAATTTATTTTAATTTATATGGTAAAAGAATAATTTGAATAAGTAAAGATTAAATAAATAAGAATAGAGACTTTATATAGAAAATTTTAAATTTTGGGAAACGAAATATTCAATCACAATAATTACTATAATTATTGAGTCTACTTAAATAATAAGGCTAAATTAGGAACTCAATAATTAAACTATTGTGCTAACAATAAAATTATAAGGCTAAAACCGGAAATCAAAAATTTGGTGTCACAGTTTGTCTTTCTTTATATAATAGTATAGATTTACCTCTACAATACGCTATTAATATTTTGTTGTCTATACTATTATAAAGAAAGGCAACTTGTAACACCAAACTTTTGATTTTCGATTTTAGCCTTATAATCTTAGCGCTGACACAATATCTTATTATTAAATTCTTAATCTAGCCTTAGAATTTAAGTAGAATCATTAACTACAATAATTATGGTGATTGTGATTTAGTTTTCCAAAATTTGATACTTTCTATATAAATCCTTTATCCTTATATATTTAATCTTTACTTATTCAAGTTACTTTTTTTACCATATAAATTAAAATAAATTATTAATTACATGGAGACCGCTTGCCAGCGTTTCTAGTAACTATTAAAATACGGCTATTACGAATACTGCGATATCTTTATAGCTATATCTTTTTTATTATAAATATTCAATTAAATCTACATTATTATCTATATATTGATAAAAAGACATGTTGTAACTGACTGTTGACAAGTTAATAATTGACTAAATCAAAATGAGATTTAGCTATCGAATAATCCCAAAAGCTTATATTTAAATTGAGCATAAACTTAATTTATTCCATATTTGCAAATTATAATAAAAGGTAATAATATAAATAAAATCTCATGCATTTCTGCCTCGATCAAGAAAATAATTTCTCATTTTTGTAACATAATTCTTAATTAGTATATCAAATTCAAAGTGAAAGAATAACTAACAGGGTGATTTTTATGTAGTTTAGGCATTATTTACCTTATCAGATCTTTTGGGTGGCCATAATCTCGATATATCATCTAATTAAAAGTTGCATCATACTGTCCATGTAACTAGAATATATATATATATATATATATATATATATATATATATATATATATAACTAGAAATTTGCTTATCAATATTGCAAATTGTGTTTGTAGGCAACTCTGCAAATGAAGAAAAGAGATCAATACGTGGAAGAGGAAATTGATCAAGGCAAATCTATATACAAGAGGATTTTAAATCTATGGCAAATGCATTGTTGGAGAATCTTCTCTTGTAGGAAAATAAATTCCACGAATAAGCACAAAGATATTTAGGGAATAGTTCATTGATCTAGGTTGTATATTTAATTTGGGATAAATGCCTTAAACCCCCTGAACTATGCAGGTTTTTGCGTTTTCGTTTTTAAACTAAATAAATAAGCGCTTTGCCCCCTAAACTATGCCATTCTGTGCGATTTGCCCCCTGGTCGGGTTTTCGGCTATTTTTTGCCATTCTTGGCCAAATTTTTTTCCCTTACCCGACACATATGTGTTGTACTAGATGTATTTTAGTAGTTGATGACAAAAAATAGGCGAAAAATACCTCGAACGGGACATATTCCGGCTAAAATACACTGAAGAGGAAATCACAATTTAGCCGGAATATGCCCCGTTCGAGGTGTTTTTTAAAACTCGATTTGTCATCAACTGTTAAAATACATTTAGTACAACACATATGTGTCGGGTAAGGGAAAACATTCAGGCCAAGAATGGCCAAAAATAGCCGAAAACCCGGTCAGGGGGCAAATCGCACAGAATGATATAGTTTAGGGGGCAAATCGCTTATTTATTTAGTTTAAGGACGAAAACGCAAAAACCTGCATAGTTCAGGGAGTTTAATGCATTTATCCCTTTTAACTTTAATATATTTCCACCGATAACTTTTCCTCTTATGAAATAGAAAATTGATAGATGTTGAACGATTTGGTTATTTTTGTGAAAATCTTTCGCCATATTAAAAAACCTTCTAATATTTCCCTTCTATAATAAATTAAAAAATGAAGATATATATTGGTGGGGTATTTTAGGAGGCTCAAAAGTGTTTTGGGCCGGCCTACCCCGAAAGGCCCAAAAACATAAGTATCGAATTGGGTCGGTTCGACTGTTTTTGGGACAGTCGAACGTGGCCCATCCGACAATTATTCTCCGCACTCGGTGTGGGTTCCGCGGACTGGGATCTATATATACCCGTTCCCCGATATACACGCCACGCATTAATTACTATTCACCAACCCATATCAATTGGATTCCGCCGTTCGACAGTTAATTCCAATTTCGACTGTTCCTTCGGCTGATTTTATTGTTACCCCACGAGTGGACCTTGTTCGAGAGTTCTGAGTATCGAACCAGAGCCATTCGATTGTTTTACAGATTCGACACTTCAGGACCCTCGAATCATACTGATTCGACAATTCTCTAGTTTCGACCGTTCGTGTGCATCAAACCATCATCATTCGACTGTTTGCTGATCGGGGCTGTTTTAGTCATTTTGCTTAGCTTACTTGTATTAGGTGTTCCTGACCAAGCTAGTTCATTCCTTGTAATAGAATAACATTATTTTGGTTGTGTTAGACCCATTGTAACATGCTTCTCGATGTATTGTAATTCAGACGTAATAAGACCAAAATATATGTATATTTCGTATTATAATTGTAACAACCGCTTAGCAATTTATGATCCATATATTCATTGTAACCTTATTTGAAGACAAACATAGCAAATAATAATTAACTATACGTACTTCGAAAGTAACTTGTTATCTCTTCCTCATCGTCGTGCATTTTGAATTTCTGGCCTTTATTAAAAGCAAAAATACCCTATGCATGTATTAACCTTTTTTCTGTTGTTGGGTGCGTAATTAGTGATTCTTTATCCTTTTACGGAGGGTTAATCATGCATGTGACTAGGATACTTACATAAAAATATAGTAATATATATGTCACACTCTTAACTTACAAGTGTAATGATTTTTTTATTTTATTTTGATGAATCAAGTGCAATGAACTTGAGTAGTAAAGAGAATCTTTTCTTAATTGACATGAAATAACACATTCCGATTCTTGGGTTTACGAATATTCTTTGAAAGAATCTTTTTATTAGTAAAGAATACCTTAACTAGCAAAACACGCCTTAATTAGTAGCTATTAGCAATAGCCAAATAAAAGTTAGACAAATATAACAGAGGGAGAAATTTTAGCTTGTTTGGTGCATCGCTTTTTTATAATTTAAATAGGTGCAAATATATTTCAAAACAATGTATATTAGTACTTATATTGTACATTAGCGCCACTTTAGTACACTTCCTTTAACTAATCTGTTGCACGTACTTTGCTTTACAATATCGTATATTCGTATAAACAGGGAACGTTTCAACCTTTTCTGCCACATTAAAGTACACTGTCCCAACCGTGTATTTTTAACTCGAACTAATTAAATTCTGTAATTATTTCATATACAACAATATGTAGTTTCATTCCAAAGGAAAATAAAATAAAATGTAGAAGTAAAATGTACAAACGAAAATAAAATAAAATAAACATATTGACCTTTAATATCAAGTAAGAGGTCATGGGGAGACAAAGTAAACTTGACCTTTGTTTATGTGTCTTTTTGGTTAAATATTAATTAAACTTGCCCTTTTATATTAAGTAAAAGACCGAAGGCCCCGAACTACTGATATTTGTGGGTTGCAATATTATTAAAATGGTATATTTATCTTTAAATTTAACTTCAAGTGTTCATAAATTTATTTAACACGTTAACAAATGCTAATTTTCAGTGTGGTGCCTATTCGTTAATTTACACAATTACGCATCTAAATTTAGCTAACTTAACTAAAAAAACAAGATCTATGTAATATTTTGTTCACTACGTACTAATTAGTATATATTATCACGGAACTCATATAGTATTTCTAAATAAAATTAACGGGCTAGTTCATCCTGTATTGGAATAGAATTAATAACATTTTCTCAAAGTCTCAAATATAAAAAGAAGTTCAATGTATATGAAGAGAATCGAACATGTTATTAAAATAAAATGACTTGACTAAAGAGTTTAACGCCTTTGTTTTTGCAATCGTGCCACTCATTTGCACGTTCACTATAGTAGACATACGTGCACCAAAAAAGTCAGCTATACAATACCGAATGATGACTTGCACGTCATATAAGTTATAACCATTAAAGTATTGATTGTGTTTGATAGTACGATTTCCATATGACTCCACATTGTCCAAAAATAATTATCAGGGTTGTCGGATCTTGTTTTATTTGCGATATGTTCATAATGATTTGATGAATATTATATACTTATAGATTTGCAAGATCTACATTCTAAAATCACCTAAATATCAAGATTTTTAGGATAAGTAAATCGCTTATTATGAACATGTAAACGAAGTTGAAATATGACCCGTCGAAATTTCGACTTAGGGCAAACCGTTAAAAGCACGAAGACAGTCGGAATGTGGATAAATATCATATAAACGACATGAATCAAATTTATGAATCTAAATAAAAATGTACTTTTTTTTTGTTCATGTAAGACAATTACGATTACATATTTGATTTTTTTTCATCTTAAAACTTAAAGTATACATACATGTTTGTGTTAGAGGGTTGTTATTTGTAAATTTGTAACTTTTACAAACTCTAAATTATATTGCGAAAAAGAGACTAATATTAGCTCGACGGTGTATATTTGGAATGGATTTGTTTCCTTGATAAATATTGGAATTGGAATTTGATTTCACTGTAGCCAAGTATCACATGGGTCGGGTCTAGAATCATATCCGAATCACTAAATTGGATCCAAGTCTTGAACATAAGAAAATTATAATCTAATTCCAGATTCCTACAAGTCGACAACTTAATAATAAACAACTATATCCTCACACGCTGACAACATTAATCTTTCCACTACCTCCAAGAACTTAATAATTATTATAATTTCATTAAACACTAATCTCCTCATTATTATTTGTTGATTTCCACTAACACACCTTTCATTTTTTTTTTTTTTTTTTTTGATAGATTAACACACCTTTCATTTCATTACATTACATCTCATGCCATTCCTAGTACTTTACTTTCCCTGCCAACCCCACATAACATATCTTTCTATCCAAATTCATATTGTAATATAACTTATACACACTCATAATTAAGTTGTACTCTCTATTCTGTTGTAAGAATGGCATGATTCACTGTTAATTTTCGAATACTAGCCAGTATCAATAAAGGGTTCAAAAAGGTATTTACCGTTTTCTTTCTTTTAATACATTGTAATCATTTTTATTTAACTTTTGCAAATGTCAGTTATGTTCATTTCATCAACATTCTTGTTTGCTTTCTTTATGGAAATCTGCTTCATTTGTGTAATTAGAGAAGCGTATAAACTTATGACATTTTTCTCTTTTTTTTGTGTGTAATTAAGTTATAACCAACAGCTTGAATTCTGTTGTTTTACAGACATTTTACACCTTCTTTGTGTTACACTTGTGTCCAAATTTGGCTGCAAAGTTGTTGGCAACATATTGACGAACAGAGATGGAGAGCTTGTTACATGCTGATGAGAATGATGATGTGGGATCTCGGCCATCATCATCGTCTGTGGATCAATCGTCGACAGAAACAACGAGTTATTCGGTTGTGAGTGTCGACTCGTTTGCCTATTGTAGGACTTATTCGGAGGTTTCAGCCTTTTCCGAGCACACGGAAGAGGCAGCCTCTCCTCGCTGCTGGCAGGCGCACAAGTCTCCGGCTCGCGTGGCTCTTGCAAGATTAGGCACGAGGCAGATCAGGCATGGATTGGACGACGAGATAATGGATTTAGGTGAGGTATTTTGCCATTGTCCAATGTTGTCAAAGACTTGTTTCTTATTACACTTATGCGATATCTTCGGTATTATTCATCGGTTATCATTGCATACACATTTGCATTCTAAAACAGTTTCATATATATATGAGTCGATTCTGAAATAGCACGTGAGGTTTTGCTGGTCGTTATGCTAAAATTTGGAGTATTTTGGATACATTGTAGAGCTGGAATTGATGAAGGAAAGATTTTCGAAGCTGTTGTTGGGGGAAGACATGTCTGGAAGTGGTAAAGGCGTCTGCGCTGCTGTGACGATCTCAAATGCAATAACAAACCTATATGGTATGAATTCAACATGGTTCTTGATCTTTATCAACCCCCCCTTTTGTAGTTTTACAAGAATTGTATCGTGTCAATACACATGAATATGGGATGAGGTTTTACATCGGTTGACACAAGCCTAGCTACGACAACTTTCCTCCTTTATCCTGGCGTGGGTCAGTCTTTTTGTCTTCTTCTTTTTTCTGATTTTTTTCTTTATTGAATTGCAATGCAGTTTCTGTTTTTGGTCAACACCAGAAATTAGAGCCTTTGTGTCATGCCAAGAAATTGATGTGGAGAAGAGAAATGAATTGCCTTTTAGCTGTATGTGAGTACATAGTAGAATTTACCCCAACCCAACAGAAATTAAAAGATGGAACTACCTTAGAGGTGAATGCACAGATTTTGGTTACTGAAATAAACTTGATTTCACCGGTCTTTTCGCGTTTATCTAACGAGGTCAAAAATCCAATTTTCAGGTGATGACCAGCAGGCCAAGATCAGATATTTACATCAGTCTACCTGCCTTGAGAAAACTCGATACAATGCTAGTGGTATGAACAAATTGCATTCCTGCTTTGAAGCCCAAATCTTTTGATTGTCATGATGAATATGAGTTTAAATGGAACAGGATATATTGGAGAGTTTCCAAAAGACCGAGTTTTGGTATGTTGAACAAGGAAGCATGTCGAGGAAAGCGGCATGTTCTGGATCGTTCAGGAAGATCATTCCACCGCAGCCCCACAGGAAAGACGAGAAATGGTGGTTGCCAGTTCCTTGTGTCTCCGATAATGGCCTGTCTGAGGAATCTAAGAAGCATTTAAGCCAGAAACGCGACTGTGCCGCCCAAATTCACAAAGCTGCAATGGCGATCAACGCTGGAACTCTAGCTGAAATGCAGGTCCCAGAATCATATATGGCATCCCTTCCTAAGGTATATGCCTGATCTTGTGTCAACAGTAAAGGCTTTAAAGTAATATCTTACAAACTTCATAACTATTTTCTTGTGATAATTACAGTGTGGAAAAGCGAGTATTGGAGATACAATCTACCGCGCGATGTACAACACAGAGGGGTTTTCCCCCGACCATCTCCTCGACTCTCTCAATATAACCTCCGAGCGCGAAGCTCTTGAGCTTGCAGACAAAGTTGAAGCCTCGATGTACACGTGGCGCCGTAAAATGGGCGCGTCTCACTATAAACTGTCGTGGGACACCGTTAAAGATTTCATGTCCGAGGTTGACAGAAACGACAAGAATCATATTTTAGCGGAACGAGCATATAATTTGTTGTTCTGCTTGAAGCAGAGGTATCCTGAGCTCTCACAAACTACTTTGGACACAAGTAAAATTCAGTTCAACAAGGTGAGTTCCTTGTCTAATGTATTTTTCGAGATTTTTTCGTGCAGTATATATATATATGTTTGTGTATCTCACTCAAAAGTTTTTTATTTATTTACAGGATTTAGGACAGGCAGTGTTGGAGAGCTATTCCAGAGTATTAGAAGGTTTAGCATTCAACATTGTTGCATGGATTGAGGATGTACTTGTTGAAGATAAAACTGTGAAAAATCAAGATTCGTAGGTGATGAGATTTTAAGACAAGTACGAGATAGAAGCCTTTTCAGACAGATTATTTTTTTGACTGGAGGGCTAAATTCATTCATCTGTGTAATAACAACAAATTTTTAATCTTGCTATTTGGTTTTTTAGTCATTCTTCATTCTCATGTACAAGGCTTACAGACATAGTAATTTGTTGAGTTGTATAGTTACTCAGAGTTTTTTTTTTTTTTGGTAAAATCTGTATATGGAAACCATATACCTGTATACTTCCATTTCAGTCTATGTGTATAGCAGATGAAATATATACATGGGCAGCAAAATCTAAAATTGGAGATGTATTTGACATGGATCGAAATTTTTGAACGTTTCTTGAAAAAGTACCAACATAAAGTTCAGTTTAACGACTATTTGTATGACGTTTTTTGAAATACGTCAGAAAGGTCTGAAAACATACAACAAAATCGAAACTTTTTCCACGTTTATCAATAACCGAATAGCATTACAACACCGCGCCACAAAATCATTTCAACCATTTCCGAGATTTTGTCTTTTCTTTACACATCACTCAATGATCCTGGCCTCAGCATGAGCTTTGTCAATGGCTTATAAACTGAAGAAGATTTGTAAGCTTCAAGCATTGATTTGCATTTGTCCATGGCAGATTTGTCTCCTTTTTTTTCCTCCAAACACTTCCTTAATGCCTCTTCATCATTGGAAAAAATCTTTTCTTTATTGCCCTCACCAGTCTCCATTTGTTTTCTTCCAGGAATTAGAAAAGAAGATTACCAGTGATATGAAAGTGAAATTCGTTTGCTAGTGTTGCCGGCCAAGTGTAAGCATTTATATAAAGAAACAAAAAGAAAAGATTGACAGAGTGAGAGTAATATAGGCAACAACTAAGGCATATGTGGACACAAAGGGGAAAGGAGTTTATGTATTTAACTTAATCTCTTTTCCAAAATAAAAATTTTGTGTAACAGATTTTTGGAATATATGTTCCAAACATTTTGTAAGAATTTAATAAATAGTTATTTTAATAGAAAAAGGAAATACGTGGAAGTATTTTGAATACCGTTATCATTTATTTTTTGAAAATTTGAAAAGACGTGTATGGTAGTGATTGTGTACGTGCTTAATTTGACCGTTGTAATATGTAGAAATAAAAAATTATAAGTTTTGATTTTTGAGTAGGTTGGGCTGAGAACATATACTAGGCATGACCTTTATAGAAATAAAGTTTTAAGTAAGTTATCGAATAGCATACAATAGGCATGGGTTGTGTGCTTGCTTATTTTTACCGTTACATTTAAGTAAAAGTCATATATGCCATTGACTTTGCGCGTCCTTAATTCGACCGTTGTATTGACTTAGAAAGATAAACTTTTAAATTTTAATTTTTAAGTAGGTTAATAAAAAAACATACATTAAGCCGTTAACTTGAAAAGCCATGTATGACACTAAAATTGCACGTGTTTAATTCGATCGGTGTATCTACGTTAAAAAACAATTTCAAGTTTTAATTTTTAAGTAGGTTTGTAGAAAACATATGTTAGGCATGACTGTTACAGTTATGTATAACATTAATAAGGGCGTTCACTCTGCTTATTCAAATTGTTGTATTCGTGTAAAAATCTAGTTTTAAGTTCTATATGCATACCATGAACTCTGGGCGTGCTTATTTTGACTCATGCATACATTATCATTAATCTTATACGTATTATATACGTGTTCATGATAGTGACACTCATAACATGACTCTCTACATGTGTTAAATACGTGTTTATAATAATCATTGTACACATGTCATTGACTATACACGTCCGCGTGAGTGTAATTTGATGGAATTTATGAAAAAGATAAAAACAAGGCACATGAATTTTTCTGTTTAAGAAAGACATAATATATTATTTTAACAACAACAATGACAAGTATAGTAATTAGAATAATAATTTTATTTAAGTGTGTTTTCTACCAACCTATTAACAATTAAAAGCTTCATTTTTTTTTACATATACACAGGATTAAAAAGTTTTATGTAGATCGCTGAATAATGTATAGTATAAGCTCAGCACGCACTTATTTTGATCGTTGCACTTAAGCAAAAATGTGTACTATTGCGTTTTAAATACATACCATAACTCTACATGTGCTTATTTTGACTCTTACATGCATTTTTATTGACTCTAACAAACGTGTTTCTCTTCAAAAAAAAAAAAAAAAAAAACAAACGTGTTTATGTTGTTGCACACATGACATGACTCTACAAATGTTACGTATGTGCTTATTATAATCATTGTACACATGACACCGACTCTACATGTGCTATGTGCGTATATAATATGACCGTTGCATTTGTGCAAAAGACAAAATTTTCAAAATATATTTTTCTTTTAATAAAAACATAAAACAATACTTTACAACAGCAAACAAAAATATCAATAATAAAATTAAGTATATTTTCTATATGCCTACTTAATAATTTACTTTAAAAATTCTATCTTCTACATTAATACATTGACCGAATTAAGTGTACAACGGTCGAATTAAGTTGTAAGTAAGCTGTTCAATAGCATATATCTGACATGAGCTCAACGTGTTTGTGACCATTGCATTTAAGTTTATTAATTTTAGTTTTAAATCCTACCTCTAATTTTACAAGTGCTTATTCTAGTTCTTGCATGCATTTTCATTGACTTTACACAATACTACGTGCGTGTTTATGATTGTTGCATACATAGTATGATCCTATAGATGTTATGTACATGTTTATTATGTCCACGTGGCACTGACTTCGCACATGCTATGTGCATGTATAATCTTATCGTTGCATTTGTTTTCAGTTTAACTTCTCTTTTACAGAGATATAACACAACATTTAGCAACAACAAGTAATAATAATAATAATAATAATAATAATAATAATAATAATAATAATAATCATTATTATAATAATAACTTTATTATTTAAGTGCATTTTTCTACCAACTTACTTAAAAACTAAAATTTTAAAATGTTTTCGTTCTACATAGATATAACGGTCGAATTAAGATTTAGGTAGGTTATTGAATAACATATGTCATGCATGAGCTCAATAGGTGCTTATCCGACCGTTAAAGTATCTAACTTCAAATTTTAAATACATACCATTAATTCTAAACGTGTCTATTTTGGCTATTGCATGGATTGTTATTTACTCTACACGTGTTGATGACCATTGCACATATGACATGACCTTATAGCTAAATTGTACGTGTTTTATCATAAGTATCTCACACATGTCAATGATTCTACACGTGTTATGTGCATGTATAATCTGACCGTTGCATTTGTTTTCTATCTAATTTCTTTCTTAGAGAGACATAACATAACATTTAGCAACAACAAGTAATAATAATAATAATAATAATAATAATAATAATAATAATAATTATTATTATTATTATCATCATTATTATAATAATATCTTTTTTATTTAAGTGCGTTTTTCTACCAACTTACTTAAAAACTAGAATCTTAAAATATTATATGTCATGCATGAGCTCAGCAGATGCTTATTCCGATCGTTGCATTTAGGTAAATACATACCATTAATTCTAAACGTGTCTATTTTGGCTATTGCATGGATTGTTATTTACTCTACACGTGTTGATGACCATTGCACATATGACATGACCCTATAGGTAAATTGTACGTGTTTTATCATAAGTATCTCACACATGTCAATGATTCTACACGTGTTATGTGCATGTATAATCTGACCGTTGCATTTGTTTTCTATCTAATTTCTTTCTTAGAGAGACATAACATAACATTTAGCAACAACAAGTAATAATAATAATAATAATAATAATTATTATTATTATTATCATCATTATTATAATAATATCTTTTTTATTTAAGTGCGTTTTTCTACCAACTTACTTAAAAACTAAAATCTTAAAATATTGTATGTCATGCATGAGCTCAGCAGGTGCTTATTCCGATCGTTGCATTTAGGTAAAAGTATCTAACTTCAAATTTTAAATACATACCATTAATTCTAAACGTGTCTATTTTGGCTATTGCATGGATTGTTATTTACTCTACACGTGTTGATGACCATTGCACATATGAGATGACCCTATAGGTAAATTGTACGTGTTTTATCATAAGTATCTCATACATGTCAATGATTCTACACGTGTTATGTGCATGTATAATCTGACCGTTGCATTTGTTTTCTATCTAATTTCTTTTTTAGAGAGACATAACATAACATTTAGCAACAACAAGTAAAAATAATAATAATTATTATTATTATTATTATCATTATTATAATAATATCTTTTTTATTTAAGTGCGTTTTTCTACCAACTTACTTAAAAACTAAAATCTTAAAATATTATATGTCATGCATGAGCTCAACAGGTGCTTATTTCGACCGTTGTATTTAGGTAAAAGTATCTAACTTCAAATTGTAAACACATACTATTAATTCTAAATGTATCTATTTCGGCTCTTGCATGGATTGTTACTTACTCTACACGTGTTGATGACCATTGCACATATGGCATGACCCTAAAGGCATGGATTAAAGTTTTGATTTTGTATTATGTTTCGATGTATCAAATATAAGAAACGATTCGAAAAAATTCGAAAACGTTTCGAAATGTTTCGTGAAAGTTTCGTATATTGTACTAAAAGAATAAGATATGAACTAAACATATTAAAATATTCAAAGACCATTTCTTATATGTTCAAAGTAGATAATTTTCATGAATTTAATATATAACACATACCAAGACATTTGATAGAACTCAATAGTATTTATAAAAATGTATTGATCTTGTTAATATATTAATATATATTATTCTTATATATGTATAAATGTAAAATAAAGGACTATACCAAACAAAACTCAATAGTTCTGATTAACGCATAGTAAATATTTGAGAAATATTGATTGCTTTTTGCAGTCACACAAATAAGACAAGTTGATGTTCTCCACATTATGCAATATAATGATTGAAAACATTTTAAATGGTATATAATACTTATAGCACACAAATGATAGGAAGATACATATCAATGGAGCTTAAACAACTTCCATGTTAGAATTATTTTTCCTTTGATCACTTCCATGCTATAATTAATTATTAAATATGCACTATGATCATTAATTGGTCACTCACTCACAACTCATGACGCAGGCCACCAATCATATTTATAACGCTGAAACAAAACAAAAAAATTGCATGAAATTAGACTATGCTGAAGTTTCGAAATTACAGCTTCGAACTATTTCGGCAATTAAAAAAGTCGCAACATTTCGGGCATTTCGTACGAACCGACTCGAAATTTTAAACCATGCCTAGAGATAAATTGTACGTATTTATCATATGCATCTCACACATGTTAATGATTCTACACGTGTTATGTGCATGTATATTTCGACCGTTGCATTTGTTTTGAATCTAATTTCTTTCTTAGAGAGACATAAGACATCATTTAGCAACAACAATTAATAACAATACTTGTTATTATCTTTATTATAATAATAGTTTTTTTTTATTTAAGTGCGTTTTTTACCAACTTACTTAAAAACTAAAATTTTAAAATCTTTCAACATAAATACAACGATCGAATTAAGATTTAAGTAGGTTGTTGAATAACATATGTCATGCATAAACTCAGCAGGTGCTTATTCATTTAAGTAGAAGTATCTAACTTCAAATATTAAATACATACCATTAATTCTACACGTGTCTATTTTGGCTCTTGCATGGATTTTCACTTACTCTACACGTGTTGATGACCATTGCACAAATGGCACGATCCTATAGGTAAATTGTACGTGTTTATCATAAGTATCTCACACATGTCAATGATTCTACACGTGTTATGTGCATGTATTATCTTACCGTTGCATTTATGAAAAGAAAGAAAAACAAAATTTCTATTGAAGTAATTTTAAAAAAAAAAATAGACACAACACAACCACTTTATAACAACAACTTATAATAATAATAATAATCACACTAATAAATTCCAAAAAGAAAAGAATACTTAAATAATAATAGTTTTTTTTCCCCTTAAGTCTTCCTCCACCAAAAGGGGTTTTGAACCTCTATAAATACAGTACCTCAGCTGACTTCAGTTCACTCCTCACTTCAACAATTTCTCTTCCAAATTGAAATTTTCCCAAACCATTTCATTTCCTCTCATAATTAGCAACAATATTTATCTTAATTACATCAGAATTTCCCTTTCATTTCTTGTAATTACTCTGTATTTATTACTAAATAGTAATTTATCAAGTAGTTGCGTCAAATTAGAAGCTTCATACCATTAAGATCTGAAAGCCACTCGCAATTTTGGTGAGTAATCTTTCTTTTTAGCTTATTTACTGTTAATTGGATGCTATGGATTTTATTTTGCGATAAAGATTGAATTTTTATTGTTCCAAAAAAAAAAAAATTGAATTTTTATATTCCCATTTGTGTTGGGAGCTGTATTTGGCAGTTGATTTTGACCAATTTGATTATTTTAAACTTGGGTAATTTACAAATTAATCACAATACAATTCATAGAATTTGGGTTGTGATATTATTATAGCTCTGCATGTTTACTGTATTTCTTAGCTAATTCTGTAATGGGGTTTAATTATAATTTGTGTAAGGCTAGGGTTATGCTTCAATTTGTCTTTTTTTTTTTTTATTAATTTTGTTCATTTAGGAATAAATTTAACTGTTGGGGCTTTACTTAGACATGGATTCTCGCCGCGATAATCAATTTTCTGGTGGAAATGTGGTGCAAATTCTAGCTGGAAGCGGAGGGAATGGCGGAGGCGACGAGAATTGGGGCCCAAATGCGAATGAGGAGGCGATGTGGGCCACGGAGGATGATTATGGGATTTGGAATCGAGAAAATTCTGTTGACACCAATTCGAATTATGATGGGAGGCTGTCCCAATCACGAGCACCGAATGATACTCCGAACAAAAGATCCAGAAGTAACCAACCTGGGGATTATCCGTCTTCCAATAGGGCAAAGGCGATTGGGAAGATGTTCTACAAAACCAAATTATGCGGGAAATTTCGTGCTGGGACCTGTCCGTATATCACGAACTGTAATTTTGCACATAGCCTTGAGGAGCTTAGGAAACCGCCCCCTAACTGGCAAGATATCGTGGCTGCACATGAGGTGGAATGTGGTGTGTCTTCTGACACAAGGGAGCAGTTTCAGATACCAATTGTGGGCGTCAGCGACGAGGCACATAGGTCGTATAAAGGGCGGCACTGCAAAAAGTTTTATACTGAGGAAGGTTGTCCGTATGGTGAGAACTGCACTTTCCTTCATGACGAGCAATCAAAAGCTCGAGAAAGTGAGGCAATAAGTTTGGGTCCTGGTTCTGGTGGTGGTGGTGGCGGCGGCGTCGGGGGTGGAAGCGGATATGGAAATAATGAAGGCGCATCGACGTTGAAGCCATCAAATTGGAAAACGAGGATTTGCAATAAATGGGAGCTGACTGGGTATTGTCCCTTCGGCAGCAAGTGTCATTTTGCTCATGGAGCCGCTGGTAAATCTATCTCCCAAGTGAATATAACTTCAAATATTTTGTTGCAGTTTGCGTTTTTCTTACCCATATGGGAGTTGAACACTTGATTGAAGTCATTTCATCTTCAAAACCCGGTCTTATAATTATCGTGATAAAATCGCACACACTTGAACATAAATACTTGCTTGTTATGTCTGTTGGTTTCATTTCTTTAATTTGTAAGATGAGATTCATGATTTATTATGACCTCAAAATCTTTTAAACTTAGAGCTGCATCGATATGGTGGAGGACCATTGGATTCAGAAATGAAAGATTCTTCGACTCCTGATGCCAAGCAAGGGGTGTTTCCTGCTAAAACTTCAGTCGACACTATTGTCGCATCCGCATCTTCGGTTCCTCATGCTGATGGCTACCATGTAGTTCCGAATCAAAGGTTGTCAAATGCGATGCAGAGTACTGGTCGCAGAGGTACACAGAAATGGAGGGGCCCTGACAAGATTAGCAAGATATATGGTGACTGGATAGATGACCTCTGAGCGTGCTCATGCTCCGCTTCCTTCTTCCTTTGTTTACAACGTCGAAATTTTCCCCGTCCCCTGTTGTTGTATTAGATTAAAAAACCGCAATGTAAGATATCAACTCCTTGTATGGTGAGGCGTTTGTTTTTCGTTTCTGGAATTCTGCTATTATGTGTTGCACAATACATTCATTATCCATGTGTTAAAACTGTTGAGAGGATTCGGTTTGAATCAGCGTGATTTTGGTTTTGGTTCATGCAATTTATTTATAGAAGTGATCTCAATAGTTGAAGTAACAACTTGTTTGTTATTTTAGGGATATCAGAGATAATGCAATTCTTGTTTTGTGGGTTAACATAATCGCAATTTTTACACTTTTTCTTAATTTTTAAGGTTTATAACATAATAACAACTTTCAAACACAATTCTAGAAGAAAGGCAAAAGAACAAATTGGATTTAAGGGAAAAAAACAAAGAGGACAAAAATATTTGCCCTAAGCATCAAACCTTTTGAACTATCACCGTTTTTGCGCTTTGCCCTCTTGAGAAATTTAATAAGCGACTTGTCCCCTAAGCTAACGTCATTTGTGCGATTTGCACCATTGGTGTATTTTCAGCTATTTTCGGCTAGAAGATTCCCCCTACCCGACTCATATGTGTTGTACTAGATGTATTTTGATAATTGATGACAAATAGCAAGTGAAAAAATACCGCGAACGGAGAATATTTCGGCCAAAAAATGCCGAAAATACACTGTTGGTGCAAATCGCACAAATAACGTTAGTTTAGGGGGCAAGTCGCTTATTAAATTTCTCAAAGGGGCAAAGCGCAAAAACGGTAATAGTTTACGGGGCGTGATGCTTTTATCCCTTGGTATAATAATATACGATTGTTATGTAGAGATTAGTACCTCATTTAAGTCGTTGGTTGCACCACATTGTTCACGCACTGCACAAATAATTTTTGATTGGGGTTGAATTCATTTTTCTTAAAGAAAATAAAACTTGAAATCCAGTAAACATCAAGAGAAATGAAAAGATCTGACAAAATAACATGTTCAAGTTCAAGTTTAATGTTAAAAACTACAGAGCTTCTTATCGCAAATTAGGACAACTTTTAAATTATTATCATCAAATTCATGATTTTGTTCTTCAGGAATTCTCACACTTGTCCGGTTAACAAATTTTATTTAATCGCATAATTTAGTACACTGTACTTAATTGCACTAAGCGGACAAAACATGGAATACATCTATTATATAAAATGTTGCATGACAAAACATGGAATATATATATCATAAGTACCAACTTTTGTAGCTATCTGCATGTCTCATTCACAAATATGTACATATATATTGGATTTTATACCTTGTATCAAATCACAAACAATATTGAGTATTCTCCCAAAGGATGGCTGATGGAGTGACAAGAGACGAGTTGAGTCGGTCCATGAGTCGGAAGTCGAGCTCCGCCACCAGTGGTTGGGCTTCGACTAGTATCCGAGAAGCGTTTGCAGCCCCTGGAGGCGGCGTTTTTCAGAAGAGTGGGAGGCGAGACGATGAGGAAGACCTTAAATGGGCTGCCATTGAGAGGCTTCCTACTTACGACAGAATAAGGAAGGGAATCCTAAAGCAAGTTTATGACGATGGAAGTGTCATTCACGAAGAAATCGACTTTGCTAATCTTGGGACGGAGGACAAGAAGCAGATCATGGATAATATGCTAAAAGTGTTTGAAGACGACAATGAGAGGTTGCTTCTAAGGCTTCGTGAGCGAGTCGATAGGCAAGAGGCGTCTCTCATAAATATATGTTACTGTGTTCTCTAATATGACTGGTATAATAAGTTTAATTAAGATTGTTGGAATTTGAATGAACAGGGTGGGGATCAATGTGCCTCAATGTGAAGTCAGGTTTGAGCATTTATCTGTCGAAGGAGACGCGTTTGTTGGGAGTAGAGCACTACCAACTCTCTTCAACTCTACTGTAAATGCCGTTGAGGTAGTTTCTTTCTCAGTCTTGATTTTGAACTAAATTTTACTTGTCCATGTATCTGGTTTATGACCGTCTGGTTGGCTAAGGAGTTGAATTTTTCTGCTGTATCTATTGATTTTTTTCTTTACCCTTGCGTTCATGAACAGGGGCTTCTCAGTTTTCTGAGGCTGTTCCCATCCAAAATGAAGACTGTCGAGATACTAAAAGATGTGTCTGGAATAGTGAAACCATCGAGGTACGGTACACGCTCAAATTGTTTTTGACTCCCAGATCAAA
Source organism: Linaria vulgaris (assembly GCA_948329865.1). Lineage (NCBI taxonomy): Eukaryota > Viridiplantae > Streptophyta > Magnoliopsida > Lamiales > Plantaginaceae > Linaria > Linaria vulgaris. Next base: position 84,731,560 of record OX415254.1, on the reverse strand, counting down.
AAATAGTTCTTAAATTTTCTACTTGATCACTTCACTGTGTAATCACTCTTCGATGGCAAAATTTGGAATGTACATCTTTTGATTGTTCCATTGAAGTAGCTTTTGGGATGTTATGTCGTGATTTTCAGGATGACACTTCTTCTGGGGCCTCCAAGCTCGGGTAAGACCACATTGCAGAAGGCACTTGCTGGAAAGCTGGAGCAAGATCTAAGGGTGTGTAGCTTTTAACTCTATTTTAAAGGATATTAAGTTAATCTTTAGTCTCTTAACTTTTTTAAAATTGTTCGAATGCTAGGAAACGGGGAAGATCACTTACTGCGGCCACGAACTTAACGAATTTGTTCCGCAGAGGACATGTGCTTACATAAGCCAACAGGACCTTCACCATGGTGAGATGACAGTAAGGGAAACTTTTGACTTTTCAGGCCGTTGCTTTGGAGTGGGATCGAGATATGAACTGCTGGCTGAACTGTCAAGACGGGAGAAAGAAGCAGGAATCAGACCTGATGCGGAAATTGATGCCTTCATGAAAGCCATTTCGGTAGCTGGACAAAAGACTAGTTTGGTCACAGATTATGTTCTCAAGGTTTGTTCATTAATTTCTTCACATGAATGGTTAACCGTAACTGAATTGATAACTCATTTTATGTCATTTTTCGTGCGACAGATACTTGGAGTGGACATTTGTGCTGATACTATGGTGGGTGATGAAATGAGAAGGGGTATTTCTGGAGGGCAGAAGAAACGCGTCACAACTGGTACGTCTTAAGGATCTTTACGAGATTTCTTACAGAATATTTGAAGCTTGAACTTCTCATGTCCATGTCAATGTAGGAGAAATGATGGTGGGGCCTGCAAAAGTGTTCTTCATGGATGAAATCTCGACTGGTCTCGACAGTTCCACAACATTTCAAATAGTTAAATATATGCGACAAATGGTCCATATAATGGATATAACCATGATCATATCCCTTCTACAACCAGCGCCGGAGACTTTTGATCTTTTCGATGACATAATCTTGCTTTCAGAAGGACAAATCGTGTATCAAGGTCCACGTGAAAATGTTCTAGACTTTTTTGAGAGCTTAGGATTCATATGTCCAGAGAGAAAAGGAGTTGCAGATTTTCTGCAAGAAGTTATCTCGGAGAAAGACCAAGAACAGTATTGGTCGAGGAAAAACCAGCCTTACCAATACATAACAGTATCAGACTTTGTCCATCAATTTAAATCCTTTTACATAGGACAGAAGATGTTTGAGGAACTACGAGTCCCTTACGACAAGAGTAAAGTTCATCCTGCTGCATTGGTGAAAGATAAGTACGGTGTCTCCAATAAAGACTTGTTCAATGCCTGTTTGGCACGGGAGTGGTTGTTGATGAAACGCAATGCATTTGTCTATATGTTTAAGACCACACAAATTACAATCATGGCACTTTTTACTTTCACGGTGTTCTTTCGAACACAGATGAAGGCTGGCCATATAGACGATGGAGGCAAATTTTACGGTGCCCTTTTCTTTAGCCTCATAAACGTGATGTTCAATGGTATGGCAGAGCTTGCGATGACCATTTTTAGACTTCCGGTGTTTTTCAAGCAAAGGGACTCTCTATTTTACCCAGCTTGGGCTTTTGCCTTACCAATTTGGCTCCTTAGAATTCCCGTATCCTTGTTGGAGTCCGGAATATGGGTAATCCTTACTTATTACACAGTTGGATATGCTCCTGCAGCTAGTAGGTATGTCTGGAAATGTTTCCTGATACTTAGTTCAATGTATCTTTCTTATATGACGTATCTTTTGAGACTCGAAAGAAAACAATATATTCACGACATTTTCATACCTCGATTCCAGATTCTTTCGCCAATTCCTGGCATTTGTGGGCATTCATCAGATGGCTTTGGGTCTCTTTCGTTTCATTGCGGCCCTTGGAAGAACACAGGTTGTAGCTAATACTCTTGGAACCTTCACATTGTTACTGGTTTTTGTCCTTGGTGGATTCATTATTGCCAAAGGTTAGCAATATCAAAATTTTCTTTTGCTCATGATGTTATCATTTTAAAGATCATGGAACTCTGATGATAATTTGTTTATATATTACAGATGACCTTCAGCCATGGATGAAATGGGCGTATTATCTTTCTCCCATGTCATACGGACAAAACGCAATCGTTCTTGTGGAATTTCTCGACCCAAGATGGTCAACGGTGAGTTTCACGAATACCATGAAAACTAGTAACACATACATATATGTTTATATAAAATGTATGATCTCATGAAATATAATAATCTGCTTAAATAACAGGTCAATGGTGATCCTCGATTTCCAGGAAGAACCGTGGGAGAGGAACTTCTAGCCGCCAGGGGAATGTTTACAGAAGACCATTGGTACTGGATCTGTGTGGCTGCCTTGTTTGGATTTTCACTGCTTTTTAATCTTTGCTTTGTTGTTGCACTCACCTACTTGAAACGTAAGTTCTCGCGTACTACTCTTACTTATCAGCTCGATCCTGCTGCTGATATCTCAACTAACTACCTTCGATTCTTTTAGTTCAGCCCTTGACAATTTGCATATTTCTGAAACTTAAATGCAGCATTTGGAGATTCAAAATCTGTTAGTTCAAAGCTTGAAGGTGAAAGTAACAAAAACAAAAGACCATTCTCGGACAGGAAGGTGGCAATAGATGGAAACTCTGCCTCATATGAAGGTGCAACACACAAATTCATTTTTTCTTTTTCAGTTTTACAATTTCTTATTCTTTTTTGTGACATACTTTTTTTGCAAAATATATATTGCAGGACAAATACATGTAAACGATGCAATTCGTGCAAATAACAACAAAGGGATGGTGCTCCCATTCAAGCCCTTGTCGCTTTCGTTTGATCATGTGAATTACTTCGTTGATATGCCAGCAGTAAGTGATCATATAGATTTTCTTCAAGTCATGAGTCGTGACTAAACATTGCAAACAAATGGCACAAAAAAGTTTGATAGACTAAATGTAGTGTTGTGTTTTCACTTATGTCAGGAAATGAGAAGGGAAGGGGTGGAGGAGACACGACTGCAGCTGTTGAGAGACGTGAGTGGCGTTTTCAGTCCTGGAATTCTAACAGCACTAATGGGGGTAAGCGGTGCTGGAAAAACCACGTTGATGGATGTTTTGGCTGGACGAAAAACGGGCGGATATATCGAAGGAGACATCAAAATATGTGGTCATCCTAAGAATCAAGAAACATTTGCTCGAGTAAGCGGATACTGTGAACAGAACGACATTCATTCCCCACATGTTACGGTTTATGAGTCGCTTCTGTATTCTGCCTGGCTCCGTCTTCCCTCAGATGTGAACAACGAAACAAGGCAGATGTTTGTTCAGGAAGTAATGGAGCTAGTCGAACTTACTTCATTGAAAGACTCGTTGGTCGGACTTCCTGGAATAGACGGTTTATCAACCGAACAGAGAAAGAGGGTGACCATTGCAGTTGAATTAGTTGCTAATCCATCAATCATTTTCATGGACGAACCTACGTCAGGTCTCGATGCTAGAGCTGCTGCTATTGTCATGCGTGCTGTTAGAAATACTGTCGACACAGGTAGAACCGTCGTCTGCACCATTCATCAACCGAGCATTGATATTTTTGAAGCATTTGATGAGGTATATGCTTTCAGTGTAACTATCCCTAGGGAATAAAACCATTGGATGGATCTTTACAGTGATCCTATTTAATTTCTTGCAGCTGTTTCTGATGAAGAGAGGAGGACAAGTTATTTACGCAGGTGCTCTCGGGAGCAATTCTCATCTGCTAGTGGAGTACTTTGAAGTGAGTATCATCTTCAGTTTCTTAAAGATACTACAAGATTAAATATAACCATGATGATATAATTTTTTTGTATGTTTGTTGGAATATAGTCTGTTCCAGGAGTGCCAAAAATCAAAGATGGATATAATCCTGCAACGTGGATGCTGGAAGTCACTTCATCAGCAATCCAAATGCAACTCGACTTGGACTTCGCAGATATATTCTCTGAATCCAATTTACACCGGTGAGTACTCACATCAATATAATGAGAGATTGAACTATCATTTCAAAGATCTGATCGCTTATGCTCGATTGCATAAATGGCAGGAGGAACCAACAACTTAATAAAGAGTTGAGCACTCCTGCACCAGAATCTCAGGACCTACATTTTCCAACTAAATACTCGCAACCGTTCCTTGTCCAATTCAAGGCGTGTTTCTGGAAACAACACTGGTCTTATTGGAGAAATCCACAGTACAACGTCATTAGATTTTTCATGACAATCGTTATTGGAATCATGTTTGGAGTCATTTTCTGGGATAAAGGAAATAAAATGTAAGTTAAAAACACAAACGCATTTGCTTGAATAATATTATTAGACTCAATCAATAATAAACTTCCAATTCTTCAAACAACAGGCACAAACAACAAGACTTGTCCAATCTTCTTGGAGCCATGTATGCTGCTGTTCTGTTCCTTGGAGGAACAAACACTTCTGCTGTACAGTCCGTCGTGGCAATTGAACGAACTGTCTTTTATCGGGAGAGAGCAGCCGGAATGTATTCAGCTTTGCCTTATGCATTTGCACAGGTATAGTTCAACTCTATTTGCACTACTCTTGTATCTTTATCAAATCTATAGTCTAAACATGTACTTATGTTAAAACTTTTTTTTTGGCAGGTGTCTGTGGAAACAATATATGTTGCCATACAAACATTTGTGTACAGTTTGCTACTTTATTCTATGATTGGTTTTGAATGGGGAGCAGCCAAGTTCTTGTGGTTCTATTACTATGTTTTCATGTGTTTTCTGTACTTCACACTTTATGGGATGATGCTTGTGGCTCTCACACCAAGTTATCAAATTGCTGCTATTGTCATGTACTTCTTTCTCAGCTTTTGGAACCTCTTCTCTGGTTTTCTTATCCCAAGAATGGTAAATATGCTAAATTTTATCAACTTAACTTTTCTAAATATTAGGCCCTATTGACATAATTATATGTATCATAGTAACTAATTATTTGTAAATTTGCAGCTAATTCCAATATGGTGGAGGTGGTATTATTGGGGTTCTCCAGTTGCATGGACAATTTATGGGCTTGTAACATCACAAATAGGGGACACAATGGATAATGTTCATGTACCTGATCATGGTGACATGCCAGTTAAGGACTACCTTAAAATCTACCTAGGTTATGACTCTGACTTTCTTGGATATGTCGCATTGGCACATGTTGGATGGGCACTCTTATTCTTCGTTGTTTTTGTTTATGGAATTAAGGTCTTAAATTTCCAAAGGAGGTGATGTGATGATATTGTTCTATACTTCTATATAGAGTTAAATAAAAGTTGCAAAAGCAATTATTTGGTGTAATTAGTGATCTAAGTTCCTTTTCATTGTTGTATTGTAGTTTCATTTAATTTGTATGCTTCAATATGAAATAAAATTATCTTCCCTTGATTTGGTATTCGAACTTTTTTTTAATTAGATGTTTGTGATGTTTGGGTAAGCTATTGTTAGAATTGCACTAATTGGAACTAATAGTTAATTGTCTTAACTGTTTAAAAATGTAACTTGATCGAGTTTATATGTCTAAATAGAAATAGAGCAACTCCAATACCCACTAATGATCAGAACTAAGTTTTTTTGTTTTTTTTTTCTTCTTTTTTTGTAATTTGTAACAGTAGTAATAATGCAAATGATTTGAAATACTACAATAAAAAGGATCCAGCATGGCCGGCAGTCAAAGATGTCACAAATATCAACTAGGAAAACGATATTATTGTTTTGACTATATAGTAATAAACATCTTTTAAAATTCCTGTGATTTAACTTCTTGATCTTAAACTCCCACGTCACTAAAATCGTTTACTAAATCTGTCACAATTTTCCCAGCTAAAAGTGGGTTTTTAGGTTAAATAACATGTGGGTGATGATAACAATCGAATGCCTATATCAGCTGTTAGCCTTTACATGTTGAAAAATAAGATCTCACTGGTTTCATACTTTCATTTCATTACATACATAATATTATGCAATATATAATTTAAGTCTAAGTCAAGGGAGGTGCAACAACGTAACGAACCCAATTGACGTGACCTAATCATGAGTCCATTTGTCCTAATTCGAACCTATAGCATTTGTGTGTTTATCCAAATAGTTCTTTAATGTTGATATAGCATTTGTGTAATTGGTTATTATGTTAATGTTAACACGTGAGCTACGATTGTTGAAGTTTTCATGTCTCTATATATTATATTATTACATGCAGCATACAACAGAAAACTTGACGACATATGCATCTTCAATATTACCAAATGAATAATCCAATCTTCCATAAGAAGAAAAATGAATAATTCAATCCATTTAATTATAATTTAAGACTATCTGTTTTCTAATTTATTGTCATTTTTCGCTTTGGAGATAAGCTGACGATTTAATAGAGAGAATCTTGGTAGGCAAACAGCATATTCATTAACTACTCGACCAATTAAACTTTTCATTATTTGGTGAATTTACCTCTTCATTCGATTTGCTTTGATTTTTTATTTTCTATTGTATTACAATAATATGGTCTAACTTGACTTTAACGACGCGGTGAGGTTGACTATAAGCTTTGGACACTTCTACTACATTGTTATGTAAAACAGGGGTAAATACCATAATTAGAAAATTACAGAAGGAAGTGTATACTAACGGGATTTAGGAAATATGTGGGGGTTAAAGTTATAGAGTTGAAAAATACTGAAACATGCTTTATTGCGAACTATATATGGATATTTAAAATTCTCAATTTCTCCACAAACTTTAGCTTTTAAGGACCATGCTCTCTCGCGTTCCTCCTACGATTAAAGATTTACGGTTAAATCAAAGAACTCAAAACAACACTAGCGCTCTTTATCGTTTCTACATATCATGAAAGTAAATAGGCAAAAAAAGCATTTTCATAAACCCCGAATGTTGAGGTTTTTCATCGAAATGATAGTTAGTTAGGCCGAATTGCTTATTAATGAACTACTATAAAAATGATTCTTTTTTTTTCTTTGAAAAACTCATAGTAGTCCACCTCTTAACTTTCAAGTTTGAACAATGACTAAAACAAAAAAAACAAAAATTTTACTTGAAGTTTGAACTCACGTGCATATGTGTAGCTTATTATATATTTCTTTGATAACTCCGGAATCGTGGAAGCAATAACTCAACTATTAGAGAAGGTTGTCCCGTGTTCAATCCATTAACGTAAGGGTGTTACCACTTAGCTCAGTTAAATGTACTACTCGTAGCTCGCTACTCAGTAGCTAATGCGCATTACCTACTCCGTTCTTTCTTAAAGTCAAAAATAATTGATGCACTGATATATGACGTTCGAGCCGATCAATATTGTTCGTATCTGTCAAAAATACACAAAAAGGTTCAAGCGATTCTTAAACGAGATGAAACATATTGTTTATATGCGATTCTTATTTTAAACTTTAAAACGTTTTTAAAGGGTATAATTTAATAATACCCCAACTTAAGTGGGTACAATACTAATTTCCTAATTCTTGTGTCCTTAATTAATTTACGAACATTCTTCCATTTATATTAATACCGACAGAGAACCAGAAGAAGAAAGAAGAAAATGGAGCGGAGCTTCTTTGCCGTTGAGGAAAAAAGTCTCTCACAACAACTCTTCATTAACTGAATTTAAGCTTTTTAATGGCGGTTGTTGAAATTCCGGCGACGGCGTCGTATCATTCGGATCATGTGATATTTGTGGCTTTGGGGAAAGATTTGAAGGAGAGTGAAGCAGTTTTAATGTGGGCCCTAGCTCTGCTGCATAGTAAAGGAAAGACAAAATTGTGCATACTTCATGTTCATCAACCTGCTCACAAAATACCCATCAGTCTGTAACTAATTTTTGACTCTTGTTTTTAAATCATTATATTTTTTACTTTTTTTTTTTTTTATTATTTGGTATGTGCTTTAATTTGTGTGTGTGTGTGTGTGTGTGTGAATATGTGTGTTTCAAGTTCCATTTTGCAGTTAGAATGTTAGGTTTCTCCCACTATTTTGTGAGTAATTATTTCGTATAACCGTTGCTCGATGAGGTGGCACAATAAGCTCGTTACTCTACCAATAGACGGTTGGGATGTGGTTATCGTTATTAGTTTTATTTTTGAAAGTTCATACATGTATTTAGTTATTTTGCTCCTCTGTGATTTTATGACTAAGCCAATCGCACAGCGGATTAGCTTCGTTTTAATTGGTAGTCATATGAATACAATGAATGTCATATGTATATTTGCCACACGAGTTGAGTATATCCAATTTACAGTACTACTTGTAATGATGCTGATCACTGGCTCTTTTTGTTTTTGATTTTTGGTTTGCAGTGGGTACTAAATTTTCAGTTTCCATGTTGGACCGACATCAAGTTAAAGCATATCATGAAAAGGAGAGGAAAGAGATGCATAAGATTCTTGACAAATATATCCACACTTGTAACCAAACAGGGGTACTACTGTCTTTGTTTGACATTTCCTTCTTCCAAGTTCCAATAGATATATTTCCGTCAAGGAGCCTTTTAAATATTCTTTTTTTTTTCCGTGCTTCTTGTTTAGGTGCAAGCAGAGAAGTTAGTTGTGGAGATGGAATGTGTTGAGAAGGGCATTGTCAAACTCATACCTGAGCATGATATCAGGTGGCTTGTCATGGGAGCTGCAGCTACTAAAGCTTATTCAAGGTACGGCTCCACTAGTTATACATACATACGCACACACACAATAGTGCTCTTATTGGAAATAAAAATCACCGAGTCATTTGTCGTTTCATGTAAGTGACAAAAACTATCAACTCACTGCACAAAGATTAGTTGGGTTAGCATTATGGTGGAGAAAGTCCCACATAAGCTGGTTGTTTGTAGGTGCACACAGATGCTCAAAGGCTTATGCAGAGATAATCGGTCCCTTGTAAGCTGAAGCCTAATCATTTACTGTGGCTTAAATAATTAATAACCACCAGTTTTACATCCATGCTAATCATATTTGTTACAGTGATAAATCGTACTCAATGTGAAACTAAATACTAGAGAACATGAATCTTTATGCGGTTTCTTGCTTATTTGATCTTCCTGTTATTGTTCTATCAGTATGCTGACTTTCCAGTACTCTCTTAACACTGCAGAAAAATGAAAGAGCCGAAATCTAAAAAAGCGATCTATGTTTGCCTAGAAGCACCTGATTTCTGTCACATTTGGTTTGTATGTAAAGCCAACCTTATATATACAAGGTATACCTTGGTCAAGTATGAATCGTGCCATGTTAATATGTTCCTCAAAATATTTGTTGGAGCAGTGATTTGTTCCACCGATTTTCATTTTAAGAATTCGTCCCCGTCTTATTCCTGCTCTTTGTGATGCTATTTCTGTGATTCACATATTTCAGGAAAAGCAAGTTAAGTGCAGGTAACATTGCGTCTGGATCTCCTTCCACTCAGGCAAGTCCAAGTAGTGAAACTGTACAGTCATTGAGGCCACATTCAGCTCAAGGAGAGAAGGTTCAGATAGAATCTCGAGGCTCTGGACTGGATCTTCGTAGGGTCGGATCTGAACTTCATGGGGTGCAACTTGAATCATCACCCTGTGACTCTGACGATTCAGAAGGGAACAATGATTCGGATTTCTTGTTGAAGAGAAGTCCACTAGTTTCACGTTTTTCTACATGTTCATCTAATGAAATAATTGAGGACTCGGGCTTGGTCTCCTGTCCCAAGAGAGAGGAAATTGAAATTGGGCTGGGATCACCTACATTTCAACAGAGCAATGATGATCGTAATTATTCTGTAGCATCGAGCAGTGTGGTAAGTTCATTACCGTGAACAACATGAAGTTTTTCTACTATAAATAATATTTTATGATTCATTATGTTCGGGTTTATATATCTTTCTTTTGATGAAGGAAATTAACTTATCTTATCAGGAAAGAACTGAAAATACAATAAGTTCTTATGTACTTCTTTTGTACCATTTGGATGTCTGACCAGTTGATGCACTTAAGCAGGAAGGGGATATGAGCTCTCAACTTTATGATAGGATAGAGCTAGTGGTGGTGGAAGCGGAAAATTCCCAGAGAGAAGCTTATGAAGAATCAATAAGGCGTAAGAAAGCAGAAAAAGATGTCATTGACTTCATTTGCAGAGTAAAGCTTCAATCCCATTCTCTTATCCTGGTTTCTAGAGAAAATCCTAAGATATGATACTTGTACACGCATGAATTAGTTTTAGTTACAACAATGCGTCAGAAGACCTGCATAGTCTAACTGTATGTGATTATGGAAGATTTCTGTAATTCTTGCCTATTCAATTTTGATAATGGATGAAAGTGCATCCTGATTGATCTATTTTCAAGCTTGTACTATTTCGTGTTTATTTTTTTATATTTTATGTTCTGATTTCATAATTTGCTAAGCATTTACACGAATCCTTTTTTAGGCTAAAATATCTGAGTCTATGTACGCTGAGGAGTTGAGACGCCGAAAAGATATTGAAGAAACACTAACAAGTATTAAGGATGAAGTTGATAAGTCAAAATTGGAACGGAATGAAATCATGGAAGAGCTCAGAGTTGCCCAGGAGCAGAAATCCTCCTTGGAAAGTCAGATTGCAGATTCTGATAAGATGGTGGAGGACTTGGAAAAAAAGATGTTTTCTGCAGTGGAACTGTTAAAAAAGTACAAGAATGAAAAAGATGAGTTGCAGTTTGAGCGTGATAATGCACTCAGCGTGGCTGAGGAACTGAGAAAAAACCATGCTGAAAAGGCATCAAGTTCATCCATTTCCCAGTACTTTTCCGAATTCTCTTTCTTGGAAATCGAAGAGGCTGCGAGCAATTGTATCCAAGCCCTGAAGAGTGGTGAAGAGGGTTATGGGAGTATCTACAGAGGGTACCTCCGGCACACTCAAGTGACTATAAAAATGCTACATCCTGATTTAGAATTTCAACAAGAGGTAAGTCGTTTGAGCAGAGTCTTGATCACTTCTCCTAGGTAGCATGGTAGTTTATACATTATGCGCCTGTTCTAGCTGTGTAAATTAGATGTGTGTGTGTATTAATTTACATTGAAGGCCACTTTCTCAGTTAATCCTTACTAAGTTCGTACTTCCTGTTCTAATCTTTTAACGTGCATAATTATCTGGCCAAGGAGTCTTTTTTAACCCAATATTTTCTCCTTTTGTCTCGTGTGTTGCGCCTGAAGCTTGTTGCGTCTTATGTTTCTGGTGTAACAAGATAGCCTTTTTAGTCCCATTCTTCACATTGAGTAGGATTTGTACGCTTCTTTCAGATCAATATATGTGATGTCTCGTTGCTTAACTCTTACTGGTTTCTGAATTGTGGAATATATTTTCTTTTTATCAAAGAATAGTCAACTATTTTTGAAGAGGAATGCCTGGTTTAAACAAGTTAATTTTCAGACTCTTTCCAGCTAACATGTGGTTGTATGTTGTTTGAAACATTTTATATTTTATCGTTCTTTCAGGTTAATCTCTTGAGCAAATTAAGGCATCCGAATATTGTCACCCTGATAGGAGCATGCCCCGAAGCCTGGGCTCTTGTATATGAATATCTACCCAATGGAAGCCTCGAAGACCGCCTTAACTGCAAAGACAACACTCCCCCCTTATCATGGAAAACCCGTATCCTCATTGCTACCGACATATGTTCCGCCCTCATGTTTTTGCATTCTTGTCATCCTTGGGGCATTGTCCATGGTGGTTTGAAGCCTTCTAATATTCTGCTCAACGCCCATTTCACAGCGAAGCTCAGTGATTTTGGAATATGCCGTATACTTCCACAAGAGGGATTTTCCGAAGGTAATACCCGATATTGCAAAACTGAAACGAAAGGAAATGATGTATATACAGACCCTGAGTTTCTTACAACAGGAGAGTTAACTTCAAAGTCAGATGTTTATTCTTTTGGTGTTATATTGCTGAGGTTATTAAGTGGAAAATCTGCCTTGGGATTAGCTAAAGAAGTTCAGTTGGCATTGGATAAAGAAAACTTGAATGATTTTCTCGATCCAACTGCTGGGGACTGGCCATTTGTGCAGGCTAAACAGTTAGCTCACCTAGGATTGAGCTGCTGTGATGTGAACCGACGAAATCGCCCGGATTTCGCTTCTGAGGTCTGGAGGGTTCTTGAACCAATGAGAGTTTCGTGTGGGGTTTCCTCTTTCAGGCTTGGTTCTGAAGAGCATCACAAGCTTCCATCATCTTTTGTTTGTCCCATCTTCCAGGAAATCATGCAAGATCCAGTGGTTGCAGCTGATGGATTCACATACGAGGCAGAAGCGATCAGAGGTTGGCTGGATGGTGGTCACGACACTTCTCCCATGACCAACCTTCAGCTTCCACACCGCAATCTCATCCCTAACCATGCTCTGCGCTCTGCAATACAAGAGTGGCTGCAACAACCTTCATGATACATGACTTCTAGTATACATTATACACTTGTACAAATAATACCATAGGCACATATATACGAGTACATGTTACATCATGTAGCTTATCTTCAATGAAGCCTTTTTATTGTCTAGATATATTATGTATTACATGTTATTGGCTGTGAATATGTTGTACTCTTTGCCATTGTGACGTAGAGATCATGACAAATGATTTCTTGATGACTATGTTGCAACTTGCGTGTACTGGATTAAACAAACAGCGTTATGTTTTTGGTGATAAATGTTGACAGACTGACTTCAAGAAAAAAAATAGGGATTATATTATTAATCTTTGGAATTCGTTATGACTCTGCTAACTAAACTACTCTTGATGTTTTGATATTTTACACTTGCACATATTCCTTCTTCTGAAATTCTTCCCAAATGGAGCAGAATCTTTATGTTAAAACATTAAACAGCTGCGTCTATTCTTCGCCATTTGACTTGCTATAAAAAGTGAAATTTGGCCAAATAAGACCCAATAACGAACCCTGTGCCAACACAGCAAAGCGCATAGAACTTAATGATAATCACAGATTCTCATTCGGCTGCTAACTTTTCAGCAATATGATTTCTCACCCAAAATGTTGATAAGTAGTTTACAAGAGACAACAACGCAAAACAACGCTTTAGAGATCCTTCTAAAGTTGACATCTGCCTAATATATTTCCCACCTGCACCCCGTTCTACCTTCAGGGATGACGACAAACAAAACAAAACCCAGAGATAAAACAGTACGGCAAAACTGGCTAGTTTTGGCACCTTGGCAAACAGTATACCTAATTATTGTTCTCTGTGAAGGTAGATCTCAAAATCAACCCTGTCGCAATGCAAAGAATTGCCGATGAACTTGAATATTGGTCAAAAGGAGTATGCCAATCTCAGGGTGCGAAAACCAGCTCTCAAACGCGGCGGTGAAATCTTTTTCTGGTCGGAATCCAGTTTGAAGTCAATATGTGAGGAAGATTATCAATCCTGGCGCTGATCTACGCCTGAAAGAGGAAGGTAACGTGAGATTCAGCAAAATTTTAGTGACCCTAACTGGAAATTGCAACTCTTAGTGAAAACAGCAAAACACAACAAGAAGCATAAAAGAATTAAAACCATACATACTTGCAAATCTCCTCAAGGAGCCATTTCCATTAATAGTCAGCTTTAATGTTCTCTTATCTTGACCCAGAGACAGAATTTCTTGCATTCTTTCAGGCCAATCTGTATTTAATCTTCTGGCAAAGTCTTCCACTTCCCTGCAATAAGGAAATGACCTAAACAGATTATACCCTCCACTCAAATGAGAATGTTTTCCAAATTGCAGGAGATCTTATAAATGCAGTCTTCTTATATGGCAGTCAGTGGCGGAGCCTAGCCCCTAATCATATATAATTAGCGGGTGAGTTATCATATATGACTAACTGGTCGTTTGTCATATATAATTTATATATATACCACTTCCCTAATCCCTCTTTATTTTATCTTACTCCATCCATCTTAAACATACATATTAATATACATTATAAGAGATAGAGATGAAGTTTAAGAACAAAACAGAACCTACCACTTTTACATATGAAGAAAGAAATTGATCTTTTTTTTACTTGATGACGTGGGAACTACTTGATGACGTGGGAATCCTACAGATAAACCCACGAGTTGGCGCACTAGCGTGTAAACCTCGCCAACCGGGCATACCACACTAGGCTAATCATGTGTGACACGCACATAAATCATAAAAATCAAGTAGGTCCTTGCGGGGATCGAACTTGAGACCAAGGAACCAAGTAGGCAACCCTTGCGGGTGATGCTCCAAACTCCGACATAATTTAGTATATAGTTTTACTCACAAAACATGCACATAAGTTCAGATTTCAACTTAATAAGTTATAGTGGCATACATACATATCGATTTTCAATTTTTTGTTACTTATAGTATTGGTATTTAATATGTATGTTTGTCTTCTTAATAAAGTAGTAGATATAATGTATTTACTTTGGAGTTACGCTACAATTTTATGCGGTATTAAGTATCTATTCTTTTATGGTAATTATGTTCATTATGATTAATTAGTTTTATAATAAACTAGAGAAATTTAATATGCTGGTATATATTCGGCACGTTTAGTAATAATAATCTCTCCCCCCCCCCCCCCCCGACGGGTGGTGACCAAGATCTAATGTAATTACATAGTTGAACTCACAAAACCGAAGTTGAGACCTTAACTTAATAAGTTCAGCATAAAACAAATTTTCGATTTTCTGTAACTCATATTATTTGTATTTAATATGTATGAGACCATATGGAACGACATGAAGCTTAGAGACCCAAGGTGTACTTCTTAACAATAACGAATGGAGACAAAGGATCCATGTACACAACTCAACGCAATTCACTCATGGTTTGTATGGCCTACTACCCCAGGCTTGGTTGTTGTTGTTGTATATATGTTTGTCTTCTTAATAAAGTAGATATAACGTAGTTACTTTGGAGTTACGGTACAATTTTTCGTGGTATTATTAAGTTTCTATTCTTTTATGTTAACTGTGTTTATAGTGATAAATTCTTAGTTTTACAATAAACTAAAGATTTTCATATGCTGGTATATATTCGACATGTTTAGTAATAAGAAGTATCTATTCTATTATGTTAACTATTATTGTGATAAATTATTAGTTTTATAATAAACTAAAAGATTTTCATAGCCGCACCCACAACCCCCCACCCCCCACCCCCCCACAAAAAAAATCCTGGCTCATGGCAGTGCAGTCATGTTAAGGCAGGCACACCCATTTTGCAAAAACCAAATGCCTCAATCATAAGATGAGAAAATATTGTGGGTAAAGTTAAATATTTTGTTTCCTTCTCCTACCATTAACTCATAACATCTGCAAAATATTTGCTGTAAATTCTTGGTATGGCCAGTGTACACAATAATGCTTTCCACAATGAGTTATAAAAGATTAGCGTGATTAGTTGTACCAAATCAAATAAGTGTACTGGAAATCACAAAATATATTCAGTAACCAAATGGTATGAGAATAATTAACTACCAGTCAGTAGAATATCATGAATCCAAATCAAACAATAGACTCTTTTCGGTTCAAGATTCCAACCCCTTGATTTCTTTCATAAATACTGAATCAATACAACAATAAATCACTGAAAGAAATTAAGCTCACCTGTCAATCTTCTCTTTCAACGCAGGGTCGATATCATCATCTATTCCACAATCATCAAAGTCATCCTCAGGTGAAAATCTGTCCTCTTCAATGTTCAGCAACTTTGTTGCATTGCAGAGATTTGGTAAAATGTTGCCAAGAACAGTGGGGTCACTACAAATAGAATCAATCCCATTTGATTTCTGCAGTATAGAAAGACATCAATATGCCTGTGTTAAATTGAGGCAGGGAGTCTTAATGGCATCCTAAAGGGGAGTGGGGAAATTATGAAGTAATTCCATCTAAAGCTGATTTAACCCCAAGAAACAAATTTAAAAGGTAGGGAACTCTATAAAAGTGAAATTGATCCAGACCTTCGTATCCATACTCACACCATTGCTTGAAGAAAATGTGTTGTTTGAAGTACTGGTGCAGTTTGAAGAAGCAGTCTTGTGTGGATCTTTTCTCTTGCGGTTTTTCTTCTTGTTTTTGGAAATTTTATTCCCCTTAGAATCTGTAGAGAATGTGCCAAAGAATCCACCTCAAACATGATAAATTACGCAATAAAGAAACAAAGATAAGAAGACAATTGAACAGGCAACAGAGCGCCAACAACCCCCCTCCCCCCGGCGAATATGTTACAAAACGCACAAAACAGAGCAGAAACAGTTGGGTTTATGCTAGATATCACTTGACTTTCATAAATCTGTTTTGACTTCGGAATTTACCAAGTGCAATAAATTAGAAGGCATTGCACAAAAAATCTAAGGAAGAACAAATTCAATCATAGTCGAATCTGTTTGAAACCGCAACCCTAGAGGGACCACCTCTAAGCCTAATTATTACTCAGTGACGGTCACTGGAATAAATAGAACTAGAATGGACATCCATTAGCAATGATAGGTGCCTCACAGCCTCATCTATTCATGTGATGCTACAATTACAAACCCTAGAAAGGTTACTATTTCTCAACATTATGATCAGTTTTCCAAAGATACATTGCTTGTCCAAAACTCTAGCAGTTCACCAGGTTTCTACTATAGATCAATAACAAACTGAATTGTGCTTGGAGACTGTATTTTGGGACTCTGCCAAGTTCAAAACTGATCTTATCAAATGATATGAACACATTAAGAAAATGCAAGAGAATAAGCAAGAAGTTGTGTGTCTGTACACAATAAACCCTAAGTTGAGAAGATATCCGTCAGATGAGCAGTCAGAAAACAATAATACAATTCTACATGTTATCTATTTCTTCAAAAACTAACTTTATTGCGGATTGTTATTTGCATCATAACTGTTACCAAATTAGTCATGAACATTTTATATTCTGAATATTCCATGATATGCACAAATTGCAAAAATTAAACATGTGTGCTATTGTCATCATAGATTATATCAGTCAGCTATATCACTTAGATTGAGTAACTGCGGGTCATGAATAGACCTTTGCAACGCTAAGAGTAAGCAACTTCTCCTAACAATCCAACATGAAGAATATTAATGTAATCAGCCTTTAATCTAAATGCAGAATGACAATAATCAAATGGATGCCAACAATGGTTGAAAGACAAATACCTTCATTGTCTCCATTAATGAAAGACAACAGATCGTCCACCGAACGCTCGTCTGCCTGCTCCTCTTCAGCCTCAACATTCTATGGATCACAATAAAAGCAAATATCAGTCTTTACTACAATACATTCAAACTCATAATGGTGGTAATCAAACATCTTCAATTTATTGGGTATAGAAATGTTAAAAACTATAAGGCCGAAATAGAACAGAGTAGTAATCACCTTTAACCTATCTCTTTCTTTCAATTCCTTCCTCTTTCTAGCATACAATCTATTCAAAAGCCTGATTCTAGGATCATCCATGGTGTTTTTGATGGGCTCCAACTTCTCTTCCTGCATCAACGTGATAACCAAATATAAGAAAGGAAACAGAGTATATACAGCTCTTGCAATCAAAATTGAGGACATTAAGCATGTACACTTCTTGCAATGAGAGTACACCTCGGTAAGGTCATCAGGCAGATGAAATATCTCTCGTATCTCTTCCGGAGTCTTCCCTTCAATTACCCTTGCTAGTGCACGACTAGTGAGATCTACCAGTGGCTTCAGTTGCAGGCTGTCGGCAGCAGACGTCAACTCGCAAAGCCTTTTAGTATCCATTCGGACAAACTTCTCGTCAAAAGACTTCCTCTCCTAAACCAATCAGGCAAACAAAATCAAGAATTTGTAACCTTTAGTAATTTAAGAGAATGCCTTGAGGACACTTCCCCATGATACACTATCAAAGTGAAAGAGTAAAATATAAAAATACAGAGTTCGGAATTTCATAATAACCTTGTTCGAGCGGCCTGGTAGTTGATGGAATTGGCAATAATCGAGAATCAGGCTCAACATAGGAGGATTAACCCGTGAAGGAAGTGTGATGGGATGATTCTTTGAAGATCCCATCCCTGAGTGTATTTCATGACATATGAAAGGACAAAACATGGCAACCTCTTGCTCTACTTGCTGTATTGAATCATCAGAAGTTTGAAGCCACACGTAAGCCTTCAGCATCTGACAAAGCATGACAAAACAATTAGACCATTAGTATTTTAAATCTCTACTGTACATAAGCAAACAATCCGGGAATGCGCACAAATTTTTAAACAAGCTTCCGAATATTTCCAAATTTCACTCATTTCATTTCACAGAACGTACTTCATACAAGATATGCAATGTCAGAGATATTGCTGGACGCACAAAAAAGGATAATATTTGTTCCTGAATCCTATAATTTATTTTTCTGCATCATAAAAAATCTCCAAATAATGCTCACTTATACTTTGCATAAAAGGAAAGCATACAGCTTATGGTCTTATCTCACTTACTTATAATATATCAAATGGAATTGCACGCTCAAATTATTTCCAATATGGAGTCCCCTGTTATATTACTTCTGCTCTGCATGTGCCCGGTATAACTTGAAAGTCTTATATCGGTTGCATCACAAGAATCGGTTTGAGAGGCATAGTCCTGTCCAATGTCTAGCGCTAGGCTTAAATTTCCGGTAGCATATGGTCTACCATAGCATTTTTATAAGGTCAATTCTACTTTAAGTCGTGCAATATTCATTAGTTGCTTATGGTTGCTAATAAACACCCATGTGCAAAAATCATTTTTCAAATCATGTCATACTCATCATTTATTAACCTATCATACATATGGTAACAACTATCCCAGTCGAATAAAGTTTAAAACAATGACACTAAGCACTAAAACAATGCCATAAATTAATATTTAGCAGGTAAAGATTTTGCACAGCTGAGGGGGAAATCTGACTGGAGTTGCAAGCAAATAATCACTGATGGTACCAGATGTGCAAAGAGTCATGTATTACAGACCTCGGGTTTGATTATTTCACTATCAGCTTCCACCATTGTACTGAAATTTGCAACAAGGAGACGTCCACAAAATCCTTCACGACTATTTTCCTGCAGCAAAGAGCATGGAGAATGAACCTATCATTGTCTCACTGTGACTCAGAGAATGGCGTTATCAACACGTGTTCACAACAGGAAACATAACCCATGGATCTATAATTGGATACATCATAGGACACAGAGACCCCTCAAGCTAACTTGACCTCATGTACCGAAACTAACCTAAAATTCTCCTAGCAAGAAAATATTCTGCGTCTGGCGATACGTTTATTCATGAAACAGTCTATTTGAAGATAAGAAAGCTATAAGACTATTACCTTGACATCCTCGAAGGTTCCATTTGCAAATGGATATTCTTTTAATTAACAACACAAAAGTACTCATCCAACATTGGATCATATACCACCAAACCCCTTCACATATAGCCATGGGATGCCTAACTAGAGCATCCAACCTACCAATTCCCAACCTGGCCCACACAAAGATGTCCGTTCGCCAAAATGGAATGCAAAATACACACGTACAGAAATGAGGAGCATTGTAGGTCAACCTTAAACACATGAGACCGACACAGAAACGACTCTAAGATGCCGCAACTCATATTCTACTTCCTCCTATTGTTACAATATCTTTATACTCTCTTGCTAGTATGTGGATTAAACTCCCTGATAAAGCATGTTCTTGGTATCCAATGAAAAACATTATAAAAAGCTAATAGATGATGGATACCAAAATCTTAAAGGAGCTTAGACCTTCAGCAAACTGCAGCTACCACGCCCCCGTTCAGTAGTATTTCAAACCCACGACGCAAGCAACAAAAACGGAAAAATCGGAAACAACAGGACAATAGCTCAATCATTCAAGAACATCAAATCTTGTCAACCTCAACCAATCAAAAGAATACCAAATATGTTGATACAGAAAAACCCTAATCCCCATCTCATTTCCACCCGCTGTTCCATTCAATCCCTAATCCCACAAATTTTTTCCCCCACACTTAGCGGCAAAATCAGAAAAAGCAACAATCTTTAGAATCCAAACAGCAAGTTAACCTTCGTAAAAACGAGAAACCATTCCTGCCCTAAAATCAAATTTAAAAACCCAATAGAATAATAAACACGAAAATCTGATTATGCTGAGAGAGAATAAAAAAACAGTTAAAAAATGAAGAGATTTTACACACCTGAAAGAAATAGAGGTTTGTAAAGAACAAAGCTTTGAATTTTGGAAATGGCGGTTTTTCGGCGGGGTGTGTGTTTGTGGGTGAGAGAGAATGTGAGAGAGAGAGAGAGAAGGGAGCGGAGAGAGGATATAGGAAATGTTAGATACAAGTGCTCGTGTATCTATCTATCACTCTGGGTATATGATTTTGAGGTGAAATGTAGGTGAGCCTTGCGTCATAATTTTGATTAATGATGTCATTAATTCTTGATTTTGTGATTAAAATGTCATCTCCATATTATGTGATGCATATTGAATTGGCCAATATTTCTTGTACATAACAGAAAAATATATATAGTTTGCAATTGTGGATTTATTTTTTTGAAATCTCAAAATCTCGCTAGGTTTCTTAATGTGAATCTAATTTATAGTAATAAAAATATCTCTAGTATTTACAGTGTCAGTGCCGGGATTTTTAACGTTTTGGTCTCTTAAGTTGGCATAACCGCGATTTTGGTCCCATAAGTTGGCGAACCGCGATTTTAGTCCCATAACTTGGCAACAATAGTATATTTTGGTCCCTCGGTCAACATTTTTAAATTTCTATCTGTTAATCACTTACATGGCATCAATTGACCAATTGCGTGGCAATTTTGACCGAAAATAATTATATGTGGCCCAAAAAAAAAGTAAAAAAATATATTATAAAAAGACAACGAGTCGTTTTTCTTCATTTCCCAGTCGCGTCTCTTCTCTGATTCTCTTCATTTTTTGTTAAATACCAAAAGTCCGATTCTCTTTTTTACTTGCAATCTGAAGGTAAATCCCCAATTTTGTTGTCATACGAAGCATTTCCCTGTTTAAATTGCTAGGTATTCTATTCAATTTTGGGCTTTTGTGTTTTTGTACTACTGATTTAGAGTTAGGGTTTAGAGATTGCTAATTATGTGTTAATATGTCACAATTACCTCTTAAAATAATGAATCGCATGCGAAATTAGGGTTTGTTGTGTTGCTCAAATGTCCTTGTCGTTTGTGGTATCTGTAGATGGCTCACCCTCGCCAAATCCAGTGCATTTGTGGTCGAGGAATAATGATGTATTGTAAGGCTAGTAGCAACGCATCTCGGCCCGGTTGTTTTTACTACATATGCTCTATGCGTATTCGTCACACGAATTACTTTTTGTGGGCGGATGACATGACTGATGGATCAAATCTGAGGAGAATAATGTATCGTAGTGAGGAGGGTTCTGGCGTTAATGAAAGCGAATCCCAGATTAGTCGATTTTCAACCGCATCCATTGTTGAGAGGAGTGGAATTGAGCATTCAAGTCCACTTATGGACTGTGTAGCCAATATGAATGAGCATTCAAGTATCTTAGCTATATAAGCCTGGTGAATAGAAACTTGTACACCAGTATCTGCTTCAGCATCAATACTAAACCCTTTCACACTTCTGTTTGGATCAGATTTTCAAAGATGTATGTACTTCTTTGCAAGGTAACTTGATTTCATATTCCTTGACTTTTTTATTGCATGACAACCATGTTTTTCCCTGTAGAGCCTGATTCTGACGGTTGATTCCTCACCCTTGATCTTCCTTCCATTCAATCTCCACTTGCACATGGGCTTATCACACTTTGCATACATCCTACTTATGTCATGCTTAAATATGTGAACTGATCTTTGTTGGTCGATGGCATCTGCATGAATAACATCCTTCAATATAGACTTGTTAGTGAACCTCATTTGAAGTTCAAACTCAGGGTTGAAGATGTCCTTCAGTCCTTGATATCAAATAGTTTTCCTAGTTTTGATAATCTTTCTTCATCACTCCCACACACACTTTTCAGCTCATTAGATGACAATAGCAAACTATCTGAACCTTCATCAGACAATGTCTCATACGGAGCATCAATTTCTTCTTGCACAACAACAAATTGATTGGTATTTTGTTCACCACCGGCTGTTGAAGGCCCCACATTATCAACTCCTTCACTCCTTTTGCCTTTGCTTGAAGATCTCTTCCTTCTCTTTACATTCTTTTCACCTGATATGCACTGGGCTTCAAACAACATTTCCTCAACAACACTCTCATTTACACCATGCATCATATCCAGTTTTTCTTTAATACCATATTCATCATCATTGAAGTACTCGAGATCATCTTCAGCAGCTCCTTCTCCTGCCTCATCTCCTTCATCAAGAAGTTCATTATCATCTGATTCTTCATGGTCTCCACCCTCAAACATTGCTTGATGTTATGTATTGATCCACATTTCACAATCCACAAAGAGCACCATTGCTCTACTCAGTTGATAAGACATGAAGTATGTAGTGATTTCTTGGTCATTCTGGAGGAGGACATAACCACATTGTTGCTTCATATATATTCCCTTCACAACCAAAAAGCCAAGTCCTAAACACAAAGATACAATAGCACTGCAGCTTATAGTTGAAGGCCCCACATAATCTACAACAACCTTTGCATTTTCATAGTTCTCCAGTATGCCCTCGCCATTTACAATTCCGCCATACTGCAATTCTAAAGTAACATCCAAGGAGTCACAATCTGTTGATTTCATAATGAGATTTCATTAGGCAAAGTACAAAATTAGGGTAAGGCAGAGTACAAAAGTAAGGTTCACATACTCAGTGTTAACAAAATTAATAAATTACAAAATTAGGGTTCAACAATTTGGGTGTTTTCCAAAATTAGGGTTCGACAATTTGGGGTTTTCCAAAATTAGGGTTGATTTGACCCATGCAATCGGGGAAAACGTTTTACTTAGGTGACAACATTAATTTAACATAGGATTAAACAACATACTTACCATAATTCGGAATGTGATCATTGATTTTGTCAGATTTTTGTACTTTCACCTTCCTCACTCTAGGCGCCATGTCTTTAAGTGTTAACCTCCGCGGAACGAGGGCGGGACGACGGTGTCGCCGGTGAACGTTGACGACGGTGAAGAAAGGAAAAATTAGGGAAGAATCTCTTTGCGCGCGAAATGAAGAGTGACAGTGAGAATTGCCGCCTGATTCTGTATATAATCGCTTCAGTTTTTATTTTATTTTTGGGCCACGTATAATTATTTCTGGTCAAAATTGCCACGAATCGGTCAATTGATGCCACGTAAGTGATTAACGGATAGAAATTTGAAAATATTGACCGAGGGACCAAAATCGATTCTTGTTACCAAGTTATGGGACTAAAATCGCGGTTCGCCAACTTATGGGACCAAAATTGTGGTTGAACCAACTTAAGGGACCAAAACGTTAAAAATTCCGTCAGTGCTATAGTGACTTGCAACTTTCATAAGATGCTACGAAGCAAGTTAGTCGCATGTCTATCAAGAGTTCTCATTGTTCATCTTGCATTACCCATATTAGTTGATAGATTTTACAAATGT
The DNA here is from genome assembly GCA_948329865.1 of Linaria vulgaris. Classification (NCBI taxonomy): domain Eukaryota; kingdom Viridiplantae; phylum Streptophyta; class Magnoliopsida; order Lamiales; family Plantaginaceae; genus Linaria; species Linaria vulgaris. The sequence continues at coordinate 84,707,898 of OX415254.1, read as the reverse complement.
GTTCAAAAGTAAGCTAACTGTATAGTTATCAAGAGGCTCACAATTTATTCACCATTACACTAATCAATGGTCAACGAGACTCACAATCTTTGTAGGCTTCTATATATGGAGTTCACAATTAAAGCTCTATGCTTCATTTTCTTTGCTGTATCGAGTATTATGCTTTGGTCGGGAGGTCGTGGCTAGCCGCTGGAAGGTTTCGGGAGTATTGAGATATGGAGATCTTGAGCTATAAAAATAAAATAACATGATTTATAAAATTATGAAGCCTACTTTCAACATCCGACCTTAGCTCAGTTGGTAGAGCGGAGGACTGTAGTGTGTCAGCTGAAATCCTTAGGTCACTGGTTCGAATCCGGTAGGTCGGATTTTTTTTTCCTTTTTTACTTATTAATAATCAATATTGTATTCCATCAATAATTTAGTAATTTGTACAATTCCGAAATAGTTCTAACGAATGTTTAAAGTTTAAACCTTCTTTTTGTATGTATCGTCTATATCTTCCGACTTTAACACTCATGGACCATATAAAAGCTTTTTTCTTATTTTTAACCCAAATCACAATCATTTCTATAGAAGTATATCTATAAGGTTAGTATAATAACTTCATTTTTTAGAATATGGTAGTATAATAACTTGCTTGTGTTATAAGTTATACCTTTAATCGGAAGACACTATAAAGTAAAATTCAATTATAAGATAACATTAAGAGATGATGACTTTCCTGTAGTAACTTGAATCTGAAAATAATACAAAGTAACGCTCATGATTCTCATAAATAAACTATATAAATGAAACTTTAATTTGGTTACACCATTAAGACATTTATCCTCCCAAAATTCACCTCTTCCTCCTCTTACATAAACAAAGATTTCCTCAAAGTCAAAGAGTAAAAAGGCACTACAAGGAGTGGGTGAAAAATATACCTTTGTAAGAATCATACAATATAATCTTAAACCAATTTAGCTTAACTGGTTTAAGGGGCCCTGTTAAGACAACTATCTAACTTCCAAAGAGCACCTTTACCATTGTAAAAACTATACTTCTGCCTCTGCTAACAGTTTATATGTCCATTTCTGTACAAAAGGGAAACTTTTATATCTGCGTTTCATGGCTTCCGCTAAATGAGTTTTGCCGAGTTAACTCATAGCTGACTGGAGATCCCTCGACGTCTGAACTTGAAAGTTGTGATTTTGAACAGAGAAAAAGGAAGGAAGATGTATATATCGTCACATGCCACAAACTGCACATTTTTGTACCAAGCATGAGATAAAGTGAGGTGGCGTGAGGCGTATTTTGAGATAATTCGTTTTGAGGTTGATCATACCTGTGCCAAATCCAGTAGCTTTCAGTGCTCTCCATTTTCCAGCTTACAGCAGCCAAGGCCAGCGCAGCAAAACCTGCTATAATAAATCCCCACCGGAAGCGTTTGATAACCGTCTTGATTATATCACGGATCCATAGTTTAGTAGTTTCCCATCTGATGATTTACCAAGAAAAAAAAGTTAATCAGTTCTTAGTAATGCAATCTTAAACAGAAATATCTTGTTTCTGCCATCAAGTTAGCATACCTTTCGAGAAGATTCAAGTGAAGCTCCGTCGAAAAAGAAAATGCCCCATTACGAGTGCAGAACTCAATAAGCCATCCCACAAGAAGGCCCGAGGTTCCTATTCCTATAACCCACCCGATGTTGGACGACCTGCAAACATATTAAGGTTAATTCCCACTATATGTAATTTCATTCAAGTTAACTGCCTGTAATGAAACTTTACTTGGTGGGTCCTGTTTCAGCCATGAGGGCAGTCAAGATTGCAATAATTGTGTGGATTGTTCTTTTTGAAACTTCGCTGATAGTAGTTAAATACAGAAAAGTACTCGCAACAGCCATGAAAGAAAGCCAGAAGTCCAAGAACTGCGAGAACACAACAGTGGATCAGCCATTCTTCCAAAGAGAAAACCTTAAGAAAAGTAGAGACAACTACGATTAATACCTGTAAGACATGGAATTTCATTACGCACCAGGTTCCAACATCACATGCATGATAAAGTCCACTTGAGATACCACTTGACGTGAAAAGAACCCATTCTGCAAATGCCTAGTGTACAAGAGATTTGAAGGTTTATGTCATGATTCAGATAAAGATTACCGGTTGACTTTAGCGTGTCTTCCAAATCAAATACCTTATTGCGAAGCGCCCAATAGGCTGGGAGAACAGCAGCAACATTTGATGCAATGAGGAAAATTGACTGCCTGATGTGCCCTACAAGAGTTTTCACCATTTTTCCTTCAACTAATCATTATATGTTTGCATATCAATAACAAATGCTGATCTAAAAGGTAAAAAGGAAAGAAAATACATTGAGTCATAGCATCAAGAGAGAGAACCTACTAAACAATAGCTTCAACTTATATCACCAAGTTACTAATTTAATAAAACTTGACACAACAAAAAGCCCTAGAATGGAAATAAACTGGAACTGGACAGTCAGAATAATCTGCACATCTTCTATGGCTGTGGCAAATTTATCGACGTCAGGTGGTACTCATTTTTACCATATGCAGAAACCATTGTTTCATTTATATAAGAAACTAACTTGCCTCGATGTGACACAAGTTCCACACCACAGTCAAAGCCTCCGTGGTTCCGATCACAAGTACAGAAGCTGATTGCAAAACAAAAAGATACAACAAGAATGTCTCATGAGTTGGATAAATAGCTCACTAGATTCAAGACAAGAACAAGTACGAACCTGTATAACGTCAGCCCAGTAATATCTAAGCCCAGTTGACATGATCCATGAGAAGAGCATTTACTTGGACACCTTTCTAATGCCAAGGACATGTCCGTCTTACTCGCAGAACTTGCTGGCTTTAGCTGTCTCAAACCAACACTCCAAGTCCCTTCTTGAACGTATAACATATAAAAATTTATTTCCTTCTCACTTGGATCATATAGCTTGAAAAACATTGAACTGTTGCTGCTGTTTGAGGTGTTTGCATAGAAGTAATCCCAACTATTAATGGAAGGTAAGCCACCGTATCTTGCGTAGATTTCATAATTTATCTTTGTGTCAGAAGTAAGGTGAATGTGGATATTTCCTGTTGCACCAGAAGGAACGTCCAGGAGGAAAAAGGTCCAAGCTTTATCCATCCCACTGGAAAAGTTACTCACAAGGGGTTCCAGATGAAAACTAGGTGAATCCAATGAAACATCTGATGAGAGCTTTCCGGTCATTGGCAGATAGTTGGATTCAAAAGGGGTAGATGAACTTTTCCTGAGAATCGTCTGCAGATATAAAATTCATCTTGTCAGTTTCAAAAATACCCGTACAAAGATGATAACAGAGAGAATATCCGGTCATAGAAAGTAGAAACAAATGTCTATGGTAAGACGGGGGTGGGGTGGGATAATTGCTTCACTTGAAAGTTCTTGAAATTCAAAATACGGAATTTCTGCTTCACATGACTCATCCAATATTATTATGATTCTCAACAAAGCTACTATTTAGATTTCCAGATTACTATTTTTTTTTCTTAAATAAGAGAGCTCCACTTAGAATGAATACAGCAAGCCCCTATCAATCTTGGTATTGCTTTCAAATAAATTTATTGTATCCCTGAAAATATAAAGCAAGGTAATATATAACCAAAATCTCACCTGAAGACTGTATTTTTCCAAGGTGCAGTTCGATCCGGCCTTATTCATAGGACACTGAAACACTTGCCATTCCATCAAGTAGCACGCACTCAAGCTATTATTTTGTACCTCCTCACTTTTATTTCTGATATCAGTTGGTAGAACAGTGATATACCAACGACCAGCTTTCGGAAATTGAATAGTCAGAGGGGCCTTACTTATGTCACCAGAAAAATCGAAAACTTTTTGCAGTGGCACCACACCGTGTCTAGCATAAGCCATCAAAGCACTAGCTCCCGTACCATTTGAAGGATGTATCGCATCAAATGTCACATTTGACGCCATAATAGTTAATTCTTCGGCAATTCCCATCACATCTAATGAATAGGTTGTGGGTCCACTGTCGTTATGACAAACTATTCCATCTGCATTTCTGCAGCCAATAATATTATTTTGCCCACTTGTCCGAGGATTTCCTGATAAACTGTTGCTGTCACTACACGAAAGCGAGTTAACTGTGTGATTGCAGAACTGGCCAAACATCATTGACGTTGCACATCCTTTGATGCTTATATTTCCGCTAAAGAAGTAGGTTGTCCCTCGGTTAATCTGTATTAGAAGAACCCAAGTCAGAGTTACAACAACAATATCTCTTATGAGTTATGATCGTAAAAGATTATATCTGGTTAAACACTCTCATATAAAACTGTGTTGTGAGTGAAAAGTAAAGAAGATACCATTTTCGATTGTGTCCTTATAGGTCCAATGCCATTAAAAAACCCAAAATACCATGTTCCTGGAGAAATCTGTACATAAACTCAGTTAATGTCGTGCAAGTTCTAGTAACTACAACTCATTCTTTCCAACCAAAGTGTTTCATGACAAACCTGCTCATTAGTTACTCTCAACGATATATTCTTCTGCATTGGATAGCACTTCTCGGCATTTTGAAGATTTGGTGTCCCAATAAAAGAATCATTAGAAATGTACTCTAACACTGCAATAGTAAACATTTCATGAGTTACAGAATTGAGAATACAAAGTCAAATAATGTGAAGGAAAAAAAAGATGATCTCAACTCTAACGTTAGATTTTATATTTTTACCTAGACCAGTTAGAGAAGTATTATAAACGTCAGGCAGAGGAAGACTCCCTTTTCGAATGCATATCATAGGCAGAGAGCTTATGGAAGCATTATTTATCTTCTTGAGATCCTGTGAATGGCATTCATTCAAATTAAAGACACGATACTGATAACTTAAGAACATTGTAAGAAAGTAAAAACATTATGTCTCAATTATTATAATGCTATGGCGTTAACAACACAATTTCTTTCTCATCCATGTACCTAAAAAGGCTTTACAGAGACTTACTAGGTCTACATCAGACTCCAGTGCTAAAGACATTGAAGAGAACCATGGTGGCAATTCAACTGCAATGAGGCATAAAATGAATCTATTGTTACATATTACCAAACAATAATCTTTAAATCAATGCAAGCTTCTTTTGGTGTAGTTTGGTTTCTTTAGTGCATGTTTGAATTATCAGTTGAGGAGAAAAGAGCCGGACTTGGTTTAGCAACAAATGCATGCTATATGCAGCACTAGCAGAATGCTACAGCAGGTGCAAAGCCAAAAAGCTTATAACCATGGTGAATGAAAGACAACGTGAGTAAGTGGACCAGTAACCATAGTGTCTTATGATATGAAATTGTCAAGGGTACGTACGAAACACCAGTAATGATTATGTCTTACAACATCAACTGTCACCACACCAAGGTCCAAGAAACAACATAAACACGTTTAGAAAAACAAGCAATTCTACGTACGCACTACTGCTCAAAATGCCAAGCTAAATTGTCTCACAATGCCGGTTATTCAATGCGGGGGAAGAGTAATACATTTAAATGATTATCTCCACTGTGATCCATTGAAAACCATGAGCTGAAACTGCTGACCTTCTTCACAAATTAGTCGAAAGTCTGACTATTGCTTCAAAGCCAGATCAGAGAATAAAACACTGGACTGAATTCCAGAAAGACCACAAAGAACTTGGCCTTCTCCACTCTTCATAATCCAATTAAAGAATCTTTTTTGTACTAGAAAAAGAACACACACACACACTCAAAAGCATATCCATTGGAAAAGTATAAGAACAACTGAGCAACCTGACTGAAAACTTTAATGGAAAAAGGCCCATAACCCCTCTTAAAGCCTTATATGTGAAATCTCACCAAAACAAAAATAAAAAATCCATAACTATAAATAAGCAAACCAAATTCACATGAATTTTAGCTAACCTGAATCACTCAACCTCAAAAACAACATACCTATTCAACCAAAACACTAAAGTTCCAGTCTTTATATCATCATAGCAATATATACCTAGTTGTAAAACACTAGTAAAGTATTAATTTACTGCATTTCACCCAAAAAAAAATAAAACCCATAACCCTAAATTACAAACCAAATTCACATGAATTTTAGCTAATCTGAATCACTCAACCTCAAAAACAACATACTCATTCAACCAAAACAACAAAGTTCGAGTCTTTAAATCATCATAGCAATATATACCTCGTTTAAAACACTAATAATGCACCATGAATATTCAAACCAAATTCACATGAATTTTAACTAATCTGAATCCCTCAACCATAAAAACCACACACCCATTTAACCACAACCATAAAGTCAAAGTCTTTAAATCATCAGAACAATATCTACCTCATATAAAAACACTCACAATTCATTAATTTACTGAAATTTCATCAAAAAATAAAATAATAATCCATAACCATCAAAATCAAACCAAATTCACATGAATTTAGGCAACTGAATCCCTCAACCTTAAAAACAACAAACCCATTTAACCACAACCATAAAGTTCAAATCTTTATATCATCATAACAATATACACCTCATATAAAACAGTAACAATGCATTATTTAGTAAAATTTGACCTGTAATATAATGCCACTCGTAAGGCCTGAGCGAGGTTTTGGAATATGTGAAGCTGGAAATAGTGTAAGTATTCAGCTCTTGTTCTTGTGAAACACACAATTGCACTTGCACTAAGATTAAACTCATCAAATAAAATCCCAGAATCCAATTTTTTCCCATCTTCCCTTTTTCTTTATTTCTTTTTTCTCACTGCGAATAATCAATATTCATGGGGAGTGATATATAATCGATGGTGACATGGAAATCATCGCAGGATTGTGTGTGTGGAATAAATCAATGATGTCAACTGATGACTGTTTGATTTATTACATAAATAAATTGGAATTGTTGTAATATAATTTATAAAATATAGGTAGTTGGATTTTTCTGCATTATATTTAGATTTGCAGGTTGACTGACTTGTGTCGTGGTGTTTTTAGGACTCCTTTACTCTTTAGTCTTTATATTTATTTAGACTAAAATGTAAAAACTTACCCTCTGTTATTTTAAATTGGCAAAAACTTCTTGTATTATTTTTATTAGCAAAAACCTTCGTGTTATTCAATAATTAGCACACTCGACCCATTTTAGCTTTTAGCTTTAACTTATTATAAAATAACATATTTGTCCTTTCTAAAAAAAGAGCTATTAGTAAAAACTACCCATGTGTTATCTCTAATTGGCAAATAACCCCCTGTGTTAGTTTAATTGGCAAAAAAACCCATGTGTTATTCATAAATTAGCAAAAAACCCCTTCATGACATATTTTATAATGACAATACCAATAACTAAGGATTTATAAGTATTATGATTTTATAATAAACATATACTTATTACAATAAATATTATAAATCATGTTATATTTTGTTTAGATTTTTTAAAATTGTATAAAAATATAATAAAATTAATCGGTACCGTAATTATATTTTTATAGATCTAAAAACTAATGTTTTTTTTTTCAAAATAAATAAACAAAATTATGCATACAATTTAATTTGAACAACATTATTGAATAGTGTACTATTGCATATTCGAATGGCATCAACATATAAACATTATGTCTATGAATAATTTTGAGCATTATCAAATGATCATTAACATATAGCTCCAAAACCTTTTTTCTCACCATATTTTCTAAGGCATATTCTACAGACATTACAAGATTGAGGTCTTGTCACAATTGTTCTTCTTCGGACTTGTTTATAGTGGCTCTTCATTTGAATATGAAAGTCCATCAGAAACCAACTCCCCCAATGATATGTGATACTTCCTTCAACATACTCCAAGTTTGCAATATATCCTTTCCATGTTTAGCAGCCTCCAAATATTTACTAATATCCAAGCGCTTTCTGAGGGATTCCCGTATTACCATTTTGTTGCTTACAAAAGTAAAAGTATGGTCTTACTGAAATATCTTGGAAATGTCCCCCATGATCAAACAGTTGAGTATTAAGGTCGTCATTTTATCGAAGATAAACCGAGCTAAAATCACCTATATTGAAATGATTTTCCTCGAGTATTCTCGCATGACTTACATCAAGCACATTGCCGTCGCTCTTCATCAGCTTCAACTCATCATATTTTCTCACAGAAAATTCGTCGAACAACTGGAATGCATTTCTCGGAACACTCAATTCCCAAAATTTATCCATTGAGATCTTAACAGGCTTTTTCGAATAAAAGGTGTTGTCTTCCTTGCCATACGTCACCTCTCGACTTGAATTGAGTGACCTACTATTTGGAGAAGACCCCTTGAAGTGAGAAGACCAACCAAATGAAACTGGATGAACTGGTTTGGATAGAGAGTCATGTAGCTCAAACATCTTTCTTCGTTTCGTCACTTCATCCAATATATACTTCGACAAATATTGTATGTCGAGCAGGTGGTTATTGTTATAAATATATTGACCATTGTAGCATCCGATTATTTTAGCGCTAAGAGGAAGATTAAACCTTAGCAAAGCCTGAAAGTTCTCATTCACAGGTATAACTTCAGTTTTGTGACGACCGCGCCCCATGAGCCATGATCCGATCCGAGTTAGTTCAGTGGTGGCCAACCACTTTACCCAATCCAGACTAAAACGCAACTCATAGGAGGGGTCTCACTTGTTCATGATCAACACCATACACGTTTTATAAAATATATTTTGATATATACAACGAAAGTCTTGGTATTGCAAACAATGTGACTATTTTAATGGTTATGCACTAGTGACAAAACACGAATATTCCAAAATGCACGCTTGAACAATTATTCACTTGATACATGCTGCCATGTTGATTTTATCCTGAGGAATGGATAGAAGAAACGAGGAATAAGTCTTTAATGGCTTAGTGAGATTCATATAAACGAACTGGTAATGCAAGAATTAACTGTGACCTACTAGATACATTTCGAGGAGTGATCTTACCGGTAGAAACAGTTCGACTAGATAATTTGATGTAGCAATGGTACTGAAATTTTCATAGAATAGTTAATGAACCCGTGCTTAACAATAAATAAATTCAGCCTTATGACTTATAATATTTTACCTTATACCTCTCGACGAGGAGCGACCTTGCAAACAATCAAGAGACATGCTCGAGTACATGTCGATTCAGCACGTGGGTTACAGCCAACTCCTAACTGCAAGCGGCGCCTAGATAGATGGGTATCAAGCGAAATTACTTAAACCGACAATCCTTACGTCCTTACTGCCCTGCAGTAACTCGATTCAATCCATGGGCCCAACTTCCCAAAGGCGTCCTAATGGGTATAATAAATAAACAAATAAGCTAGTAAACCGGATAATATCCGTTGCTCATTGAGCTACATGTCCCGAACATAGTTCGTTGCTCTTTACACAATTCAAGAACTAGCAGATGAGATTATAATATTGGAGAATTACCATGATTATGAATCGATATGATAAATAATAAATGAGTGGATATGATTTAACGATGAGTAAGAAAATCATGTTATGAGATGAGATGCCAAACAGGATTATGATGAGATATAGGTTGTTCGAGGTTTGGTAATGGAGTAGTGGCTTTTCTGTCCAAGTTTCTCAGGGCCGGATGCCAAACGGGGCTAGAACAAATCAGAAATGGAACCTCACCTTTACTCGTATGGAGAACCTTGATGTCGTTGATTAGTTCGTCAAACCTTTAACAAATTTAAATAATATTAATCAACTACATTTATAATTTACCACAACAAATATTAGTACCTTTTCTTCAGTTCTGATGTTGGTGAAATTGAGAATGTTCTGGTTAAGAATGCTAGTTATAATGTAAATCTTAGTAAATAACACATAAACTTAATTTATGTCATTACACAAAACATGAAAATCTTAGATGATGAATTTAAAGAAAAACATATGCTTTAATTTGAATATCGAATATCTATTGTTTTAACCACCTTATTTATACCTCAAATTTATCTTAAACAACCATATGTTCAAACTTATGACTGTGAGTCTTCATGTTAAAGTCATTTCGATGACAAGTCACGGTAACAAGTAAAATTGGATTAACTATCCAATTTAAAGCATAATTAATCCTTAAAACAATTTTCTTATCTAACTCTAAGAAAACTCGTCTTTTAAGCCTTTAATCAATTCAAAGCTTTTAATACCCACACATCAAATAATTATCATATGAAATAACACCTTGAAATGTATAACTTAGTCAATTATTACTTTATTTTACATAGTTAGTTTAAAATGCATATAATTATGTTATAACTTAAATATAAAGATATAAACATGGGAAATTTATCAAAACATGTGATAAGAAAATGTTTATTTTGATAAAAAATCTTATTTGATGGTTAAGTCATGAAGTGGCAAGAATAATCTTGTAAGACTTATGAAAATAGTATGTTAAACATGATAAATATACCATTTAAATGCTATAAATAAAATCACAAAAATATCATTCATGATTATAAATCATAATAATCTAATTATAACTAATACTATATTATGTTAAATTTATGCGTGTGATAAATACTTGAATTATAATGATGATTAAACTTATAAATTAAAAAAACAAAGGTTGTGCCAAATAAACTGAAAAATCACTGTAGTTTTGGTTTTACCTTTGATCGGACATCCAATGAACTTGCTTTTCAAATCTTTTTATGGTTATCGTTTCTAGCATCATGAGAGATGTGGAAATCCAAGATTTTGTGAAAACACAAATGTTTGGTATGCTAAATAATTCTTGCAACATAAGAGTTGTTATCGGATTTCTTGGCAGAAGTTCATGATTTATGTATTACGACATTCTAGATCATATTATTTGAGAAAGATGACTTCATACAAAGATAGAAGACACCAAGGAGGGTATGTATCCAAAAATTGGTAGTAAAATAATGTTTTTACTATTTTATATGATTTTTCTAAGGTGTAGGGGCAGAATCGACATTTTCAGAGAAGTAAAAGTTTTGGCGTCTTTTTGGGTAGATAATGAAAATATAAAAATTTGGAAAAATTATTTTCCGAACGAAAACACAAAAGGCAACAACTCTTATTTCTAGGAACTTTTGCATAATCAGACTATTTTGGGCTGTATGAAATGTTGAACAATGATGAGTACTTATAGGTGAAAATAGTAGTTTAATTATAACTATTTATGTCCCACCTTAATTGTTTTATAATAAATCACAAAAAATCTGAATTTAATCATGTTCTTAAGGATGTCATGGCTTACCTCATCAAAAAGATGTCATGGCTTACTTCATCAATTGGTTAATTGCATATCAAGTCCCTCAATTATTTAGATTTAAAATTCAGATATGTATAATTAGATTTCTTTGTTACATACGTATTTACTTATGTAATTTTTCTAGGTAATTCGATCAACTTGGTTAATATTTGAAATTAAAATATATGTTTTTGAATTAGAGTCTTGTAAAAATAATAAAAGACTAACTTTTAAGTTTAGGGGCTAAAATGCAAAATTTTCTAAATATTTATGGTCAAAAATGGAAATTTTCAAAAGTTCAAGAACTAAAGTATAAATTTATTTTCTTCCTGATTTTTGGGGCGTTACAAGTTTCCTCCAGCTTCTTAAAAATACCAAAGACCTGATCCAAAATATTTTCATCAACAATGTATCTATGTTCATAAACTGTCACTAAAATGGTTCCTTCATACTTCCACTGAATGGACTCATGCAATTCCCTCGGACCAGGACTGCTCTGATTCCAATTGTCATGATCTTGAATCATCGAAATTAATATTGCCATTAAAATGAGATAACTGGGAAATATATGAGAAAGAAAAGGGTTGAGAAGCTAGAAGAAGGAGAAGATAAATTAGACTTTTAATTCATTCACTACTTGCCCTCCACAATTACAATAGGGTTAACTTATATAAGAGAAGCAAATGAAAAAAGATAAAAAAATGACAAAATTAGCACTAAACGACTAAAATGCAAAAATAATAATATTCCAGGGCTAGAGTTGAAAAACCATGAACAAGCATGTCTTGTTGTCCATCTCCAAATATGTGTTTTACCGGACAAAGCTCGCTACACAAAATGACGTCGCTCGATCTATAAATATAGTAGCCGATTATCCACTTCAAACTTAAGTATACATAGTTAAAATATGTCTATATTTGTGAACATGACATTATATTCTTAAAATTTATGTTATATAAAGGAACTTATATTTATATTTAAAATTAAATTATCGGATTCTTAAAATATTTGTACTTATATCCCTATAAAGATAATAAATTCTTAATTTTTTGTATTTATATTCTTAATAATCAATTAGTTTTTAAATATGCATTTGCTAAAAGATAAATCAATTAATTTTTTTAATATTCATATGTATACTTATCAAAATAATAAGAACACAAAACCAATAAAATATATTAATTTAGAAGAAGCAAAATACTGTCAAAGATTAATAAAGAAAAATGTTTTCTTCTCCATCCACTCCACCCCACACAATAGAACACACACCTTCATCCACAAAGTTAGTTAGCCACTCAAATGGCCAACAATGCGCAACACCATCATCGTCGCCTTTGCGGCTGTGTGCTTTTCGTTATTGATAAATGCTACACCACCTCTGTCACTGCCCGTCACTCCATCGCAACTGACCTTGACGACAAACTTCTCATCTCTCGCTCCTCCTTCCCCTATGATGTGGGCTTATTCGGTGGGCTACACTCGTGCATAATGACATTAATCACCCCAAAATTGAGCCGAAACGACTCTAGCACTTCATTATAGTTTGAAGTATGATTATGTTCCAAAATTGCACTCCAAACTGGGGGACTAAATGGTGTGACATAATGTGTCATGTCAAGAAGAAGTCACGATGGCGCGAAACTGACCGATGAGTGTCGAGAAGGCTTAAAGGTAAAGCTACCTTAGCCGTATTTGGTTCACCATTATATCTATATAGATAATTAGACATTGAGTAATATTTCATTGGAAAGGCACATGAGTCTAGGTTGCAATGTAGCAAGCGAAATGCAATTCGGAGGTCCAGAGACAAAGTTATGCTCAAAATAGTAGAGCTGCGCAGGTCAATATCGAATTTGCGCAATTCGATGCTAAAAGTAGATCGAATTTCGTGAGTTCGATCGAACCGCCTCAATTAGATCTAAGCCCAAAATTACCTTTAATCCCCTCTAATCATGCCTATATATACCACCTCACTTCCTACAAGTAAGGGGGACGGACGGAGAAGCCTTACATCGAATCCATGTAGATTCGACATTGATAGATCGAACTGAAGCCAATTCTATCTATCATCGATTAAACCAAGTCAGTTCGATACTCAATTAGATTGAACCCATATATGCCCTAAAAACTACATGAGTTAAGTTTTTCGAATCAAGAAGCAGATAGATGTTTCGATCATCCAACAAAGAGATATGATCGAAACCGTGAAGTCGCACTACGCAGTCTCAAATTTCACTGATTTGATATTTATAGATTGAATCCACGTGATTCGATACTCACATAGATCAAACCCATATATTCCATGAAAGCTACATGAGTCCGGGTCCATAATCAAGCAAGCGGATCGAGATTCCGACCCACCATTAAAGAGATATGATCAAAACCGTGGGGTCGCGCAATACAGAACCAAGTGAACCAAGCAGCCCTACCGGGGGTCGACCCAATAGAGGCAACTCAAAAGAGATAAATAAACTACGTTCGGCTTGATTCCCTCACTGGGATACGTAGGCAGCTTGGCACGATCCCAAGTTCAGTCCGAAATCATAAGTATCTAATGCCCTCGATTCGACAATCAAAGAGCATCGAATTTGTCCCATTCGACCGTTCCCTCAACTTGGCAATTTAGGGATTTTTCTCGTCATCTTGTATCTCCTTATGTGTAATATGTGTTCCGGACCAAGCTAGTCCATTCATTGTAATATGACATCATTATTTTGGTTAAGTCAGGCCCCATTGTATTGATTTCTCGGTGTATTATAACCTAGACGAAATAAGACCAAAATATTGGTGTCGTATGTGGGAACACCATTGCATTTACATTTAAGAGTCTGTTTACGTAAAATGGCAAAGAAAGGGAATGGACCAACGGGAAAAGAACCGCGAAGAGTCCCAGTAGCTATATCGAGATCGGGAAACAACTACGAAGTTGACAATATGGAATTATGTCCCAGGAAAACAAGGAGTGGTGCTAAGAGCAATAATCAAATCCACGATTCAACCAAGAAAACTAACATCATCGGAAGAAAGATTTGGGATTCTTCAATCCCAATCCTATACGTTAATCATTTACATTTCTGTTTAAATATTGACAGATTTCTAAAAAAGCGTGTGCCTTATCTTATTACAGGCAACGACTGAGAGGAGCTTCCTTTGTAGGGACAAATAACTACACTCCGAATAGTGTCATGATTTTTCTTACCCTTATGTGATATCGAGGAATCCTACCCAAAAGTGGTGTCGAATAACCCTACCCAAAAGCGATATCGAAGAATCTTACCGTAGGTGGTATCGAAGAATTTTAACCATGGTATCGAAGAATTTTACTCGTAGGTGGTATCGAAGAATCTCACCCTTATGTGGTATCGAAGGTCGGATTGCATTGATTATAAAACCAAGCAGGAACCAACAGGGCTGCCACCACATGGATACTACATACAGATGGATCTGCCACCAGTCATAGAGGAGGGGTTGGGATTCACCTCTTATCTCGAGATCGCAGAGAATTTGAATTCGCCATTAGTCTGAACTACATGGTGACCAACAATGAGGCCGAGTATGAAGTGGTTATAGTAAGAATTAAACTGGCGTTGGCGCTCAATGTTGAACATTTGGACAATGGCACACAATTCACTATCAAATGGACAAATGTAATCCACCAACAAGACATTGAAAAATTACCTCGAGAGGAGGATGAAAGACACTGGAAAAACCTGGCCAGAGGAGATCCAAGGAATATTATGGGCGTATAGGACAACCCTGAAAACATCGACGGGTGAAACACCTTTTGTTCTTGTTTACGACATTGAGGCTGTTCTACCTACCGAAATAGAAATGCTGACACACAAGATTCACGACTATGATCCCGAACAATTAGCCCGCTTACGTCAGATGGATCTGAACATGATAGGCACAACAAGGGAAAATGCGTACCAACACACTGTAGCTTTCAAAGCAGCAATGTCTAAAAGCTACGACAAAAGAGTTCAATTCCAAAGTTTTGAGGTAGGAGATCTGGTACTGAGAAGCGTAGCAGCAAAATAGCACATCGAAAGAATTTGAACCAAAATGGGAGGGGCCCTTCAAGATCATACAAACTAGCTCACGAGGGTATTATTACTTAGAGACTATACAGGGTGAAAAGCTAAAGCGACCTTGGAATGTGCAACATCATAGGCGTTATTATGCATAGGAGTAGAAATAATTGCGATCAAGAGCTAATAAACTGTATGAACTACGAAGGCTTGAGTCCCATGCAAAGACTGGGAAACGTAGGCACCTCGGTAAGAAACTGAGCCCAACCTTTTCCAAATTATTAAATGTATCTATCTATGTGAATGACGCATGTGAAGTCTTATAGAAATGATGCTGAAAATCCCAAATGAGGAACCAAGGAGTTCAACAACAAGACTTAACCCCTCATGCACCGCAAAGCGTCATGACGGAGGTACGTTTGCCCAAAACGGTTGAACAAAAAAATCACCCCTCATGCATGGCAAAGCGTCATGACGGAGGTACGTTTGGCCCAAAGGGATTGAACGCAAAAAAATCACCCCTCATGCACTGCAAAGCGTCATGACGGAGGAACGTTTGGCCCAAAACGGTTGAACGCAAAAAAAAAAAAAAGCATCCCTCATGCACCGCAAAGCGTCATGACGAAGGTATGTTTGACCTAAAGCGGTTGAACGCAAAAAAATCACCCCTCATGCACCGCAAAGCGTCATGACGGAGGTATGATTGCCCAAAAAGGCCAAATGCAAAGCTCATCCCAAGAACACCGCATTGCCCAAAGAGGCCAAATGCAAAGCTCATCCCAAGAACACCACAAAGCATCATGATGGAGGTATGATTGCCCAAAGAGGCCGAATGCAAAGCTCACCCCAAGAACAGAGCAAAATGTCATGACGGAGGTATGATTGCCCAAAATCTGTTGAACGCAAAGTTCACCCCTCGTGCACCGCAAAAGCGTCATGACGGAGGTACGCTTGGCCCAAAAGCAGTTGAACGCAAGTTCAACCCTCATGCACGACAAAAACGTCATGCCAAAACCACATTAGACCTTAAGTAGCCACACGCGGAAGGCAGCACCCTAAGAGCATACTCAATTCAAAAGGTTCAATAAAAGTAGGGGTGGCAATATGGATCTGGTTATGTGGATCATCTATATCTGATCCAGATTTATAGAACTGGATCCATATAAGGTTGAGATGTATCCCAACTCAACCAGGTTGAGTTGAGATCCACTTGAGCCGAGATCTATTTCCACCAGAAGCAGATCGAAAGTCAACTTAAATATCAACCCAAACCAGATCTCTATTATTTTTTAAAAACTCAATTTACGTAAAAAAATATATACTACAAAAAAAATACACACTACGCCCAAAATTCTTGAAAAAACACGCACTACACCTAAAACGCACACTATGACCGAAATTTACCAAAAAAGATACACGATAAACATAAAATTCACAAAAAATATTTTGTACTGTATATTTTTAGAAACTCGTTTTCAACAAGTGATACTACTTTTTCGAATGAAAACAGTAATCGAAGCATAACGTAAGACTAAAGTCTTATGCCGACGTGATTTTGGCGAAATTCCAACGTTTGGAGGGTGAAAACGTCATTTTTTATTTTCATCGGGATTTTTTTGTCAACGGAGCCCGTTTTCGACAAGTGATACCACTTTTTCAAGCAGAAACAACCATTTGATCAAAACGTTACGACGACGTGATTTTTGCCAAATTCCAACGTTTGGAGGAAGAAAACATCATTTTTCTATTTTCAACGGGACTTTTTTTTTAAGATTATGGATTTTTTTTTTTTGTGAATTTTGGGGGTGATAGATTATAATGTATTTTATAAAATTTTAGGGGTATTTGACTATTTGAACGATTTTAAAAGTTTAGGTTGAGTTGAAATTGGGTTGAGAATTTCAACCTGAGAAGTTCTTCTTAGATTGAGAAAAAGTTGATGTTGATTGAGATTGAGTTGAAGTTGATATAATAAACTCAATCCTATCTCAACTCAACCTTTTGGATCTCAACCAGATTCAACTAGTTGAACCATATTGTCACCCCTAAATAAAAGAATGCAATGCATTAAATGGATATGCAATTAAAAATAGACAAAATGCGATTGAGAAAAAAATTAATTTTAGTCAATGATACAGTAAAGTATACAGTAAAGCATGTATCAAAAGACTATGATATCAAACCACAAAATCGGTTTCATAAGAGAACCGTTACAGAAGTGACATGCAAAAATTTCAGTAAAAAAAGGCCTAATATCATCAAAATGGTATATCCAAGTATCGCTACTCGGCGGACGACTGGGGGGACTCGGAACGAAGGACAAGACCCACTGAATGAGCAAAATTGGCACACTTTACCTGAATCTGATCCTCTATAAGCACAAGTTCATCCGTTTGCACCTAACCTTCGGGCAATGCAATTACATTTCCCTCTGGTACAAAACAAACGTGTCCAAAACGTCTACCCGAAGCGGTACGACAAACGTGTCCAAAGTGGCACCAAACCGTCTACCCGAAGTGGTACGATGCAAATCTACCCGAAGTGGTATAATGCAAATCTACCTGAAGAGCATCAACCCGACAAGATAAGATGCAAACCTAAAGTCCCAAAAATGAAATATTGGCCCGGAGTGGCCAGATGAAAAATAAAATATTGGCCCGAAGCGATCAGATGAAAATATGAAATATATTGGAAATGAACATCGGCCCGTCATGGTCAGAAACAAACCAAAAACCATAAAGGATAGACATCTGCTGGCAAAAGCATGATGCAAACAACATATCCATATGCCTGAAAGGCTGGATATGGCAATAGACTTCACATGGAAAATTAGTTACATCTACCCAGCATGGTATGATGTAAATCTACCCAAAACAACATGATAAACATCTAATTATCACAATACAATGAGAACGTGTCCAAAGGAGCACAACTGGCAACTACCCAGCTTGGTACGATAAAAATCTGCCCAAATGAGTGCATATTTAAACTACTATAAAAGTATTATCACCTCAAGAGGTGCATATATCCATTCGTCGAATTAGCCATCAACGCCGAAGAGCAATAACATGTAACATCACAAAGTCCCATAAACAAAACGCGAGCAATCATTGAACAAGAATGCAACAAAATATCCAAACAGTAGCGATGCAATTCCGGATAGTCAAAATTGAAATTGCATAATAGATATTTATGCCAGAGCCTCATGATTCACATCTTGGCACAACTTCGCCTCTTTTCACCGTATTCGACCGGGATAAAGGCAAATCGAAGGCCTTCGTCAAGATGGCCTCTCGCTTAGTCAAGGCGCTTAATGGCAGGACCATGTGTTATCTAAACCATCAACCTTTCAAAGTCAACAACGTTTGACTCCAGAAGTACCTGCAAAATCGTATTATGCGAATAACTTTACTCAATGGAGAGCTCCTTAAGAGTAGAACGCCTAGTAGTCTTCTCAGCTTGTGGCTAATCATTCCATTGGCTCCTAAGAGGCCAAAAAGGGTATGCACCAGACCGATAAAAAGAATCGAGCAGACTATGAACCAAAGCGGATAAACTTCTAAGCGACCAAGTCGCCGCAAAAAGGCTAATATACATTTACTCCATCGTCGAGAAACAAAAATACTTGACGTGTACGAAGTTGTACAAATCTCAATTTCACATATCATTCAAGAGACAAACAAAATGGCTACCAACGCAGTACACATGTTCATGTTACACAAGTGAGGATGATAAAACAAGTACATGCGGAAATTCAGCTCAACATAAAAGTCATAGAGCTCCAGAGAGATGGACACTTCGCCTAAAATGGCAAGTGCTAACCGAAAACCCCACGAGATGAAGAAAATGCGACGAACACTCTGTCCCAAGTGACAAGTGACAAGTGCCAATCGTAAATCCTGAAAAATGAAAACGGGACGGACACTCTGTTCGAAGCAAGTGATAACCGCAAATCTCAAAAAATAGACAACGGGACGCACACCAAGTCTGAGACGACATGTGCTAATCATATATCCCAAAAATAAGATACAGTGGGTAGACATCTAATCTAAAAAGACAAATGATAACTATACAACCACAGAGAAGCAAGGATGTCACGGCGCACATGATCATATAAAATATCCAATGAAGGAGTGGGAAGACATAGAGACCACGCACACCGATTGACTAAAGAGAAAACATACAACCCTCCACAAGTGTGGAATGGCGTTCGAATTGTCAAAATAAAGTAGAATGCGATAACAGCAATTGAAAGAAAAGGCAACGAAAACGAGCCAAGCAAGCAGGCGAACCATCGCAAGATCGAACAAAACTCATTCGATCGCAACACCAACATTAAAAAGGATACACATTAGTTATTTTTCATAACAAGCGCAAATAAAAAGAGAGGTTTTGAACGTGATTTAAAGCTCGACTCGATAGACCTGAGGCAGTATGCTTGTGATCCACGCCTTTCAGACCCTGCATCCCAATCGGGGGCATGATTTTCAACATAACAAAATCAGATCTTCAAGGCCCATTGAAATTGTACATCGAATATGATAAATTCGGTGTTGAACGAGCATCGAACGACTTAGATTTGATCTAAAGGATCGATCGAATCATCCCAATTCGATGCACTTTTTCCAACTACTATTGGGGCCCGCGGAATGAGGGTTATAAATATCCCGTCCTCTGACATTCTAAAGGGATTCAAGACTAGCTCGAACCTACTCAAGATCGAATCCTTAGCATTCGATACTCATCATTCGATCGAGGTCTCTACATTCGATACTCTCAATTTGATCGGAGCGAATCGATTCAATACTCAGCAACTCTACTCAGTCCTACATCGAAGGACACCAATTCGATACACTTATAGATCGAAGGACCCAGATTCAATACTGGACCACTCAACGCTCACTGTATCGAACATACCTGATTCGATACAGCCTAGATCGAATCCCTGTAATTCGATACACTCCAGATTCGATATAGACCAATTCGAGATACCCTGTATCAAATCCATCCGATTCAATTGTTGTCATATTCGACCTATCATGGATCGAACATCACAGATTCGACCTATCTTGGACATTTAGTCAAAACAACACCTTAAGGTAAGTGCAAACTAGATCACTACCCATGGCGCGATGTTCATAAAGCAGATCACTAGCACACAAGTGTGTGCATCGCATCAAGCTAGATAAAAGTTATTTGGCAACCGATCCTCCGAATCACGGCTCCCAAATAAGGGGCATATTTTGAAGCCACACAAGATTTTTATAATTTGGCACCCGCTCTTGAATCAAGACTGACTCCCAAATGGGGGAACTATATGATTTGGGCTTATTTGGTAGGCTACACTGGTGCATAATGACATTAATCACCCCAAAATTGAGGTGAAACGACTCTAGCACTTCATTATAGTTTGAAGTATGATTATGTTCCAAAATATCACTCCAAACTGGGGGACTAAATGGTGTGACATAATGTGTCATGTCAAGAAAAAGCCACGATGGCACAAAACTTATCGATGAGTGTCGAGAAGACTTAAAGGAAAAGCTACCTTAGCCGTATTTAGTTCACCATTATATCTATATAGCTAATTAGACATTGAGTAATATTTCATTGGAAAACCACATGAGTCTAGGTTGCAACGCAGCAAGCGAAATGCAATTCGGAAGTCTAGAAACAAAGTTATGCTCAAAATAGTAGAGCTGCGCAGGTCAGTATCGAATTTGCGAAATTCGATACTAAAAGTAGATCGAATTTCGTGAGTTCAACCGCCTCAATTTGATCTAAGCCCAAAATTACATTTAAGCCCCTCTAATCATGCCTATATATACCCCCTCACTTCCTACAAGTAAGGGGGACGGACGGAGAAGCCTTAGATCGAATCCATGTCGATTCGACATTGATAGATCAAACTAAAGCCAATTCTATCTATCATCGATCGAACCAAGTCAATTCGATACTCAATTAGATTTAACCCATATATTCCCTGAAAGCTACACGAGTTAAATTTTTCGAATCAAGAAGCGGATCGAGATTTCGATCATCCAACAAAGAGATATGATCGAAACCGTGAAGTCGCGCTATGCAGTCTAGAATTTCACTGATTCAATATTGATAGATCGAATCCAAGTGATTCGATACTCACGTAGATCGAACCCATATATTCCCTGAAAGCTACATGAGTCAGGGTCCATAATCAACAAGCGGATCGAGATTCCGACCTACCATTAAAGAGATATGATCAAAACCGTGACGTCGCGCAATACAGAACCAAGTGAACCAAGCAGCCCTACCAGGGGTCGACCCAATAGAGGCAACTCAAAAGAGATAAATGAACTACGCTCGGCTTGATTCCCTCACTGGGATACGTAGGAAGCTTGGCACGATCCCAAGTTCAGTCCGAAATCATAAGTATCTAATGCCCTCAATTCAACAATCAAAGAGCATCGAATCTGTCCCGTTCGACTGTTCCATCAACTTGGCAATTTAGGAATTTTTCGCGTCATCTTATATCTCCTTATGTGTAATAGGTGTTCTGGACCAAGCTAGTCCGTTCATTGTAATAGGATAGCATTATTTTGGTTACGTTAGGCCCCATTGTATCGATTTCTCGGTGTATTGTAACCTCGACGAAATAAGACTAAAATACCCTACTTTATGCTCGTCGCAATCAAGGCTGGTAACCTCCCCCCATCGGGCTTAAAAATTCGCGACTTCGAGATCTTCTTCGCCAGAATCAAAGTCCCCGACTTCAAGATCTACAAATCCTTTGCCGGACTCAAAATCCGCAACTCCAATCGCGTGCGGTATAGATGGAGTCGCAGAGGTGAGGTAGGAGTTTGAAGCGTTCGTTGACGGGGTGGGGTGGCCTGGTGGGGGGTGTCTGTCAGAGGTTTGAGGAAGAAGATGAGTTTTTATTTTTAATTACAAATTAATAATATTAGATTTTATTGATATGTTAATGTTGATTTAATTTTATTATTTGAAATTCAAATATAATTAGATTTTTACAAATGATTTTTTACTTCTTAAGTACAACAACATTAATAATTACTCTTCATCAACTTAACTTATTCTTAAGTATATAAATATAAATATCTAAAATCTAATAAATTTTTTTAAAATTAATTATTTTTCTCAAATAATTTTTTATTAGTTATATATTACATATGAAAAGCCATGTGTAATGGGTCAAATTCCTTAAATTTGGGTCAACAACGAGCCACTTAGGTAATTTGGGGGCGACAGTTGGAATATCCTCTGCAGGGTATCAAAATTGGGAGGCGGAAACAAATTGTGATACAAAATAGAAGAGTGATAAGTTATGACTTATGATATCACAAGTGACAATCTCCCACCATAAGGTATCAAAGTTTTTGTCTTGCTTCCTTAAAACTCCATAGAGTATCTTTATAACTAGGGGTGTGAAACGGGTGGCGAGTACCTGTCCCATCCCGCCATTACCCATGACTAATAGGTTAACTCGTCACGTACCCCCGGCGCGGTGGACGGGTACTCGCCTCCGTCCCATCTAGTAGCGGGACGGGAGCGGGTTCAATTTATGGTACCCGCCAGAAAATTAGGGGGAAAAAAAGCTGAAGTGAGTGCTAGTTAGGCTTCACATTTGTAAGTTAAAAAAAACATTTTTTTCCTTATAAAGAATGTGAATATTTGGACTTTCAGCGTGTAAGTTTCAAAAAGATAACTTTTTTTTTCCTATTATAATTTATAAAGAAGAAAACGGGCAGAGCATATGTAACAAGGTAAGTTTTCAACAAAAATCCTTTTTTTTTTTTTTTTTTTTATTCTAAGGCACTTGTGTAAGTCTTGAAGAATTTTTCGTTTCTTCTTGTTCTAAGGCACAAAAACTTGTGTTATTCAGAGGTTGATTTTGGGTTTGAAATGAATGATATTGTTGCTATTGATGTCATAATATGTTGATGCCGAAAAAGGTCTCGAATCGAAGCATAAAAACCAAAAAAATTAAAAAATTAGGTTTTTTGGTTGCTGGTATAACGAGGCGGGTACCCGTACCCGCCAAAGTGGGTATCCGCCTGAGACGCGTACCCGTGAGGGTGGGTACTAGGGGTGTTTGCGGACGGATTTTGGCGGATGAGCACAAAAAAATCCACCATATCCAAGTTTAGCGGTTTATCAATTTTTCAAACTGTGCATGTGCATTTATTTTGCAACCCATGCGGGTTCCGGTTGGGCGGGGTGGCGAGTTTAAGGCTAAAAACAAAACTAAAAAGTATGAAGAAATAAGTTCATACGATTAATATTTATGAAAAACAATCACGTAACACTAAAATTAAGTAAGCAAAAAAATAAAATTATAGTATAGTATTCATAACTTCTATATTTATAAGATGACACAATTATTTACTAATATATATATATATATATATATATATTGTCATATAGTTAGATATGAATGAAAATTTACATCTTGACTCTTATCATTCAAGTATATTTAACTCGTAAATTTGAAGGCATCCATTAGTAATTGAAATATAAAAGATTTAACATGATATATTAGGCATAGAACTATAAAACCAAATGCCCTCTTTAACAAATTAACTAAACATATTTATTGAAATTTTCATCTCTTATTTATTTACTATTGGAATCTTATAATAAAAGAAATACTGGTGGCGGGGTGACGAGGTAAATCCACCACCCGACCGATGATGGGCGAGTTGCCACAAAATCAACTCGCATACATGTGCAAAAAGATAAAATCATGCCGGGTGCGGGTGAGAACGGGCGGGTGAGCGACTTTTTGAACACCCCTAGAGGGTACCCTCCAAATATCTGGCGGAGGTGGGTAGCTTTTTCCGCTACCCGTCGCTGTGGGTAACCGCAGGTCAGTACCCGTACTCGCGGGTAGTGGCCCCGCCCACACCCCTATTTATAACTATTCAAACAATACAAGACAAACATATTTCTAATACTTTGTTTTTTAAAAAGTTTTTGAAAGTGCAAGTTTTCTGGATGTTAGGATAACATTGAGATTTTCAATGTTAGAGTAACATTGCACGTCCAGAAACTGTTTTACAATCTAGTTATTATTATTATTATTGTTTTGCCTTATTCACTTAACTAACTGAGTTCCACAGTTGTAGTTGTCTTTGATTATTATTCAGGAAACAAACTTGCATTAGGTTGGACGCTCAAAGTTTCCAAGATGAGAAGTTTCCTTAATTAAAGCAAACGGCTTATAAAAGGAAAGAAGAAGTCTAGTGCGACTAGGAAAGCTTCCAAGGGAAAGTCCTGAATTGAAGAAGGAGTCTTTCCTTAGCTAGATCACTGGCGAAGGAACTATTATTCAAGAAGGACTGCGAGAACAAGGAAGAGGAGTTCGAGAAGGAAACAAAGAGAATTACCAACCGTGTACAACACACCTTGAAGTCAAAGATCAAGAACCTATATATAGGTGTGAAGTACATCAAGACAAACAACAAGACAAGAGCTAATCAATCCGAGAGATTAATTTACAATTGTTGAGTGTTGTCTTGCTTTAGCAAAGTTTTTAAGTTGTTAGAATAGATCTAAGAGTGAGGAGCTTTTAGAGATAGTCGAAGCAACTCTTGTGTGCTTTGCTTAGTTTGAACAATTCGAGAGTGAGGAGCTTGAGAGTTGTGAGAACGCCTTTGTTAAACCCTTGTGGTATTTTGCCTACGGCTCGGAAGTTAATATAATCCTATATTCACTTCTTAAATTCGTGTTTGTTTATTCCGCTGCAAACTGTTACTCTGGTCTGCTGTTAAAGTAACATCGTCGAACTAACAGCGAACACAAACTGCTGTTAGAACTTCAGTGTTAAGTTAACATCAACAACGTATCAACCCGATCCACAATTTCAATTGGTATCAGAGCCAAGCACCAACTTCACCGGTGTTTGGCGTTGATACGACAAGATGGACAGCTCCAACCCCAATACCAGCAGGTTGCCGGTATTGGAAGGTCCCAACAACTATGCCTACTGGAAGATCAGACTCAGAGTCCACATCAAATCCATCGACCTCAAAGCTTGGGAAGCTGTACTAGAAGGCTATACCATCCCTTTTCTGCCAAGAGATGGAGATGCTGACCTGGTGCCAAAGCCAAGGGGACAATGGACAGCCGCTGAAATTGCTCTCTACAACTACAATGAGAAGGCTCTCAATGCTATTTTTAGCTGGATAGGTAATCATATGTTTAAACTTGTTCAAACTTGTGATACTGCTAAAGCTGCATGGGAAACACTTGAGTTACATTGTGAGGGTGATGTGGCTGTGAGGGATTTTAAGTATAGGAAACTTTTGAGAGACTTTGAGAAGATTGAGATGGGAGAAGAGGAAACTATTGATAGTTATTTTGAGAAACTTCTTGATATATCTAATCAATGTCAGAACTTAGGTTTTGTGATTCCTAATCAGACCATGGTGTATAAAGCCTTTAGAACACTATCTTCTAAGTTTACAGTCAAAAGAATTGCTATGAATGAGTCTAAAGATCTTGCCAACATGAGTTTCCAGACCTTGATGAACACTATGAAAGAATTTGAATTAGAATTCCTAGGAAAGTCTAGCAAGCAATTAGCTTTAGCCCTTCTTGGAACTAGTTCAGATTCTGCAGGTAGTGATGAGGATGAATATGAGTTGATCTCTTCTAACTATGGCAATATTACCAAAAAGTTTAGTAAATTAGGTTTCAAAGGTAAACAGAAAGAAAAACTAACTGGTAATGATGGCCCCGGTTACAAGAAATTGCCCCCTAATTTTGTTAAGTACATGGCATCTAAGAGCACACCTCAAGATGTAGAAAAATTAAAGGATGTTCAGTGCTATGAATGTAAGGGGTATGGTCACTATAAACATGAATGTGCTAACACCCTCAGAACAAGAGGGAATTCTCATTGGGTTTGTGTAGATGACTTCAATGAAGATGATTTTGAATCTGGAACAAGTACCGAAGAACACTCAGAGGAAATCAAAACTGCTGCGCTATGCACAAGGATCACCTGGACCAATGAAGACTCCAGAAATTGCCTAGGATCACAATGTTACTCTAACATTGGTGAACCAACAGCAAAGCAGGAAATCTTTTTTGGAGACTGGAACAGCAATGATTCCCAGGTTATCTCTGATGAACTCTCTGATTGTGATGATACTAACTTTGACTGTTTTCATGGTACAGTTGATCTAGAAGAAGAGTACTCCCAAGAAGAAGAATTATCCCAGGAGGAGATTCTTGATGATCTGCACACAACATTCCTCAGGCTTGAGAGAGAGAATGTGAAACTCATAAAGAAGAACAAAGCACTGACTCATGACATCGAGTGTCTGAAAAACATGTTGAAACTCTATGAAAGAGATCTTGACAAAGCTGAAGCTGAGTTGAAAGAGGTAAAGGATAAACTCAAGAAAGACACACAGATCATAGCTAAATGGAATGCAGGTACTTCCAAACTTGATGAGGTACTAAGCATGGGAAATTCAGGTTCATGTGGTCTGGGATTTGTTGAGAAACCTTCCTCTTCTATTGTAAATTCTGCCTATCTATCTTCTAGCTTTGTTAAAGAATCTGATTCTAAGAGTTTAGGTACCATCAACACTGTGAGAAGTAAACCTACTTTTATCTGTCAATACTGTTACCAACCAGGCCACATAAAACCATTCTGTAGAAAATTTATAAGAGAATGTGGTAAGAAAACAGTTACTGAACCCAATGTTAGAACAACAGCAGTTTCTGATGTTAGACCAACATTAGGTTCAAGACAGAAAGGTAGAACTTGGGTTGAAAAAGTTAAGACCCCTAAGATTAAAGTTGTTTGCAATGTTGTTTTCTCTGCTGTGTATTCTAACCTTTCAGGTAAGTGGTACTTCGACAGTGGATGCTCAAGACACATGACAGGCAACATTGACAATCTTGTGAATATGGTTTCCTTGAGTACTGGCACTGTGACCTATGGTGGTGGTACAAAAGGGAAAATCATTGGAAAGGGGACACTGAATGTTGATGGATTTCCACCCCTGAAGGATGTGTTGTTGGTTGATGGGCTACAGGCAAACTTAATCAGCATCAGTCAACTATGTGATGATGACTTGCTGGTTACATTTGACAGTTCATCTTGTGATGTTTATGATAGTGATAATGTACTTGTTATGACAGGTACTCGGTCCAAGGACAACTGCTACCTAGCTCAAGAGGAAGCAGAGTGTTTCCATGATAAAATAGATGACTTGGACATGTTCACTACAGGAACCTTGAGAAATTGCAAAAAGTTGATGCTGTAAGAGGCTTACCTAAGCTATCTTGCCCAGGTAAGCTTGTCTGTGGTGATTGTCTCAAGGGTAAACAAACTAGAGCAGTTCATGCCCCCCTACAGGTACAGAATGCTAATCCTAGATCTAGTAGGTGCTTTGAACTGTTACATATGGACTTGATGGGTCCCATTGAGGTGAGTAGTCTGAATGGTAAGAAATTTGCCTTTGTTATTGTAGATGACTTCTCTAGATATACTTGGGTAAAGTTTCTTAAAGAAAAGTCAGAAGCTTTTGATCAGTTCAAAATTCTTTGTGCTAGTATTAAAAACTTATATGACTCTTCTGTGACTAAAATTAGGTCTGACCATGGTAAAGAATTTGAGAATGCTAGTTTTGATAACTATTGCAATGTTAAAGGAATTTTCCATGAATACTCAGCACCTAAGACACCTCAGCAGAATGGGATTGCTGAAAGGAAGAACATGACACTTCAAGAGATGGCCAGAGTCATGCTGAATGCCAAAAATATATCCAAGAGACTCTGGGCTGAAGCTTTAAACACTGCTTGTCATATTAGTAACCGGGTGTACCTCAGACCTGGAACTAACATGACTCCATATGAACTCTTGAAGGGTGTGAAACCAAATATTGCACATTTTCATGAATTTGGATGTGACTGTTATCTGCTAAATGACAGGGATTATCTTAATAAATTTGATCCAAAAAGTGAAAAATGCATCTTTGTAGGATACTCTGCCAATAGTACTTCCTTTAGAGTCTACAATCCTAGATTGAAGACAATTCAGGAATCAGTGAATGTTGTGTTTGATGATTTCATACTTGATACAGGTACTGGTAATATTAATGTCTCCAATGTTGAACCAACAGTGGAGATTGATGATGTTACTCCTTCCAATGGTACTCCAACATTGGACCATGAAGCTGGAAATGCAGAACAGGAGACAGAACCCAATGTTAGACTAACACCAGCTAGATCTGATGTTAGACTAACAGCAGAAGATTCTGACTCTGAAGTTGAAGCTGTCACTGGATCTAGAAGGGACCCTCCAGCTAGGATTCAGAAAGACCATCCAGCATCACAGGTAATAGGTGAGATCACTGAACGGGTAAGGACACGCAACAAAGAAAGAATTGACTATAGTGATATGGTCAAGATGTGTGTCTGCATGAATTTCACTTGTACTGTTGACAATGCCTCATGTTTTGTTTCCTCTATTGAACCTAAGAATGTGACTGAAGCCCTTCTTGATAACTTTTGGATTAATGCCATGCAGGATGAACTATTACAGTTTACTAAGAACTGTGTTTGGAAGTTGGTACCTAGACCACCTAGTGTAAATATAATAGGAACTAAATGGATCTTTAAAAACAAAAGTAATGAGGAAGGAGTCATAGTTAGGAACAAAGCTAGACTGGTTGCTCAGGGATACACTCAGGTTGAAGGTGTAGATTTTGATGAGACTTTTGCTCCAGTTGCTAGGATAGAATCTATTAGATTACTCTTAGCCATTGCATGCTGTCTTAAGATAAAACTATACCAAATGGATGTTAAGGGTGCTTTTCTTAATGGGCTGATTGATAAGGAAGTATATGTTGAACAGCCTAAGGGATTCACAGATCCTAAGTATCCAAACCATGTGTACAAGCTTGAAAAAGCCCTTTATGGTCTTAAACAAGCACCTAGAGCATGGTATGAAAGGCTTACAAAATTTCTATTAAGTCTTGGTTTTGTTAGAGGTGGAAGAGATAGAACTCTGTTTGTTTTAAAGAAAGATTCTCATATCTGTATTGCTCAAATCTATGTTGATGATATTGTGTTTGGCTCAACTAACAATTCTATGTTAGAAAAGTTTGTTGAATCAATGACAGGGCAGTTTGAAATGAGTATGATGGGAGAATTGAATTTCTTCCTTGGTCTTCAAGTGAAACAAACAGGTACTGGCATATTCCTTTGTCAGGAAAAGTATGCAAAGAATTTGGTAAAAAGGTTTGAATTAGCAGATTCAAAGCCTTGTAAGACTCCCATGGCATCTGCAGTGAAGATGGCCAGGGATGATACTGGTGTCAATGTTGATCCAACATTGTACCGTTCAATGATAGGAAGCTTGTTATACTTGTCTGCTTCAAGACCTGATATTATGTTCTCTGTGTGTGTATGTGCAAGGTACCAGGCATGTCTAAAGCAGTCACATCTGATTGCTGTGAAGAGAATACTTAGATACATTTCTGGCACTTTGGCCCTTGGCATATGGTACTCTTATGATACTAACACAAATCTTGTAGGTTTCAGTGACTCAGATTGGGCAGGTGATACTGATGACATGAAGTCTACAAGTGGAGGATGTTTTTATCTGGGGAACAACTTGGTCTCATGGTACAGTAGAAAGCAAAACTGTGTGTCACTATCCACTGCTGAGGCTGAATACATTGCAGCAGGTAGTTGTGTCACCCAGTTGGTATGGCTCAAACATATGCTACTGGACTATGGGTTGGACAGTGATACCTTACTTATGTTTTGTGATAACCTTAGTGCTATAAGCATCTCTAAGAATCATGTTCAGCATTCTAGGACAAAACATATAGACATTATGCATCACTTTCTGAGAAACATGGTAGAAGACAAGCTTATTGACATTGAACATATAGAAACTAACAATCAGCTTGCTGATATGTTCACTAAACCATTAGATACTGAGAGGTTCTTCAGTCTGAGGAACTCTCTTGGCATGTGCATTGTTTAGAGATGTTAGTTCACCAGTGTTGACATAACACCACTGTCTAGCATTGGTTATTGGTTGTGGTGTAGCTGTAATTCTTTTATGTTCCTTTTTTGCATTCTTCTTTCTTGCATATTACATCTTTGTTAGAGAAACTGTTGGTTGTGTGGTTAATCTGTATGAATAGCTAAGGTGATTGGTGAACAGGTACATATCAAGAGTTTTGGAAAGAAATAACTCTGATGTTAGTCTGTGAATGTTAACCTAACATCATGGGAGAAGCTGGGATACACAGAGCTCACTACTCTGATGCTATTCAGTTGTGACTTATCCATGTTAGGTTTGACAAGGTATGAAGAGAAGCTGGGGTACATGATGTTGAAGGCCTCATTGTCATTCAGTTGTGCTTATTTTCATATTTTTGTCTATGGCCAAGGTTTTTACATGATAGTGATCTTTCCTACTGGGGTGTATAAAGTTTAGACTGTGTGCATTCAGTAGCATTGATTACTTAGTATTTCCTTGATAAACAGGTTAGTAAACAAGTATGCATGAGGAGTTGGGGTGGAGAAATATTTGATAAAAGTGTTGTCTTCATTCAATTTCTTTGTACTTGCCTGATCTGTAGCTGATGGTTAAGTTGCTGGGGTGTGTGGAGTCCTGTGCTGCCCACATTCAGTGATGAGACTGTCCTTTAACATTCATCAGTTTTTTATTCAAAAGAGTTTCTAAAAATAGTGAAAGTTAAAGATAAATTGATATGTCCTGATCCCAGTTACCAAGGCGGTTTGTATGTGGTTACCATCTCTCAGATGTTAATCTAACATGGTTGCATTCATTCTAGTTCTGCATATTTCCTTTTGTCGGTTTGGGCTTAGGGGGAGTAGTTAAGTATCTTGTGTTGAGGCATACTTCTTGGGTGACCAGCTACAGGTAAAAGCACTATGTTTTGTGATCTTCTTGCTGTGGGAAAATCCTTTCCCTGGATAAGTATATCCTCTGTGTTTTTCCCTGTTTGATTTGTCACTTGCTTATACTGATGATCTTAAGCTTTGTCATTGTACCTGTGTACGTGGTTGAAGCTTCAGATTAGTACAGGAATATCTCACGCTCTCACAAGATGATGCTACTTTGGATGAAGCCCTGCACCTCCTACTTCCCTCCCTGATGTTAACTTGCCAATGTTAGTCCAACATTGTAACAGTATAACTTATAAGTTTTCAGGTATGAAGACTGCTCTGGTTACGTGTTAACCTAACACTGACACGTGGTAAGAATAACATGTAGGGGACGTGTGATAGTGGTCAGATTATTATGGTAACATGTTACAACACCACTATTCCATGCTCTTCATCTGAATCATATATATAATTTGCCCTAATTTCTTCTTCATTCTAACGCTAACAACTGTGCAAAGCAAATTACTCTCTAAATTTTCAAAATCTTCAATCTTTTATCTCAAAGTTACTCTAACAATGGCACGCAAGTCCAATATTGATGCTCTTGCAGAAGCAGCTGCGCAAATCGAGCGAGCGCCACGACGCAGTACCAGACGCACCGCCGCTGAAACCACAGTCGCCTCCTCTCCAAAGAGGAAAGCTACCACTCAACGGCGCAAGGGCAAAAAGATTTCAAAGAAAGATGTTGGTTCAACATCAGATGCTGTCGAGCAAGCCCCTGCTCTCACCAATCCTGATATCGAGGTAACAATGGCTAACCCTACTCCGAGTATACCTGCTGATGTTGATGTTGGTATTGAGGGGGAGAATGAGGCCCCTGTGATTGGGTTGGGTAGTGCTGTGATTGAGCCAACTGAGGCTAATGTGGTTGAGGAAGTGGTGGAGCCAACTGTGGCTAGTTCTGTTGAGCCTAATGAGGCTAATGATGATGAGCTTGCTGCTGATGAGGAGAGTGGACATGCTACTGGTGAGCATGATGAGGATTTGTCTGAGGAGATTGCTGCTGATGGCAATCTTGGTGTAAATAATGGGGTTACTTCTGAAGGTAACCAAGCTGTTGTGAGTGATCAACCAACTGAGGTTGAAGGAGAAGAAGAGGATGAGGATGAAAACCTTTCCTTGGCTGCCCTTGCAAATGCTGCCAGGAAGAGGAAGGGTAAGGAGGTGATGGCTGAGTCTCCTGAGGATGAGTCAGAAGAAGAAAAAGAAGAAGAAGAGGTTGAGGAGGAAGAGGAAGAGGAAGTTGAGGAAGAAGAGCTTGTGGCTGATGAGCCAGAGGAAGCTGATGTTACTCTAACATCAGATGATGATCAGTTTACTGATCTGATGATGAAAGAGTATCCACATGAAGCTTACTCTGACTTCTATGTGTCTCCTGATGCTGAGGAGCAATGGGAGGCATACCAAGCCAGGGTAATCCACAAGGAAAGGGCTATTGAGGAGGGTATTTTCAAAGAAAACAGGGTGTTTGAGTTGTTTGAGGCTAGAGGAGTCTTGGGCTCTGTGCAGAATCTGTCTTCATATGTTCCTGATGTAGTGAGAGAGTTCTACATGAATCTCTCTGAGTGGGTGATCAACCTGGATTCTCCTAAGTATGGGAAGGCTTGGGTGAGGAAGAAGATCTATGACATCACTCCTGCCATGATCAATGAGGCTTGGGGGCTTCCTGATCCTGAAGAGTCTGAGGATCCTACTATGGAGGAGATCATCACTGATCTTACAGGTGGTCTCACTAGGCAATGGAGAGAGAGCTTTCCCACAACCAGGCTGACTTCTCTTAGTGCCATCCTTCACAAAATCAGCACTTACAATTGGCTTCCTTCTTCCAACACTACTGTGATGACAAAAGAGTCAGCAAAGTTGGTGTACAAGCTGAAGAATGGACTGAGTGTAAACATTGGTGAAAAAGTGCTGAGACACATGGAGGAAGTCACTACAAAGCCCAAAGGAATCCTTCCCTATCCCTCTCTGATCTCATGCCTATTGGTGAAGCAAGGCTTCAAAACCAAGAAGACTGAAGGATGGATCAGCAACAAGGCTGTAATGTCAATCACCAGGAGCTACTTCACTAATGTGAGGATCCAGGATTTGCCTTGGAACCCTCAAGGAGAAGCTGGTCCCAGCAGGAAGAAGAAGAAGAAGACACACAAGTTTGCTGCTTCTTCAGTTCCAGTGAGCAGTGGTGACAGCTGCTCAGTGATTGCAGATGCTTTTGTTGAGGAAACCTTGGTCTGGCTGGATAGGGAGTACAAGGACACCCAGAGAGAAATAGCTGACAAGCAAGTCAGACTACAGGAACTGGACAGCTTGAGGAAACACTTGAAGGATCTACCTTCCTCACAAAAAGGGGGAGAGTAGATCAAATTTCAAAATTTCCTGCAAGTTTTTTAGTTTCTGTTTCTAATGCCTTTTGAACAATTGTTTTCTTTTTATTCTGATCAAGGAGTCTGTTCCTTGCTGCTAGTATGGACTGTAATTAAGTACTTTTTAATTTTGGGTACTTAGTGTTTCTGCTTATGCTATTATTGAACTGTGATTACTGGTACTAACTCTGTTTTGCAGGTGTTAACTTTCTGATGTTAAACCAATATTGATAAAGCTGGATGTTATAACATCGAGAGTATCAGTGTTAGAATAACATTGGATTAGTCCCTTCTGATATTCAGGGGGAGAGTACTTAGTTTTTCATTGTTATGATATAATGAAGTTTTTCTGAATAATTTGATCTGATAAGAACTGTTTCTTAGGTTTTGTGATTAAGGCAAAAAGGGGGAGATTGAAAGTGCAAGTTTTCTGGATGTTAGGATAACATTGAGATTTTCAATGTTAGAGTAACATTGCACGTCCAGAAACTGTTTTACAATCTAGTTATTATTATTATTATTGTTTTGCCTTATTCACTTAACTAACTGAGTTCCACAGTTGTAGTTGTCTTTGATTATTATTCAGGAAACAAACTTGCATTAGGTTGGACGCTCAAAGTTTCCAAGATGAGACGTTTCCTTAATTAAAGCAAACGGCTTATAAAAGGAAAGAAGAAGTCTAGTGCGACTAGGAAAGCTTCCAAGGGAAAGTCCTGAATTGAAGAAGGAGTCTTTCCTTAGCTAGATCACTGGCGAAGGAACTATTATTCAAGAAGGACTGCGAGAACAAGGAAGAGGAGTTCGAGAAGGAAACAAAGAGAATTACCAACCGTGTACAACACACCTTGAAGTCAAAGATCAAGAACCTATATATAGGTGTGAAGTACATCAAGACAAACAACAAGACAAGAGCTAATCAATCCGAGAGATTAATTTACAATTGTTGAGTGTTGTCTTGCTTTAGCAAAGTTTTTAAGTTGTTAGAATAGATCTAAGAGTGAGGAGCTTTTAGAGATAGTCGAAGCAACTCTTGTGTGCTTTGCTTAGTTTGAACAATTCGAGAGTGAGGAGCTTGAGAGTTGTGAGAACGCCTTTGTTAAACCCTTGTGGTATTTTGCCTACGGCTCGGAAGTTAATATAATCCTATATTCACTTCTTAAATTCGTGTTTGTTTATTCCGCTGCAAACTGTTACTCTGGTCTGCTGTTAAAGTAACATCGTCGAACTAACAGCGAACACAAACTGCTGTTAGAACTTCAGTGTTAAGTTAACATCAACAACGTATCAACCCGATCCACAATTTCAGTTTTGAATGCGTTATTTAATTATTATTTAAATTGTGCGATAAATTTTGAGAACTAAAAAAAAAAAGCAAGAACAATTAACAAATTAAACAAATTGGTGAAGATGATTTTGTCGGTGGGACTCCAGCTCATGTAAGATCTGGGAAAATGTTGAGTCTATATCGTCGAATGTTACTGGCCATGAAAGTCCAGCGATCTTAATACCCTCCTGGACTTCTAATGACCATGACTTGGAGTCACAAAAGATCTTACAAATTGATTAATTAGTTGGACCCCCAATGTTCATTTTTCTCATTGTTTAGGACTAAATCAAATTTGAGAGCAGTTTACATACAAAGAATTTGCATGAGAAATTGAGCAAAATCATCTGAGTAAAAATAAAAGTTTTCGCTAAGACAAGGTCACGAGTTCACGTGGATGTTTGGGCCAATGCACCATAGAAAAGAACCCGGGATTCAAAAGCGTCTTGATGCATCTCAACCTCAACCGTGGATAGGTGTGTATATAGTTGTTGCTTCCGCAGTCTGCACACTTGCAATGGTAGTTGATGCCTTGACGGGGTTCAAAGCAAAAAAAATGTGGCTCCCGTGTAAGTACTTCTCCCTCAATGTTGCTTTCTTAACTGTATTAGCGGTATGAAGCTTACTGTTGATCTTACTACTAACATGATGGGAGTTAATGATAAGCTTTGCTACTGTTAGTAGTCTAGTACTGATGAAAGACTTCATTAGGTTACTTTATGACATCGTTGGTGCCCATGGACAACAATGATATTCTTCACAACTTAACTGCTTTATGTTGGATTAAATACTTTACGATGAATATTAATTCATCGATCCAAGACCGACACATGTTAAACCATAAAGAAATTCATAAGCAATAAATCGGGAAGCGTACCTTGATCCATACAGATAAGCTTTCACGAGAGAACGGTGAGGCTTCAGTCTTCCACGGACAAATTCTAGCTCTCGATGGGATCTCGCTCAATTGATGGGAAAAGAGGAGGAAAGTGTTTCAAGAAGTGTCTTGGGGACCAAAACCCGAGCCTTATATAGTAATCTAATTAGAACCCCATAAACCCTAATTAAACTCCTATTGGGTATTACACATTACAAAGCCCATACTTAATTAGATGCTAATTGGGCTCTTCAATTTAGATCACTTAATTAGCCCAATATATTTATTAGCTTAAATATAATTATCTCAATTTATTTGTCCACTAAATAGATTAATAGAAATAATCTAACACTTTAGCCATTTTGGTCATTACAATAACAGTAAATGTCTCTATTCACAATGTTCAGACAAGAAAAACTCTGGATGGACAAATGGTCTTAGCGGAAGAAACTACGGTTATTGTCTTCATGCTACTTTTGCTCATTCTATTGTGTTCTTCTGCTATTGTGGTCCCCACGAGAAAACAATACATAGAATCAAAGTACAGAGAAATGTATAAAATGATTTCTAACAGAAGACTTGAGGGTGAGAGGTTTACCATTGATGAACTGAGAGTGATGCTGAAGAAGTATTGGGTGATGGCAGAAACAGGAAACACGCAGTTTGTGATGGTACACTCTGTGCATTACGTTATTTCAGGCATGATATGTTTGTTGATGGGCTTAGTATTGGTCGAAGTTCATATTAGAACTCATTTGTTATACAATAATGTTAAATCAAATTCTTCCAACTACATGTGGTCCACCAAATACATTTTACTCTTTCAGAGTGCAGGAGTGGCGGTAGGTACTATTGCTCCCGTATCAAGATGGTTCATTGCTGTCCAATTCCAAAGGACTAGAGTGGGCTATCTAAGCTTTAAAAAACAGCTAAAGATCGAGAGTTATTGGATACAAAATTTTGGTGGAATGGAGAGCAAGATCAATGCCTTTACAAATTCGAAACATGAAGTGTGAAAAGTTTGTCGATGATGCCAAAACATTGCTTCTAAATTTCTTCTTTTGGATTCAAATTCTCATTGTTATATCTAGAAAAGTTCTTCTCATTTTCTCTACTTCGTGCGTGGCCATTTGCTTCTTTTTGCTCCACCTTGTTAACAAGTTTAGAGCGCATTTTCTCAAGAAATCAAATCATATCGGTGTATCAGGATCAAGAGATGGCACTGCAGAGCTGGATTTTAGCCGTTATGTGCTTCTACTTGAAGGTGAGCCAGAGCTGCCTAAGAATACACTTACAAATATATGCAGCGAGGTTGATAAGCTAATCAAGATTGGTAGAACGAGGTTGCAAAAACTTACATTAATTAAGCTTCTGCACAAATCCGAGAACTTCAATGGGGTGATGGAATTCGACAAAAATGAAATTAAAAGCTTGCATTCTGAAGAACCACCCAACTGCTGGTCTCTTGTAGTGGTGATCTTAGCAAGTATTGCAACCGCACTTCCCACATTACGAGCCACAAAGTTGATCAATTATTAAAGGGATGAGTGAAGGACTCTCATTTGTTAGACTTATCGAGGAAATAATGGATGTAGATGGAGAACTAATAAGCATTAGAGGTGCAGCCGACGTAGTTTGGGTAGGACTTGAGCTGTATAACAAGTGGCAAGAAAAGAATATCCAAGGAAGACAATGGAAAGAAGTGACCAACGATAATACCGTGCAAGAGCTCTCTGATATAGCTGAGAAAGCTATTGTAGATTTCAAGAGTGGTGTGGCAGATTTGGTAATGGAAAATCCTTTGACCGATCCATCCGAAAATTTTCTTTTGTGTTTGCACTCTGAAAATTATAATATTAATTTACCATAAAATCAGAAATTCAATCAAGTAATGGTACAAATTTTGTCAAAATCGGATAATTGAAACACATTCTACGCACCCAAACATGCCCTTAATATGAATGGACAAGTGTATGCCACTTGGCACACTCATGTGCAGCCACATCTCTTTGACTGGTCAAGCAACATCATGCTGATGTCATCAGTGCATCTTCATGACGTCACATGTCATCTTCCCCGCATGAAATGATTTTAGAGAATCAAAGTTGCGACAGGAACTTAAAAAAAAACATAATTTCTTGAATTCTTGTCCAAATTTTACGTTCTTTATATGGATGGAAAGCACTTGAAGAGTTCTATCAAAATACATATCTTACACGGCATAGAACACAAAAAAACATTCCCAAAAATTCGTACAAAATTTCTGCGATATATGAAGAACGCTAAAAACATAGATTCAAGGATTTGAAGTGTTCTCATGTATAACGAACATGTCAAATATAATAATACATGTCCAATAGCATCAGAAATCAATCCTAATGACTCTAATACCAATGAAGGAAAGTCTCTAACCTTTAACCCGTATAAAACGAGTTTCATGGTGCTCCATGGATTTGATCTTTAACCCGTTCGATTCCATGACGTTTTGATCCGCTTTCACGCACATAAAAGTCAAATTCTGATCACAAATGGAAGGGAATCAATTTTCACAACCCAAGAACACCTTTTCAAGGTGAAATATGCTCAAAATACTCATTTTGATCTTCTAAAATGATGCTCATGTTTATGCACGAAAAGTAATTTATTTTCTGCATTTAATGTGTTTTCTCTAACAAGAAAATCTGGAGATAACTACCCTTGGTAGTTATGTGGATTGGGGGGAAAAAGTTAAATATTTCTTATATTTAAAATGGAAGAAAACTACTCCCCATATTTGAATTCAAGTTCAAATAAAATGTATTGAGCCAACCCACATGGACGACCCGCGACCCATTTCCAATAGATTTTTTTCAAGAGGCAAGTACAAAAAATTTCAGGCTATTACGGTTGATATGTACAATCCATTATATATTTTTTTCTTTACAATGGAAAGGGAGGACCCTAAGGAAGAAAGACTAATCTGAAACAGATCGGAGGCTCGTTCCACCTACAACATCAAAAAGAATAAATTGAACAATCTCGGATGGCGGCATATCATATTCTTGTAAGCCAGAGGGAATATTGTGGCCAAGGTTGGCGAGTTTATCGGCAACCATATTAGTTTCGTGAAAATCATGATGAATGGTATAAGAAAATATCAAAGCAATGAGGTTGTGGCATGAATTCACAAGGCTGCTTTGAGGTTGAGTATCCGACAAAGAGAAGTTGAGGAGTTTCACAACGACTTTAGAGTCACACACCAATTTGACATGTAAAACACCGTGAGCAATATCTTGAGAAAGTCCATAATAGGCTTCCCAAAGTTCAGCTATTGTTATGGTTCCAAAGACAATATTTAAAGAGAAACCGAATAACCAGTTATTGGTGTGACCTCTGACCACTCTGCCACATGCTAATCAACCCGGATTTCCATGAGCACTTCCGTCAATATTTATTTTAACAATTCCTGGCGGAGGGGGATTCTAGACAAGATGGCGCGTGGTTTGAATTTTTCCACGGTGTTGGAGCGAGCATATACAATTTAATCCATGCCACAATGTCATCCTTAGCAAACTGACTGACAACTCCAATGTGATGCACAAGAGGGGTAAAGCTCAAGGTTGTCAAAGATATTACGACACTGCCAACTCCATAATTTTCAGCAGTCCGTTGCAAAGATGGTGGCCAAGGGGTATCCTCTTCGTGAGTGATACGGGGTTGGTAAATATTCTCATAGAGCCAATCCAAAAGGGGGAGACTAAATAAGCAATCTATTTTGTCCGACTAAAGAAGTTCCAGCTATATCTCCTAGGTTTGAGGACAATTACGAAGTATGTGATTTAAGGATTCAATCCCGCTATTACATCGGGAGCATGAGATATCCTCCGTAAAGTGACATTGCATTCTCCTTTCATTGCTAAGGAGTTTATCATGAAGAACCAGCCATATAAACATCCTAATGCGTTGAAAGGTTCTAAGCTTCCAAGAGGTTCCATACATTGCTGCGTTGAGGAGAATGGTTGTTGAAGTATTCACGCGCCGAATGTTCAAAGAAATTACCATCGCAAGAAGGACCCCAACTTGAGGTATCAGGAATGGCACCAAAAATATCGACTTTCATACTCTCGATCTCTGCAATCTTGTGATTTGGCAAAAGGTGTTGGAATAAAGTCCAGTTTCAGTTACCGAGATTGGTAACGAATTGCTCCACCGTCATATTGAGAAAATCGAGAATAACATGAGAAGCATGTTCAAGCAGAGGTCCATTTCCGACCCATCAATCACACCAAAACTTGGTGTTTTCATCGTTTTAAACAATCCATTTGATCCCTTGCTTAAGTAGGCCAATAATGTTGAAGACTTGGCGCCAAAGCGGAGAGTATGCATATGATTTTTTGGCTTCAAGGATAACCCCATTTTCTGTGTACTTAGCAAGAAGGACGTGAACGCAAAGTGTGTCCTTTTTGATAAGTAATTCCCATGCCATTTTCATGAGCGCTGCATTATTCAAGTCGTCCGTACGTGGTAGGCCGAGTTCCCCTCTGTCTTTTGAAGGGCAAGTTGTACTCGTCTACGATTGTCACTGTCCCAAAGAAAGTCCCTATTAATTTTGTCAAGTTTGTTGTTTGTGACATTAGGTAGTTTATAGATTTGCATAGTGTAGAAAGGTATTGAAGCTAAGACAAAATTAATAAGCGTGTGTCTTCCAACCAATGTGAGGAGGTTAGGACTACACAAGAAAGTTATTTTTTCAACACGCTCAACAGCTTTGGTAGACATGGTCTGGGATATACGCCCATCACATATGCGAACCCCAAGATATTTCCCGAGAGATGCAGCTTGAGGAATTCCAGTCGAGGTCGTGATATTGTTGTGGAGACTTGCGGGGATGTTTCTCGAAAAACTTTAGACATTCGAGAATCACATTAATCTGCTTCATGCCCGCCTTTGCAAAAAAGAGGAGATCATATGCGAAGAAGAGATGCGAGATCTTAGGTCCTCTTCGCGAGGCAGAGATCGGGATCCAGTCACGCGTATCAATCCTTGACTTGATAATGTGAGACAATCGTTCCATACATAAAATGAAGATATTTGGAGAAATAGCGTCACCTTAACGGATTCCTCTTGAAGGCTTGAAAGATTCTGTAAGCTCCCCATTCCAAATAAGACGTGTTGGGGCGGTGCTGACATGAGGGGCAGCTGAATTAATTAAAGAAGAGTGTAGCACCAAGAGATGCTGGGGAGGCTGGGTGGCTAATTAAATTAAGGCTTTGTCTCCAAGCTTGAGGCCTATAAAAGAGCTTCATCCGGCAATTGCAATACCATCCCAACAAAAATAAAAACATACAATTCTTCTCTTTATATAATTAAGTATAACTAATATAAAGAGTGTTGTTAGTGTGTTGTAAGTGTGAGGTAAAAATAGAGAGTTTGTGCGACTTTACTACGGTAAAAGTCGGAGAGTTGTAATTCCTATTTTACACTCATAGTGAAGTTCTTCTACCTTGCCCGTGGTTTTTCACCCTAAATTAATTTGGGGTTTTCCACGTAAAAATCTGTGTGTCGTATTTTTCCGTCTTTCATTTATTGTCGTGTTTTTCCGCTATATCCGAAGGGTCCACTTTACAACAAGTGGTATCAGAGCCTCAGTTCATATCCGGGGTCTCGGTGATATCTGTGGGTATCGTACTGAAATTATTTTTCAGTGACGGTGGTACGTGATAGAAGCAATGACGGCGAAATTCGAGATCGATAAATTCAACGGGAGTAATTTCTCGTTGTGGAAACTGAAGATTAAAGCCATCTTGCGAAAAGATGGGTGTCTCGCGGCGATCGACGACAGGCCGGTGGAAATCACAAATGATACAAAGTGGAACGAGATGGACGGCAACGCTATCGCAAATATTCACCTGGCGTTAGGTGATGGCGTGTTGTCAAGCGTTGAGGAGAAGAGGACAGCTAAGGAGATATGGGACCATCTCAACAAGCTGTATGAGGCGAAGTCCCTACACAACAAAATTTTCCTTAAAAGGAATTTGTACACACTGAGGATGGCAGAATCTACCCCGGTAACTGAGCACCTCAATGTTTTAAATACTCTATTTTCTCAATTGACATCGTTGAGTCATAAAATAGAAGTAGTTGAACGTGCTGAAATTCTACTGCAAAGTCTGCCCGATTCGTATGACCAGCTTGTCATCAACTTAACAAATAATGTCCTCACGGATTATTTAGTCTTCGACGAAATTGCAGCCGCTATTCTGGAAGAAGAGAGTCGGCGTAAGAATAGAGAAGACAGGGAGACAGGTTCGCAACAAGCAGGTGCCTTGTCGGTGACAAGAGGGAGAACAACGGAGCGCGGTGCAAGTGGGAGTAAGAAACAGAGGAGATCCAAGTCAAAGACCAAGGGCAGTTGTTGGCACTGTGGCAAGAAATGTCACTTGAAGAAGGACTGTTGGAATCTTAAGGATTCGAACAAGAAGAGTTCTGATCCTCAGGGGAACGTTGCTAGCGCTTCAGATGATGGTGATGTACTATGCTGTGAAGCAGCAACAGCTATTCGAGGTATGTGTGGCTTCGATGATGTATGGCTTATTGATTCAGGAGCTAGTTTTCATATGACTCCCCGGAGGGAGTGGTTTCATAAGTATACACCGATCGCTGGAGGATCTGTGTATAGCTGTAAAAATGAACCTTTGAAAGTTGTTGCCGTTGGTACGATCAAGCTGGAGATGCATGACGGGATTGTTCGGACCATTCGAGATGTCCGACACGTGGAGGGATTATGCAAGAATTTGTTGTCTTATGGACAACTCGATGATCTTGGTTGTGAGATTGGGTCGCGAAACAAGATCATGAAAGTTAAAAGGGGTGCGCTTGTACTAATGAAGGCGGACAAGATTGCCAGAAACTTATACATGGTACAGGGGAGGGCTCTGCAAGTGGGAGAAGCGTCATTGGCTTCATCTGAGTCGATTGAG
Organism: Linaria vulgaris; assembly: GCA_948329865.1. Taxonomy (NCBI): domain Eukaryota; kingdom Viridiplantae; phylum Streptophyta; class Magnoliopsida; order Lamiales; family Plantaginaceae; genus Linaria; species Linaria vulgaris. The sequence goes on along the minus strand of OX415254.1, from coordinate 84,665,129 downwards.
AAATCATTAATGATTTGGCATCAGCGGCTCGGGCATATGACGGAACAAGGCATGAAGGTTCTTGCAGAGATGAAACTACTTCCGGGCCTCACAAAGGTATCTTTACCTTTTTGTGATTATTGTGTTGTTGGCAAGAAACATCGTATAAAGTTTCGTAGTTCAGATTCTAGAAGTAAAATCATTCTAGAATTGATTCACTCTGACGTGTGGCAAGCACCAGTATTATCCATGGGAGGTGCAAAGTATTTTGTGTCTTTTATAGATGATTATTCCAGGAGATGTTGGGTGTACATGATCAAGAGTAAGGCCGAGGTGTTCTCGATGTTCAAAACGTACAAAGTGCTGGTGGAACTTGAATCTGGGAAAAAGATCAAGTGCCTTAGATCTGACAATGGAGGGGAATATACTGGCAAGGAGTTTGACGACTTCTGTAAAGATGTTGGGATTAAGAGGCAGTTTACTACGGCATACACTCCGCAGCAGAATGGGGTGGCAGAGCGGATGAACAGGACCTTGTTGGATAAAACAAGAGCCATGATGCAGGCTGCATGCTTAGAAAAGTCGTTCTGGGCAGAAGCAGTCAATACCGCCTGTTATGTGAACCGATCTCCGTCAACAACAATGGGGCTGAAAACACCGATGGAGGTGTGGACAGGTAAACCAGTTGATTATTCTAATCTCCATATATTTGGGAGTCCCGCTTATGTTATGTTCAATACTCAAGAGAAAACAAAGCTGGACCCAAAATCCAGGAAGTGTTTGTTCTTAGGGTATGCTAAAGGAGTGAAGGGGTATCGCTTGTGGGACCCCACTGCCCACAAGATTGTTGTAAGCAGGGATGTTATCTTCACGGAAGATAAGAAAGAAAATGATAGCAGCACATGAGAAGATCCAAAAACTACGACAGTAGTAGTCGAGAAGGATGCCGAGCAGGAGGGTCCTGCTGAACCAGAGCATGAACCTGAGGAGACAACGGAGTCTGGAGTTTCGGGGATACGTCGATCGACACGTGTCAGGAGATCACCAGGCTGGCACTCAGACTATTCTATGGAGAACAATGTTGCATACTGTCTTTTAACTGAGGACGGGGAGCCATCAACTCTCCAGGAAGCAATGAGTAGTTCAGACGCAGCCCAGTGGATGGCAGCAATGCAGGAGGAAATTGAAGCACTCCATAAGAATAAGACGTGGGAACTTGTGTCTCTACCACAAGGGAGGAAACCTATTGGCAACAAATGGGTGTACAAAATCAAACGTAACAGTGATGACCAAGTGGAAAGGTATCATGCACGATTGGTGGTGAAAGGATATGCTCAGAAGGAGGGGATTGATTTCAACGAAATATTTTCCCCGGTGGTCCGAATGACAACTGTGTGGGTGGTTCTGGTAATGTGCGCTACATTTGATTTACATCTTGAACAGTTAGATGTAAAGACGGCTTTTCTTCATGGTGATCTTGAAGAAGAAATTTACATGCTCCAACCAGAAGGATTTATTGAAGAAGGAAAAAAGAACTTAGTTTGCAGGTTGACCAAATCTTTGTACGGTCTCAAACAAGTGCCGAGGTGTTGGTACAAAAGATTTGATTCATTCATAATGAGCCTTGGATACAACAGACTGAATGCAGATCCTTGTGCATATTTCAAGAGATCTGGTGATGACTTTGTTATTTTACTGTTGTATGTTGATGACATGTTGGTTTCAGGCCCCAACAAAGCTCGTATTGAAGAACTGAAGGCTGAACTGGCTAGGGAATTTGAAATGAAGGACTTAGGACCAGCAAACAAGATTCTAGGGATGCAAATCCACCGAGACAGAAATTGCAGGAAGATTTGGCTTTCTCAGAGGAACTATCTGTTGAAGATTTTGCGGCGGTTCAGTATGCAGAATTGTAAGCCAATCTCTAACCCTCTTCTTGTTAATTTCAAGTTATCCTCAAGTATGTGTCCTAGCAGTGAAGAAGAGAGGAGGGAGATGTCTCGAGT